>CM056056.1:67831007-68486060 GCA_029574335.1 Rana kukunoris | reverse complement strand
GTGGGGTGGAGTCAACATCACATGAATCATTGATGAGGTGGGATGGAAGGGTGCCAATGCCTAGGGACGGTAAGTTAGTTAGCGGCTGAAGTGGCTGGAATTCCTACCACCCTTGCACATAGCACACTCTTCCCAGGATAGGTGCGCATGAACTTCTGCACCACTAGGTTGAGGACATGTGCCAGACAGGGCACGTGAGTCAGAAGATGCCAGCCTGAAGGGCGGAGAGTAGGGTGCTGCGTTATCACAGACAACCATACCTGCTTGAGCCTTCGGGGTGTCAGCCACTTCTGGACCTGAGCCTGAAGTGCGGTCAGCACTTCTTGTCCAGTGTGTCTCCGTCCCCTAAGCTAACAAGCTGGAGCACAGCCTGACAGCGCACGTGCACCACACCTGAGTAGCTACGGGGGCGCTTGCTGGGAGGCTCAGCAGCTGCGGAGACAGAGGCTTGACGGAGACCAGCAGTTCTCCCCTGGACACCCCGGGCGGCACCACAAAATCTGTTGCCGCCGATTCCCTCCCCGCGCGCCTTGGAGGGAAACCCAATGGGCAGTAAATTTAAAACTTATGTAGCGCCCCTGCCCATGCCTGCTGGTCCAGCCATCCATTGTCAGATGCACCCTGTCGCTGACAGTGTGATCCAGCGACAGGGGTTACATTCTTCACAATGTGCTGGTGTAGGGCAGGGACACCAGTCCTGGCAAAGAAATGGCGGCTGGGGACACGCCATTGGGGTTGGGCCTGCTGCTCCAACACATCTGTCTGAAGGGGTTGCTGTCCACGATGTTGAAGGGCAGAAGAAGATGTTGGGCAATAACCCTTGCCAGGAGCCCATTGAGGGAACGCACACGTCGGTCTCCGGTGGGGAAGGGAGTGTTGCGTTCAAAGGCGTCTGAAATCGTCGCCTGGCGCCGGACGGCAGTGCGGGACACAGACGCGGAGGGTGCTGTCAAAGTAGAGTTCTGGTTGCCGGTACCAGGACCACTACTAGAGGGAGCGTGACCTGCTGGGAAGAGATGAAGCTGTGGCAGGGGCTGCTGTACCCTGCTCACTTGTGGTGGTGGCGCTGCTACCACCACCACGCTTCATCTCGTCATGCACCCGCCAGTGGTTTATCCTCAGGTGCTGGTTCAGGGCTGTGGTACCCACCCGAGCCAAATGCTTCCCTCTCTTCACCCTGACTGAACAGATCCGGCAGATGGCCACTAGAGGGTTGTCTGCCACCAGGGTGAAGTAGGCCCAGACAGGTGACTTCAGCGCCACCCTCCCGTCAGATGGGGTGACGCTGACTTGCACCTGCTGGGACTCGGTACGCACAGGTGGAGCTGCCTGCTGCTGCTGCTGCTGCTGCTGACACCTCCTGCTGCCATCTCCAGTGGAGACCCTGACGCTGGTCTCCCTGGTGGTGACCTGGCGCACCGTTTCCCCAGGGTGCCTACCTTCCCCGTCGTCACTGACGCAGTGAGCCGACGAGCCAGATGGCAACCATGATAGGTCACCCTCCTCATCGCCCCCAGAGATGTCAGACCAAGGGCTGAGATGTTGTGGTCTGAGGGAACCAGCTGACATGGAGCCGATAGCCTGGCTCTGCTGTCCCCTCACCCACGCCTGGGTCTGACTAGGTGCTGCTGTTTCCTGCACCAAAACAGCAGCACCACTTTGAAGGGATGTCTCTGGGATAATGACAGCAGGTAACCCATCCTCCTCGTCCATCCCTTCAAAAAGGTCCTGACCATCAGGACAGAGCTGGAGCTCTGCCCGATGCATGGCCTCCACCAAGACATCCCTCTCACTGTCGCTGTCGAACAGTAAGATGCTGGACTCTTGGGGGCTGGGGGGGGGGTACTACAGGCAACGGTGTAATGGTGGAACTACTGGGAGTCGGGACCGACGACTCAGTGGCACTGCTGTGCCCCATGTAGTCCACCACTACTTGAGCCTGAGATGGCAATATTGGGCGGCTGCCAGATGTAAAAAAATCACGCATGAGGCGGACTCCCCTTCCACCCGATCCTCTACCAATAGTAGGGGCACGAGAGGTACCCCGTGCTGGCAGCGACCCAGCACTGGGAGTAACTCCCCTACCCCTGCTGCCACGGCCACGGAAGCCGCTCATGATTGCTGATGTGTGTGGGGGGGTAAACTTTATTGGGGGGGGAAATGTGTGTAAAATGTTTTTTGGTGTTTTTTTAAAAGACAGGCACGCAGACAAAGACGTACACAGACAGCTACTAAACTATAATAAAACTAGTACACCAAAGACAAGGACTACAAAAAATAAAAAGAAATGCACTAAACAAACACTAACTGCTTACACAAACGTATATGACTATAAACTAAAGCTAATTTTTTTTTTTTTTTAAACACTAACTGACAAGGACTACAACTACAAAAAAAAATTCACTAAAGAAACACTAACTAATAACTTTTTTTTTTTTTTTTAAACACAGAACACAGACACTAAACACACACTAAAGTAAGCTAGCTGCAATAAATGTACACCAACAGTATGTACACTTACTATACAGAAATCTAACTAAAATGAACAACACAAAACTTAGCTTTTAAAAAAGCTCTTGGGCCTTTCAGGAATCTGGAAAATCTGCACTTGAATCAATAAGAAGCAGTCAAAAGCTAAACTGCAACTTACTACACTAACACAAGTTGAACAACACAGCACAAAACAAAACTTAGCTTTTAAAAAAGCTCTTGGGCCTTTCAGGAATCAGGAAATCTGGAATATCTGCACTTAAATCAATAAGAAGCAGTCAATAGCTAAGCTGCAACTTACTACACTAACACAAGTTGAACAACACAGCACAAAACAAAACTTAGCTTTTAAAAAAGCTCTTGGGTGTATTGCTTTAAAAAAAGCAGTTTATGATTATGAACTGGAAATTATCCACTGGAATCAGTAAGTAGCAAATAGCAACGATAAAGCACAATGCTGATGATGCAAGATGCAAAATACCAGCAACACAGACACAGTCTCCACACTCTCTAGCCAACTTCTGGATCTGCAATGAAATGCTGCTGGGAGTGACCTTATATAATGCCCATACAGGCAGGTTCCTATTGGTTGCTAACCTATCACAAGTGTGGAAGGAGAACTCTGATTGGCTCTGATGCAGAAGGCGGAGTAAATAATCGCACAATATTCCGATTGCCGAATATTCGCATTGCGAATATTCGGCAATATAAAAAGATCGCTTCAGCTACTCGAACCAAGGTCTCTAATCATAACAGCAATGCTTTTAGACGTCGAAGGAGATCACTAGGATGTGATCTGTTTTAAAAATGAAACTGAAATAATCGCTCTGTGGCGGCAGATAGGGCGAAGAAGATAATCGCGCGATATCGCTATTGCCGAATAATCGCATTGCGAATATTCGGCAATATAAAAGGATCGCTGCAGCTACTCGGCCCAAGGTCTCTAATCATACCAGCAATGCTTTTACACGTCGATGGGGATGTCTAGGATGTGATCTGTTCTAAAAAAAAAATTGAAAAAATACGAATATTCGAAATAGCGAATATTCACCGCGAAATTCGGAATATATCGCGAATACTCGAATATGCCATATTCGAGCCGAATGTTCGCAATACGAATATTCGTGAGCAACACTAGAATTAAGGACGAGAAACTAGACATGAGGGAGGATTGAAGGGATAGTAACATGTCCTTCATTGTAGTGTCAAGGACGGGTTGACCAGAAGTGGGGAAAGCCGCAATGAAGGACTGTAGTGAGGATATGGCGTCATTATTATGCATGGCTGTACTCACTGCGGTCCCAGTTTAGAGATCAGGGTCTAGGCGCATCCGTGCCTTGGCAGGGCTCTGAGACACTGGAGACAGGAGAGGAGAATGAGCGAGGGGGGAGAAGACAGGCCCCCCCTCCGCATCTGTCGGATCGCTGGCGCCATCTTGCTTGGTCCCCCACTTGTCAGGCCGTAACGAGAGCGCTGTGAGCTTCTGGAGATACCTCTTGTCCTTCCTCTTGCGAGACATCTCCTCTGCAGGGTCCAGCGGGCTGTAGTGAGTAGTGTGGGGTTCAGTGGATGCTAGAAACCTGTCCGATCGCTGCGTTTGTCCGGCCGGCTGGAGAGCGCTCTAAGCTAAAGCAGCCATTCACCTTGCGCACAAGCTACACCCCCCCAAATCACCTGTTTTTAAATTTTTATAACAAACTCTGATTTTTTTTTCAAAATGATCTGTCTTTTTTTGTTTCTTTAGTAAAAAATAAAAACCATAGGGGTAATTAAATACCACCAAAATAAAGCTCTATGGGGTAGATTCAGGTAGGAGATAAGTCGGCTTATCTCCAGATAAGTCGGCTTATCTCCAGATAAGCCGTCTTATCTCTGCGTTTTATGGGTCCAATCTATGCCACTGATTCATAAAATCAGTTTAGCATAGATTTTCCTTAGATCAGACATGCGTAAGTCTCTTACACTGTCTAATCTTATTTTCATATTTTAGGCTGGCCGCTAGGTGGCGTTCCTGTCTAAAATATGTAAATGAGCCTATACGCCGATTCCCGAACGTACGACCGGCCGGCGCTATTCTTTTACATCATTTGCGTTAGCGTAGTACCGTCAGTAATGTTATGCCTGCTATATGAGGCGCATGCAATGTTAAGTATGGACAGCTTTTTTTCCCGTCGTTTTACGTTGTTTACGTAAAACGTTCGTGAATAGGGCTTTACGTAAGTGGCGTTCACGTCGTTTACACGTTGAATTGACGTCGAGATTTGGAGCATGCGCACTAGAACCAATCACAGCAGGCGCGTGCGCAGTTGTTCGGCGGGGGGACGCACTTCATTTAAATGATACACGCCCCCTACCTGCCGAATTTGGCCGGGTCTTTTATGCTACACCGCCTCAACTTTACAGGCAAGTGCTTTGAGAATAAAGCACTTGCCTGAAAAAGTTGCGGCGGCCTAATATAAAAGCCAGACGCTAGGCATGCCTAAAGATAGGCATTTCTACCTGAATCTGTCCCCTATGTGTGTAGAAAAAATAATATAAATGTTGTTTGGGTATAGTGTTGCAGTGAATTGTCATTCAAAATGTGACAGCGCTGAAAGATGAAAATTGGTCTGTTCAGGAAGGGGGTAAAAGTGCCCAGTAAGCAAGAGCTTAAACATGTGTTCCAGTGGGGTAGACTGCATTTAGTATGAGTACAGTTAATATGAAAAAGCAATACTCAATTAGGAATTTCCTGTCCCAATACTCTCCGGGACGAATTCCGGAGGCACGAGCAACAGAGTTGGATCTACCTCTCTCAGCTGGGGAACTCCAAATCGCGATACAGCAAATGAAACCAGGAGAGAACCCAGGACCTGACGGGTTTACGCTGCAATACTATATATCCTTTTTACCTGTTCTTTCTTCTAGAATGTTAGCCGCCTTTTATGCCCTAGCATCTCAGTCTGCCCCTACGGGTCGTCTGTTGGAAGCACACATTGCGTTTTTTCCGAAGGACGGTAAGGATGCTTTGCTAGTCCAGAACTACAGGCCGATTTCACTTCTCAACGTGGATATTAAGCTATATGCCACGATTTTAGCAAATCGGTTGTCCCCGCTCTTGCCCGGCTTGGTCACTCAAGACCAGGTAGGGTTTTTCCCTGGCAAAGAGGCTAGGGACAATACTATCAGGGCGTTAAACCTACACCATTGGCTTACTACTTCCAAAACAGAGGGCTTCTTCCTATCCCTTGACGCAGAGAAGGCGTTCGATAGGGTGGCCTGGGATTACATGCGGGAGGTTTTGAGCACAATTGGCCTTCACCCTCGCTAGTTGGCACACATTTCTGCATTGTACTCCAATCCCAGTGCGAATGTATGAGTTAATGGTCACCTATCGGACGCCTTCTCCATAAGCAAAGGTACCCGTCAGGGCTGCCCCCTATCCCCCCTGATTTTCGTTTTAACCCTGGAACCATTTCTGAATAGACTGCGCTGCAACCCTGACATTAAAGGACTGACAGTGGGAGGTAGGGAATACAAAGTGGCTGCTTTCGCAGACGATGTACTTCTCTCCTTGTCACAGCCGAGGATATCTTTACCAAATCTCCTGAAGGATATAGAGAGTTTCGGGGAAATATCCTATCTTAAGATTAATTACTCAAAGTCCCATGCCCTGAATGTGTCGCTCCCGAGGTGCGAGGTGGAGGGATGCCGGAGTTCCTTTCCGTTCCTCTGGAATGAAAGAGCCATTACATACCTGTGCATTCAAATCACCTCAGACCTGACTCACCTCTATACTGACAACTTTCTAACTGCCTTAGGAAGGTCCAACAGGATCTCTTAAAGACTGGGGAGCCCTTAATGTTTCTTGGTTTGGCCGTTCGGCTCGCGTCTACTGAATCTCCTAAAATGTGTCCCGATTGGTTTGCCTCCCTCCTTTTTTGCGACATACAAGACGGCTGCCTCAGCATTTATCTGGAAGAATTCTCATCCTCGTATTAAGTACAAGCGACTTACTCGCCTGAAAGCTGAAGGCGGCATTGGCCTGCCTGATTTGTTCCTTTACTATCTGGTGGGCCATCTTACGCGAATCGTAGACTGGAATGTTCATGCAACCAGGAAAGGATGGGTGGAGCTGGAAAACTCTTTTACACGGTCCCCTCTTTTTTTTTAAAGTGTTTTTTGTGCATGAACTCGAGAGAGAGGAGCCGGACTGCAGGAGTTGGGAGTAGGCAGACCCTCCCCCCGGAGGCAATCTGCCATCCTTCTGACCCCGGTGGCAATGGTGGGTGTGAGGGGGGCCTCCCACTCACCCCGCCCTACCTGCTCCAATTGGGAGCCAAACTGGGGCCCAATGGGACCCCAACGGGGCAGAGGGACTCCCCCTATGAGGGAGTGAGGGGGCCTAGCCCACCCAGCCAGCCCCATAGGTCCTTCGCCTCTCTTTTTTTAGGAGACCGCATGGCCAAAGTGTGTGCGTGTTAAACCAATTTCGTGTGCGTGCAAGTGTGGTGGTTTTTGTGGGGGGGTGGGCGTACTTAGCACAGGCGTACCTTGCATAGCACACCCACTGGGAGCCGGGCTGAGACCACCAAACTCAACTCACATGTAGCCGAGGCCGGGACCCAAACCCTTGGCTGCAGAGGTGAACGGCTTGTCAGCGCAGTGCCAATCACGTTGAGCCACCACAGCTCCCTTATGTCCCCTCTTGACTCGCTTCCTTGAATCTCGACACTGACCTCCGGAAATTAAGGTGCATCCGTTCCTCTGGCCCTCCCTTAAAGCTTTTGTGCGAGCGACGAAGGCTTCAATGTTCTCCTCGGTTCCAGGGCCTTTAACCCCCTGAGGGGTAACCCTGACTTTGCACCGGGTCTATCCTCCTCGTTTCTGAAACCTGAATGGCCGCATAACCGTGTTCAAGCACGTCAGTTCTTTTCCCGCGGTACTCCTCATTCCTATGAAGATTTGGTATCCGGTTCCCTGTCTGATTCCTTTCCCTTCTGGACCTATAAACAGGTGAGACATTTCCTCTCCTCACAACCGACCTCGGAATCTTGGACGAGACGACTGACACCCTTTGAGAACCTATGCTCACAGACATCTCCACAAAGACACCTGATCTCCAGTATTTATCAGATTCTTTTGGACAGTAACCCTGTCCTGCCAGACTCAACCCATTCTGCCTGGGAGTCTGAACTTCGCATTTCCTTGCAGGAGGATGACTGGCCCCGTATTAATGAATATACCCATAAGGGGTCTCTTAACATTGCTACTCAGGAAACTTGCTATAAAATACAAACACGCTGGTATAGAACCCCAGTCCTTTTACACAAATTTGCACCGGCGGTCCCGGGGACGTGCTGGAGATGTGGGAAGGGAAGAGGGACCATGCTCCATATATGGTGGGACTGTGACTCCATCCAGCCCTTCTGGAAAGAAGTGCATGACCTTATCGCACACGTGACTACCTATGTACTGGACTATTCCCTGGTGCAATATCTCCTGCATCATACACATTTGACCAGGTCTGAGTACTTCAAGTCCTTGGCCATGCACATGGTGAACGCGGCGAGGCTCTGCATCCCGGTACATTGGCGCTCTACACACATTCCAACGATCAGGGAATGGTTTAATAGGATATCTAAGATTGAAGAAATGGAAGAGCTTGTTCATATTTCACAAGAGCGCATCGCAAAATTTATCACTACCTGGGCCTGTTGGACCCACTTTAAAATGACTCAGCTTTTTCGGGCCCAAGGGGCTTAAATTGCATTCAGGTTGCATTCAGGTTGGATGAAACCTTGTTGAGCTGATGTTCTAATCTCTGGCTGGAGTGATCCCTTAGGTGAAGGTCCACCGATACTGACGTTCTTCGAACTCACTAATACCTTCCCCCTCCCCTACCTTCCCCCCCCCCCATTTTTTTTCTTTCTTCTTCTCTCTCTCTCTCTCTCTCTATTTCTCTATTTTCTTCTTCTCTACGTTCTCTCTTCTCTTTCTCGCAATAAAGATGGAAAAACGACAAGTCGAGACAGCTTTATGGTGATCTCTTACATGTCGACAATACTGTCACAGCCTACCAGTCTCAGGTCTTATGTTTCGGCCCTGGTCTAACGGGTGGACCTTGGCATTTTTCTTTTGTTTTTCTTTCTATATGTTTATGTTTTTTTTATTGGCTGTGTAACCTTACATCAATCTTTGTCTCTGTACTCCTCATTTTTGTACGATGTATTGTTCATATATCTCTCAAAAAAATTACAAAAAGAAAAAGCAATACTCAGTCACATTGGAACTATATGATAAGCCAGAAGTGCCACGTATCCCCTCAAAGAAGCATAACACGAGAATACAAAGAAGCTATGAATAAAACGTTTTCAATTTAGGATGTCCCTACAAATGACAAAAGAATTATGTAGGGACAAAATAAACTAATGAAAGGGGGGGTGGGCTAAATCTCTAGAAGAGTTCAAAGGCTATGGGTTTTAGAAAATCACCCTGGGTGAATCGTGAATCCAATTAAAACTCCCCCAGGATTTTCAATCTCAAACCCACAGGATTACATTGTAGTGATGATCCCACGCCCCATCCCTATCCAATACTTCTGTTTAGTGTCAGAGCTTTCCCACTCTCTTCTGCCTATCACACATCCCTATTGGTGGATCATTATTATAGGTTGCCTCATTGGGTCGTATTGTAGGAGCTGAAATGGGGCAGCGAAAGCTACTTCAGTGCCAGATAGTGTTAAAGCTTTGCCAATTCAGAACATCTCATCTCAGTTGGGCAAAGAGAGCTTCTACTTTTTTTTTTTTTTACTTTTTTATATGTCCTGTATAGTTAATGCTAAAAATTCTCCTATTCTCTCTTTAGATCAGCTATGGAGCCCCACATGCTGCACTGACCAACAGACAACTCTACCCATCCTTCTTCCATACCCTGCCCAGTGATCACATTCAGTTTCTGGCAGTTGTTAAGCTACTCAAACACTTTGACTGGACATGGATTGGAGTCATTGCGTCTGATGATGATTATGGAGAGAGTCAGACTCAGGAGTTGATGTTGAGTGCTGCCAGCCATGAAATCTGCATTGAGTTTATTATTAAAATACCAACTAATCTAGCAGATGGCAGAAATGTTCTTCATAATAAAGCAGAGATTCTAAACAATTCATCCTCCCAAGTTATTGTACTGTGTGGGAAATCTTCATATTTCATTCAGCACTTTATAGAAGTGGAATGCAACGCCCAGAGTAAGACATTTATTATACCAGTAACATGGACTTTTCACAGGTTTGCTCAACCCCATAAAATACCATACCACGGAAGCCTATTATTTACACCACCTAAAAAATGTATACCACGTTTAACGGAATACTTGCAAAATGTTTCCTCTGCCGATTGTACTAAAGACTTTTTACTAGAACAAATTTTAGCAGACTACTATGGTTGTTTAACATCAAATTCATATTTCAATAGACGACAAGAAGAAACGTATAACATTAAACTTCATAAATGCAATGCTACTCCTGACCTCTGGAAATACAGTATATATTTTGGAACTACATATCATGTGTATAAAGCTGTCTATGCCTTGGCACAGTCTTTGCACAATATAGATTTCTATTTTTCCAGAAATTCCAGAGGCACCTTCATGAAAAATCAAAAGCTTATGAAAGAGGTAATTTGTTTATTGCAGTCATGTACATGCAACTACTGCTGTGTATAAATATGATTTCAGATCATTTACACTATTGCCATTAGTAACCCCTTTTTTTCTTTGATCTCCCCTGAGACCGCTACCCTTCCCCGTCCTTTCCCCTAACCTTGGTCCCTTCCCCTTTTCTTGTTTTTCACCATTTATTACCAATGATACATAGGTTACGGCAATACAATCATCATTTGATGATAGGTCTGAGGTAGTAGCAAATATTCATGCTCCTACTAATAGTTAAAACTTGCGATTTCCCTTTTCCCACCTACCCCTTTTTAACTAAGTATTATTACTGTGATCACTATGTTCACTTCTAGCAAGTTTATTTACAAAAAGTAAAAAAATAAAAATACAATTAAAACCCTACTACATCGATTGTCCCAATACTGTCATTTCCCACGGAATGGCTTTCGTATTGGGTGAGGATATTGATCTTGAGATCCAAACGGCATTCAATAGTGACACCCCACAAACACTTAATCAGGACGATGAAATCAAAAATAAATTTAAGGAACATAAAAAACTACTCGTTAGACATCTGAACAGAAAATGGGACATTACATCCCTTGAAACTTATATATCACATAGGATTATCCCTAGAGGCCTGCGAGACAAAACTATACCAGCGGAACATCTTCATACAGAGAGCTTTCTTCCCAAGTGGAAAGAACTCTGTGTGAACCATGGCATCGCAGTAATGCGGCTCATTGTTGAGGAGGAGAAAAAACAATTAATCTCCATCCAACAAGAAATTCAAATAAGTGCAGATGGACTTGATGAATTAAAAGAACAGGAGGAGTTCACAAAACAAAATGATCTACTAAAAAAGGACATTGAAAAAATCCAACTTAATCTAAAAATAACAAAGCAGGGTAAGTTTAAGCGCGATACTACTGACTTTGAAAAAGGAGAGATCTTTGATCTCACAACACGCCGGGGCCGCAATAGATCAGGCATCCGAGTCGGTCGATCACAATCGAGGACACGCCGTAAAAAAACGCAAGGTGACACGGAAGACGATTCAACTAAAACGGTTATTTTTTTAGACCCACAGGGGGAAACCATAGACAACGATCAGGCCAATCCCCCAAAACTAAAAACGAGTATAAAACAACCGCGGTCACAGAAAACCACCCAGGAACGTACGTATACAAGAAGTCAGAAAAAATAGTGATTCACACAGAGATACAACCATTGTCAACCAAAAATGACCTTAAGGTCATTAATCTGTCTGATTTCACATTGACTTCCGATCACTTGAAACTCCTACAGAAGGGTATGACCTTCTCACCAGTGACGAATATGGATGAATTTACCGTCTTTAAAGACGTGACCCTGTTCTTACGCAAAGTCTTCTATCGGTCACTATACTCAATAAGTGATACGAGTAGTATCAATCCAGAACCCGTAGAAAGTCAGGACCAATTGGCACTTGACATCCTGAATTCCTTACTGGCTGAGAATGCCATACCAGAAGAAGAACCTCTAACCCTAATTCGACGCGCCAATCTTAAAATTAGATCACTTAAGATGCCCCCCTTATCAAAAAACAGATGGCTTAAAATGTTCCTTGACATGGTCCAGAAGGACTTGGAAAAAATTGATTGGACTAAAAAACAGTCTGATAATTTAACGGCCAATGAAAGGAGAGCCTTAAGTGATCTACAAAAAGATAAAAGTATCATTATTAAGAATAGTGATAAAGGGGGCAATGTTGTGTTACTTACACAAAACCAATATGAACGTGAGTCTAAGAGACTTTTGAATGATATATGTACATACGAGAAACTGGAAAATAATCCCCTACCGGCAATAGTTCATGAATTGAATAAAAAATTTAAACTGGCCAAAGATGAGGGACTATTGACAGTCAAGGAATTTAACTACCTAAGTGTAGTGGACTTCAATGTCCCCACATTTTACATCATCCCTAAAATCCATAAAAATCCAAAAGAACCCCCAGGCAGACCAATAGTGTCAGCCTGTCAGGGACCAATGGAACGCATAGGAAAATATCTGGACCTAATGCTCAAGGAGATGGTGATGGATCTAAAATCCTTTGTGCAGGACACACAGCATGTCCTAGCCAAACTCGACGACCTGGATGCCAGCCGACAACCCAGTGGGATCCTTCTAGTTGGCATTGATGTCGAATCACTGTACACATCAATACCCCACCAAATAGGCATCAAGGCCGTCGAAACCTTCTTAAATGACACTTACCCTACCTCCGGATCACAAAATGAGTTCATTGTTGAAATACTGGACTTTGCTCTTAAAAATAATTGTTTCCAATTCATGAACAAGTACTACCGACAAATAAGAGCCAATAAGTACCTCTATGGGCGCCGCATGGGCTCCGGCCTACGCGTGCCTCCATTTAGGACACGGGGAAGAAGAGGACGTTTACACCTCACCAATGTACCGCCACCATGTATTAACTTGGTGGCGCTACATTGATGACGTGCTCATGCTATGGCATGGGACAATTGAAACCTTACAACAATTCATGTCCGAATTGAATGTGAACCAACGCAATATCCATCTAACATACACGGCTGATCCGGAAAAACTATCTTTTTTAGATTTACAAATCACGCTAAAGAATGGCCAGCTCACTACGTGTACTTTTCGTAAAGAAACCTCGGCAAACACATTATTGTATGCCACGAGCCACCATCCTCATTGGCTGAAGAATGGCATCCCGGTTGGACAGTTTTTACGAATAAAGCGAAACTGCTCCAGCCCCGATGATTATAGACGAGAAAGCCAAGAACTCTATCTAAGATTTCGTGAGCGAGGTTACACACATGGCCAGATCAAAAAAGCAAGAAAGAGAGCAGCGATTAGGGACCGTGTAGACTTGTTAACCAAAAAAAGAACTGTTGAGAAATTAGCTCCAAATCCTAATGAGCCCATTAGAATCATTACTACATATGGCTCACAATGGAATGCAGTACGAGCTGTATTGGAAAAGCACTGGGGAATTCTCACTAATGCACCAGCCCTGACTAAAATAATAAGCACCACACCGAAACTAGTGGCTCGCCGAGCACGAAATATGGGGGACATTCTGATTAAATCAGAGTTCGTCAGGGAACCAAATGAAACCTGGCTCTCCAACTACCCACGATCATTGGGAATGTTCCCATGTAATCGTTGCCAAATTTGTCCCTATGTAGATCGAACTACCACATTCAATGATGCCCTTGGACAGTCTTCCTATGAGATCAAAAATTTGATCAACTGTTCCACTACACGAGTGATCTATATGATCACATGCCCCTGTCCTAAGATCTATATAGGTAAAACTAAACGATCACTCAAAGTACGTATAGGTGAACATCTAAGAGAAATCAATGAGAAAGAAAAAAATCCGGAAAAACCCCTTGCCAAACACTTCGCAGAATATCATGATCGAAATTCCAAGGGAATGACGGTTAAAGGGATTTATGCCCTCAATTTACCGAACAGGCGAGGTGATTTTGACCGGATTTTATTGCAGAAAGAAAAATCTTGGGTGTTTCGTCTCAAATCACTTGCACCTATTGGGTTAAATACTGAACTTAATCTACAGGTTTTCCTGGACCCCTAATCCTTTACAATCAACCAACAAAATAAAAATAATTTTTGCACTATCAATTGATACGTAAAAATTTTGCCTAGTTTTGAACACCAAGTAAATTCTCAAATTCTTGAGTACTTTGTTTCAAACTTCATATGTGATATATGCACATAAATACACTTTAATATATGTCATTTCTTAAACTTCCCTTCAATTCGGCTGTCTACCAATGATTCTAAATGTATTTTAATTTCATTATTTCATATTTCTTTAAGAAGTCCTATGTGATTGTCCTACACCGTCACTGTGTCTTTGTATCACACTATTCTATTAAATGCACACTCCTAATTCTTGAGTAAGTTACATTTTTGGAATTAAACTTGATCAACTTTACCCGTTATACATACATTCAGTTTGTTAACATGACCTCATACATGTTAAAATGAGAGATTTGATGTCCTAGGAAATTATCACCATGTTCGTTACAATTCACTTCTCCCCATACGATCACCGAAGAACTGACTATACTATTAAGCGGTGACAAACAACAGCTGATCTCCACCAATAAAAGGCGTGTATCAACTGATGAGAGATTACGTCCAGGAAGAAGCTACGCCATTGGGTACGGCGAAACGCGTCGACGTCATCACCCGACGCTAGTCACGTGACATCGTGATCAAACGTACACGAGAGAGATACACGAAAGGACGGAGATGTTTGAGCGTGAACCGCAATCAGTCCCTGATCAAGGAATTCCATTCCATGGATAACCACGTCCGCAACATACACCCTACAACAGAGGGATGATATCCGGATTGAGCACCAACGCTATTGGCACTTTACATTGCAGCCGAGCACCATGTCATGCACATGACACAGGTCTGTACAACCATAGAAAGTAATGATCGACAGCAACATACAATCCAGCCTTGGATCAACATCAATCTCCATTTGGTAATGTACAGAGACCTTACAACGTATGACTTTATGATGCTGTGTTGACTATTGTATGTCACCCTTATGTTGATCAACAGCACGTTGCCAACATATTTTGCAAATCAGTGCTTCAACGGCTATATGTGTGCTCAGGATAACGGGACATTCCACTGCTTCACATTGTGAGCACATTCTTTGATTCATATCATGCTCTCATCTCTCAAAGTTATAACCTAACATAACCCTGAGGATTGGTTCTAATAATTAGGCATCTCTCCACAATATATCAGTATTTATATTGCTCTATTGTTTGGACTATATAGAAATCAATTATTACTTATATATGGGCCCAACAATTTACTATGGACCCAAGTTATAAGTGATTCCGAATTGCCAAGAACCTCCACCTTGCTGCAGCAGGACAATTAATACCTTTGCACCTCTCTATATCTCTCTCTTTACACATAGAGCTCTGTTACCAGATACTATACCAATTCGGTACTATTCGACTGGAAGTCAGGTGATACATTGTTTTCCCTGATCATACTCTTATTATTTATATTATCAAACCCATCGAAATTGAATCCTCCATTGTTGAGAATAATCTTGTGATACTGATAACAGAGCTCTTTCGGTCCGGACTAGTGTTGTGTCTTTGTGTTGTTAATTGTGCGTCTTGTTTGTAAATTAATGTTCATGGTCAGAAATAAATTTCAGAAATTCTATATGTCTTTTTAAAGACTTAATTTCCCTCTTCCCCTTTTTGTACTAATTATGTCCTGATACCTTAATATTAATAAAAGATTCTTTTTTTGTATCAAATATGATTTCAGATCATTTACACTATTGCCATTAGTAACCCCTTTTTTTCTTTGATCTCCCCTGAGACCGCTACCCTTCCCCGTCCTTTCCCCTAACCTTGGTCCCTTCCCCTTTTCTTGTTTTTCACCATTTATTACCACTACTGCTGTGTATAGTATGTATATATTTTTCCACATTTAATTTTTCACCACAAAATGTGGTTACTTTATATAAAGGATGTCTAAATTCCCCCAAAATATAATATAATTAATAATAATATAATTTATATACATATATATATATATACCAGGGGCGGACTGACCATTCGGTGAGTCGGGCAGTGCCCGAGGGCCCCGTGGGGGGGGGCGGGGGCCCGGCCGGCTCAGTCTGTCCCTGAAGGTGCCTGCAGCAGCGCAGATTATTATGCACAATAAAAAAAACTGTACCCCCGAGGAAGCAGTGGCATGGAACCATTGGCTGTGGCTGTGTGAGCAGCTCAGAAGTGTTTGCTGTCTGGGATGGATGGCTCATCAGAGCCCTGAGCCGTGCGGGGATGTTCCGAGACAGGCGCTCCAGCCACCTCTCCCCCTGCTCTGTCCTGCAGCTGAGGGGGCGGAGCCATGAGTCTGGCGTGGGTTACAGTCTGTGAAGGAGCTGGAGCCTCGAGGCAGGGAGCACTGCACATAGAGGAGAGCTGACTGAGTCAGCTTGGAATCCACACTGATCTGCCTTGTGCAGCAGCAGGTCAGTGTGATAATGAAATCACTGCAGTTACTGTGTCTGTGTGTTGTTCTAAGAGCCATGCTGAGTGTTACTTCCTGGTTCCTTCCTTCTTGCCATGTGTTGTGCCTATTTACCAGATCAGGTGCTATTCACTAATGCACACTGATATCTGGTACACTGAATGCCACTCAATGCACTCAGTGTATACTATAGATATCAGTGTTATATATAGGGAATAGCACTTAGCCCTGGTTCACATTGGAGCAATTTACCATGCGATTTGACATGTCAAATTGCATGGTAATGGCACTACCTGAATCAGTGCGATGTCATATTTGTGGCGCCGCACCGATTCCCAAAAGTAGTTTCTTTACAACTTTTGCTGACTTTGGGGTGCAATTTCCATAGACATCTGTGCAGCAACCCGCACAGATGTCTCTGAAATCGCCCGCCAAACTCGCACTGACATGCGCGTATGAAATCGTGCGAGTTTAGCTGAACTTGCATGATTTAATTCCTGCTGTCAGTGTAAACCTGTGAGTTATTAGTGTTATTCCCTATATACACACATTACATAAAATCATTGAAATGTATACACTGAGTGCTTTTCCCTAAGTCCCCTTTCACACTGGGATGTTTTTCATGCGCTTTTGGGCTAAAAATAGCACCTGTAAAGCACCTGAAAAATGTCTCCCCTGCAGTGTAAATGTGAAAGCCAGATACTTTCACACTGAGGCGATGCACTGGCAGGACGTTAAAAAATGTCCTGCAAGCAGCATCTCTGCCCATTGAAATTCAGCGGCACTTTGCAGGTTGTTTTATCCCTTTTTCAGACACTAGTGGGGGTTAAAAGCGCCCCACTAGCGGCCGAATACCTCCACAAAAATTACGGTAAAGCGCCGCCACCCCAGTGTGAAAGCGGCCTAATACTGTCATCTGTACACTAAGAATGTCCCTCACATTGTTGATCAGTGAGAAGAATGTCCCTCGCATTGGTGATCAGTGAGAAGAATGTTCCTCGCATTGGTGATCACTGAGAAGAATGTCCCTTACATTGGTGATCAGTGGGAAGAATGTCCCTTACATTGGTGATCAGTGAGAACAATGTCCCTTACATTGGTGATCAGTGAAAAGAATGTCCCTTACATTGGTGATCAGTGAGAAGAATGTCCCTTACATTGGTGATCAGTGGGAAGAATGTCCCTTACATTGGTGATCAGTGGGAAGAATGTTCCTTACATTGGTGATCAGTGGGAAGAATGCTCCTTACATTGGTGATCAGTGGGAAGAATGTCCCTTACATTGGTGGTCAGTGGGAAGAATGTCCCTTACATTGGTGATCAGTGGGAAGAATGCTCCTTACATTGGTGATCAGTGAGAAGAATGCTCCTTACATTGGTGATCAGTGGGAAGAATGCTCCTTACATTGGTGATCAGTGGGAAGAATGCTCCTTACATTGGTGATCAGTGGGAAGAATGCTCCTTACATTGGTGATCAGTGGGAAGAATGTCCCTTACATTGGTGATCAGTGGGAAGAATGTTCCTTACATTGGTGATCCGTGGGAAGAACGCTCCTTACATTGGTGATCAGTGGGAAGAATGTCCCTTACATTGGTGATCAGTGGGAAGAATGTCCCTTACATTGGTGATCAGTAGGAAGAATGTTCCTTACATTGGTGATCAGTGGGAAGAATGTTCCTTACATTGGTGATCAGTGGGAAGAAGGAGGAGGACACACCCAAGGAGCTCTCTGAGAGAACCAGCCTTTTTTCAAGTCTGGGCCTTGCCTGCTAGCTTGGCCCAGGAACAATGCCTGATCCTGGGGGAGGCCCTGGGACGGATCCCCCTGATGATACGGGGCCTAGTGAGGAGGAGGAGGAGGTGGTGCAGGATCTGACTGTGGGTCCAGGCCCTGGTGAGAGTACAGATGTATTCAGACAAAAGGTCATCGATCATTTTCGGGCGATCGGAAGAGCGGAGGAAAAACTTAAGTGTTTGAAAGATGAACATAAAAACTTCAAGACCAAGTACTTCCAGGCCTGGAGTAGGAACCGTTCGGCCATGAAGCCTGAGCTACAAGAGATGGAGGAGAAAGTAAAAAAACAATCTTTACTGTTGGAGAAGTTAAAAGATAAGAGTGGAGCGTTTGCGGAAAAATTTAAAAACGAGAGGAGATTTGCCAGCCAGACCTCTGTGGATCAGCGGCAGTCGCATGTTACAGACAACCCGGGTCCATCTGCCTCTGCACCTCTCCCCCCATGTCAGGCTGGGGAATCGCCAGCGGCAACGAGCCAGGGGGTTGAGGGTGAACATGGCACCCTACAGTTTATCCAGCAGATGGAGTCACCCCTAAGGGCAGACAGGTCTGCTGGTGAAGCGTCAGAAGTCGCTGTGGAGTCGCAGAAGGGTCGCAGACCGGCACTGGTGGAGAAATCCCACTGTACGGTGCAGCCGCCTTCCAACATGGGTGTCCCGGCTGCAGTGAGTGGTGTCCCAGCTAAAGTGGACGGTGTCCCGGCTGTAGTAAGTGGTGTTTCTGCTGTGGAGAAATCCTCTGCAGATATGAAGAGAAATCCCCTAGTAGAGGTGTCACCAGCCCACCAGAGCAGTATGGATGGATCTACATCATGCCCCCCGCAAATGGATTCTGCTATGACTGCTGGGACCTGTGGTTCTACAACCAAGATGGCTGCCAGCTCCAAAGAGCCTGTTTCAGCCTCACCTGGGCTGATTGATGCAGGTGGGGGAGGGGAGCAGCACAGTGCAGCAAGTCGAGTGGAAGCAGCAATGGAAGTTTCCAGCACTGATCTACCTGTTGCTGTATCACAGCAAACTTGCTTATCTGACAACCCTGTCCCGATGGAGAAGAGTCTGCCTGGAGGTGAAGTATGTGAGTGCGCCGCTGTGAGCGTGGACACGGCAGGAACTATGAATGTGCCAGGAAATAATAACAGTAATAGTATTGATGAAGCAATGGATGTGGTGGGTGGTGGTGAAGGGGTTAACAATGACATTTCTCCTCCTGCTCAGCAGAGGAAAGACTCATCTGCAAAACGCACAGCTGGACCCTCTGCGGGGAGGTCTGTGAACACCGGCAGCTATGCAGCAGTTTTGGGGAGTCGCACCAAGGAGGGTGGGGGGATAGGTGCAAATGTTGGTGGTCACAATTTGGGGGGGTTTAGTGGGGGGATGGTTGGTGGGTACAAAAGAAGAAACGTGGTCCAGTTGAAGTGGGAGGGGGAGGGGACCCCACCAGTAAGGGGGAGGGTGGCAGAGTTGATTCTGGAGATGGGATTTAAAGTCGCAGACATTTTTTCATTGATTTGTCCTGTTGGAAGTTCGGAATTTGATTTGTCCTTTGTAAAACCTGAGGGTTTGGATTTGTTTTGGGAACGTTTTAGGGGGCGCAGGGACCTTCCGCAGTGGAATGGTTGGATGCCAAAGGTGGTTTCCACGCAGCCTCTAATAAAATCAGTGACTATCCTCGTGCGTAATGAATCCATCCCAGAGGCTGATTTGATGGTGTGGTTACGCCGGTATGGTGAGGTCCTCGCTCCACTGCGGAAGGTCCTTGATCAGCATGGGATATGGACAGGGGCCTGGACAGTGTCGTTAAAATTGGGGGTGCAGGGAAATGTTGTTCAACATCTGCCCTGTTCAGCCTTTCTGGGGAGGGACAGGCTGACCATTTTTTACCAGGGTCAACCTAAGGTGTGCAATAAATGTGGAGACAAGGGCCACTTTGCCTCCACCTGCACCCGAAAGAAATGTTCTTTGTGCCAGGCGCTGGACCATTTGGCTAAAGACTGTACAGATATTCGGTGCAACTTGTGCCAAAAACTTGGTCACCCCTACAGTCTTTGCCCAGAGGCATTACATAACCTGCCAGGGTTGAAGGCTGAGCTGCAGAGGCTGGATAAGGAGGATGAGGCCACCAAAACTGTTGTTGTCCCTCCTGTGTCTGTGGCACCCGTTTCTGTTCCCTCTAGTGATGTGGTCACTGAGTCTGTCCCTTCTGTGTCTGTGACATCTGTTTCTATTCCCCCCAGTGGTGTGGTCCCTGAGTCTGTCCCTTCTGTGTCTGTGACATCTGTTTCTGTTCCCCCTAGAGATGTGGTCCCTAAATCTGTCCCTTCTGTCCCTAATCCATCATTTCGTAGATCTTCCAGACTGGCGGAGGCTGCTGGGGGGGCAGGTTTAGCGGATCTTTCCACTCAGCCTCCAGTCCCTGCCCCTCGGCTGCGCAAGCGTGGTCAGGGGAATGTGGGGGTGCTGGATGGGGGTGGGGCTGATGGAAGGGTGTCCGTACCCCATGTCTCACATTCGGTTGATGGGGATTCGGATGAGGAGGGGTGGGAGAAAGTCAGGAAGGGGAAAAAAAAGAAGAGAAAGACTAAAAAACCGGTCGTCTCTTCCTCAGAGTCGGATCCAAGAGGGGTTCCCCTTGGTAACACCTTTAATGTGTTGTCGGGCGATGAGATGTCTTTGTCTTCTCCCTTATCATCTATGGATGAGGGGGAGTCGCGAAGTTTGAAGAGAGCTGTTTCTGGTGATGAGAGTGTGGTGAAGATCAAGAAACGACTACCCCAATCATCCTGATGGCAGTTCCCACTCCGATAAAGGTGGCGACCATTAATGTCGCCAGCATTAAATCTGCAAGAGCTCGTGATATGGCCTTATTTTTGCTCAGCGAGTTTGATGCCGAGATTTTATTTTTGCAAGAGACCTGGCTCCATACTTTGGCCGATGTCCATCTGGCAAAAAGGGAGTGGAGATGCGGTCCCTCCTTTTGGTCTCTTGCGGCTGAGCCCTGCAGCGGAGTTGCGGTACTTTTTAAAACCGATATGGTAACGTGCCGGCGGGTAATTGAGGTAGAAATAGGTAGATGAATGGTGTTGGACGTTTCTGTTAGGGGGCATGACCTGCGCCTGATCAATATCTATGGGCCGCAGACAAGGTGGGGCAGGAAATGCCTCCTCACAGAGATCAAGCCCTTCCTTTTTATGTCCCAGCAGGTTGTCTTTGGAGGTGACTTTAACACCATCATTAGGCCTGAAGACAGGAGAGGCTCCATAGACAGGCTGGGATATGATAGCGTTTTTCTTAAAGATATGGTGAGACAAGCAGGCCTGGTAGATGTGCATATTAGGCACTGCCCTGGCAGCACGGGATTCACATTTCAGAGAGGGAATAGTCAGAGTAGGATAGATAGTTTTTTTTTTTAAAGGAGAACTCTACTTTCTCGGCTCCTGAGTTGAGGGCGGTGGAGTTCTCTGACCACTGTATGCTGTCTGTGACTCTGAATGCCTCGGACACTCCACCCAGGGGAAGGGGTACCTGGAAACTGAATTCGGCTCTCCTGGAAGATGTAGAGGTAAGACAATCCTTTGAGGATTTTTTTCAGGCACAGGTTTCTATTCTGGACTTTTGCAGCAGTAAGTCAGAGTGGTGGGAGCTTGTGAAACAAAGGGCAATTGGACTTTTCAAGGCCATAGGTAAGAAGAAGCAGCTTGGTATGTACATTGCCTACCAGCATTTGCGGAGGAAGCTTGATCGTCTTGTCTCGTATGGAGGAGATCCAGGGGAGATCTCTGAGGTGAAGTTTCTTCTTAGGAAGTGTCAATACGACCGGCATGCCTCCTTGGTTCTGGAGAGAGATTATGGAAAATATCACTCACCTGATCCTTACCAGAACTGTAAGCAAGGCATAGCAGTTAAGACGGTCATAGGCCTGAGGGATGGTACGGGTTCCCTGGTGAAGTCCAGATCAGGGATCCTGGAAATCTTCAGATCATATTACGCTGACCTTTTGGGAAGAAAGGACCTTTGTCGGGACAAGATGGAAAGCTTTCTGGATTCTACTCCAGGATTGGGAAATGGTACGTTGCCTTTGACGGATTTGACAGAACCAATTTCAGCGGATGAGGTAGTTCATGCTATAGAGAAGCTGGCTACCAAAAAATCGCCTGGACCAGATGGGTTGACAGCTGAATTCTACAAGTGTTTTAAGTCCATTCTGGCTCCCTTTTTAGTGGAGGTTTATAACAGCTGTCTAGAAGAGGGTTCGCTCCCTCCCTCCATGAGGCAATCCGCTGTGATTCTTCTGTCAAAAGGTAAAGACCCCTCAATGATTGAGAACTGGCGCCCCATCAGTCTTCTCAATGTTGATAGAAAGATCTTGGCGAAGATTCTTTTTTGGCGCTTGTTGTCAGTGGCAGGCGATTTGTTGTCCAGTCATCAGCACTGCTCCGTCCAAGGTAGAAGCACATTTTCAGCGATTTTAGCTGTCCGGGAGGCTTTGGAACGATGCAGGGCTGCTGGATGGAGAAAGTACTTGCTGGCACTGGATCAGGCGAAGGCTTTTGATAGAGTCAATCACAAGTACCTGTATTTGCTACTTGGTAGATACGGCCTGCAGGGGAGGTTTATAGATTGGCTGAAGACATTATATAGAGGGGCTGAGAGCTTCCCACTGGTTAATGGTTGGGTTGGACGGCCTTTTGAGGTTGGCTCTGGTGTGCGCCAGGGATGTCCTCTGAGCCCTCTGCTATATGTATTCGCAATCGACCCCTTCATAAAAAGGCTAGAGAGTGGATCGTTGTGCGGGGTGCCTTTGGGCATTGCTGGTGTGCCGCCCTTGAAGGTCGTGGCCTACGCCGATGATGTGTCTGTTATTGTCTCTGGGACGGAGGAGGCGCAGGAGGTGGTCTCTATGATAGAGCAGTACACAGAGGCCTCTGGTTCTAAAGTCAACCATGAAAAGAGTGAAGTTTTCTGGATGGGTGAGGAGGGTGAAAGCTTCGAACTTCCGGATGCCTTCCCATAGCCCCAGCAGGAAATTAAAGTGTTGGCCATCAAATTTGGTCCTGGTGACTATGGTCATCGAAATTGGGAAAGCAGGTTGGTGTGTGCCAATGCCAAAGTAGCAAGTTGGAAGAAATGGAGGCTTTCCTTGAGGGAGAGGGTTGACTTGATCAAAACGTACCTGGTCCCAATCTTTTTATATGTCAGCTTCGTCTGTATCTTGCCACCATCTCTCTATGCAAGGGTGTACAGCTGTTTTTTTAACTGTTATGGGGAAATAGGCTGAACCTGATAAAACGCAATGTAACTTACCTGTCTAGGCGGGAGGGTGGCCTAGGAATGGTCAACCCAATAGTTTTCTTTTCTCTGCTCTTTTTAAAGTACAATCTTGGTAACATGCTAGCAGAGAACCCGCCGGGATGGGTGGGTATTTTTCAGTCTTGTTTTAGGCCTTTTCTGCGATGCTGGGAAGATGGCGGGCCAGGGAAAAGTCTAATGCCCCGTACACACGATCACTTTTTGTGATGAAAAAAATGACATTTTTAAAAATGTCATTTAAAATGATGGTGTGTGGGCAAAATGTCATTTTATGTCTTCTGAAAAACTACCAAAAAAAAAATCGAACATGCTCGAATTTTTTATGTCATTTTTAAAAATGTCATTTTTTGTGTCATAAAAAATGATGGTGTGTGGGCAAAACTATGTAAAAAATGACGTTTTAAACCCGCACATGCCCAGAAGCAAGTTAGGAGACGGGAGGTAAAACTACCATTCATAATGGAATAAGCACATTCATCACGCTGTAACAGACAAAAAAGCCGGAATCGTCTTTTACTAACAAGTAACCAGCTAAAAGCAGCCTCAAGGCAAATAGAACTTCCCCTTTAGAGTGCCGTGGTTTTGTTCATCATTTTCCAAAAATGATGGTGTGTACGCAACGTCATTTTTGAAAATGAAGTTTGAAAAATGTCGTTTTTTTTCATGAAGGAAAATGACATTTTTTTTCATCACAAAAAGTGATCGTGTGTACGAGGCATTAGAGTCCAACATGGCAAGCTCCCGGCTTATGTTGCCCCGTGCCTGAAAATACTTCGGCAGTGGCAGGTGACAGCAGAGGATATCAAGTCCCTCCCCAGGAAGCTTCTGGAGAAGAGAATTTTGAGCTCGGCTTTCAGTGTGTCACTGGCCTTAAGGGATTGCCCAGGCTCTGTAATGAGGGAGGGGTTGCGTTTAATTAATTTAGAAAGAATCCCTCTGAAGTTTAGGGATCAAGCCTGGCTCGCTTTCCATGGAAGGCTCTATGTGAGAGGGAACCTGAAGAATCGCTCTGTGGATGATCGGGATTGTCCTAGAGTGGAGTGTGTTGGTAAAGTGGAGTCTATGGACCACTTTTTGCTGCAGTGTCCCTTTAACATAGAGGTGTATAAAAGGGTGGGGAGGGCTCTAGGCATTCCCTTTTTCTATCGCATGGGTTATGCAGACTGGGTGTACGGGGCATTCCCGACTCGCTGGGATTTTGATTTCAATACACTTTTTCTAGTTAGTATAGTTGTCCGTTACTTCACATGGAATGCACGGTGCCAGATTACCCTGCGGAAGAAAGTCCTCTCTGTCGAGGTGGTGGTGCACGATATTCTGGGTGAGGTTGGGAAAATTCGGGGTCTTGAGAAGGGCAGGGAACCTCGGGTGGTCTGGAAAAGGGCGTGGAGGAATATCAGACTTGCCTTTGGTGAGCTGCCCATCTCTGATTGAGGAGTTATTTTCCTTTTCTGTCTTTTTCACTCCCTTAGCTTTTGTTGGTTAGTATCTTTTTGAAGAAGGGCTGCATGCATAATGGGTGCAGGTTTGTTTCTTGACCTTGTTTGTCTGGTGTAGTGGTGTGAGTTGTAGTAGGATTTTTTTTTCATCAGTGATTACATGATTTTTGCTTTGCTGTAAAGTCTTTTGTTTGAGAGCAGATTTGCTATATTTATTTTCATTTATGTAAATATGTATATATTTATGTATGTTTTATATAGTGATTTTATGCTTTTTGATTGCAAGACTTTAAATAAAGAAAAATTGGGAAGAATGTCCCTTACATTGGTGATCAGTGAGAAGAATGTCCCTTACATTGGTGATCAGTGGGAAGAATGTCCCTTACATTGGTGATCAGTGGAAAGAATGTCCCTTACATTGGTGATCAGTGGAAAGAATGTCCCTTACATTGGTGATCAGTGGAAAGAATGTCCCTTACATTGGTGATCAGTGGGAAGAATGTTCCTTACATTGGTGATCAGTGAGAAGAATGTCCCTTACATTGGTGGTCAGTGGGAAGAATGTCCCTTACATTGGTGGTCAGTGGGAAGAATGTCCCTTACATTGGTGATCAGTGAGAAGAATGTCCCTTACATTGGTGATCAGTGAGAAGAATGTTCCTTACATTGATGATCAGTGGGAAGAATGTCCCTTACATTGGTGATCAGTGGGAAGAATGTCCCTTACATTTGTGATCAGTGGGAAGAAGGAGGAGGACACACCCAAGGAGCTCTCTGAGAGAACCAGCCTTTTTTCAAGTCTGGGCCTTGCCTGCTAGCTTGGCCCAGGAACAATGCCTGATCCTGGGGGAGGCCCTGGGACGGATCCCCCTGATGATACGGGGCCTAGTGAGGAGGAGGAGGAGGTGGTGCAGGATCTGACTGTGGGTCCAGGCCCTGGTGAGAGTACAGATGTATTCAGACAAAAGGTCATCGATCGTTTTCGGGCGATCGGAAGAGCGGAGGAAAAACTTAAATGTTTGAAAGATGAACGTAAGGACTTCAAGACCAAGTACTTCCAGGCCTGGAGTAAGAACTGTTCGGCCATGAAGCCTGAGTTACAAGAGATGGAGGAGAAAGTAAAGAAACAATCTTTACTGTTGGAGAAGTTAAAAGATAAAAGTGGAGCTTTTGCGGAAAAATTTCAAAATGAGAGGAGATTTGCCAGCCAGACCTCTGTGGATCAGCGGCAGTCGCAGGTTGCAAACAACCCGGGTCCATCTGCCTCTGCACCCCTCCCCCCATGTCAGGCTGGGGAATCGCCAGTGGCAACCAGCCAGGGGGTTGAGGGTGAACATGGCACCTTACAGTTTATCCAGCAGATGGAGTCACCCCTAAGGGCAGACGGGTCTGCTGGTGAAGCGTCAGAAGTCGCTGTGGAAGTCGCAGAAGGGTCGCAGACCAGCACTGGTGGAGAAATCCCACTGTACGGTGCAGCCGCCTTCCAACATGAGTGTCCCGGCTGCAGTGAGTGGTGTCCCGGGTAAAGTGGACGGTGTCCCGGCTGTAGTAAGTGGTGTTTCCTCTGTGGAGAAATCCTCTGCAGATATGAAGAGAAATCCCCTAGCAGAGGTGTCACCAGCCCACCAGAGCAGTATGGATGGATCTACATCATGCCTGCCGCAAATGGATTCTGCTATGACTGCTGGGACCTGTGGTTCTACAACCAAGATGGCTGCCAGCTCCAAAGAGCCTGTTTCAGCCTCACCTGGGCTGATTGATGCAGGTGGGGGAGGGGAGCAGCACAGTGCAGCAAGTCAAGTGGAAGCAGCAATGGAAGTCTCCTGCACTGATCTACCTGTTGCTGTATCACAACAATCTTGCTTATCTGACAGTCCTGTCCCAATGGAGAAGAGTCTGCCTGGAGGTGAAGTGTGTGAGGGCACCGCTGTGAATATGGACACGGCAGGAACTATGAATGTGCCAGGAAATAATAACAGTAATAGTATTGATGAAGCAATGGATGTGGTGGGTGGTGGTGAAGGGGTTAACAATGACATTTCTCCTCCTGCTCAGCAGAGGAAAGACTCATCTGCCAAATGCACAGCTGGACCCTCTGTGGGGAGGTCTGTGAACACCGGCAGCTATGCAGCAGTTTTGGGGAGTCGCACCAAGGAGGGTGGGGGGAATGGTGCAAATGTTGGTGGTCACAATTTGGGGGGGTTTAGTGGGGGGATGGTTGGTGGGTACAAAAGAAGAAACGTGGTCCAGTTGAAGTGGGAGGGGGAGGGGACCCCACCAGTAAGGGGGAGGGTGGCAGAGTTGATCCTGGAAATGGGATTTAAAGTCGCAGACATTTTTGCTTTGATTTGTCCCGTTGGAAGTTCGGAATTTGATTTATCCTTTGTAAAGCCAGAGGGTTTGGATTTGTTTTGGGAACGTTTTAGGGGGCGCAGGGACCTTCCGCAGTGGAACGGTTGGTTGCCAAATGTGGTTTCCAGGCAGCCTCTAATAAAATCAGTGACTATCCTCGTGCATAATGAATCCATCCCAGAGGCTGATTTGATAGTGTGGTTACACCGGTATGGTGAGGTCCTTGCTCCACTGCGGAAGGTCCTTGATCAGCATGGGATATGGACAGGGGCCTGGACAGTGTCATTAAAATTGGGGGTGCAGGGAAATGTTGTTCAGCCTTTCTGGGGAGGGACAGGCTGACCATTTTTTACCAGGGTCAACCTAAGGTGTGCAATAAATGTGGGGACAAGGGCCACTTTGCCTCCACCTGCACCCGAAAGAAATGTTCTTTGTGCCAGGCACTGGACCATTTGGCTAAAGACTGTACAGATATTCGGTGCAACTTTTGTGCCAAAAACTTGGTCACCCCTACAGTCTTTGCCCGGAGGCATTACATAACCTGCCAGGGTCGGAGGCTGAGCTGCAGAGGCTGGATAAGGAGGGTGAGGCCACCAAAACTGTTGTTGTCCCTCCTGTGTCTGTGACTCCCGTTTCTGTTCCCTCTAGTGATGTGGTCCCTGAGTCTGTCCCTTCTGTGTCTGTGACATCTGTTTCTATTCCCCCCAGTGGTGTGGTCCCTGAGTCTGTCCCTAATCCATCAATTCGTAGATCCTCCAGACTGGCGGAGGCTGCTGGGGGGGCAGGTTTAGCGGATCTTGCCACTCAACCTCCAGTCCCTGCCCCTCGGCTGCGCAAGCGTGGTCAGGGGAATGTGGGGGTGCTGGATGGGGGTGGGGCTGATGGAAGGGTGTCCATACCCCATGTCTCACATTCTGTTGATGGGGATTCGGATGAGGAGGGGTGGGAGAAGGTCAGGAGGAGGAAAAAAATAGAAGAGAGACTAAAAAGCCGGTCGTCTCTTCCTCAGAGTCGGATCCAAGAAGGGTTCCCCTTGGTAACACCTTTAATGTGTTGTCGGGTGACGAGATGTCTTTGTCTTCTCCCTTATCATCTATGGATGAGGGAGAGTCGCGTAGTTTGAAGAGAGCTGTTTCTGGTGATGAAAATGTGATGAAGGTCAAGAAACGACTACCCCAATCATCCTGATGGCAGTTCCCACTCTGATAAAGGTGGCGACCATTAATGTCACCAGCATTAAATCTGCAAGAGCTCGTGATATGGCCTTATTTTTGCTCAGCGAGTTTGATGCCGAGATTTTATTTTTGCAAGAGACCTGGCTCCATACTTTGGCCGATGTCCATCTGGCAAAAAAGGGAGTGGAGATGCGGTCCCTCCTTTTGGTCTCTTGCGGCTGAGCCCTGCAGCGGAGTTGCTTTACATTTTAAAACCGATATGGTAACGTGCCGGCAGGTAATTGAGGTAGAAATAGGTAGATGCATGGTGTTGAACGTTTCTGTTAGGGGACATGACCTGCGCCTGATCAATATCTATGGGCCGCAGACAAGGTGGGGCAGGAAATGCCTCCTCACAGAGATCAAGCCCTTCCTTTTTACGTCCCAGCAGGTTGTCTTTGGAGGTGACTTTAACACCATCATTAGGCCTGAAGACAGGAGAGGCTCCATAGACAGGCTGGGATATGATAGCATTTTTCTTAGAGATATGGTGAGACAAGCAGGCCTGGTAGATGTGCATATTAAGCAGTGCCCTGGCAGCACAGGATTCACATTTCAGAGAGGGAATAGTCAGAGTAGGATAGATAGTTTTTTTTTTTAAAGGAGAACTCTACTTTCTCGGCTCCTGAGTTGAGGGCGGTGGAGTTCTCTGACCACTGTATGCTGTCTGTGACTCTGAATGCCTCGGACACTCCACCCAGGGGAAGGGGTACCTGGAAACTGAATTCGGCTCTCCTGGAAGATGTGGAGGTAAGACAATCCTTTGAGGATTTTTTTCAGGCACAGGTTTCTATTCTGGACTTTTGCAGCAGTAAGTCAGAGTGGTGGGAGCTTGTGAAACAAAGGGCAATTGGACTTTTCAAGGCCATAGGTAAGAAGAAGCAGCTTGGTATGTACATTGCCTACCAGCATTTGCGGAGGAAGCTTGATCGTCTTGTCTCGTATGGAGGAGATCCAGGGGAGATCTCTGAGGTGAAGTTTCTTCTTAGGAAGTGTCAATACGACCGGCATGCCTCCTTGGTTCTGGAGAGGGATTATGGAAAATATCACTCACCTGATCCTTACCAGAACTGTAAGCAAAGCATAGCAGTTAAGACGGTCATAGGCCTGAGGGATGGTACAGGTTCCCTGGTGAAGTCCAGATCAGGGATCCTGGAGATCTTCAGATCATATTACGCTGACCTTTTGGGAAAAAAGGACCTTTGTCGGGACAAGATGGAAAGCTTTCTGGATTCTACTCCAGGATTGGTAAATGGTACATTGCCTTTGATGGATTTGACAGAACCAATTTCAGCGGATGAGGTAGTTCATGCTATAGAGAAGCTGGCTACCAAAAAATCGCCTGGACCAGATGGGTTGACAGCTGAATTCTACAAGTGTTTTAAGTCCATTCTGGCTCCCTTTTTAGCAGAGGTTTCTAACAGCTGTCTAGAAGAGGGTTCGCTCCCTCCCTCCATGAGGCTATCCGCTGTGATTCTTCTGTCAAAAGGTAAAGACCCCTCAATGATTGAGAACTGGCGCCCCATCAGTCTTCTCAATGTTAATAGAAAGATCTTGGCGAAGATTCTTTTTTGGCGCTTGCCGTCAGTGGTAGGCGATTTGTTGTCCAGTCATCAGCACTGCTCGGTCCAAGGCAGAAGCACCTTTTCAGCGATTTTAGCTGTCTGGGAGGCTTTGGAACGATGCAGGGCTGCTGGATGGAGAAAGTACTTGCTGGCACTTGATCAGGCGAAGGCTTTTGATAGAGTCAATCACGAGTACCTGTATTTGCTACTTGGTAGATACAGCCTGCAGGGGAGGTTTATAGATTGGCTGAAGACATTATATAGAGGGGCTGAGAGCTTCCCACTGGTTAATGGTTGGGTTGGACGGCCTTTTGAGGTTGGCTCTGGTGTGCGCCAGGGATGTCCTCTGAGCCCTCTGCTGTATGTATTCGCAATCGACCACTTCATAAAAAGGCTAGAGAGTGGATCGTTGTGCGGAGTGCCTTTGGGCATTGCTGGTGTGCCGCCCTTGAAGGTCGTGGCCTACGCCGATGATGTGTCTGTTATTGTCTCTGGGACAGAGGAGGCTTCTATGATAGAGCAGTACACGGAGGCCTCTGGTTCTAAAGTCAACCATGAAAAGAGTGACGTTTTCTGGATGGGTGAGGAGGGTGAAAGCTTCGAACTTCCGGATGCCTTCCCAGTGCCCCAGCAGGAAATTAAAGTGTTGGGCATCAAATTTGGTCCTGGTGACTATGGTCATCGAAATTGGGAAAGCAGGTTGGTGTGTGCCAATGCCAAAGTAGCAAGCTGGAAGAAATGGAGGCTTTTCTTGAGGGAGAGGGTTGACTTGATCAAAACGTACCTGGTCCCAATCTTTTTATATGTCAGCTTCGTCTGTATCTTGCCACCATCTCTCTATGCAAGGGTGTACAGCTGTTTTTTCCAACTGTTATGGGGAAATAGGCTGATAAAACGCAATGTAACTTACCGTTCTAGGCGGGAGGGTGGCCTAGGAATGGTCAACCCAATAGTTTTCTTTTCTCTGCTCTTTTTAAAGTACAATCTTGGTAACATGCTAGCAGAGAACTCGCCGGGATGGGTGGGTATTTTTCAGTCTTGTTTTAGGCCTTTTCTGCAATGCTGGGAAGATGGCGGGCCAGTGAAAAGTCTAAGGCCTCGTACACACGATCGGACATATCCGATGAAAACGGTCCGCGGACCATTTCCATCGGATATGTCCGATCGGGAGTTTGATCCGATGGCGTGTACACACCATCAGATCAAATTCCCCGCCGCCGGACGGCGTGGTGACGTGGCGGTGACGCGGCGGTGACGTTGACGCCGCCACGTCAATGACACGTCACCGCACCAGGAAGTTAAACACTTCCGCGCATGCGCCGAATCCATTCGGCGGCGGCGCGGCGGCGGTGGGGGATGACATGTCTGCTGGTAAGTGTACTAACCAGAAGACATGTCGGGCGGACAGATTCCCACCGGATAGATTTCAAAGCATGCTTTGAAATCTGTCGGGTGGAGAAATCTGTCCGCTAGCCCATACACACGAGCGGAGATGTCTGCTGAAACGGTCCATCGGACCGTTTTCAGCGGACATATCCCCTCGTGTGTACGAGGCCTAAGAGTCCAACATGGCAAGCTCCCGCCTTATGTTGCCCTGTGTCTGAAAATACTTCGGCAGTGGCAGGTGACAGCAGAGGATATCAAGTCCCTCCCCAGGAAGCTTCTGGAGAAGAGAATTTTGAGCTCGGCTTTCAGTGTGTCACTGGCCTTAAGGGATTGCCCAGGCTCTGTAATGAGGGAGGGGTTGCGTTTAATTAATTTAGAAAGAATCCCTCTGAAGTTTAGGGATCAAGCCTGGCTCGCTTTCCATAGAAGGCTCTTTGTGAGAGGGAACCTGAAGAATCGCTCTATGGATGATCGGGATTGTCCTAGAGTGGAGTGTGTTGGTAAAGTGGAGTCTATGGACCACTTTTTGCTGGAGTGTCCCTTTAACATAGAGGTGTATAAAAGGGTGGGGAGGGCTCTAGGCATTCCCTTTTTCTATTGCATGAGTTATGCGGAGTGGGTGAACGGGGCATTCCCGACTCGCTGGGATTTTGATTTCAATACACTTTTTCTAGTTAGTATAGTTGTCCGTTACTTCACATGGAATGCACGGTGCCAGATTACCCTGCGGAAGAAAGTCCTCTCTGTCGAGGTGGTGGTGCACGATATTCTGGGTGAGGTTGGGAAAATTCGGGGTCTTGAGAAGGGCAGGGAACCTTGGGCGGTCTGGAAAAGAGCATGGAGGAATACAAGACCTGCCTTTGGTGAGCTGCCCATCTCTGATTGAGGAGTTCTTTTCCTTTTCTGTCTCTTTCACTCCCTTAGCTTTTGTTGGTTAGTATCTTTTTGAAGAAGGGCTGCATGCATAATGGGTGCGGGTTTGTTTCTTGACCTTGCAGGTTTGTCTGGTGTAGTGGTGTGAGTTGTAGTAGGATTTTTTTTCATCAGTGATTACATGATTTTTGCTTTGCTGTAAAGTCTTTTGTTTGAGAGCAGATTTGCTATATTTATTTTCATTTATGTAAATATGTATATATTTATGTATTTTGTGTATATATAGTGATTTTATGCTTTTTGATTGCAAGACTTTTAATAAAGAAAAATTGGGAAGAATGCTCCTTACATTGGTGATCAGTGGGAACAATGCACCTTATATTGGTGATCAGTGGGAACAATGCTCCTTACATTGGTGATCAGTGGGAAGAATGTCCCTTACATTGGTGATCAGTGGGAAGAATGCCCCTTACATTGGTGATCAAGCCTGGGCCTTGCCTGCTACCTTGGCCCAGGAATAATGCCTGATCCTAGGGGAGGCCCTGGGACGGATCCCCCTGACGATACGGGGCCTAGTGAGGAGGAGAAGGTGGTGCAGGATCTGACTGTGGGTCCAGGCCCTGGTGAGAGTACAGATGTATTCAGACAAAAGATCATCAAAAGGAAAAACTTAAATGTTTGAAAGCTGAACATAAAAACTTCAAAACCAAGTACTTCCAGGCCTGGAGTAGGAACCGTTTGGCCATTAAGCCTGAGTTACAAGAGATGGAGGAGAAAGTGAAGAACTAATCTTTACTGTTGGAGAAGTTAAAAGATAAAAGTGGAGCTTTTGCTGAAAAATTTAAAAATGAGAAGAGATTTGCCAGCCAGACCTCTGTGGATCAGCAGCAGTCACATGTTACAGACAACCCGGGTCCATCTGCCTCTGCACCTCTCCCCCCATGTCAGGCTGGGGAATCACCGGCGGCAACCAGCCAGGGGGTTGAGGGTCAACATGGCACCTTACGGTTCATCCAGCAGATGGAGTCACCCCTAAGGGAAGACGGGTCTGCTGGTTAAACATTGGAAGTCGCTGTGGAGTCGCAGAAGGGTCGCAGACCAGCACTGGTGGAGAAATACCAGTGGACTGTGCAGCCCCCTTCCAACATGTCTGCCCCTCCGGCTGTAGTGAGTGGTTTCCCGGCTGTAGTGAGTGGTGTCCCGGCTAAAGTGGACGGTGTCCCGGCAAAAGTGAGTGGTGTTTCTGCTGTGGAGAAATCCTCTGCAGATATAAGGGGAAATCCCCTGGCAGAGGTGTCACCAGCCCACCAGAGCAGTATGGATGGATCTACATCATGCCCCCCGCAAATGGATTCTGTAGTGACTGCTGGGACCTGTGGTTCTACAACCAAGATGGCTGCCAGCTCCAAAGAGCCTGTTTCAGCCTCACCTGGGCTGACTGATGCAGGTGGGGGACGGGAGCAGCACAGTGCAGCAAGTCGAGTGGAAGCAGCGATGGAAGTCTCCTGCACTGATCTACCTGTTGCTGTATCACAACAATCTTGCTTATCTGACAGTCCTGTCCCAATGGAGAAGAGTCTGCCTGGAGGTGAAGTATGTGAGGGCACCGCTGTGAGTGTGGACACGGCAGGAACTATGAATGTGCCAGGAAATAATAACAGTAATAGTATTGATGAAGCGATGGATGTGGTGGGTGGTGGTGAAGGGGTTAACGTTGCTGCTTCAGATAACAATGACACTTCTCCTGCGCAGCAGAGGAAAGACTCATCTGCCAAACGCACAACTGGACCCTCTGCGGGGCCGGCAGCCATGCAGCAGTTTAGGGGAGTCGCACCAAGGAGGGTGGGGGGAATGGTGCAAATGTTGGTGGTCACAATTTGGGGGGGTTTAGTGGGGGGATGGTTGGTGGGTACAAAAGAAGAAACCTGGTCCAGTTGAAGTGGGAGGGGGAGGGGACCCCACCAGTAAGGGGGAGGGTGGCAGAGTTGATCCTGGAAATGGGATTTAAAGTCGCAGACATTTTTGCTTTGATTTGTCCCGTTGGGAGTTCGGAATTTGATTTATCCTTTGTAAAGCCTGAGGGTCTGGTTTCGTTTTGGGAACGTTTTAGGGGGCGCAGGGACCTTCCGCAGTGGAATGGTTGGATGCCAAAGGTGGTTTCCAGGCAGCCTCTAATAAAATCAGTGACGATCCTCGTGCGTAATGAATCCATCCCAGAGGCTGATTTGATAGTGTGGTTACGCCGATATGGTGAGGTCCTCGCTCCACTGCGGAAGGTCCTTAATCAGCATGGGATATGGACAGGGGCCTGGACAGTGTCATTAAAATTGGGGGTGCAGGGAAATGTTGTTCAACATTTGCCCTGTTCAGCCTTTCTGGGGAGGGACAGGCTGACCATTTTTTACCAGGGTCAACCTAAAGTGTGCAATAAATGTGGGGACAAGGGCCACCTTGCCTCCACCTGCACCCGTAAGAAATGTTCTTTGTGACAGGCGCTGGACCATTTTGGCTAAAGACTGTACAGATATTCGGTGCAACTTGTGCCAAAAACTTGGTCACCCCTACAGTCTTTGCCCGGAGGCATTACATAACCTGCCAGGGTTGAAGGCTGAGCTGCAGAGGCTGGATAAGGAGGATGAGGCCACCAAAACTGTTGTTGTCCATCCTGTGTCTGTGGCACCCGTTTCTGTTCCCTCTAGTGATGTGGTCCCTGAGTCTGTCCCTTCTGTGTCTGTGACATCTGTTTCTATTCCCCCCAGTGGTGTGGTCCCTGAGTCTGTCCCTTCTGTGTCTGTGACACCTGTTTCTGTTCCCCCTAGTGATGTGGTCCCTGAGTCTGTCCCTTCTGTGTCTGTGACATCTGTTTCTGTTACCCCTAGAGATGTGGTCCCTAAATCAGTCCCTCCTGTCAATAATCCATCTATTCGTAGATCCTCCAGACTGGTGGAGGCTGCTGGGGGGGGCAGGTTTAGCTGATCTTCCCACTCAGCCTCCAGTCCCCGCCCCTCGGCAGCGCAAGCGTGGTCAGGGGAATGTGGGGGTGCTGGATGGGGGTGGGACTGATGGAAGGGTGTCCATACCCCATGTCTCACATTCGGTTGATGGGGATTCGGATGAGGAGGGGTGGGAGAAGATCAGGAGGAGGAAAAAAAGAAGAGAAAGACTAGAAAACCGGTCGACTCTTCCTCAGATTCGGATCCAAGAGGGGTTCCCCTTGGTAACACCTTTAATGTGTTGTCGGGTGATGAGAAGTCTTTGTCTTCTCCCTTATCATCTATGGATGAGGGGGAGTCGCGTAGTTTGAAGAGAGCTGTTTCTGGTGATGAGAGTGTGGTAAAGGTCAAGAAACGACTACCCCAATCACCCTGATGGCAGTTCCCACTCCGATAAAGGTGGCGACCATTAATGTCGCCAGCATTAAATCTGCAAGAGCTTGTGATATGGCCTTATTTTTGCTCAGCGAGTTTGATGCCGGATGTAACGGAATGACCCGTGACAGACTCAGATTCTCTAGGGTCACCTTATGTCCACTAGGGCCATAGGGTGACAAAGAAATTATATCATATATTACATGAAATGGGACATTAATAATAATTCATATTGCAGGACTGGAATATTACAAGGTGTTCCTACTAGACATCTGCTTTTAAAATGCTAAGTGAAGCCGGGCTTGTGAAATACCTTTCATTCTGTCGAAAAGGTGCTAATTACATCTGCTCCTGGAAGACCTTTCCATTTAGATGTATTGAATTAGCATGTCAATTATGTTTAGGAATGTATTGATACTCAGAGGTAATAACCCTCCCTTTAGAGACAGTACATCTGTCTAGATAATGTGATTGAGGTTCCCTTTCTCTGTGTGAAGATTATCTGTGATTGTGTATTATTCAAAAGGGAAAATCATTGTGTGATAATATTTGGTTTTGATGTCATTATCTCAAGGAATGTATCCCGTCAGTATCGGTACCGACATGTCTAGCTACTGATTAGATAATTAGCCTCAGTGTGTGACTAGGGGGGTGGGGACTGCATTGTCCTGTGATTAACTGTACTGTATAAAAAAGCTGAGAAAAAAAACATTGAAGTGTTCATATCTTTGAAACCAGTACCAGAGCTTGTGTCTAGGTTATTATGGGAAATGGAATGGATCGTGTATGCAGGATTGTCGCAGTGTGTCAGATAAGCTTGTCGTGGTTGGATGGAAGGTCGTAAACGGTGGTGACCGTTACACCGAGATTTTATTTTTGCAAGAGACCTGGCTCCATACTTTGGCCGATGTCCATCTGGCAAAAAGGGAGTGGAGATGCGGTCCCTCCTTTTGGTCTCTTGCGGCTGAGCCCTGCAGCGGAGTTGCGGTACTTTTTAAAACCGATATGGTAACGTGCCAGCGGGTAATTGAGGTAGAAATAGGTAGATGCATGGTGTTGGACGTTTCTGTTAGGGGGCATGACCTACGCCTGATCAATATCTATGGGCCGCAGTCAAGGTGGGGCAGGAAATGCCTCCTCACAGAGATCAAGCCCTTCCTTTTTACGTCCCAGCAGGTTGTCTTTGGAGGTGACTTTAACACCATCATTAGGATTGAAGACAGGAGAGGCTCCATAGACAGGCTGGGATACAATAGCGTTTTTCTTAGAGATATGGTGAGACAAGCAGGCCTGGTAGATGTGCATATTAAGCAGTGCCCTGGCAGCACGGGATTCACATTTCAGAGAGGGAATAGTCAGAGTAGGATAGATAGGTTTTTTTTTTAAAGGAGAACTCTACTTTCTCGGCTCCTGAGTTGAGGGCGGTGGAGTTCTCTGACCACTGTATGCTGTCTGTGACTCTGAATGCCTCGGACACTCCACCCAGGGGAAGGGGTACCTGGAAACTGAATTCGGCTCTCCTGGAAGATGTAGAGGTAAGACAATCCTTTGAGGATTTTTTTCAGGGACAGGTTTCTATTCTGGACTTTTGCAGCAGTAAGTCAGAGTGGTGGGAGCTTGTGAAACAAAGGGCAATTGGACTTTTCAAGGCCATAGGTAAGAAGAAGCAGCTTGGTATGTACATTGCCTACCAGCATTTGCGGAGGAAGCTTGATCGTCTTGTCACGTATGGAGGAGATCCAGGGGAGATCTCTGAGGTGAAGTTTCTTCTTAGAAAGTGTCAATACGACCGGCATGCCTCCTTGGTTCTGGAGAGAGATTATGGAAAATATCACTCACCTGATCCTTACCAGAACTGTAAGCAAGGCATAGCAGTTAAGACGGTCATAGGCCTGAGGGATGGTACGGGTTCCCTGGTGAAGTCCAGATCAGGGATCCTGGAAATATTCACATCATATTACGCTGACCTTTTGGGAAGAAAGGACCTTTGTCGGGACAAGATGGAAAGCTTTCTGGATTCTACTCCAGGATTGGTAAATGGTACATTGCCTTTGATGGATTTGACAGAACCAATTTCAGCGGATGAGGTAGTTCATGCTATAGAGAAGCTGGCTACCAAAAAATCGCCTGGACCAGATGGGTTGACAGCTGAATTCTACAAGTGTTTTAAGTCCATTCTGGCTCCCTTTTTAGCAGAGGTTTATAACAGCTGTCTAGAAGAGGGTTCGCTCCCTCCCTCCATGAGGCAATCCACTGTGATTCTTCTGTCAAAAGGTAAAGACCCCTCAATGATTGTGAACTGGCGCCCCATCAGTCTTCTCAATGTTGATAGAAATATCTTGGCGAAGATTCTTTTTTGGCGCTTGTCGTTCGTGGCAGGCGATTTGTTGTCCAGTCATCAGCACTGCTCGGTCCAAGGTAGAAGCACCCTTTCAGTGATTTTTAGCTGTCCGGGAGGCTTTGGAACGATGCAGGGCTGCTGGATAGAGAAAGTACTTGCTGGCACTTGATCAGGCGAAGGCTTTTGATAGAGTCAATCACGAGTACCTGTATTTGCTACTTGGTAGATACTGCCTGCAGGGATGTCCTCTGAGCCCTCTGCTATATGTATTCGCAATCAACCCCTTCATAAAAAGGCTAAAGAGTGGATCATTGTGCGGGGTGCCTTTGGGCATTGCTGGTGTGCCGCCCTTGAAGGTTGTGGCCAACGATGTGTCTGTTATTGTCTCTGGGACGGAGGAGGCGCAGGAGGTGGTCTCTATGATAGAGCAGTACATGGAGGGCTCTGGTTCTAAAGTCAACCATGAAAAGAGTGAAGTTTTCTGGATGGGTGAGGAGGGTGAAAGCTTCGAACTTCCGGATGCCTTCCCAGGGCCTCAGCAGGAAACTAAAGTGTTGGGCATGAAATTTGGTCCTGGTGACTATGGTCATCGAAATTGGGAAAGCAGGTTGGTGTGTGCCAATGCCAAAGTAGCAAGTTGGAAGAAATGGAGGCTTTCCTTGAGGGAGAGGGTTGACTTGATCAAAATGTACCTGGTCCCAATCTTTTTATATGTCAGCTTCGTCTGTAGCTTGCCACCATCTCTCTATGCAAGGGTGTACAGCTGTTTTTTCCAAATGTTATGGGGAAATAGGCTGAACCTGATAAAACGCAAGGTAACTTACCTGTCTAGGTGGAAGGGTGGTCTAGGAATGGTCAACCCAATAGTTTTCTTTTCTCTTTTTAAAGTACAATCTTGGTAACATGTTAGCAGAGAACCCGCCGGGATGGGTGGGTATTTTTCAGTCTTGTTTTAGGCCTTTTCTGCGATGCTGGGAAGATTGCAGGCCAATGAAAAGTCTAAGAGTCCAACATGGCAAACTCCCGGCTTATGTTGCCCCATGTCTGAAAATACTTCGGCAGTGGCAGGTGACAGCAGAGGATATCAAGTCCCTCCCCAGGAAGCTTCTGGAGAAGAGAATTTTGAGCTTGGCTTTCAGTGTGTCACTGGCCTTAAGGGATTGCACAGGCTCTGTAATGAGGGAGGGGTTGCGTTTAATTGATTTAGAAAGAATCCCTCTGAAGTTTAGGGATCAAGCCTGGCTTGCTTTCCATGGAAGGCTCCACCTGAAGAATCGCTCTGTGGATGATCGGGATTGTCCTAGAGTGGAGTGTGTTGGTAAAGTGGAGTCTATGGACCACTTTTTGCTGCAGTGTCCCTTTAACATAGAGGTGTATAAAAGGGTGGGGAGGGCTCTAGGCATTCCTTTTTTCTATCGCATGAATTATGCGGAGTGGGTGTACGGGGCATTCCCGACTCGCTGGGATTTTGATTTCAATACACTTTTTCTAGTTAGTATAGTTGTCCGTTACTTCACATGAAATGCACGGTGCCAGATTACCCTGCGGAAGAAAGTCCTCTCTGTCGAGGTGGTGGTGCATGATATTCTGGGTGAGGTTGGGAAAATTTGGGGTCTTGAGAAGGGCAGGGAACCTCGGGCGGTCTGGAAAAGGGCGTGGAGGAATATCAGACCTGCCTTTGGTGAGCTGCCCATCTCTGATTGAGGAGTTATTTTCCTTTTTTGTCTCTTTCACTCCCTTAGCTTTTGTTGGTTAGTATCTTTTTGAAGAAGGGCTGCATGCATAATGGGTGCGGGTTTGTTTCTTGACCTTGCAGGTTTGTCTGGTGTAGTGGTTTGAGTTGTAGTAGGATTTATTTCATCAGTGATTACATGATTTTTGCTTTGCTGTAAAGTCTTTTGTTTGAGAGAAGATTTGCTATATTTATTTTCATTTATGTAAATATGTATATATTTATGTATGTTTTACATATAGTGATTTTATGCTTTTTGATTGCAAGACTTTTAATAAAGAAAAATTGGGAAGAATGTCCCTGACATTGGTGATCAGTGGGAAAAATGTCCCTTACATTGGTGATCAGTGGGAAGAATGTTCCTTACATTGGTGATCCGTGGGAAGAATGTCCATTACATTGGTGATCAGTGAGAAGAATGTTCCGTACATTGGTGATCAGTGGGAAGAATGTCCCTTACATTGGTGATCAGTGGGAAGAATGTCCCTTACATTGGTGATCAGTGGGAAGAATGTCCCTTACATTGGTGATCAGTGAGAATTCAACCCTGATTACAGGTATGTTTCCTGGACGGATACACTCACCCACAGGAGAGGCCAGAAAAGAAACTGAAAACAACCAACAGGTGTCTATGAGGTGGAGTGTGATGTAGCACACACTTGGCTGCCCACACATGACCCTGCCTTTTAAACCTGTGAGGCAGGTGGGCATGTAACCTTGTTAAGGGATATGTTTTACAGGCGGTGAGCTAAAAGTTAGATTTTTATACCCAGAGTGTGGATTGTTTTATTGACTTTGTGCAGAAAACAAGAAGTTTTGTTTTCCTTTTCTTAAATAAGACTGCTGTGCTTTTACCAATGTGGCTGGCTGGTGAATGTCCCTTACATTGGTGATCAGTGAGAAGAATGTCCCTCAAATTGGTGATCAGTGAGAAGAATGTTCCTTACATTGGTGATCAGTGAGAAGAATGTTCCTTACATTGGTGATCAGTGAGAAGAATGTTCCTTACATTGGTGATCAGTGGGAAGAATGTTCCTTACATTGGTGATCAGTGGGAAGAATGCTCCTTACATTGGTGATCAGTGGGAAGAATGTTCCTTACATTGGTGATCAGTGAGAAGAATGTTCCTTACATCGGTGATCAGTGGGAAGAATGTTCCTTACATTGGTGATCAGTGGGAAGAATGCTCCTTACATTGGTGATCAGTGGGAAGAATGCTCCTTACATTGGTGATCAGTGAGAAGAATGTTCCTTACATTGGTGATCAGTGGGAAGAATGTTCCTTACATTGGTGATCAGTTGGAAGAATGCTCCTTACATTGGTGATCAGTTGGAAGAATGCTCCTTACATTGGTGATCAGTGGGAAGAATGCTCCTTACATTGGTGATCAGTGAGAAGAATGTTCCTTACATTGGTGATCAGTGGGAAGAATGTTCCTTACATTGGTGATCAGTGGGAAGAATGTTCCTTACATTGGTGATCAGTGGGAAGAATGTTCCTTACATTGGTGATCAGTGGGAAGAATGTTCCTTACATTGGTGATCAGTGGGAAGAATGTCCCTTACATTGGTGATCAGTGGGAAGAATGTTCCTTACATTGGTGATCAGTGAGAAGAATGTTCCTTACATTGGTGATCAGTGAGGCCGCGTACACACGGAGGGACATATCCGCTGAAACGGTCCGACGGACCGTTTCCAGCGGACATGTCTCCTCCGGATTTTGGTCCGATGGCGTGTACACACCATCGGATCAAAATCCCTGCCGGCAGACAGCGCAGTGACGTGACGGTGACGTTGACGCCGCCACGTCACCGTAACAGGAAGAAAAATACTTCCGCGCATGCGACAAATCCATTTGACGCATTTGCGGGAAGATATGAATTTTAAAGCATGTTTTAAAATTTGTCCGCCGGTCGGACATGTCCGCTAGCTCATACACACGATCGGATTTGTCTGTTGAACTGGTCCGTCGGACCAGTTTAAGCAGACAAATTCGATCGTGTGTACGCGGCCTTAGAAGAATGCTCCTTACATTGGTGATCACTGAGAAGAATGTCCCTTACATTGGTGATCAGTGGCAAGAATGTCCCTTACATTGGTGATCAGTGGCAAGAATGTCCCTTACATTGGTGATCAGTGGGTAGAATGTCCCTTACATTGGTGATCAGTGGGAAGAATGTCCCTTACATTGGTGATCAGTGAGAAGAATGCTCCTTACATTGGTGATCAGTGGGAAGAATGCTCCTTACATTGGTGATCAGTGAGAAGAATGCCCTTACATTGGTGATCAGTGGGAAGAATTTAATTCCTATAATAAACATTTATTTTGAACATTGTGTAGAGAAATTCTTTGAACGCTTGCAATGTGGGCAGTGCAATATGTAGGTGGGACATTGTGTGGATGTAGCTTGAACGTGGGCGGGGACTCAGGGGGCCCCATGATCTTCTTTTGCCCGGGGGCCCCCATGAGCTGTCAGTCCGCCCCTGATATATTCACAAATACATATACACACACACATACAGTATATACAGTATATTGCAACTTGCCATTCCCTAGATCTGGTGGCTGCAGAAAAAGTACTTGATCCCAAACAATGATAACAGATTTGTTCCTCTCTCTCTCTCTCTCTCTCTTTCTCTCTCTCTCTCTCTCTTTTTGTGCTGTATGCACAACTACTGCTATGTATGTTTTTTTATTTTATTTTTAAAATTTTTAACCACAAAATGTGATTCATTTACTTAAAGGATATCTAAATCCAAAAACAAAAATACAATATACCATATTTTCCAGTGTATAAGACAATCTTTTGAACTTAAAAAAAATCTCAAAAAATTGGGGATCGTCCTAAATGCAGGGTATAAAATGCCACCCGCTATGGATGCCCGCTAATACTGTATGTAACTTCAGCTATTATGGTATGAGAGCGGAGTCCTTATAAATAAAAACATAGATTGGAGATTGGAATAGCTGTCTAAATGTATAAAGTAAACAAATCAAGATATCAAGCATAACCCTGTAATTGATGCAATCGGTAATTAAAACCGGTGCATGCGCAATGGCTATACCATGTTTATACAGCATGGAAGGCAACCCTTATGCTAAAACCATCAATACCGCGCTTGCGCGTCAGCCAAGCCTCGCTATGAAGTAGCAGAGGCCTGCCTATCGAATCATCATAAGGATTACTGCAACGACTACATACAGTAGACTGTTCGGATTGGCTTTGAGAGAGAGAGAGAGAGAGAGAGAGAGAGAGAGTGAGGCGTGGGGTGATGAGGTTGCAGCCTCTGCTAATCCAAGCAGGCTTTGTATTCATTAAAAGAATACATCGCTCACCATACTTCACAGGGTAAATACATTCACTGATCTCTCACTACACTACATCCTGCTGTTTGCCTTTAAGGTCCTAAGCACCCAAGAGGGACAGGTGAATCTGGGACATAGGACAGAGGGGTGGTTGTATTACTTGTAATTTTAACACATTTATTAAATGCATTTTGGTGGACAATTCACGTAAAATGTAACCCAAAAATGGCATACTGTATCTTTGGTTAGTGAAAATTCTGCTTTCCAGAGGTGTGGCATTCAAGAGATCCCTGTCTGTGTTTTTAATTGTTTTATTTACTGTATAACATATCACAGCATGGCGGATAAGTAGTTGTCATTCTTGCTTTGTTTTTTTTTAAATGATGTTGCCTCGGAAGGGAGGAGTAGTCTTATATGGCAAGTATAGCCAGGGCTGTCTTTAAGGCAGGGCAAAAGGGGAAGCTGCCCTTGGCCCTGTCGTTGTTGTGGGGCCCAAAGCAGCTGCCTCATACTTGCCAACTAGCCTGGTTTAAAGTCCCTTGAGACAAAAAACAATCCGCGCTACCACCCCTTAACTGATTGATATATGGGTGTAAAAAAACCGTGATAAACGTGAAAAAATAAAAAGTGAAAAATGCTGCACCTTAATACAAAGAAGCCCAATATAGGGCTCCACAAGACATATATATACAAAGGACAAAGGCGCGCAACAATGTAACATATGTATAGAAAAATATGTGTTTCCACAGCAACCTGCAAATAGTGAAAGATAAATACAAATAAGGAATGTGCAACGTCCCAAATAGGATTCCAATTGTTAGGTGCTCAAAAAATTATTTCCTAATGCATTCGAAACACAGTTCATAGGAAATTTCAATATAGCGTTGTAGATAATTCCAATGATGCCCCTCATCTGTTCTATGTAGGGAAGTAATAGATGGCCGCTTACCGCAATGTTGGACCCTTCCAGGGGTCAGTAAAGCATTCAACACACTTATCCGCGGCTGGGTCCTAGGAATCACTCCACTGCTGACAGCTCAGGACTACTCAAAAAGACTGAAGAGATTTTCCACTCCAAGAGATATCTCACTCCAAGATGTAGCTCAGGTATTCAGCTTAATTGAGGATATTGTGAAAGATAGAGAAAAAAGGAACTCCATAGTGTAGCAGTTTTAAAAAGAAGCTGACAGTTTATTCAGTTTGCACTGATACAATTAAAAACAACAGTCCTTCACCCTGCACATATACGGGTTCTCAGCATGGATTCAAAGACAATTTCGTGTGTGCAGATGCTTCCAGCTAGGCGTGCTTACCAGCTGGCTGATTTGATCGTTCGCACGCCTAGCTGGAAGCATCTGCACACACGAAAATTGTCTTTGAATCCATGCTGAGAACCCGTATATGTGCAGGGTGAAGGACTGTTGTTTTTAATTGTATCAGTGCAAACTGAATAAACTGTCAGCTTCTTTTTAAAACTGCTACACTATGGAGTTCCTTTTTTCTCTATCTTTCACAATATCCTCAATTAAGATGAATACCTGAGCTACATCTTGGAGTGAGATATCTCTTGGAGTGGAAAATCTCTTCAGTCTTTTTGAGTAGTCCTGAGCTGTCAGCAGTGGAGTGATTCCTAGGACCCAGCCGCGGATAAGTGTGTTGAATGCTTTACTGACCCCTGGAAGGGTCCAACATTGCGGTAAGCGGCCATCTATTACTTCCCTACATAGAACAGATGAGGGGCATCATTGGAATTATCTACAACGCTATATTGAAATTTCCTATGAACTGTGTTTCAAATGCATTAGGAAATAATTTTTTGAGCACCTAACAATTGGAATCCTATTTGGGACGTTGCACATTCCTTATTTGTATTTGTCTTTCACTATTTGCAGGTTGCTGTGGAAACACATATTTTTCTATACATATGTTACATTGTTGCGCGTCTTTGTCCTTTGTATATTAAAGTCCCTTGAACCTTGTAGTTTTAGTCCTGTGCTGTGTCCCGATATTTCATTGTGAAATGCTGCTACTAATGCTGCCCAGCTCTCCCCTATTGTTGTGTACAGATGACTTACCTGCAGCCGAACGTATATAGTGTGGGGCGTGTACTAAACCCCCTGAGCCATAATCGGCCAAAGCCACCCTGCCTTTGGCCAATTATGGCTCTCCATTCTTACCGCACTGTGATTGGCCAAAGCATGCTGGTCATAGTGGATGCTTGGCCAATCATCAGCCAGCAATGCACTGCAATTCCACAGTGAATTATGGGCCGTGACGCGCCACCCGCAGAGGGTGTGGGATGGAGACAGGGGTTGTTGGTGGCACTGCATTGGGGGATGGAGGCAGGGGACGGTGGAGGCAGGGGGTGATTGGAGGAAGGAGGCCTGGGGGAGATTGGAGGCAGGGGACGGTGAAGACAGGGGGTGATTGGAAGCAGGGGGCCTGGGGGAGTTTGGAGGCAGGAGGTGAAGGTAGGGGGTGTTGGTGGCAGAGGGGGGTGGAGGCAGGGGGTGATGTGACTAAATAATTTGCCCTTATTATAATCAAAAATAACAAAAATATGTTTTTTTTACCTTAATATCTACCTTAAATCACATTACTATTTGCCTAGTGTACTTGTTTGTAGCCTAAATACTGAAATTTGCAAAATTGGCAAAATTATCACGCAAACAAAGAAAAACAAAATGATCTGATTGACAGTATTACAAAATAGCAAGAAAAAGTGTGGGAAAAAGACATGAAAAGGACATCACATATAAATTCCATATCCTGTTTGTCCAAATGGAAGAGAAGGTAGGCATTATACCAATTAGACTGGTCTCAATTCAGAGTACTGGCAAACAATATGGTTGCCATGTTCCAGGTAGGGAGAACCCCAAAGAACCATGCACCATAAATATGGTTGCAGCACCAACATATCTCTGGGGCCTAATCAACCAGCGATCAGGCTGGCATAGGAGGTGGAAATCACCTTAGTTACTAGGGGCAACTAGTTAATCCAGTATAATAACAGTGAAAATGTGTCTTTTCATGACATCCTTGCCTAAGGAAGGGGCAATGCATGTGCAGCCGCTACATCATTGCCAAAGTCGAGTTCCACCTGGAGGGTGGGTGTCACAAATCAGGCGGTTTACGGGCAGGTGGAATTCTCACTGAATTTCAGCCAAATGAGCACTAGCTGTGTATAATCAAGATGAACAGATCCTTTTATAGACTGCAGTACAAGAGGCAATAGAATAAACAGTACCCTCTTCTGGGTCAAATTCAAACCTCACATAAATACAATTGAATCAATCATGTAGGCTTGCTTCCCTGTAATTCCAATTGAACATAGAAAAAGTATTCAAAAACAAAAAACAATGCATGTGAAACATACATACATTTAATAACCTATACATTTAGCATTTAATATGGACCCAAAATGGATAGAATACAATAGTGAAGAAAAAAACTGAATAAAATAGAAATAAAAATAAATAAAATAGATTCATTTAAAAGGGAACAGATTGTGGTGGAGGGGGCATAACAATTATCAATAAAACAGTTGATGTCCTACTCCCATTCAAACCATGAGGCACATAAGAACCAATTTATAAATCCAGAAGTTGGTCTCAGCTCTGGAGATATTCCACTTGCCATTGCTCCTACGCCAGTGAGGAACATGCTTCTCAAGGGCAACAAAAGTGGTGCCCTTGGGATCCCGATTATGTTTCAAAGCATAATGCTTTGAAACATTATGCTTGTCAAAACCCTTTCTGATGTTGGCTATATGTTCAGCCAACCTGACATGTAGCATACGTATAGTACGCCCTACATATTAGATGCCACAAGGGCAACTAAAGAGATAAACAATACACTTAGTTGTACATGAAATGAAGGACTTAATAGTAGACATGTGCATTTGTTTTCGTCCGAATGCATTTTCGTCTGAATTTCGGGTATTTTCGTTATCGTTTTAACAAAAACGAAAATGGACATGCAGAATCCAAAATCCGAAAGATCCGACATAAAAAAATGCTTTATTTTTGTTTTTGTTTCTACAATAGTTCAATATAGATAGGAGATTTGACATGACGCTGACAATAGCAATCTGTGGTCGAATGTGCCTTAACTCTATTAGTCCAAGATTATTCTACATAGAGAGGAAAGATTCGACATTATAGAGACAGTGTTGGGGTAGACTATTCGACATGAACAACGAAGATTCGACGAAGCAGCGAAAAACTTACAAACATTGAATCTGTCATTGAAGGCTTATGGTGTCTGTCGAAAGTTCTAAGATGATTCAAAAAGCAGCTAAACTGTACGACGCCGCAATCGTACATTTACGGTCAAATGCTCGGCCCATAGGCTATAGAAGAATTTGAATATTGGTTGACTAGTAATGATAATTTATAAATATAATTATTACTACTGTCGTACAACATTAGAATTATACCATAGCTTGTAGGCGGAACATTAGGCTGGAAATGTATGATTGCGGCGTCGTACAGTTTAGTTGCTCTGTCGAATCTTCTTAGAACATTCGACAGACACCATAAGCCTTCAATGACAGATTCAACCTTAATTAATTCAGATTTTCAAATAAATGCATTTTTTTAACGAAACAACATAAATAAAAACGAATTTCGGAGACTTCTGGTTCCGGCGCCACATGAGGAGGAGGTAGATTCCCTCTGCTCCCGCCGCGCTCCTCGCATAACCGGCCGATTCACCCAGCTATAGCTTCGGGGAGACCCCCTGCCCCTGTTACGTCCAGGGAGCCGATGGATCGCTTTGTGGAGCGATCGTATGCCCGAGTGGCGGCCGCCGCGACGGCTGATACAGCCAAGATGGCCGCCGCTCACTCGCAGGCAGAGCTGTCATTAACACCTGCACAGCCGGACCCACAGCTCCCCATGGCTCCTATGCCACCTGCAGCCATTGACCCTGCCTCCCCTGCTGGTATAGCACAAGCAGTTGTAGCCTTGTTGGGCCCTACGCTCACTGCCACTGTGGATGCTGCAGTGCACAGAGGGCTGGAACAGTTACACATTGAAGTCCAGGCACAAGCACAGAGACTCTCGCATGCTGAAGACAGGATCTCCTCACTAGAGGATGACTCCGCGGCTGCTTCAGCTATGCTCGCACGCATTGATGCCACACACAGAGATATCTGGTGCAAACTCGATGATTTGGAAAACCGCTAGAGAAGAAATAATTTGTGCATTATTGGACTCCCTGAGTCAATCTCCACTACTCAACTCACAAATATTTGCGCGAAGGTCATTCCTGAGCAATTAGGACTCCGCATACCCTGCACCATTGAAAGAGCGTATCACATGGGGCAATACTCGGAAAGTCGTGTAAAACCTCGCCATGTGATAGTAAAATACCTAAACTACGCTGACAAGGCGGCCATTATGCAGAAGTTTCGTCGCATGTGCACGCTGTCCGTAGATGGAGCACGACTACTGCTTTTCGCGGACTATTCCATGGAGGTGATGAAACAGCGCAAGGCCTTTTCTGCGATCTGCACCATTCTCCACAATGCCCAAATCCGGTTCTCGTTAGCTTACCCGGCACTCCTTCGTGTCCAAACGCAGGATGGAAAACAACTCACCTTTGCCACACCTGACGAAGCAGAAAGCTACATCAACACCCTGGGAACGGACATGGATCTTGCCAATTCTACAGAGAAATCGTCCTCTCCATCGACTCTTTCTTCATCTACAACGCCTAAACAAAGTAGCCCGACTAAGCCCCCTTACAAACGAATCCGTGTCACCCAAAAGGAGGACAGTTATGGTGGTCGCTGAACATACATAATGAAACACTTTCTATCGGGCTTGCATTGGAAACGGGTAATATGGTCCCCTTCTCCTTTCTTTAGTCCTCTTGTTCCTGGTCTGCACTCTATGCTCTTTTGTTTTGTTTCTTTTTTATTGTTTTGCTGTTCTATAAGACTGAACCTTATGTTGCGGTGAATGATCTTGAAAATTGTTCAAAATCTATGCTTGAGCCTGCATGTCAATTGCCTGACTATGTTCTTGCAACAATGGCACGGTTCTATGGTTCTCTCTAAAAAAAAAAAACAGAGAAGAAGGTGCGCCGTGGGGGCTCCAGCTACTAATCGGTCCATCTCTGCTCACACACAAGTGCTGACCATTCATTCGCTCGCACGTGCGCCTCTGTCTGGAGTCGCTATGCCAGCTTTGTAAACCCCCGTACGGTTGGCTTACATGTCGCCCACTCCCCCCCTCCCCCTCCCCATAGCCTATTCACAGGCATCAGAGGAGGAGCTGATGAGTAGCGGGAGCCTGACTAGGTAGTGGAACCTTATGTGGAAAAAAGTGAAGTGTTTAACATGTGATGGGTGTTCTTTACGCCTAAATGTTGCTTTATTATTTTTTTTCTATGTACTTATGATGACTGTTTACTGTTTGCACTTGTTTGCATTGCGTTTCTACCCTCAGGAGACCTGGAACACTTTGGTGACTCTCATGCTGAAGACGCTCTACCTACAGGGGTGCTCCTTGGCAAGCCCCCACCTCAATATATCATTTTGCCTCAGACATGGCCTCGTCAGCCGGTGGGAGTCACCTAAGGTTTGTCTCGTTCACCATGCAAACGTATGAAGCAAAAGCATAAAATGTTATGCTTTTGTTTGCCGCACTCGCTCCAGAGTGCCTCTACAGTGAGTGTTTGTCTTTTATCACTTGAATAAATATACAGAGTTTTGGCTTCAGAGAGCACTAGATCTCCTTTCTTTTGTTTTCATGCCCTGTTTGCCTCACTCCGTTCCTGAGTCTGTCACCATTGAGGTTGAATGATGACTTTAACCACATGCTTTGTGAAGGGTGGAACGAATACACCTCTACTAACGGGGAACACGTCACCAATCCGAACCTCTTTTGGGAAGCTGGTAAAGCTTTTCTGAGAGGGAAGATTATCTCATATACCACCCAATTTAAGAGACATGCCAGGCAACAATACGAACGGGCGAGTGAAGCCTTACGTTTGACACACGAACGCCTAACTCTTAGTCGCACTTCTGATAATATACGGGAATGGCGTCAGGCTAAGCGTATGTTCGACCTTTGGGCAGAACAACAGGAAGCTGCCAAAATTTCATACGTTAATTTTCATTACCACAGATATGGCAACAAGGCCGGCAAGTTACTGGCCAAATTGTGCTCGGGACCCAGACGACCCACTCATATTTCCTCTTTGAAGGATGCGACTGGCTCTCTGGTCACCTCGCCTGCTGAAATTAGCAACTTGCTCACAGAGTACTACACGAAACTGTATGCAACGGATCAGACGGACCATGCTGCTGCGGATGCACTCCTGGCTAGGGTCCGTCTGCCTAAGCTTCAACTTGCACAACTAGAGGAGCTTAATGCCCCTATATCCTCTGATGGTATCCGGCGCACAATCAAAAACTTAGCATCAGCTAAGGCCCCAGGACTGGACAGCTACATGGCTGAATTTTTTAAATTGACCAAAGACTTCGTCCCGGACACCCTACAGCGTGTATATGCAGCCACGTGGGACGGGGGCCCTTACCTTCCTACTGGTACGCAGGCACACATCAAACTGATTTCTAAGAAGGGAAAGGATCCCTTACTGCCAGGCTCTTACCGCCCAATTTCCCTAATTAACGTGGACGTCAAACTCCTTTCCAAAATCATTGCATCACGCTTGGCCCCAATGCTCCCTTCTTTGCTACACTCGGCTCAATCTGGCTTTGTCCCGGGACGCTCGGCGACGCTAAACATCCGTAAAGTTTTGATGGCACTAGAACACGCTAAAGCACACCCTGATCGAGACGTCACTATTATTTCGTTAGCCACCGAAAAAGCCTTTGACAACGTCAGTTTGTCTTGGCTGTTCAAAGTAATGGAACGATTCGGTTTTTTGGGCCCAATCCTGCGATTCCTGCAACAAATGTACGCATCACCGACTGCACGCCTTGTTACCCCCGATTTTGTCTCGAACTCGATACCCCTAACAAAAGGGACAAGGCAGGGGTGCCCCCTGTCCCCCCTGCTCTTCAATTTTGTCATTGAGCCCCTGTCAAGATTGCTCAACTCCCGTGAAGGGGTCAGTGGCGTCTCCGTGGGTAACCAAGTTCTTCGCTCTGCCCTATTTGCAGATGACATACTCCTATTCTCCACCGACCCCCTCGCAGACTTAGACAGACTCCAAGATCACTTTGTGGCCTTCCGACTATGCTCTGGCTTCCGTATAAATTTTGATAAAAGCGAAATTCTGGCACTCAACCCGCGATTGTCTGCTAGGTGGAAACTTCTATCTCCGTTTGTTATGGCAAACCAACACATCACATACCTAGGCATCCGCATAGGGCGTGACCCCTCTTCTTTGTATGTACTTAACTACCCTCCATTAATAGCAAAAATTGTCAAGGAGCTAGAGGCATGGGGGACCTCCCCCTTTCATTCTTTGGGAGATGTCACCTTTTTAAAATGGTGTCATTTGCGCACCTACTTTATCCGATGCAAACCATACCTCTATTATTGAAACATTCTGATGTGCAAAAAATCCATAGAGCTTTAACAACTTTTGTATGTTCCCGCAAAAGGCCGCGCATTGCGCTACAAAAATGATGCCTCCCGAAGTCTGAAGGTGGAGCGGGTCTACCCAATATTCGGTTTTATAATCTGTCATGTTTACTTAGACAGGGCTTAGACTGGCTGAGTGAAAAGTCAAAATATTGCAATATCCTACTTGAGGGTGCTTTGACCGCCCCACACACCCTTTCAGCCATCCTTCACTCCAATCCTAATGCTCTACCATCCCACCTCAAATCAAGTGTACTTATTAGAGATACGGTCATCGCTTGGAGGGAGATATGGAAATTGTTGGGTCTACCATCGAGTATCTTACGCTATCTACCAATCCAGGGCAACCCTATGTTTCTTCCGTCCACTCTCCACAAGGCTTTTGACCACTAGCAAACCAAGGGGCTCACGAAAATAACTTCCATCTACCATGGTGAACTTGCCACGTTTAGGTCCTTCGGGGCCCTATCAAGTGAATTTTCCTTACCACCGTCGCACTACTTCTTTTACCATCAACTACTTGACTATCTGAGGTCTTGCCATGGACCTAACTCTGATCCTTTCCAGCAGTCCTTCATTGATGTTGTGCTAAAGAGGGACGATTATTCCATCTCCAGTCTTTACTCCTACCTTATTCAACACCAATCGGAAAAATACCACCTTGCACCGTTCCGAAAATGGTCTATCCTATTTGATGACAATGATCTACCGGGAAAAATCCTTGAGGGATACAGACATGTTCGCAACCTTACTATATCGGAAACGTGGCGTGAAACACAATTTAAGATCATGCACAGAGCATACTACCCGTTTCGCTTCAATAAAACGGACCCAACTCAAGCGCAATGCTCCTGGTGCTCCCAGCCTCGCCCTACATTGGTACACCGTCTCTGGGACTGCACAGCCGTCTCCAAATTCTGGGACTCTGTAATTGCCCACATCTGCGCAATTAATAATGCTAGGATCCCTAAGGATCGGTTCTTATGCTTGTTTGACTACACACCACCAGCATCCTCTACGACAGCAGCGACGCCCCTCAATATTCCGCAGTGGGCCCATCTATGCCTCCTAGTTGCTCGCAGAACTATTATGTCTCACTGGATTTCACCAACACCACCTACGCTAGGGGCAGTGAAAAAGACCATGCTATCGCTCTTTTACTTGGAGAGGCTGGACACGATTACGCTAAACTTTCGCTCTATCTCCCGTGTTTTCACGCGATGGCGTACCTATATTACAGCCACATTAACTCGGACAGCCCTACAGGAAGTCATACAACCATTTTGCTATACCGACTGGTACTTGAAGAGGGATCTCTCCAACTCACTGGGCCACCTTAAGGTCTCTGGTATATCTGACCCCTCTACCTTTTGCCCACCGTAATGCGACCATGGCTTCTTGGAGCTCCTTGACTTCCGTGACTTTCCTATACTTACAGACAACAAGACCCGTAGGTACACTGGCTGGGGATATAGTTAGACCAATGAGTGCTGTATGACATTCAGTTTTTGGTAGTTGCTTCATGCCTCTGCTCCTGAGGGTTTTAATTTTAATTGTACTTTTACTGTTGCCGTTTTTATTTTTATTTTGTTACAGTATAAGTCATCACTTTTGTTTGTTTATGCCATACTGCTCTAGTTTACTGCATATTTACAATGGCTCTGGGGTTGTTTTTACCCTTTCTATCTGTAATGTGAAAATCCAAATAAAATATTTACAAAAGAAAAAAAAACGAATTTCGGGAGTAAATAAATAAATGTATTTTACGGACAAATCTAAATTCCGAAACAAAATATTTCAGTGTGCACATGTCTACTTAACCACTTAAGGACCCCCGCACGCACATTTACGGCCACAACATGGCTCGTACAGGCACAAGGGCGTAAATTTACGTTCTCGCCTTCGTGCGGTTCGGGGGTCCCATCGGGACCCCCTCCGCGGCGTGCGGCGGTCCCCCTGGCTCTGGGAGCGATCGCCGACGAGCTGGCGGATGTCCGTGTTTTCCGCCCCCCCCGCGATCGCTCCCAGCCAATGGGAGCGCTCCCCCTTCGTGTCAGTTCCTCCTCCTGTGTTTACACAGGAAGGAGGAAATGATGTCACCTCTCATCGCAGCGGTGTTTCCCACCGCTGCTGATGAGAGAAGACATCCACAGTAAGTGTGCACCAACACAACACTGACACACACACACATAGGCACATTAACCCTTTGTGATCGCCCCCCCCCACCCCCCTGTCACAGTGTCACTGAATGCAGTGATCTAATCACTGCATTTAGTGTCAGTGTGACAGGCAGTGTAAAATCAGTTAGTGTTAGGTTCAGGATAGCCCCCCCACCCCCCCCCTAATAAAGTTTTAATCCCCTGATCACTGCCCTAGTTAACCCTTTCACTCCCTATTGCCAGCATCACTAAGCGATCATTTTTCTGATCGCTGTATTAGTGTCGCTGTTCCCGCTAGGTAGCTATTTTTTTTATTGCAATTTTTTTTTTTTTTACTAAAGACATGTGGCTGAATTAATTTTGGCCTAAATGTTTTACTAAAATTTAGTTTATTTGATTTTTTTTATAACAAAAAGTAAAAAAATTGTGATTTTTTTCAAAATTGTCGCTCTATTTTAGTTTATAGCGCAAAAAATAAAAATCGCAGAGGCGATCAAATACCACCGAAAGAAAGCTCTATTTGTGGGAAGAAAAGGACGCAAATTTTGTTTGGGAGCCACGTCGCACGACCGCGCAATTGTCTGTTAAAGCGACGCAGCGCCGAATTGTAAAAACACCTTAGGTCATTTAGCAGCGTATGTGTCCGGGTCTTAAGTGGTTAATAGGGTAAGTGACTAATGTACCCACCAAAGTAAATTCAGTAATCTTCCTTTCTCGGTGTGTGTTGATTCTGCAAGTTGACACTTCCCACAGAGATAGTAACCCTTCAGATCACCAAAAAAGGTGGGTCTGGTAGAGGGATTAGAGACATTGGGCACTATCGTATTCCTTAGGTTTGTTGCTCCTCTGAAAATGACCCTAGGACAATCTGATGCTAGAGTACCAAGGACATGCTCATTCTTAAAAACTGGCCAGTGTCGCTTGATAATCCTCAGTTATGCCCAATGATGACTCGAATATGTGGTAAAAAAAGGCTAGAGCAAAATCATCCACATTGTCACCTCGATGGGGGTTATCACTTAACAGTTGCTGACGATCCCTATTACCAACCTCCAATATGAGGGAGTCTAAAGCCTTGTCATCATACCCTTTGGCCAAGAACCTGGTTTTCAAAACAGATACCTCCTACAGGTACTCATCTAAGTTGGTGCAATTGCGTTTTAAATGCAAGAACTCACCTTTGAGTACTGCTGTCAGCCATGATTGAAGATGGGTGGAATCTAGTGGAATATAGCCTTTTTTTGCTTAAAAAAAGTTGGAAGTAATAATTTTTCTTTCTTGTATCGAGATTTGTCCAAGAAATGTATCTCTATAGAGCTTACCTCATGGCTGAGGGCAATACCCCTATTTTGTAATTCAGAAAGGCCAAAAAGAATCAACTGATTGAAGATCACCATCCCATATGAACAGGACGTCCTCTTCCACGCCTCCATGACGACATCACTGAACTGGTGGATGTTGGAGACCTTGCGCTCCTCCACCTTCCATTTGAGGATGCCCCACAGATGCTCAATAGGGTATAGGTCTGGATATACGCTTGGCCAGTCCATCACCTTTACCCTTAGCTTCTTTAGCAAGGCAGTGGTTGTCTTGGAGGTGTGTTTGGGGTCGTTATCATGTTGAAATACTGCCCTGCGGCCCAGTATTCAAAGGGAGAGGATCATGTTCTGCTTCAGTGTGTATCAGTACATGTTGGCATTCATGGTTCACCCATCTAGCCCCAGACCATGACACCCCACCGCCATGCTTGACTGTAGGCAAGACACAATTATGCTTTTACTCCTCACCTGGTTGCCGCCACACACCCTTGACACTATCTGAACCAAATATGTTTATCTTGGTCTCCTCAGACCACATGACATGGTTCCAGTAATCCTTAGTCTTAGTCCTTAGTCTGCTTGTCTTCAGAAACTGTTTGCGGCCTTTCTTGTGCATCATCTTTAGAAGAGGCTTCCTTCTGGGACGACAGCCATGCGGACCAATTTGATGCAGTGTGTGGTGTATGGTCTGAGCACTGACAGACTGACACTCCACCCCTTTAACCTCTGCAGCAATGCTGGTAGCACTCATACGTCTATTTCCCAAAGACAACCTCTGGATATGACTCTGAGCACGTGCACTCAACTTCTTAGGGCGACCATGGTGAGGCCTGTTCTGAGTGGGACCTGTCCTTTTAAACCGTTACATGGTCTTGGCCATCGTTCTGCAGCTCAGTTTCAGGGTCTAGGCAATCTTCTTATAGCCTAATCTATCTTTATATAGAGTAACCATTATTTTTTCCAGATCCTCAGACAGTTCTTTGCCATGAGGTGTTGAACTTCCTGTGATGAGTATGAGAGTGATAACACCAAATTTAAAAATCCTGCTCCACATTCACACCTGAGACCTTGTATCACTAACAAGTCACATGACATTGGGGAGGGAAAATGGCTACTTGGGTCCAATTTGGACACTTTCATTTAGGGGTGTACTCACTTTTGTTGCCAGCGGTTTAGACATTAATGGCTGTGTGTTGAGTTATTTTGAAGGGATGACACATGTACACTGTTATACAAGCTGTACACTCACTACGTTACATTGTAGCAAAGTGTCATTTCTTCAGTGTTGTCAAATGAAAAGATATAATGAAATATTTATAAAAATGTGAGGAGTGTACTCACTTTTGTGTGTGTGTGTATGTGAATGCTAACTATACAACTATATTTGTGCATACAAGTGTTATGTGTGTGTACTGGACCCATATATTACTATTGTGTATATCACATAGTCTGCTTTTTTCAACCACTTTGTATGTTGTGTTTTCAAGCCAATTTAAGCCCAAAAACGTATCCACAATAACCCCAAAGCAGGCCGATTGTTGCATGTATTAGAGAAGGAAATAATAATAAATATATACCTTTTGTACTTCCTGTACCTTTTGTATTGACCTGTACTGTAATTGTGTTGTCCCCCCTATATATTGTAAAGTTCTTGTGTAAACAGCTGGCCCTATATAAATTGTGTATAATAATAATAAATATGTATGTCATTTAAGTTAAAAGATTGAACAGTGGTAGAGACTTGGTATAGTCTTGTTCAATTTCTTTTCTTTTTTAGTTTTTAAGAAGAGTCCATTTACAAGATCCCACTGGAGAAGAAGTATATTTTAATGAGAGAGAAGATATGTGCACGTTGTATCATATTAACAGTTTTGGAATAAATTTTGATTTTACACATGTATATGTTCTTATTGGAAGTTACAATACATTGTCTCCTGATGGAGAGGAACTTCTGTTTGATGGATTACCACCAATATGGAAAGATGGTGAGGTTTGTGTTTTTACTTGACTACTAATTTTTACATGTGTTAAGTAGTGTAGGAGCTTACTGCTAATTCCCTTCAACATACCTATTGACCTATCATCAATATGGGCTGCATTATTGGGCAAAGGGGAGGTGCAGGAGGTAGGAAAGGATGGGCAAGCCTTAGTACTTAAAAAAAAGTATTAGAGTTTGCATGTCACCGGCCACAGTAGGATATTTAAGGTGACTGTAATTATGTGTAGGCATCTCTAGATGCCAGCAAATTACATATGCAGGACCCTAGCAATGGCTACAGAAGGGTTCATTTAGCAACGTGAATGTTTACTTAGCTTAGTTAAAGTGGTTGTAAAGGCACACAATTTTTTTATCGTAATGCATTCTGTGCATTGAGATAAAACAAATCTGTGTGCAGCAGCCCCCCTCATACTTACTTGAGCCCCATCTCGATCCAGCGATGCTGCATGAGAAACTCAGATGTCCGGGACTGGCTGAGACAGCAGTGAAGTGCAATTGGCTACAACTTCTGTCAATCAAAGTCAGGGAGCCAATGGGGAGAAAGAAGGGGTGGGGCTGGGCTGTGGCTCTATGTCTGAATGTACACAGGGAGCTGCATCTTGGCTCGGGTGCCCCCATAGCAAGCTGCTTACTGTGGGGGCACTTAACAGGAGGGAGGCACTTGGAGCGCCAAAGAGGGACCCGAGAAGAGGAGGATCTAAGCTTCTCTCTGCAAAACCACTGCACAAAAACAAACAAAAACAAAACAAGACTTTAGTATCACTTTAACCACTTAAGTCCCGGATCATTACACAGGTAAAGGACCTGGCCAGTTTTTGCGACGATTTAACTGACGATTGCGCAGTCATGCGATGTGGCTCCCAAACAAAATTGGCGTCCTTTTTTTCCCACAAATAGAGCTTTCTTTTGGTGGTATTTGATCAACTCAAAAATAGAGCGACAATTTTGAAAAAAAATATATATTTTTAACTTTTTGCTATAATAAATACCCCCAAAAATATATAAAAAAACATTTATTTTTCTCAGCCGATACGTATTCTTGTACATATTTCTGGTAAAAAATATCGCAATAAGCGTTTAACAATTGGTTTGCGCAAAATTTATAGCGTTTACAAAATAGGGGATAGTTTTATGGCATTTTTATTAATATATATTTTTTTACTACTCATGGTGGCAATCAGCAATTTTTTTCATGACTGCGACATTATGGCAGACACTTCGGACACTTTTGACACATTTTTGGGACCATTGTCATTTTCACAGCAAAAATTGCTAAAAAAATGCACTGATTACTGTGAAAATGTCAATTGCAGTTTAGGAGTTAACCACTAGGAGGCGCTGTAGGGGTTATGTGTGACCTCATATGTATTTCTACCTGTAGGGGGTGGGGCTGGACGTGTGACATCACTGATCGCTTTTCCCTATATCAGGGAACAGACGATCACTGACATTGCCACTGTGAAGAATGGGGAAGGTGTGTTTACACTCACCTCTCCCCGTTCTTCAGCTCCTGTGAACGATCACCGGACATCTGCAGCAAAAGGGTTTTGCGGGTCCCACGGCCACAGTGACAGAGCTTTGGACAGGTCACGGGCATGCGTGCGACCCACGGCTGGGCACTTAAAGGGGATGTACAGGTACAGGTACCTTAAGTGGTTAAGTAAGGTGAAGCTATGTTTGCTTCATCCACTTCAACACTAGACACTTTCATGCCCTTCCTGCCGAGGCCAATTTTCCGATCTCAGCGCTGTCACACTTTGAATGCCAATTACTCAGGCAAGCAACACTGTAACCAAATAAAATGTTTATCTTTTTTTGAGACAGATAGAGCTTCCATTGCATTTAATCGCCACTATTTTTTTTTTTGCTATTATAAATGAATAATACCGAACATTAAAAAAAAACACACATTTTCTTTATTTCTGTTATAACATTTTGCAAACAAATAATAGTTTTTCATATTTTTAGGCCAACATGTATTCTGATACATTTCTTTGATAAAAAATAACCTAAATCAGTGTAAAATATTTAGTTTATGTGAAATTTATAGGATTCACAAACTATGGGGTTGATTAACTACAACTGTGGAGAGTGATTGGACACAGCTATCACATGGTACAGGTGCACTGGGATTGAACCTGTCAGTACCATTTGATCACTGTGACCAATCAAAGAGATCACAATAGTACATATTGAATGGCTATCAATAAAAGCAATTTATTATCTACATTTGACATGTGACCAATCACAGCGATCTCATAGTACCAAGATCGGCCCGGTACAATGTACTGTCATCTGCTGTGGTGGACACAACAGGCAACAAATCACACTGCTATGTGGCAAGGTGTATGACTGAGAGGATGTCATATGTTGTCCATCCAGAATAGCAGTGCTGCCCGGCCATCTTTTACTATTGGCCGGGTGGGTAGTTAAATACCTAATCATGTGTGAGGGGAAAAAATAGGATTGCTGCTTGCACATGATTAAACAGCTTGTTGTATTTGGTCACACTCAACTAGAATTGTTTCTGTATTGATGAAGATCATAGCTTCTCCAAGCCACATTTACTGTATATCCACACAGGTGGTGCAGACACCTTAGTCCATCCATCATGGAATGTCCCTAGGCAGATGTTGACTGTCCAAAAACAGGATGGACAATCAACTTCTTCCCTGGCAGCAAATAGTGATTGGATTAAAGAAGTACTTAACTCCAATGCAAAAATGTATTATAGTATATAGATGCGATGGCTGGATTCATTTTCTTTCATTAGACTTTCATTCCTTTATTTTTATCTGGTGATGTGGTCAGTAACACACTTCGGGCCAGATTCTCAAAGAAATTACGTTGGCGTATCTCGATATACGCCGCGTAACTTCTAGGATGCGCCGGCGTATCTATTTTCTGTATTTAGAAAGCAAGATACGCTGGAATTTTGCTAAGATCCGACCGACGTAAGTCTCTTACGCCGTCGTATCTTAGTTGCATATTTACGCTGGCCGCTAGGTGGCGCTTCCGTCGATTTACGCGTCAAATATGCAAATGACCTAGATACGCCAATTCACGAATGTACTTGCTCCCGGTCGCATTTTTTTACGTTGTTTGTGTAAGCGTAAGTCCGGCGTAAAGTTACCCCTGCTATATGAGGCGTACGTAATGTTAAGTATGGACATCGGGACAGCGTCGAATTTTCCGTTGTTTGTGTAAGTTATGTTCACGTCAAAACCAATGAGTATTTGCTGCGTAATTTTGAGCATGCGCACTGGGCTATGTCCACGGACGGCGCGTGCGCCGTTCGGAAAGAGCGTCAATTACGTGGGGTCACGATTCATTTACATGGATCACGCCCCCTAACTGCCTATTTTGAATTAGGCGCGGTTACACCGGCCCATTTACGCTACGCGGCCGTAACTTTGGGCGCAACTTCTTTGTGAGTACGGCACCTGCCTCTCAAAGTTTTCGGCGGCGTAGTGTAAATGAGATACGCTACGTCCGCACAAAGATACGCGTCTGTACGAGAATCTGGCCCTTCCTGTCTCCACCATAGACGGATGAACAACAGAGACAGCTTCAGACAGCAGTGTAGCCAACCGAAGAAGTGCGTAGTGTTAGATGCACTAGAAGAATAAATAAAATTGACTAAGGCCCCGTACACACGACCGAGTTTCTCGGCAGAATCCAGCGAGAACCTCGATGGGAGACGTATTCTGCCGAGAAAACCGGTTGTGTGTACACTTTTCGCCGAGCATCCCGTCGGGAAGCTCGTCGAGCCAAAAAGAGAGCATGCTCTCTATTTCCTCATTGTTCTATGGGGAAATTTGGCTCGATGAGCTTTTCGACATCTGAACGGGAAACTCGACGGGCGGAGCGATGAGTTTAGCCCGACGAGTTTCTCGGTCGCGTGTACGCGGCCTAACAAATTAGACAGTTACAGTAAAAATGTTTCCTTTCTTGACAGCTTGGTCTGTTAAAGGAAGCCTAGAAATAGAAAATTAATGTAGCACCATACCTAAGGACATATGAAACATACCAACAAAGTGCCATAGTGGTAAAGTCCCAAAAGGGCTTATAAGGACTTTAGTGTCCAAAAATATATAGGTGTTGTAGCGCCCCCTACTGTCAGTTATGGGCGCTATTGTAAATTTAATGGGAGGATGAGAGAGTTATCCTGCTCTCATCCATGTTACTTGCCTAAATTTGTGTTTCGGGCTGGGCTGCCTGTGGTCCCATTTTCTGTCCTGAGCATATGTTATCATCCTTGGGCAGCAGATGACGCCAGAGGGGTTCCAGAAAAGAGCCGCCTTTCCTCAGCAGCCAATCAGAGGAGTATTTCCCTCGCTGGGCATGCTGGGAGAGGGTATATCTGATGCGAGCGCCTTTTTGTCCGGGTCTTCTACCAGCAGCGGGTTGCAGGTGCGGCAACCACCTTCAGGGTGCGCGCACGCCACGAGGCCGCTACTATGGCCTAACTGGCCGGGGCCTACACTATGCGGAGCTACGAACTCTGGGCCTCATGGCTCAGAGCAACTGATGCTATCAGGGACCCCAGTGACCTACTGGGTTCCCACTTCTACTGAGAAGATCCCAAGCTGGGTGCTGTTCGGTGGGGGATCGGTCTGAGGAGAACCTGGAGGCAGGTGATCCAAAAGGGCTTGAACGAACCATCGGGGATCTGGTTACCAGAAATGGACAGAACATAGTTAGACTGTCAGCTGGTGACCTTTACTTAAATACCTACTGAGAGGATTTGCTCTACAGCTCTACTCTATAAACATTGGGCCTGTGAGAGAGGTTTCCATCTTAAATCCTAATTTAATTACAGCCAAGTCGGTGGCAGAGACTTGTTCCTTCCCAGAAGCTCTGAGTGACGCTTCGCCTGCCAGGCCTGTGAGAGGGGGCACTTTACCCACACTGGCTAGAGTGGCGACGTGAAACATACTACTGTTGAAGGCAGGACTGCTTTCCTTTTCTAAAGCCTGATGCTGCAAGGTTCTTCTTCCCTTCATCAACCTATCCTGTCTACCTCAAGTTGATGTTGGTCATGTTTGACCAGGAATAAAGCATTGTAAAATTCAATCATCAGCCTGGACATTCAGTCACTGCTCTGTTTACCACCTTCACCCCTAGACACCACACGAGCTCCTAAGGGGGTTAGCGCTACAGTGTTTACCAGAGTTGCTCATCTTACTTTAAAAAAGTAATTAGTTACAGTTACAAATTACTTCTTCGAAAAAGTAATTGCGTTAGTGACTCAGTTACTACATTGAAAAAGTAATTAGTTACTCAGCAAAGTAACTGATTTTTTTTTTTATATTCTACAATGCATTGTTGAGAACAGAGCTTTTTTTCTCAGAAAATAGGTACAGGAACTCAACCACGACCCGTTCAAATTTCACAAACAGTAGAAGGGTCTTAAAGGGGCATTAAATACCAGGATTGCATTACATACAGAGTGCAGAGTTCAGGGGGTTACAAAGCTGTCACTTGTAAACACAGAAACCAGACTTCTGTGTTTACAAGTGATTGTGGTGAGCAGGCACCAAAGGGTCTGAGCCAAAGGTGGTGGAACTGAGTTTCCCCAAGCTCCCCCAGAAAAAAAGCCCTGGTTGAGAAGCAGATGACGGGCGCTTGCCAGGGAGCAGTGAGTTAATACTCCAAGACAAAAGAATGCCAGATCCTTGAGAGAAGAAAACCGGAAACAAATGGTGATCTTGTGTATATCCCAGCCTGTGTGCATCCATCCCACCATGTATGTGCAGCTAATAGGACTTAAAACCCTTATCCATCTGCTACATATTATATCCAAATTATAAGCTGGATTAAAATGTATGTTTATAATAGACATTCCCTTGACGTTTACAGAGTCTGTAATTTTAAATCTTATATTAGGCTTTATTAGACTTTTCTATAGTTTATTGTTTATTATTTTATTTATCTTATATAAGCTTTATTAGATGCAAGGGATCTGGAATGGGGATGTCAGATTTTTCTTGTTTATCTGATGAAGAGATGAAATCACTGACCAAAAATAACCTGCTGATCATTGGTCTGTATAGGTGTCCTGCACTTACCATGTTGACCACTAGATGTGGCTGTGTACACTGTGTTGTAAAAGGAACGTTTGTTCTGTGGAACATTTTGTTCCGGCCATGTGTTCCCCCGGATCGTTGATCAGGTTGTGCACACAGTGTGTGAGATCGATGTGAGTTGTTCCCCGGTGATAGGTCAGTGTGAGGCAGATGGGGCTCATTGTATCCAGGGCTCCTTGCGATTGGGAGTTTTCAGACCTCTGTGACAGGCCATCACAGCGATCACATGATTCTAAAGCGGAGTTCCACCCATATTTATATTCACAGTGACGGCAGAAGCAATTACTCTGCTGCCATCTAGTGGCGGTAGATGTAATTGAGGTAATGCCGCCCAAGTAATGGGAACTGCGTTACTGTAAGGGGAAGAGTAATCAGGTAGATTACTCGTTACCCTCAAAAGGGGCTGCGTTAGGTAACTGCGTTTATTGTAACTCCGTTACTCGCAACACTGGTGTTTACTAGAAAAATAGTGCATCTTCCACCACGATAGTCATTTTAAACCCCAGGAATACTGTACAGTAGGTGACCGCGATATTGTGTCAATCTCGCTCCCTTTCTCAGCGAGATTGACCACCTACGAGCCCCATCGCGGGAGCCAGCGCCAAGCCGGCTTGCCGCGATGGGGACAATGCCGTCATAGAAGCGACGGGGATCCGACTTGGATTCCTGCCAATTCTACACACGGCGTTTGGTATGAATCCTGAGGGGGAACTCCCCGCCGGATTTTTAAATAAAAATCCAGCATGGGTTCCCCCCCCCCAGGAGCATACCAGGCCCTTAGGTCTGGTATGGGTTGTAAGAAGACCCCCCCTAAGCTGTAAGAAGACCCCCCAGAATCCATAACAGACCCGTATTCAAAGCACGCCGCCTGGCCGGTCAGGAAAGGGGTGGGGACGAGCGAGCGCCCCCCCCTCCTGAGCCGTACCCGGTCTGCATGCCCTCAACATGGGGGGGTCAGGTGCTCTGGGGCAGCCTGTCCCCATGTTGATGAGGACAGGGCCTCTTCCCGACAACCCTGGCCGTTGGTTGTCGGGGTATGCGGGCGGGAGGCTTATCGGAATCTGGGAGCTACTTTTAATAAGGGGGCCCCCAGATACCGCCCCCCCACCCTAAGTGAATGAGTTTGGGGTACGTCGTACCCCTACCCATTCACCTGCAAGCAAAGTGTTAAAAAAAAAAAACACAACACCGGGCATTAAAATATTTTATTAGTCTGCTCTGGGGCCCCTCTCTCTTCTTTAGCTCTTTCACGAGGGGGGGCTAGCTTCTTTGACGTCTTCAGGTGGGGGCCACTGTTCTTCCCGCCATCTGGTTCTCTTCCGCCGCCGGGGGGGTCGCCTTTATAAAAGCCCCCCCCTGCGGGCTTCCTCCGACGTCTTCGGCAGGGGGTGGGTGCCGCTCTTCTTCCCGCCATCTGGTTCTCTTCCGCCGCCGGGGGGGGTCGCCTTTATAAAAGCGCCCCCCCTGCGGGCTTCCGCCGACGTCTTCTGCGGGGGGTGGTGTGCCCAGGCTTCTGTCTTCTTCTTCCATCTTCTTCTGTCGCCTTCTGCCTTCTCCTTCTTCTTCTTCTGCCTTCTGCTGTCTTCGCTTCTTCTTTTCTTTAGATGTTGACACATAGCTTCCTCCCGCTGCAATGCCGGGTACGCGGTTTGCACCGATTTATATAGGCCACCTACGACTTCACAGTCCCTTCATGCTCCGGTACCTACCCACGTGGGTAGGTATCACGTGGGTAGGTACTGGAGCATGATGGGACTGTGATGTCGTACGTGGCCTATATAAATTGGTGCGAGCCCCGCACCCGGCATTGGTAGGAGAAGGAGAAGGCAGAAGGCGACAGAAGAAGAAGGAAGAAGAAGACAGAAGCCTGGGCACACCACCCCCCGCCGAAGACGTCGGAGGAAGCCTGCAGGGGGGGGGGGGGCGCTTTTAGAAAGGCCCCTCCCCCGGCGGCGGAAGAGAACCAGATGGCGGGAAGAAGAGCGGCCCCCACCCGTAGACGTCAAAGAAGCAACCCCCCCCTCGTGAAAGAGCTAAAGAAGAGGGGGGGGCCCCCGGAGCAGACTAATAAAATATTTTAATACCCGGTGTTGTGTTTTTTTTTTTAACACTTTGCTTGCAGGTGAATAGGTAGGGGTACGATGTACCCCATACTCATTCACTTATTAAAGGGGGCTCCCAGATTCCGATAAGCCTCCCGCCCGCATATCCCCACAACCAACGGCCAGGGTTGTCGGGAAGAGGCCCTGTCCTCATCAACATGGGGACAGGGTGCTCTGGGGTGGGGGGGTCGCAGTGCTGAGGGCATGCGGCCTGGTACAGCTCAAGAGGGGGGGGGGGGCGCTCGCTCGTCCCCACCACTTTCCTGACCGGCCAGGCGGCGCGCTTTGGATACGGGTCTGGTATGGATTGTGGGGGGACCCCCATGCCGTTTTTTGGCGTAGGGAGGGTCTCCTTACAACCCCTACCAGACCTGAGGGCCTGGTATGCTCCTGGGGGGGGGACCCATGCCGGATTTTTATTTAAAAATCTGGCGGGGAGTTCCCCCTCAGGATTCATACCAAACGCTGCGTGTAGAATTGGCGGGAATCCAAGTCGGATCCCCGTCGCTTCTATGACGCGCTCGCTGGAATGTGCTTTTACTATTCCAGCGAGATGCACCCTGTCACCGAGAATCAGCACGATGCTGTCCTGCTAAAACACATTCTCGGCGGCAGGTACTGTAAATGTCATCCACCAAGTGAGCAAAGGGTGCACTCACCAGATGGATAGGCTACCAGATTATAAGCAGCACAAAAGCACAGATCATTCCAATAGGGCATCCACCACTGTTCACACAAGCCTCACACTGGTCTACACCAATCTGGGAACATCCTCCTTGTCACCCACTCACATGCTTATGAAGTCACACCATATACCATGAATAAAGTTAAAAGCTCATAGTGTAGTATTTATTATATTAAAACTTTCCACAAGCATCTGAGTATAAAAAATATCATGTATATCAACTTATAACTCATGCCGCCACACCACAGATCCATGGTGTGGTTCAGGAGGGAAGTATTTTCATTATGAAGCTAAGATCAAGAACACAGAAACATGACCTTTAAACTAGCAGGAGGAAAGTTTAAAACTAATCATAGAAAGTATTATTTTACTGAAAGAGTAGTTGATGCTTGGAATAGACTTTCAACAGATGTAGTGTCAAAAACAGGTGTGACCAGAACCCTGTGGACTGCAACAGAGGGAATCAAATGCATGTAAAGTGAAATAATGTAGTTTATTAATATAAGTGAATATACAGTCCATCTTCTTCTGTCGCCTTCTGACTTCTCCTTCTTCTTCTTCTGCCTTCTGCTGTCTTCGCTTCTTCTTTTCTTTAGATGTTGACACATCGCTTCCTCCCGCTGCAATGCCGGGTATGCGGTTCGCACCGATTTATATAGGACACCTACGACGTCACAGTCCCATCATGCTCTGGTACCTACCCACGTGGGTAGGTATCATGTGGGTAGGTACTGGAGCATGATGGGACTGTGACGTCGTAGGTGGCCTATATAAATTGGTGCGAGCCCCGCACCCGGCATTGGTAGGAGAAGGAGAAGGCAGAAGGCGACAGAAGAAGAAGGAAGAAGAAGACAGAAGCCTGGGCACACCACCCCCCGCCGAAGACGTCGGAGGAAGCCTGCAGGGGGGGGGGCGCTTTTAGAAAGGCCCCTCCCCCGGCGGCGGAAGAGAACCAGATGGCGGGAAGAAGAGCGGCCCCCACCCGTAGACGTCAAAGAAGCAACCCCCCCCTCGTGAAAGAGCTAAAGAAGAGAGGGGGGGCCCCCGGAGCAGACTAATAAAATATTTTAATACCCGGTGTTGTGTTTTTTTTTAACACTTTGCTTGCAGGTGAATAGGTAGGGGTACGATGTACCCCATACTCATTCACTTAATAAAGGGGGCTCCCAGATTCCGATAAGCCTCCCAACCGCATACCCCCACAACCAACGGCCAGGGTTGTCGGGAAGAGGCCCTGTCCTCATCAACATGGGGACAGGGTGCTCTGGGGTGGGGGGGTCGCAGTGCTGAGGGCATGCGGCCTGGTACGGCTCAGGAGGGGGGGGGCGCTCGCTCGTCCCCACCACTTTCCTGACCGGCCAGGCGGCGCGCTTTGGATACGGGTCTGGTATGGATTGTGGGGGGACCCCCATGCCGTTTTTTGGCGTAGGGAGGGTCTCCTTACAACCCATACCAGACCTAAGGGCCTGGTATGCTCCTGGGGGGGGGGCATGCCGGATTTTTATTTAAAAATCTGGCGGGGAGTTCCCCCTCAGGATTCATACCAAACGCTGCGTGTAGAATTGGCGGGAATCCAAGTCGGATCCCCGTCGCTTCTATGACGCGTTTGCTGGAATGTGCTTTTACTATTCCAGCGAGATGCACCCTGTCACCGAGAATCAGCACGATGCTGTCCTGCTAAAACACATTCTCGGCGGCAGGTACTGTAAATGTCATCCACCAAGTGAGCAAAGGGTGCACTCACCAGATGGATAGGCTACCAGATTATAAGCAGCACAAAAGCACAGATCATTCCAATAGGGCATCCACCACTGTTCACACAAGCCTCACACTGGTATACACCAATCTGGGAGCATCCTCCTTGTCACCCACTCACATGCTTATGAAGTCACACCATACATTATGAAGCTAAGATCAAGAACACAGAACAGAGTTACATACAGTGTGCAGTGGTATTTGTATGCTATATTGCACAGATGTTAAAGCGAGATGTGCTATGTTTCTGCTAGTATCTGAATGCAGATAAATCTGGGGGACTGATACTGCAGGCTTGGAGTGGGTCAGATATGTTATGGTATTTGGGCATATTTAGCCAATGTTATCCCTCAGTCACAGAGGGATTGTTACAATTAGAGATGGCCTGAACACCCCAGAACTTTTGAACATCACAAAGGTTCGGAGCCAAACAACGAACCCCATTAAAGTCTATGGGACCTGAGCTTGAAAAGTCAATGTCACGGAAGGTCCCCGCATTCAGACCGAATGCTTCCATCAGATACTGCTTCCCATAGTCTGGACATAGATACTGGATATTTTAGCTGCCTTGAAACACACAACGAGACGAGACTTGTATGTGTGCTAAGTATGGAATGTTTAATAGGACAAAAACCACAATCTTATATACAGTAAAGAGGAGGCAACCAGAACAATAATCAACATGAACTAATTATCTAATCAGTAGCTAGACATTTCGGCACCGCAAAGCATGACAAGTTCTTCTGAACATAATTGACATGCTAATTCAATACACCTGACAGGAGACTGACTCTATTGTAGTACAATACACAAAAGAGAGTCAATGCTGGAGAAGAGGACATTAGCATTTGCAGTATGAAAGAGTCACTCTGCAATTAACCCTTTGAGCTCAGAATTAACAAACTTAAAATAGCCCTACAGATATCTCAGAATATAATAATCCATACCTAATAATCCTATCTCAGGTAGTCCAAGATATCATTCTTCCATTCATCCTATGGCCCTAGTGGTCATAGGATGATTTTAGACATAGGAGAATCTGAGGCCGCGTACACACAATCAAATCTATCTGCTGAAAACGGTCTGACGGATTTGTCCAGCAGACAGATTTTAAAGCCTGCTTTAAAATCTGTCTGCTGGGAACCCGTCGGACCGATATGTCTGCTGGTTAGTACGCTAACCAGCAGACATATCTGCCCGCACATGCGTTGAATGGATTTGACGCATGCACGGAAGTGTTTTACTTCCTGGTGCAGTGACGTGACGGCGTCAACGTCACTGCCACGTCACCGCACTGTCTGCCGGCGGGGATTTTGGTTTGATCGTGTGTACAGCGATCAAACCAAAAAAGCCAGCAGACAAATCTGATCAAATCGGTCTGTCAGACCGATTTGAACAGATTCATTTGCTCGTGTATACGGGGCCTTAGTCTGTCACAGTCAATATCCTATTTTGAAGTTAATCGGCATAAAAAGGGTATGGGGGTGCGGCTGCTGCCCTGGGGGACATGTATCAATGCAAAAAAAGTTTTTAAAAAAAATATTTTTTAAATGAGCTTAAGGTAAAACAATCAAAAATCAAAAATGCCTTTAAATATAGTGCCTGGGAAGTCACCTTAGTCTGCCTGTAAAGTGGTGCAACTGTACCATGTATGGAACCTGCTGCAGCATAAATGACATTTATAAAGAAGAAAAAATAAATTTTCCCAAAAGCTTTCTTCACTTTGAAAACACTGGCTTGGGGAGCCAGTCTGTATGAAGAGGTCACAATCTGTGTGATGAGTCACTACAATATACAGCAGTAAAACTGCACTGACACACTTCAATATATTGCAGTAAAACTGGACTGACACACTACACAGACACTGCAGTAAAACTGCATGGGCATTCTAACTTGCTAGTACCAATGAACAGAGCCCTGTTCTGTCTATCTCCACTCCAATATCACTCTGCAAATGGCTGTTCTGGGAAGGAACATTTTATAGTGTGGGATGGGTCTATGAGCAATGAGCCATGATTGGGCAAAGTCATCATTACTTTCTACAACCATGGCTCTGACAGTGTGCAGTGCCCTGATTGTGCAAAGCCTTCATGGCTTTAGCCAATCCAGGCTTAAAATACAGTGTGCGGGGTGAAGTGCATTGTGGGGCGTTCGGTGGGCCAAACAAACGGTTGAAATCCCTTCCAATTCAGGTTTTTGCTAAATAGGCAGCCAATGTGTGGGCTGAACTTTTGCTCAGCTGGAACTGTTCGCCCAACATTACTTACAAAGTTTTCTTTTGTTTTTTCTTAAAATGATTGTCTTCTAGATTCCAGTGTCTATGTGCTCTGACGACTGTCCTCTGGGTTCCAGAAGAGTGATGAAGAGGGGGATTCATCGCTGTTGCTTTGTGTGTGTTCAGTGTCCAGAGGGGGAAATATCCAATGAGACAGGTGAAAAAAAAAATGAAATTTTTCAAAGTTATGTAGTGCTCACCCCCCCAAGGGCCCGCTGATTTGGTCCCAAGGTTGTTTACACAATAGGTGCCTTAAAAGGCAGACACACAGTTTAAAGTTGGATATACACATTTTCTGTAGATTTTTTTCCTTCAGATTTACCAAAACCTTAATAGTTTCAATTTGTAATCAATCAGGCCCTTGCAATACATGGTTTTGGTCAATCTAAAGGAAATATGACAACAAAAGTTGTATAGTGTGTATAAGGTCTAAGGGCCAGATTCAGGTAGAGTTACGCTGGAGTAAGCAGTGATACGCCAGCATAACTCTCACTTTGAGCCGGCTTATCTGTTTTCTGTAGTCAGAAAACAAGATACACCGGGATTGAGTTCAGATACGAGCGGCGTAATTTAATTTCGCCGTCGTATCGGAACTGCAATTTGAAAATGGGTGCTCGGGGCGTTCCCGCTGATTTACGCCAAGAATATGTAAATCAGCGAGAGACGGAAATTCACGATCGTAAACTGGCCCGACGCAGTGACTTTCTGACGTTTCCGTAAGCGATACGCGGCGTAAAGAAAAACATGCCCCCTAGGTGGAGTGTCCTATGTTAAGTATGGCCGTCGTCATCGCGTCGAATTGAAAAAGTTTAGCGTCGTTTGCGTAAAACGTCCGTGAATGGGGAATGACGTAATTGACGTTCACTGACAGAATTTGGAGCATGCGCACTGACAGTCGACGCATGCGCAGTACGTTCGCCGCGGGATCGCGCCTAGTTTAAATAATGCACGCCCCCTACCCGCCCAATTTGAATTCCGCCGGCTCATTTTCGCTACGCCGCCGCAACTTTAGGAGCAAGTGCTATGTGAATAACAGTACTTGCTCCTAAAATTTTGGCGGAGTAACGTAAATGACAAACGTTACTCCAACATAAAGATTCGCCCATCTACCTGAATCTGGCCCTAAGTCTGTACAACTGTCTCGAGATAAGATAGTTGGACGTCTCCTTCTAATATCAGACAGACATTTCTCCCACAAAATTGTCAGACCAAATCCCAACACAGCTGGACTACCCAGAAGGGCAGTAGCCCTTCAGGCTGTGATCTTCTGCTCCTAGACAAGAACTCCTCTGTTCCAGGCCTCAAGATATTTATCCTCCCTCCCAGCCACTTACTGAGCATTATCCCCCAGCTGGGACCACAGAGTAGACCAGACTAATCACAAGCAGCTCCACTGAGAACAGAGGAAGTAAACAGCTCAATTTACTTAACCTAGCACCTGTCTAGGAGGGTGCTACATCTATAATATTACAGTGCCTTGCGAAAGTATTCAGCCCCCTTGAACTTTGCGACCTTTTGCCACATTTCAGGCTTCAAACATAAAGATATAAAACTGTAATTTTTTGTGAAGAATCAACAACAAGTGGGACACAATCATGAAGTGGAACAAAATGTATTGGATATTTCAAACTTTTTTAACAAATAAAAAACTGAAAAATTGGGCGTGCAAAATTATTTAGCCCCCTTAATTTAATACTTTGTAGCGCCACCTTTTGCTGCGATTACAGCTGTAAGTCGCTTGGGGTATGTCTCTATCAGTTTTTCACATCGAGAGACTGACATTTTTGCCCATTCCTCCTTGCAAAACAGCTGGAGCTCAGTGAGGTTGGATGGAGAGCGTTTGTGAACAGCAGTTTTCAGTTCTTTCCACAGATTCTCGATTGGATTCAGGTCTGGACTTTGACTTGGCCATTCTAACACCTGGATATGTTTATTTGTGAACCATTCCATTGTAGATTTTGCTTTATGTTTTGGATCATTGTCTTGTTGAAAGACAAATCTCCGTCCCAGTCTCAGGTCTTTTGCAGTCTCCAACAGGTTTTCTTCCAGAATGGTCCTGTATTTGGCTCCATCCATCTTCCCATCAATTTAGTCATCTTCCCTGTCCCTGCTGAAGAAAAACATGCCCAAACCATGATTCTGCCACCACCATGTTTCACAGTGGGGATGGTGTGTTCAGGGTGATGAGCTTTGTTGCTTTTATGCCAAACATAACGTTTTGCATTGTTGCCAACAAGTTTGATTTTGGTTTCATCTGACCAGAGCACCTTCTTCCACATATTTGGTGTGTCTCCCAGGTGGCTTGTGGCAAACTTTAAACAACACTTTTTAGAAATGGCTTTAAGAAATGGCTTTCTTCTTGCCACTCTTCCATAAAGGCCAGATTTGTGCAGTATAAGACTGATTGTTGTCCTATGGACAGAGTCTCCCACCTCAGCTGTAGATCTCTGCAGTTCATCCAGAGTGATCATGGGCCTCTTGGCTGCATCTCTGATCAGTCTTCTCCTTGTATGAGCTGAAAGTTTAGAGGGATGGCCAGGTCTTCGTAGATTTGCAGTGGTCTGATACTCCTTCCATTTCAATATTATCGCTTGCACAGTGCTCCTTGGGATGTTAAAAGCTTGGGAAATCTTTTTGTATCCAAATCCGGCTTTAAACTTCTCCACAACAGTATCTCGGACCTGCCTGGTGTATTCCTTGTTCTTCATGATGCTCTCTGCGCTTTAAACAGACCCCTGAGACTATCACAGTGCAGGTGCATTTATACAGAGACTTGATTACACACAGGTGGATTATATTTATCATCATTAGTCATTTAGGTCAACATTGGATCATTTAGAGATCCTCACTGAACTTCTGGAGAGAGTTTGCTGCACTGAAAGTAAAGGGGCTGAATAATTTTGCACGCCCAATTTTTCAGTTTTTTTATTTGTTAAAAAATGTTTAAATATCCAATAAATTTCGTTCCACTTCATGATTGTGTCCCACTTGTTGTTGATTCTTCACAAAAAAATACAGTTTTATATCTTTATGTTTGAGGCCTGAAATGTGGCAAAAGGTCGCAAAGTTCAAGGGGGCAGAATACTTTCGCAAGGCACTGTATCTTCTTAATTTTCTTAAAGCTGATCTTGAGGTTTCATATAACTTTAAATAGTTTGTTTGGACCAAGCTGGTCTAAATGAACAATTTACTTTACTTACATGTGCAGTGGCTTTGAGTGCTGTATAAACTATAAGGAGCCTCAGCTACATACAGCATACAGCAGTGTGTTTTGGCAGTGGGATGAGCACTTTCCATCCTGCTTCAAGAACAAAACAGAGTCTGGCTGGGTGCTTCTCAGCCATTCACAGAAAGCTTTGTATTCTATAAATAAATAGAATGCTTTCAGACTTGATTTTGCCCTTAAACTCTTTAGCCCCAGAAGATGTTATCCCCTTCATGACCAGGCATTTTTTTTTTTGCAATATGGCACTGTCTTTAGCTGACAATTGTATTGTCCTACGACGCTGTACCCAAATAAAATTGATGCCTTTTTTTCTCACAAATAGAGCTTTCTTTTGGTGTGATTTGATGACCTCTGCAGTTTTTATTTTTTGCGATATAAACCAAAAAAGCCGACAATTTAAAATGTTTTTTTTTTTACTTTCTGCTATAATATATATCCAATAAAAAAAATTCAAAAAGTAATGGCGGTGATCAGCGACTTATAGTGGGACAGTGACATTGCGCCGGACAAATCGGACACCTAGCTGACACTTTTGGGGGACCAGTGACATTATTACAGGAATCAGGTATCAAACTAATAACACTCGTAGGGAAGGGGTTAACATCAGGAGCAATCAAAGGGTTACATTTGTATCCAAAAAAAATAATCATGGAAACAAGTACATTTAAAGAACATGATAACATTAAAAACATTCTGCTGTTAAGAGATTATTTCAAATGATTCTCAGAAAAAAAAAATGCACTTCTGCTTGAGTATAATTACTAAATATAGTGTGCACCTGTATTTAGACTTTATTTTTTATTTTTATTTTTCAAAATGCAAGTGACTAGATAAACCTCAGGTCTTATTTGAATTATTAAAGGGTTTGGAAAGGATTTTTTTTTTATCTTAATAGCTTATCCTTGCCTTAATGCAGTGCTGTTTTCATGTCCTCATTATTCATTTTTTGCTCTCAAGTTGCTGTAATTCTTCTCTGATGTCCACACTGGTTGTCTGTTTCCTGATAACCACAGTGCTGGGAGCTTCTCTCTGTGGTCACTAATCAAGGAGGTGTGATTACTGTGTGTCTAAAACCCCTCAGCACCAATCAGTTTCGTTTTCCAAACCATCACTGCCCTGTGTTGGCTCTGTGGCTCTGTACAGCAGAGAGGCAGAAAACAACATGCAAAAACGAAACTAGAAACTACAGGTACATTATATGATTGATTTGTATCTATTTTTAGTCGTTTTATAAAGGAATCATTTAACTATTATGGCTTTATACCCTGTTAACAGTCATTTCAGCATAACATTTTTTATTTATTTACAACTCCTTTAACTTAGTGAAAAACTATTTTGTTGGAAAAAAACATGTTGTAATCAGAAGATTACATCATTAGCATTTGCAACTTTATTTCACCAAACCAAACTGACCGTCTAAGGCCTCGTACACACGATTAAATATATTTGTTCAAAACGGTCTGTCCGACTGATTTGAACAAATCTGTCTGCTGGCATTTTGGTTTGCTCGCGTGTACACACGAGCAAACCAAAATCCCCGCCAGCAGACAGCGCGCTGACGTGTCGGTGACGTGGTGGTGACGTTGACGCCGCCACGTCACCGCACCAGGAAGTAAAACACTTCCGCGCATGCGTCGATACCATTCGGCGCGTGTGCGAGAAGACATGTCTGCTGGTTAGCGTACTAACCAGCAGACATGTCGGGCGGACGGGTTCCCAGCCGGTTCCCAGCCGACAGATTTCAAAGCATGCTTTGAAATCTGTCGGGTGGCCAAATCCGTCTGTTTGCCCGTACACACGATCGAATCTGTCTGCTGAAATGGTCTAGCAGACCGTTTCCAGCAGACAGATTTGATTGTGTGTACGAGGCCTTAGACTAAGCATGGCTACAATTAAGCCCATCTGCCTGAAATGCGTCAGTAAGAAGTCCTTAGATGGGTAAAAACTCATGATGTCATGACTGTGTAGTCTTTCAGTGGTCTATTAGAAGCAAGGATGACTCCCTTTCCATCTGTCACCTGACCCTTTAAAAATGGTGAAAATATAAGCTTTGGAAAAGACGATGGTCTTATCTTCTAACTGTTAGTAAACACATTGGGGGTTATTTACAAATCCACTTTGCACTACAAGTACAAACTACAGGTGCAAAGTGCACTTGGAGGTGCAGTCGCTGTAGATCCTAGGGGGACATGCAATAAAAATAAAAAAACATTTTAGCTTGCACCTAATTGGATGATATGATCAGCAGAGCTTCCCCTCATTTCAGATCTACCCCTCAGATTTACAGCCACTGTACTTCCAAGTGCACTTTCAGTGCAATTTCATCTTGTAGTGCAAAGTGGATTTGCCGTTCGTAAATAAGCCCCATTGTTTAAATAAAGATACTGTAATAGTTTTTCACATTGTAGACATTCTCTTTAGATAAAGGTTCATGTCACAAGTGTTCAGAAGATCAGTGGCCAAATGATAACAATCAGTGTGTACCAAAACCTGTTGAATTTCTGTCTTATGGGAATGACCCGGCTCCTCTCACAGTCTCAGTTTTTTCTGTTTTACTGTTCGTTAAAACATCCGCTATTTTTTGTGTCTTTATTGTATTCCGAGAAACTCCAGTGGTCAGAGCTAATAACCAAAACTTGAGCTTCATTCTCCTGGTTTCCATCATGTTGAGCTTCCTCTGTGTGTTTTTGTTTTTGGGTCGGCCTGGACCTATCAGCTGCATGTTTCGTCAGACCTCCTTTGGAATCATCTTCTCAGTGGCCGTATCTTCAATTCTAGCCAAAACTATTATGGTCTACATGGCCTTCAAGGCCACCAAACCTGGAAGTTTCTGGAGAAAATATATTGGAGTAAAAATCCCCAACTGTTTGGTTCTTCTTTGTTCATTTATCCAGGTTTTAATTAGTGTCATTTGGTTATTGACTGCCTGTCCATATCCAGAAACTAACACTGACCTATATGCTGATAAAATCATTATTCAGTGTAATGAAGGATCTACTCTGGCATTTTCAATACTCCTTGGTTACATGGGACTTCTAGCAGCTGTGAGTTTCTTTGTGGCTTTTCTGGCCAGAAATTTACCGGACAGTTACAATGAGGCCAAATACATCACCTTCAGCATGTTGGTGTTCTGCAGTGTCTGGATCGCTTTTATCCCAGCCTATATGAGTGTTACAGGGAAGAACACTGTGCTTGTAGAGATATTTGCTATAATAGCTTCTAGCATGGGAATTGTGGGTTGCATATTTATTCCTAAATGTTACATTATCCTAGTGAGACCAGATTTAAATTCAAAAGGTAAATTAGTAAAACAAACCAAAACCCGACAATAAATGTTCTTATTGAATCTTTGTTTGCAATAACATTGAATTTGAATGGAAATCCACTTCATCATTCCCATTATGCATAGAATGTGTGAGCAGAGTTATCAGGATTGATTAGGCAGAAATGGTTTTACAAAAAATAGTTGTCACAAAGGTTTATTATTTTTGTATGCAATAAAATTACTAAAACCATTACTTTGCTTTCTTTATTTAACAGGAGATAAATATGCAATGTTACATTAAACAAACACATAATATATCAAAAGTACTTAATGTTTATTGAGACAATTGTAATTGAATCCAATTAAAATGCTTACCTTTTCTCGATGACATCTTTTAAACAATTACAGGATGGCCTCTATATGCAGAGACACGTTTTACTTGTCTCCAAATATCTCACGGTTGGTGTAAATTATGAGTCCTTAATCCTGGGGTTGATACTGTGTGTGTATATATCTCACAAAAGTGACTCAGACCATATGCCGCACACTGCATCAAATTGGTCTGCATGGCTGTCATCTCAGAAGGAAGCCTCTTCTAAAGATGATGCACAAGAAAGACCGCAAACAGTTTGCTATAGACAAGCAGACTAAGGACATGGATTACTGGAACCATGTCCTGTGGTCTGATGAGACCAGAATAAAATGGTTTGGTTCAGATGGTGTCAAGCATGTGTGGTGGCAACCAGGTGAGGAGTACAAAGACATGATACATGGTCTAGGGCTGCATGAGTGCTGCTGGAACTATGGAGATACAGTTCATTGAGGGAACCATGAATGCCAACATGTACTGTGACATACTGAAGCAGAGAATGATCCCCTCTCTTTGGATACTGCGCCGCAGGGCAGTATTCCAACATGATAATGACCCCCAAACACAACTCCAAGACAACCACTGCCTTGCTAAAGAAGCTGAGGGTAAAGGTGATGGACTGGCCAAGCATGTCTCCAGACCTAAACCCTATTGAGCATCTGTGAGGCATCCTCAAACGGAAGGTGGAGGAACGCAAGGTCTCTATCATCCACCAGCTCTGTGATGTCATCATGGAGGAGTGGAAGAGACTCCAGTGGCAACCTGTGAAGCTCTAGTGACCTCCATGCCCATGAGGGTTATTGCAGTGCTGGAAAAAAATAATGGTGGCCACACAAATATTGACACTTTGGGCCCAATTTGGACATTTTCACTTAGGGGTGTACTTACTTTTGTTGCCAGTGGTTTAGACATTAATGGCTGTGTGTGGAGTTATTTTGAGGGGACAGCAAATTTACACTGGTATACAAGCTGTACATTCACTACTTTACTTTGTAGCAAAGTGTCTTTTCTTCAGTGTTGTCACAAGAAAAGATAGAATAAAATATTTACAAAAATGTGAGGGGTCACTTTTATGACATACTGTGTATATACTGTCACGTACAACACTACGACAATCCGAGAAAAAAAGTTCAATGATTCCGAGCATGCGTCAAATTGATTCTGAGCATGCCTAGGATTTTTGTGCGTCGGAATTTCCAAAAAGAACTTTTGTGGTTGGAAAACTTGAGAACCAGCTCTCAAACATTTGTTGTCGGAAATTCTGACAGCAAATGTCTGATGGAGCATACCCACGGTCGGATTTTCCGACAACAATCTCAACCGTGTGTACGCGGCATAACAGTACGAAAAGCATGGAATTCAATTGCGGATGAACAATGCTTGGAACCAGCATCTTAGTTATGTTACCTATACCATTTATCAAGCAGGAAGGTTGGTACATTTTTTTGCTTATTAACCACTTTAGCCCCGGGCCTGTTTTTGAGATTCGGTGTTTACGAGACTAAAACATTTTTTTTGCTATAAAATTACTTAAAACCCCCAAACATTATATATTTTTTTTTCTAACACTCTAGAGAATAAAATGGCAGTCATTGCAATACTTTTTGTTACACCGTATTTGCGCAGCGGTCTTACAAGCGCACTTTTTTTGGAAAAAATGCACTTTTTTAAATTAAAAAATAAGACAACAATAAATTTGGCCCAATTTTTTTACATATTGTGAAAGATAATGTTAGGCCGAGTAAAATGATACCCAACATGTCACGCTTAAAAATTGCGCCCGCTCGTGGCATGGCGTCAAACTTTTACCCTTAAAAATCTCGATAGGCGATGTTTAAAAAATTCTACAGGTTGCATTTTTTGAGATACAGAGGAGGTCTAGGGCTAGAATTATTGCTCTCGCTCTAACGATTGCGGCGATACCTCACTTGTGTGGTTTGAACACCGTTTTCATATGCGGGCCCTACTCGCGTATGCGTTCGCTTCTGCGCGCGAGTTCGTCGTGAAGGGGCGATTTAAATTTTTTTTTTTGTTTTCGTATTTATTTGTATTTATTTTACCAATTTTTAACACTAAAATAAAAAAAATAAAAAAAATATCACTTTTATTCCTATTACAAGGAATGTAAACATCCCTTGTAATAAAAAAAAGCATGACAGGTCCTCTTAAATATGAGATCTGGGGTCAAAAAGACCTCAGATCTCATATTTAGGCTAAAATGCAAAAAAAATACCAAAAATTTAAAATGTCATTTTTCAAATGACATTTAAAAAAAAATGTCTCTTTAAGACGCTGTTTGGAACTGACGTTTGACGTCACTTCCGCCCAGCAGAGCTACGGGGATGGACGAGGGAAATTTTTTCCCTCACTCGCATCCCCGCTGAACAGACGAGCGCACTCGATCGCCTCCGCCGCTACCGACGGCTCCGGTAAGCAGCGGAGAGCGCGGGAGCGCAGCGGGAGGGAGGGGGACGCTCGCCCGCCACCGATAACGGCGATCTCGCGGCGATTCCGCCGCGGAGACCGCCATTATCGTTTACCCGACCGCCTAATTAAACCGACCTGGCCCCTCCTCCCTTTGTCCTATGTCCCCCTCACCCCAAACTCCCTTGCTACTGTGTTTTTATTGTTGATATTTTACATGGTTTCTTTTTTTTTTTTTACGTACACGAGCTATCAGTTCGCCTGTGAAGTCTTTTTTCTTTGTTTTCTTGGATTGCTTTTTGGTCCAGAATAGACCGGCGGACCTCCTTCCAGCGCTTAGACACACCCTTCAGGGTGTATGTGGCGCTGTATAGAAATATTAAAAATCAATCAATCAATCAATCAATGGATATCTCGGTTGTGGCAGCAGCTGCTGCCGTTACCGAGATATCCATCTTCAAAGTGCCGACGTATACCTGCGGTGGGCGGTGGGGAAATGGTTAAATACATATTTTCATGTGCTTTTTTGAGGGGATAACTAAAAAAAAATAGCAAAGTCAAACATCTAAATCCACAACATCATAAGGAATTAGTTTGTGTTTGGCCAAAATTCATAAACTTACTACTCCTGCCAAAGGTCCCCGTGTCTATGAAGTCTACAATAAGGACATCTTCACACCAACTGGAACTTGCTGCGGTGCATTACACACAAGTGCATTGGTTCTATGCATGATTCTACAATGCATGAAGCATTTTTGTCAGCTCACAGTTTATTTGGTGCCTTGGGGGAAATTCAGAATTAATAGCACCTTATTGCACCAGCGCACATAAAGTTACTAAGTGTTGTGTTACAAAGATGCAAAGATGTTAGTGGGCCATAATACTTCACAGTGTACAAAAAAAATTATACTTTTTATGGCTTACCAGATGTAAGTCTGAGACCACACACAAGTAACCTTGATTGCTAACAGCAACTTAATAAAACACACAAAAAAACAAACAAATTTAGTGCATATACACAATGCCTATAAACAGTCTTTTATTGTAGTTTCCCTTCTTTTTAGATATTTTTGGCAGCATTATACCTGCATTATAACAGCTACTCCACACAGGGATTTTTTTCTCTGTAGGAGGGTCAGACCTGAGTACCCACAGAACAATAATTAGACAATGTGCCTGCCACATTGTGACAAATATGTGGGTGTGGCGAAATTGAATGCGAACCAGAGATTTATTGTCTCTTAAAAAGAATTGTGTGTAGATGCAATGTTAATTGGCAAACTCTGAAGCACTATAGGAAGACAGTTATACAGGGAAAGAGAGGCCCGGAGCAAAAGAATAACAGGAAATAGGCGCAGGGCCGGCATGACAGGGTTAACAGTAAACCCTTACAGCAACAGAGGAGCAGCACCCAGAAAATCGTTGGGGAAATCCGTGCATGGGTCCAGAGTGCGCAGAGTGAGTGATGCCAGCTCTGGGCCCTCGGTTGCCAGGCCCGGGTCGCCTGGTGGGCCATCATCTGAGGAGGACTTCCGGCCTGGAGATCGCTCGGAGGGGGAGCTGTCGGGTTCCGAGTAGGAGTTTGTGCCCGGGACGCAGTTTACAGCACGGGAGACGAGTGTTTCGGCTGGTGGGATTGCTTCCAGGCAGCTCGGTAAGTCATTTTCAGCAATTTATATTGTGTTACGGAATGCTGGTGTGTTGGTGGGGGGAGAGTCCCCGTAGTCGTTTGGTAGTGCCCGCAGTGGCGGGGGGTAGCGAGGTAAGGCCTAATGCCAGGGGGGAAAGGCTTGAGGGGATGCAGGTTTGCAACGATTTTTTGGTAGGGTTGGAAGCGTTGATGAGCCAGCAAAAGGGGGGGATAATCCTGACGTTGGCCCAGAGGCAGCTTGGGTGCCGGCAGGGGGGGGACAGTGTGGTGACGTCCACAAATGCGGGGGCAGGGCCAGTGCGCAATCGAGTGACAAGGGGGGGGGGCGGCAGGTGACTCCGCAAAGAAGAGGGATCTGGACCGGTTGGCGGACGCGGCAAAGGGGGAAGTGTATACTTGTTATGAGGCACCCCTGGGTTCAAATGTGAAGCAGGAGGTGAGAGAGAAGATTTGGAAGAGCGAATATGTAGAGATATTTGCGCTGTTGCCTCTGGAGGCAATTAGCGGGGCCTATCGGTGTTACGGAGGCACGGGGTGGCTCCGGTACGACGAACAGTTCAGGCAACGCAGGTCGGTAAGACCTGACATTAGGTGGGATAAAAAGTACATTTGCCTTTGGATGCGGCTTATGTCGGCCCCACGGACATCCACGCCGTTTTTGTGTTAAGGGGGGGGGGGGCGGTGAACCTCTTCCCCGGGACAGTCGGCCCGAAAGAAAAAGGGGGTCTGATGGCAGTTTAATGAGTGTAACTGCAAGTTTGGGGGGTCTTGACGGTTCAGGCACGAGTGTTCTCGGTGGTAACCAACGGGGGGACTCCGGTGATGGTGGACAGGATGTGACCGTTTCTCGGTTGGTATCTTGACAGGGCGGCTGCCCGGTCGTTGGAAACTGTTTTTTTCAGAGGGTTTTAGCATACCTTGCAAGTTGACGGTGGTCCCCCCGGTGTCCAAGAATTTGCGTTCTGCTCTACGGCACCCTGAGGTGGTTTCAGAGAAACTGCGGAAGGAAGTGGCGATGGGCCGGATGGGGGGCCCCATTTTCCCCTCGCCCCCTTTGGATGAGTTGGTCGTTTCCCCGTTGGGGGTGGTGCCAAAGAGGGAGCCGAACAATTTCAGGCTCATGCATCAGCGGTCTTTTCCAAAAGGGGGGTCGGTCACCGATGCCATCAACGCGGGGGATGGTACGGTATGTTATACCTCTTTTGATGCGGCGGTGGGTTGGGTCGGGCGGTATGGTCGATGGGCGTTGATGGCCAAGTCGGACATTGAGGCTGCCTTTCGGCTTCCGCCGGTCCACCTGGATAGTTCCGGCTGTTGGCTGTCACTGGGAGGGGGAGTTCTACGTGGACAAGTGTCTACCGATGGGCTGCTCCGTTTCATGTGCCTTGTTTGAACAGTTTAGTTCGTTTCTAGAGTGGGTGGTCCGGGAGGTGAACTCTGTGATCCACTATCTGGACGACTTCCTCTGCGGGGGCCCGGCAGGGTCGCGTATCTGCGCGGTGTTGTTGGCCACGCTGGAACACATTGCGGAGTGATTTGGTGTGCCGCTGGCACCCGAGAAAATGGAGGGAGCGAAGTCGGTCATCCCATTTTTGGGCATAGTAATTGATTCGGAAGCAATGGAGGTCAGGTTACCGCTGGACAAGCTGGAAGGCCTCAAGGCGGAAATTTGCGAGATGTTGGGTTCACAGAAGGTGCAACTCCGAGCGCGGCAGTCGCTCCTGGGGAAACTCGATTTCGCGTGTCGTATTCTTCTGATGGGGTGTGTATTTTGCAGGCGTCTCTCGGCAAGCGCGGCGGGGGTTAAGTCACCCAAACACTATGTGCGGTTGGTGAAGGAACATAGGGAAGACCTGTGGGTTTGGCACTCCTTTTTGGAGTCAGTTAACGGTAGGGAGCTGTGGATGTCCGGTCCGGTCAGCAGCTTTGATATGGATCGGTTCACGGAGGCGGCCGGGGGTTCAGGCTTTGGTGCATTCTTTCAGGGACAGTGGAGTGCTGGCCCTTGGCCCCAGTCCCGGGGGTCGGTGGGGTTCACTAAGAACTTGGTTCTGCTGGAGCTATTTCCGGTAGTGCTGGCGGTGGAACTATGGGGCTCGGCCTTCAGGGACCGGTAGGTTCGGTTCCATGGGGATAATCTGGGGGTGGTACAAGTGATTAACGGGGTGACGGCGTCCTCTCCCCCGGTTTTTCGGCTCTTGCGGACCTGGTGCTGCGCTGTTTACAGATGAATATAATATGTATGCGGGACATTTACTGGGAGTGGACAATGTTGTGGCGGACGCCTTATCTTGGTTTCAGTGGGGACAGGTTCCAGGATTTGGTGCCAGAGGCAGAGGAGCAAGTGGTCCCCTGTCCAGAGTGGGTATGGAGGATTCAGTTGGAATCGTCTCCCATAGGAGCAGACAGTCGGTAAAGTGAGGGAACATGGGCGGCCTAAGAGAAGGTCTGGTTGGGTGGCAGATGCTGGTTCGGGAGGCGGAGGTGGAGCCGGCGGGACCAGAGGTACGGGTCCTGGTTCGGTATTGTTTGTCCAGGAACATGGAGGCTGGGATGTCACAGTTGATATTGGATAAGAAGAGTTGGCGAGTCTGGCATTCTTGTTTTAGTGGCAAGGGTGTCCGGATTTTACTATGGTTTTGGGTGCGACTATAACTCAAGAGTTATAGTCAGCAGGGACGCCGGATGGTTGCTCGGCGCCCGGTATCGTGACATCTTGTGAGGTGTTAGGGGGAAAGTGGGGACATTGTGTTCATCCCGGTATGGAGTTGAGTCGTTCCACGCAGTGTTTGCTACGGCTATTTTTTGGAGCGTTTAGGGTGGGCGAGTTAGTTAGCACCTCCAAAAACGGGTCAGGGCGGCATGATGGCTGCTGACGTGGGGTGGGCACAGGAAGGGGTCAAACTGCTTTGAAGTAGATCTAAAACAGATCAAAGGGGGAAGAGTAAGTCAGTGCAGGTGCTCACTATTGTGGGTTCAGACCTGTGCCCAGTCGGGCTGGTGTGGGAATTCCTGCAGGTACGCCCGAAGGTGGGCGGTTCATTTTGTTACATAAGAAGGGGGCTCCATTGTCGCGGTATCAGTTTGTGGCAGGGTTTAGGATAAGTTTGGGGGGCATTGGGCCTCGTGGAGAAGGAATTCTCGGGCATTCCTTTAGGATTGGGGCAGCGACAGAGGCTGCACGTGATGGTCTTGACGAGGAAACAGTCAAGAGGAGAGGCAGGTGGGAGTCGAGGAGGTTCGACTAGATGTAAGGCCACAATGGTTGGTGGGCCTGGCGTAAGGGTTTTGTTTGTTTTTCAAAAAAAAAAAAGAACAAATAATAATTTGGTGGCTACATAAATTGTTGTATATGTTGCTTACTGTCTTTCAGGTAAAGTACAAGGATTGGTCTGGATTATGGGCCACTTCTACGGGGATTGGGGGGCTAGGAGAGCATATGTGCGACTGGAGGGTCGACAGCTGGGGGTCCCTAGATGGCAGGCTCGTGTACGTTGGTGAGCGTATGTGCGACCGGAGGGTCGACAGCTGGGGGTCCCGAGACGGCAGGCTCGTGTACGTTGGTTGCGTTTCCGGGAATGCTGTGGAGTAGAGTGGTACCGGAAGTGCACAGGTTTGCCCCTTTGGACCGACCACCGGATGTACTGGTTCTCCATGTGGGGGGAAATGATTTAGGATTAAGGTCAATGCTGGGGTCGCGAGGTTCCAGGATATGATAGTGGTATGGTCGGACGTTGTGGCTAGGACATCATAGAGGATGGCCAGGTCAGTGGAGGGAGTGAACAGAGTTTGGTGGAAGATCAACAGAGATGTGGTGGGGGCCCTGCGGTCAGTGGTCGTCTTTGAGCCAGCTTGTCGGCTTGAGGCCTATGACCGACCAGAGGTTAGGTACCGCAGTGCCAAACAAAATGTTGTTTGTGAATACAAACGGGGGCCTGGTGGTCAAGCATCTGGAGTTGGAGGTGTCTATGGGAGATACCTTAGGGGTGATGGAGTTCACCTCACGAACGTAGGTATCGATATGTGGGTGTTGGGCCCGTAGGCCGCAAGCATTGAGGGTGTGGAGGTGCGCCCAAAGGTAAGGAGTTACCTTTGGGTGCTGGTGGCGGGTGTTTGGACTTTGCAGCAGAATAAATTACCCCAAATATGAATGCCATTACTTAGAGGTGGTATGGGTTCTGAAGGGGTGTTATTTTCCAGTCTACCAAGGTGTAGCTGGAATGTTGGTTAATGGGGGCACTGCGGTCAGTGGTCGACTCTGAGCCAGCTTGTCGGCTTGAGGCCTATGACCAGAGGTGAGGTACCGCAGTGCCAAGAAAATGTTATAATGTTGAAAGGCTTTACAAGTCAGTGTTGGTGGTGCCTGCAAAGTCCAGCACTAGTATGAGAAGAACTGTTTTTCTCAGGAATTATATGGTTTATATATGTTATTTATTATTTGAAGTTATTTTAAAATAAAGGAGGCTGCTACGGCCAGTTTTTACTCCAAGTTACAGTGGTGGTCTCATTATTATTAAAGGTTAAAGGGGGAGTATAAACAGTGGGTCTTAGCAGTAAAGGATATATCTGGAATACCATAGTCAAGAGAGGCCCGGTGCAAAAGACTAACAGGAAATAGGCGCAGGGCCGGCATGACAGGGTTAACAGTAAACCCTTACAAGCCAGGGGGGAATGATTAGGAGAGAGGACAGTGGGGAGGGGAGGAGAGGCTATAAATTCCTCCTCCCTCTTTTCCTGGGTAACACAGCGTGGGGAGAAAAGTTCCCACCCACCCTCCCTTTTTTGTTATGGGCTTGCTGATAGTGGTGATAATGGTTTGAGAGAGTTTTTGTTTTGGGTGCTTTCCTTGTGTTTTGTTTCTCCTTATGCAGGTACGAGGTCCATGCTGTCGTGGCAGTGGCAGGTGTTTGGACTTTGCAGGAGAAGAAATTACCCCAAATATGGATGCCATTAACCAGAGGTGGTATGGGTTCTGAAGGGGTGTTATTTGCCAGTCTACCAAGGTGTAGCTGGAATGTTGGTTAATGGGGGCACTGCGGTCAGTGGTCATCTCTGAGCCAGCTTGTCGCTTGAGGCCTATGACCAGAGGTGAGGTACCGCAGTGCCAAGAAAATGTTATAATGTTGAAAGGCTTTACAAGTCAGTGTTAGTGGTGCCTGCAAAGTCCAGCACTATTATGAGAAGAACTGTTTTTCTCAGGAATTATATGGTTTATATATGTTATTTATTATTTGAAGTTATTTTAAAATAAAGGAGGCTGCTACGGCCAGTTTTTACTCCAAGTTACAGTGGTGGTCTCATTATTATTAAAGGGGTGTACAAACAGTGGGTCTTAGCAGTAAAGGTTATATCTGGAATACCATAGTCAAGGGCCCAGATTCATAAAGCAATTACGCCTGTCTAACTGGTGTTAGACAGGAGTAATTTCAAATTTTGCGCGCCGTATCACTAGTTTGAATCCTCAAACCATGATACGGCGGCTTCGGGCTTCGATCCGAGAGGCTTACGTCTTCGTAAGCCTTCGGATCTACGCTGCGATATTTTTGCGGCCGCTGGGAGGAGTTCGCGTTGTTTTCATGCATCGGGATATGCAAATGTGTTTTTACGGCGATCCACGAAGATACGAGCGGTCTTCGCAATCGCTTACGTCTGTTTTTTTTTACGTACTGTTAGACCAGCTTTTTGCTGGTCTAACGGTGCGTAGCCCATGTTAAGTATGGCCGTCGTTCCCGCGTCGAATTTAAAACATTTTTTTTTTTTTTTTTGCGTAACTCGTTCGGGAATAAAAATGTCCGTAAACGACGCTACTCAAACAACGAATGACGTAACGATGTGATTTCGCGCAATGCACGGCGGGAAATTTGCTAACGGAGCATGCGCAGTTCGATCGCCGCGGGAACGCGCCTATTTTAAATCCTTCACGCCCCCTACTCGTCTAGATGGATTGCAAAAGGGAGAAATACACTACGCCGCCGTCGTTTACTGGACAAAATCTACCTGGATTCCACGTAGAGCCAGGTAAAAAACGGCGGCGTAGTGTATTTCTGATACGCTACGAGAATCCAATTCTCTCTGAATCTGGGCCAAGGTATCTAGCTGGATAAGTAGGACCGATGTCTCAAATGGCACAGAACTTGTAACAGTCACTAAAGGTAATTGTACATAACACTCGGTAACACAGAACAGTCCATTTCTTATCTCACAGTATCCCACTGTAGGTCTTCAATCACTGAGCTCTCAGTCTCTCACTAGACTTCCCAATCCAAGTCGTCACCTGATCTCCTGATCTCTTCCACAGCTATCTCGCTGTATACTCCTCAAGTGTCACCCCCTGTTAACCTGATTGGTCCCTGGCTTGGCACTCGCTGAAGCTTTTTCACTTCTTCACCGTCCCCAGCAGGTGAGAAGACTGATCTGGTACTTACTCAAACTACTCACTGTAGATCCCAGTAATAAGATGGATGGTCCCACTCCCTTAGTGGTTACTGCTTCCCCTTTATCTCCAACCACAACTGGTTCCCTGTCCGGCTGAACCATAACAACTTAATTAGACTCCAATCCTGTAGTCCCAACTTTTCGCTGCTTCTCCTGCTCCCGAACAGGCTGCAGGCAGCCTAGCAGCCAGGTGACCCCTGGATAGGCCTCAGGCTTCCGGCCTAGTAGCCTGGGGTGACGTAACACATGTCCACCTAGACAGCCGTCCAGGTGGCACAGAACCCAGTCCAGGTGGCACAGAACTCATCTGACACCACCCAAATAAATAGGCTCTCCCAGTAGGCCAAGGGACTAAAGAAACTCCAGCCTATTGTCTGAGACACGCTATCTTTTCATGATCTGTTCTTGCTATGCCCTATGTCTATCTAATGTCACCAGCCACAATGCCACCTAGTGACAGAAAAGAAAAGTGCAGCCATTCCAGAATTAGTGGGAAGTCAGTGGATCTCCTAACAAATAGCCAGGACAATTACTACCTGGCAAACTACATTTGTTAGGAACCCTGCCTGAACACCAGGGTGCTACATATCTGAATGCATTCAGATATAAAGCCTTCTTTGTGCAGCAGCCCCCCTAATTCTTACCTGAGCTCCATCTAGATCCAGCGATGTTGCAGGAGTGTCTTGGCTGCCCAGGACTCCCCTCCTGATTGAATGAGACAGCAGCGTGGTGCCAATGGCTTCTGCTGCTGTCACTCAAAGACAGTCAGCCAATGAGGCGAGAAAGGTGGTGGACCTGGCCACAGCTCTGAGTCTAAATGGACACAGGGAGCTGCAGCTCGGCTTGGGTGCCCCATAGCAAGCTACTTGCTGTGGGGGCACTCAACAGGAGGGAGAGGGCAGAAAGAGGACCAAAGAGGAACACAAGAAGAGAAGGATCTGGGGTGCTCTGTGCAAAACCACTGCACAGAGCAGATAAGTATAACATTTGTTTTATTTAATTTTTGTCAAAAATAACAAACAAGAAAGTTCAATATCACTTTAATTTATAAAATATGAAAGTCCACCATTACATATGCTTTTCTGCACACCGTTACCCTAACCACTTCACCCCCGGAAGATTTGGCTGCTCAATGACCAGTCCATTTTTGCGATACGGAACTGCGTTGCTTTATGTGACAATAGCGCGGTCATGCGATGCTGTACCCAAACAAAATGTACGTCCTTTTTTTCCCCACAAATAGAGTTTTCTTTTGGTGCTTTTTAATCACCTCTGCGTTTTTTATTTTTTTGCGCTATAAACAAAAAACGACTATTTAGAAAAAAAAACACAATATTTTGTACTTTTATATTATATCTGCGATTTTTATCGGTACTGTGACATTATGGCGGACACATTGCACACATTTTTGAACCATTGGCAGTTATAAAGCGATTAGTGCTGTAAATATGCACTAATTACTGTGTAAATGTCACTGGCAGGGAAGGGGTTAACGCTAGAGGGTGATCACAGGGTTAACTGTGTTCCCTAGTGTGTGTTCTAACTGTGGGGGGAGGGGACTCACTATAGCAGATGAGAGATTGTGGTTCCCAGCTTGTAGGAAGTCACGATTTTCATCTCCTCTCCTCACAGAACAGGGATATGTGTGTTTACACACACACGTCTCTGTTATGCCTCTCGTGCCCACGATCGCTCATAGCCGCCGGTCACGAGCATCAGCACCCCTGCAGTGCAGCTGTAAGAGAACGACGTACAGCTATGACAGTTCGCGGGATCGTGCTGACCTGCCGCAGTATAATGACAGCCGCAGGTCAGGCAAGTGGTTAAAGAAAAACTTTATTTATAGTGAATATTTGGAAAACAGCATCTGTTGTACAATGTAGCATATGTATGTCATATACAGCCTCTCCACTGCAGTCTCCTTTGGACAAAATTCTACTGGCAGCATCAAATCCCTGTGACAGTAAAGAGTGTTGCAAAGTACGATTGATAGGTGCAGCGGAGTCAGTTGAGATCAGACGTTGAGTAATAAAAAAAACTGGCTTCTTTATTGGAACATCATCACACACAGACAAAGATGTCTCTGCACATGGTAAGGAGAACACACACAGACAACAAAGCAGGAAAAACAAAACAACAAGTACATCACTGTGGACAGGACATACCACACATCATAGAGAATACATAGCATAGCATATCTTTGGGCATTAGCGACATCTTGTGTCCTTTTTGTAAACTGCATTCCATATAATAGGCTAAGCTGTAGTTTTGTTGTATCTCCAACACCCCTTCTCAACAACTAAGGTTTATGCCGCGTACACACGGTCGTTTTTTACGATGAAAAAAAAACATTGTTTTTTAAAATGTCATTTAAATTGATCGTGTGTGGGCAAAACGTCATTTTTTGTCTTAAAAAAAACGACCAAAAAAAAATTCCAACATGCTTGAATTTTTTGTGTCGTTTTTCAAAACGTCGTTTTTTGTGTCATAAAAAGTGACGGTGTGTGGGCAAAACGATGTTGAAAACAACGTTTTTAAAGCCGCGCATGCTCAGAGGCAAGTTATGAGACGGAGCTTCAATGGAACAGAGTGCCGTCGAACATGTCTTACGTCACCACGCTTTGCTAGAGCATTTTGGAAAAACGATGGTGTGTATGCAACGTCGTTTTGGAAAATGAAGTTTGAAAAACGTTGTTTTGTTTCATCACTTGAAACGTTGTTTTTTTTCATCACAAAAAATGATCGTGTGTACGCGGCATAAGTCTGTTAAACCTATGTTCTTTGTGAGCCTTGAATGTCTTTCAGCGGTCAGAGGCTTTGTGAGGATGTCTGCTGTCATATCCTCGGTCGGGCAATAAATTAACTTAAGAAGACCTTGCTCTTGAAGATCCCTAAGGCCGCGAACACAGGATCAGACCTGTCCGATGAAACTGGAGTTAATTCAAGAACCAAGCACATTGATGTGAAGTTTCACTTTCTTAGGCCAGGTACACACGATCAGACCGTTTTCATCGGACCAGGCTGAAGTGGTCTGATGGTCTGATGTGTGTACACACCATTAGACCAAAATTCCGATCAGACCAGAACGCGGTGACGTAGAACACACCGACGTGCTGAAAAAAGGAAGTTTAATGCTTCCAGTACACACCATCGAATTGGTCCGATGAAACTGGTCTACAGACCAGTTTCATCGGACAGGTCTGATCCTGTGTTCGCGGCCTTAGGGATCTTCAAGAGCAGGAGTCTCCAAACTACGGCCCTCCAGGTGTTCAGGAACTACAATTCCCATCATGCCTAGTCATGTCTACGAATGTCAGAGTTTTACAATGCCTCATGGGAAGTGTAGTTCCACAGCAGCTGGAGGGCCGTAGTTTGGAGATCCCTGTTCAAGAGCAAGGTCTTCTTAAGTTAATTTATTGCCCGACCGAGGATATGACAGCAGACATCCTCACAAAGCCTCTGACCGCTGAAAGACATTCAAGGCTCACAAAGAACATTTAACAGACTTATGCCGCGTACACACGATCATTTTTTGTGATGAAAAAAAACAACGTTTCAAGTGATGAAACAAAACAACGTTTTTCAAACTTCATTTTCCAAAACGACGTTGCATACACACCATCGTTTTTCCAAAATGCTCTAGCAAAGCGTGGTGACGTAAGACATGTTCGACGGCACTCTGTTCCATTGAAGCTCCGTCTCATAACTTGCCTCTGAGCATGCGCGGCTTTAAAAACGTTGTTTTCAACATCGTTTTGCCCACACACCGTCACTTTTTATGACACAAAAAACGACGTTTTGAAAAACGACACAAAAAATTCAAGCATGTTGGAATTTTTTTTTGGTCGTTTTTTTTAAGACAAAAAATGACGTTTTGCCCACACACGATCAATTTAAATGACATTTTAAAAAACAATGTTTTTTTTTCATCGTAAAAAACGACCGTGTGTACGCGGCATAAACCTTAGTTGTTGAGATGGGGTGTTGGAGATACAACAAAACTACAGCTTAGCCTATTATATGGAATGCAGTTTACAAAAAGGACACAAGATGTCGCTAATGCCCAAAGATATGCTATGCTATGTATTCTCTATGATGTGTGGTATGTCCTGTCCACAGTGATGTACTTGTTGTTTTGTTTTTCCTGCTTTGTTGTCTGTGTGTGTTCTCCTTACCATGTGCAGAGACATCTTTGTCTGTGTGTGATGATGTTCCAATAAAGAAGCCAGTTTTTTTTATTACTCAACGTCTGATCTCAACTGACTCCGCTGCACCTATCAATCGTACTTTGCAATACTCTTTACTGTCACAGGGATTTGATGCTGCCAGTAGAATTTTGTCCAAAGGAGACTGCAGTGGAGAGGCTGTATATGACATACATATGCTACATTGTACAACAGATGCTGTTTTCCAAATATTCACTATTAATAAAGTTTTTCTTTAACCACTTGCCTGACCTGCGGCTGTCATTATACTGCGGCAGGTCAGCACGATCCCGCGAACTGTCATAGCTGTACGTCGTTCTCTTACAGCTGCACTGCAGGGGTGCTGATGCTCGTGACCGGCGGCTATGAGCGATCGTGGGCACGAGAGGCATAACAGAGACGTGTGTGTGTAAACACACATATCCCTGTTCTGTGAGGAGAGGAGATGAAAATCGTGACTTCCTACAAGCTGGGAACCACAATCTCTCATCTGCTATAGTGAGTCCCCTCCCCCCACAGTTAGAACACACACTAGGGAACACAGTTAACCATGTGATCACCCTCTAGCGTTAACCCCTTCCCTGCCAGTGACATTTACACAGTAATTAGTGCATATTTACAGCACTAATCGCTTTATAACTGCCAATGGTCCAAAAATGTGTGCAATGTGTCCGCCATAATGTCACAGTACCGATAAAAATCGCAGATATAATATAAAAGTACAAAATATTGTGTTTTTTTTTCTAAATAGTAGTTTTTTGTTTATAGCGCAAAAAAATAAAAAACGCAGAGGTGATTAAAAAGCACCAAAAGAAAACTCTATTTGTGGGGAAAAAAAGGACGTACATTTTGTTTGGGTACAGCATCGCATGACCGCGCAATTGTCACATAAAGCGACGCAGTTCCGTATCGCAAAAATGGACTGGTCATTGAGCAGCCAAATCTTCCGGGGGTGAAGTGGTTAGGGTAACGGTGTGCAGAAAAGCATATGTAATGGTGGACTTTCATATTTTATAAATTAAAGTGATATTGAACTTTCTTGTTTGTTATTTTTGACAAAAATTAAATAGACCAGTTTCATCGGACCAATTCGATGGTGTGTACTGGAAGCATTGAACTTCCTTTTTTCAGCACGTCGGTGTGTTCTACGTCACCGCGTTCTGGTCTGATCGGAATTTTGGTCTGATGGTGTGTACACACATCAGATCACTTCAGCCTGGTCCGATGAAAACGGTCTGATCGTGTGTACGTGGCCTAAGAAAGTGAAACTTCACATCAATGTGCTTGGTTCTTGAATTAACTCCTTTCGTATGTGCAAATACAATGCATCCTTGATTGTCCTCATAGATTTCTGTTGGTCCCAACTGTGGTTGACCCAAATCTGTTAATAGCTGTCTCAGCCATATAACTTATTTGGCAATGTATTCTGCTTCAGTAAACAACAGTGAAACAGAGAGTTGCTTTTTACTAGTCCAACTGATGGCTCCTCCTGACAGGAAAAATAAGTAGCCACTGGTAGATTTTCTGTCATTGGTGTCTCCTGCCCAGTCAGCATCCACATATCCTGTTAAGTTGTTTTCATCGCTTGCTGGTAACTTGAGCCTGTAGTGCAAAGTCCCTTTAAGATAGCGAATGATTAGTTTTACAGCATTCCAGTCCTTTTGATTTGGTATTGAAACCTTTCTGCATAGAATTCCAACTGTTGCTGCAATGTATGGTCTTGTAGCAGTGGTAAGGTACAGCAATTTCCCTATTGCTTTCCTGTATTGAGTATTAGTAGGTAGTGGGTTATCTTGACAATTCATCTCCTTTAGGTAGTTGGTTTCCATGGGAGATTTCACTGGTTTGGCGTCTTCCATTCCAAAAGTTTGAATTATTTCTTGTATTTTGTGTCTTTGATTCAGAAGAAAGATGCCATCGTTCTCTCTCTCGATCTGGATGCCGAGGTAATTCTATATAATGCTGAGGTCTTTGGTGTCAAAGAGCTGATTTAGTTGTTCAAGTATTTCTGCTTCATCCCTTTCTTGTTTGGGAGAAGCAACATGCATCCAGAAGAAAAATGCGCCCACGTTACGCCGGGGTAAGTAAGATACGTCGGCGTAGGGTTGCCAGTTTTTATGCGTATATTGGTTTGTGACTCAGGCGCACAGATACGCTGGCGCACATTTGCACTAACGTCGGCGTAACTTGATTTAAGCCGGCACAAGTGCTTTGTGAATCCGGGCCATAGTGCAAAAAACATATAAAACAAGAAGGTGACGCTCAGAATATAAACAAATAAAAAACACACAGTATCTCACAAAAGTAAGTGCAGCCCTCATATTTTTGTAAATATTTTATTCTATCTTTAATGTGACAACACTGAAGAAATACAATGTAGAAACAACTTTACTACAATGTAAAGTAGTGAGTGTATAGCTTGTATACCAGTGTAAATTTGCTGTCCCCTCAAAATAACTCAACACACAGCCATTAATGTCTAAACCACTGGCAAAAAAAGTGAGTACACCCCTAATTCAAAATGTCCAAATTGAGCCCAAAGTGTCAATATTTTGTGTGGCCACCATTATTAACCAGGACTGCCTTAACCCCCTTGGGCATGGAGTTCAACAGAGCTTCACAGGTTGCCACTGGGGTCCTCTTCCACTCCTCCATGATATCACAGAGCTGGTGGATGTTGGAGACCTTGTGCTCTCCCACCTTCCGTTTGAGGATGTCCCACAGATGCTCAATAGGGTTTAGATCTGGAGACAAGCTTGGCCAGTCCATCACCTTTACCCTCAGATTTTTCAGCAAGGCAGTGATTGTGTCAGGGGATGCCTACGCAGGCATCCAATACTAGGCAACAGGTCAATGGGCTGCACTAAAGTCAATAGGCACCAGGATAGTGACAAAATATACGTTTAATAAAAGGTTAAGCACACGTGAAACAATCGTGTAAAACCCCCAAGACAAGCAAGCAAAACACAGCAAACATCAAACCAAGAATCAACAAATATATACAAGGTGGGAGCATATATACCAGGTCAAGCAGGGATGTGAGGAACAAGGGGAAGCAGAGTCCAGGACAGGGCAGGGATCAAATCAGGAGAGTCCAGCACAAGGCAGAGATCAAATCAGGGACAGGTTGGCTCCAGCTAGCAGATCAGGCAGGTAACAGGCTGACAAGGAAAATACTGAAGCACTGGATTGTAGTGCAGGGCGGGCTTATATACACCTGTATCAGTTCATCCCAATTAGAGAGGAGTCCATTCCACGGGAGACACCCGCTGGTGGACATCAGAACTGCACCCCTGTTGCTGGGAGAAACAGTGCCACCAACAGGTGACCAAAGCCATGACATGGATCATGACAGTCCCCCCCCCCCCAAGGGGTGGCCTCTGGACACCCCATTCTGCCCTTGTCCTGGTAGTGCACGTGGATGCAGAAGAGTCCCAAAAAGTATTTCGGTCAAAGTTCTTTAACCCACTGGGAGACCAGCCCCCCAAGTCCGGAAACTGCATCCTACCTCCACCAGGGTCTGGAAGTTGGTATCTAAGGGTGAAAACAGGCAGGGCGGCGAACTCAGGGTCATTAGGCTGGGAAAGTAACACAAACTTAAAGTCAGGCACCGGGACATCAGACGGGAAGCCGGGTACGTTGGACCGGAAACCAAGCACGTCAGGCTGGAAACCAGTAACCAGGACACCAGGGTGGACAACAGGAACCAGAGCACCAAGGTGGACAACAGGAACTGGAGACAAAGGAACTGGACCTGGAGACACACGAACTGGAGAAGCAGGAACTGGAGACACACGAACAGGAACTGAAGACACCGGAACAGGAACAGGAACTGGAACTGAAGACACCGGAACAGGAACTGAAGACACCGGAACAGGAACTGAAGACACCGGAACAGGAACTGGAACTGAAGACACCGGAACCGGAACTGGAGACACCGGAACTGGAAACACCGGAACTGGAAACACCGGAACTGGAGACACCGGAACAGGAACTGGAGACACTGGAACAGGCACGGGCACATCAGACAGAACAGCAGGTGCTGGCACAACAGGAAGAACAGCAGGTGCATCGGACTGGATAGCAGGTACTGGACCTTTAAGCTGGGCAGCAGGTACTGGAACTGTAGACTGGGCAACGGGCACATCAGACAGAACAGCAGGTGCATCGGACTGGATAGCAGGTACTGGATCTTTAAGCTGGGCAGCAGGTACTGGAACTGTAGACTGGGCAACGGGCACATCAGACAAAACAGCAGGTGCTGGCACAACAGGAAGAACAGCAGGTGCATCGGACTGGATAGCAGGTACTGGACCTTTAAGCTGGGCAGCAGGTACTGGAACTGTAGACTGGGCAACGGGCACATCAGACAAAACAGCAGGTGCATCGGACTGGATAGCAGGTACTGGACCTTTAAGCTGGGCAGCAGGTACTGGAACTGTAGACTGGGCAACGGGCACATCAGACAAAACAGCAGGTGCTGGCACAACAGGAAGAACAGCAGGTGCATCGGACTGGATAGCAGGTACTGGACCTTTAAGCTGGGCAGCAGGTACTGGAACTGTAGACTGGGCAACGGGCACATCAGACAGAACAGCAGGTGCATCGGACTGGATAGCAGGTACTGGATCTTTAAGCTGGGCAGCAGGTACTGGAACTGTAGACTGGGCAACGGGCACATCAGACAAAACAGCAGGTGCTGGCACAACAGGAAGAACAGCAGGTGCATCGGACTGGATAGCAGGTACTGGACCTTTAAGCTGGGCAGCAGGTACTGGAACTGTAGACTGGGCAACGGGCACATCAGACAAAACAGCAGGTGCATCGGACTGGATAGCAGGTACTGGACCTTTAAGCTGGGCAGCAGGTACTGGAACTGTAGACTGGGCAACGGGCACATCAGACAAAACAGCAGGTGCTGGCACAACAGGAAGAACAGCAGGTGCATCGGACTGGATAGCAGGTACTGGACCTTTAAGCTGGGCAGCAGGTACTGGAACTGTAGACTGGGCAACGGGCACATCAGACAAAACAGCAGGTGCATCGGACTGGATAGCAGGTACTGGACCTTTAAGCTGGGCAGCAGGTACTGGAACTGTAGACTGGGCAACGGGCACATCAGACAAAACAGCAGGTGCTGGCATGCAAGCGGACTGGAGCAGGTTGGTTGGTGTGGAAACAGGCTGGGTTAGTGGCAGGATCGAGTGGGTTGGAAAAAACCTTTTCTTTTTCTTTGGTTTCACCACTGAGGATTTTGGTGGAACGGACGGAGGCAGTTGAGAAGCAGCAGCAGCAGAAAGGTTAAAGGCAGGGTAAGTGCAGCAAGAGGAAACAAGGGATTGGTTCTTTGTTGTTAGCAGGGTGCATTGTTCAGCAAAAGTTGGAATTGGGGGTAAAGAAAAAGACATCCCAGCAGGTTGGTAACTAGACAAAGAAATGGATGGTTTGGAGCTGACAGGGGCTGAGTACAACAAACTGGACCAAACTTGTAATAATGGTTTCACAAAGTCAGGTTTGCACACAGTTTGTCTGACCAGAGACTGCACAGAATCAATGCATGCTCCAAGCACCTGTTGAGGACAAGCTGAGTAATGCTCATGAAAAAAGGCTGAGTCATCTTCCAACAGCCACACCAAAGACTCTACCTGAGCTGCACTAAAAGGAGGGGTATAATCATCACTTCCACTAGCAGCGTCAGACAGAGCCAACTCTGTGCAGATCCAAATCAATGGCTGCACATCCTCAAACAAAAAACTGCCACGATCAACAAAAACATGAGCCATACGGATACATTCCAATAACTGCTCTCTAGTGTGTTCCTTTAATTCCTGATAGCAGAAATCTCTTTCATCTGTTGCCAGGAGTGACAGGTACAAAATATCTTCCAGATGCATATTTAGAAAAGCAAGTGCCCAGAACCAATTTCCCAAGTGCAGCCGACCTGTTTATATGGCTTCAGTATTATGTCAGGGGATGCCTACGCAGGCATCCAATACTAGGCAACAGGTCAATGGGCTGCACTAAAGTCAATAGGCACCAGGATAGTGACAAAATATACGTGTAATAAAAGGTTAAGCACACGTGAAACAATCGTGTAAAACCCCCAAGACAAGCAAGCAAAACACAGCAAACATCAAACCAATAATCAACAAATATATACAAGGTGGGAGCATATATACCAGGTCAAGCAGGGATGTGAGGAACAAGGGGAAGCAGAGTCCAGGACAGGGCAGGGATCAAATCAGGAGAGTCCAGCACAGGGCAGAGATCAAATCAGGGACAGGTTGGCTCCAGCTAGCAGATCAGGCAGGTAACAGGCTGACAAGGAAAATACTGAAGCACTGGATTGTAGTGCAGGGTGGGCTTATATACACCTGTATCAGTTCATCCCAATTAGAGAGGAGTCCATTCCATGGGAGACACCCGCTGGTGGACATCAGAACTGCACCCCTGTTGCTGGGAGAAACAGTGCCACCAGCAGGTGACCAAAGCCATGACATGGATCATGACAGATTGTCTTGGAGGTGTGTTTGGGGTTGTTATCAAGTTGGAACACTGGCTTGTGGCCCAGTTTCCAAAGGGAGGGGATCATGCTCTGATTCAGTATGCCACAGTACATGTTGACATTCATGATTCCCTTAATGAACGGTAGCTCCCCAGTGCTGGAAGCACTCATGCTACTCTCACAACCATGGTTGACTGTAGACAAGACAAACTTGTCTTTGTACTCCTCACCTGGTTGCCACCACCCACACTTAAAATGATGTAGATGCGCTAATATCAACTTGTGTGTAGTAAAAAGTACAGCATGTGCAAATGTGACATACAAACTGTTACAATGAACCCCAGTGCAATTAAGAAGGCACAATGAATTGGTAAACCACTCACAGCGCTCCAGTTATACCATAAATCAGGTCAAAACAGATACCAGCAGCGCTCAGGGATATCCACAGTCATATGCAAGAAAGGAGAACATCGAACTGAGCGGCAACATACTAGCCTGAGCCTATGTGAGAATTTGTGAGTGCACACACTACAGCTGTAGTCTTAGGCCGCAACCTTTACTATACAATATTGCGCTATGTGTTTTTTTCTTTTTTTCTCCTTTCTTGCATACTGTATGACTGTCGATATCCTCTAGTGCTGCTGGTGTCCGTTTTGACCTGATCTATGGTATAACTGGAGCACTGTGAGTGGTTTACCAATCAGTGGGGAAGCACTGTGGATCATCTCACTCATTACAAGGACTCCCTTATACATATCCATTGTGCCTTCTTAATTGCACTGGGGTTCATTGTAACCATTTGTATGTCACATTTGCACATGCTGTACTTTTTACTACACACAAGTTGATATTAGTGCATCTACATCATTGTTATTACTTTTTGGTTTAGTTCACCGTCCAGATTGCAGCTTTATCATTTGGATATTTTTGTGTGTTTTTTTTTCTTTGTAATTATATGTTAGTAGCGCTGTAGTGCTGCCTTTCTATTTTTTGCACCGCACACGCTTGACACCATCTGGACCAAATAGTTGTATCTTGGTCTCATCAGAAACCAGGATATGGTTCCAGTAATCTGATTGTCTTCAGCAAATTGTTTGTGCATCATTTATAGAAGAGACTTCCTTCTGGGATGACAGCCATCCAGACCAATTTGATGCAGTGTGTGGCGTATGGTCTGAGCACTGACAGGCTGACCCCCACCCCTTTAACCTCTGCAGAAATGCTGGCAGCACTTATATGTCTATTTCCCAAAGACAATCTCTGTATATAACGCTGAGCATGTGCACGCAACTTCTTTGGTAGACCATGGCAGGCCTGTTCTGAGTGGAACCTATCCTGTTAAACCGCCGTATGGTCTTGGCCATTGTCTTGCAGCTCAGTTTCAGTTTCCATAGACCTAGCTGATCTTTCCTGGTGTAGCAGAGAGAGTTCAGAGATGACTTTCTTTGTTTCACATATTGGATCACCGGATTCGGCTATCCCCTTGTATACATTATGTGATATTTCCAAACTGAAATTGCCTGCTCGATTTATGAAGCCATAGCTGAGCTAGTTCCAATGACTTTTTATTATGGAGTCTTGTTTTGAACTCAGTGATGAGTTTCTCCTACCTCCAGACATCAAAAGTACCTTCCAAAGGAAACACCATGCTGTACCCTCTGACCATATATGCCAACTTCTTTGAGGTCTAATGGCATTAACTCCATACCCATGTACTGTGCAGCTGTCTGACTGGAAACCTGACTTGCCGCCCATTGCCCATGGATGGCCCATTGCTTATGATGATTCAAATAGCTTTTTTTGGCAGACTCTACTTCCAGAGACCCCTTACGAATACAATCTCACTTTGGATTTCCGACTATTCTACACGGCCTGGCCAGTCTCACGTTATACAGCCCTAAAAGGTGTTTGTCTGACAACCAAAAAGCATGATGAAATCCTCCATTACACAAAACAATATTTTGGCTTCTTTCTATCAACAATGGAGATGCCTCCCACTGTTTTCTCACAGAATGTTTACTCTCTACCTAAAACTGAATTACAGGATAAAACTCACAAAACAACTGGAATTAACTATAAAAACCAAAGTGATTCTACTGAAAACGGACTTCAGTAGAAAAACAGACTATTTTCACTCAAGACAAAAATATTGCACAAAAACAACTAAAACCAAACCCTAACATTTATTCAAAAAGATTACTTAATTTTACAAAATGCTGAAATTCGGCCCAAAATGAGAAAAATTTCACCTGGAACCAAAATTCAGCAGAAACAAAATGGTAGTTGTAACAATTGAAATTCAGTCCACAAAAAAAAATGGCCAATGAAGTTTGGTCTACAACAAAATGGCCAATGAAATTCGGTCTACAAAAAAATGGGCGATGAAGTTCGGTCTTTAACAAAATGGTGGTAATACACACTGAAATTCAGTCGCCAATACCGCCAAAGCCAACACAAACCGTGATTTCTTCACTTGGAAACTGAAATCTCTCCCCGCTTCTTTTTTTCTACGCGACGAATATGCAAATGAGGAGAACCGCCGATTCAGAACCGAACGCCCGGCCGTCGCTTTTTTTTTACGTCGTTTGCGTTCGTCTTTTTCCGGCGGATCGTTACCCCTGCTATATGCGGGGTAAGTGCGGCGGATCCTATGTTAAGTATGGCCGTCGTTCCCGCGTTGAGTTTTGAATTTTTTACGTCGTTTACGTAAGTCTTCCGGGAATACGGCCATACGTTAATTGCGTTAACATCGAAAACAATGACGTCCTTGCGACGTCATTTAAAGCAATGCACGCTGGGAAATTTTGCCGGCGGCGCATGCGCAGTACGATCGGCACGGGGACGCGCGTGATTTAAATAGTAAACTCCCCCTAGCCGCGGAATTTGCATTCCGCCGGGGGATTTACGATCGGCCAGGGCTAATTACGAGGCAAGTGCTTTCTGAATACAGCACTTGCCTCAAAAACTGGTGCAGGCGGATCGTAAAAAAGATAGATCACGCGGATCAAAAGATCCGCTGATCTACATGAATCTACCCCACTGACTTTGGATAGAAGTAACGGGTGCGTTAAAATTGGTCTTTGGGTATCGGTGGCCCCTTCCCACCATAACCCTATAGATGTACTCTTGATGAGACCAATAATTTGCCTTGCTGTAAAAAATTGCAATGAGAAAAATTGGTCTATGGGTGTCAGTGGTGCCTTCCCACTCTAACCCTTGATGAAAGCAAGAATTTGCCTTGCTGTAAAAAATTGCAATGATAGGCACATTTGATGTGCCTGTGACACAGTTTGCAGATTGCAACAGTGCGATCTGCTGCAGATGTGCTGAAAAAGGCTCAGACAGCTAAGCTGTGGGGATTGGGCCAGGAGATAACAGCTACAGAATGTGATGGAATAGGGTGGCTGCTTTCTACTCTTTCCTGATGTCGACCTCCTTGAGGTTGTGCCGCCTCACCTTCAATTTCCTCCTCTGCTCTATCTGGCACCCAAGTCGCATCATTGACCTCATCATCTCCATCTCCTCCATCTTCATCATTACCACTGGAGACAACTTTGCAATACACTGCGGCTTGGGTAACATGAATGCCAGTTTGTCTACCAGTGTTCCTCCCTCTCTCTAGGCTCATGTTCCTGTCATCCTCAACCTCAAAACCAGAATCTGAATCCAGTATTGGCTGGGCATCATCAAGGTGCAAGTGGCTGATGCTGTGGTCGAAAAACTCAGCTGACTCCATAATGGCTGATGTTAGGGCTATGGCAGGAATATATGTGGACAAGGAGGCAGGTTTATCCACTCTAGGAACTGCAGGGGACTGCACACTTGTCTCTGCTTTCGTGACAGAGGATGAGGAGGATGAGGAAGGTTTAGTAAGCCAATCCACCACTTCCTCTGCATGCTGTGGCTGGATAGCATGGGCAAACTCACTAAACAGAGGAAATGATGCCCTGCCTGATGACTGACCACAACGTCCAACTTTGCCTGTGGACACATTTGTTGCTGGCCCCCTTACAGTGCCAAGGAAACGTCTGCCTCTCATTGTTGTTCTTCCAGACTTTATTCTGAGGGAGGGGGCGGTGCTTATAAGCAAATGTAAAGGAAAAGTTGAAATCTGTACGTAGATGCAATTTATTCAATGTAAAAAGGTGTTTGGTGCACTTTAATTTGAGTACTCACACTACACAGACACACTCCACTAATACAATATAATATAGTGCAATATAATGTGTCAAACGTACAGTGACGCACAGAACTAAACTGGCAGTAACGCACGCAAAACGATATGGTGTTAAACTGGCATTAACGCACACAGAACTATATGGCATTAAACTGGGAGTAATGCACGCAAAATGATATGGCGTTAAACTGGCAGTAATGCACACATAAGTAAACTAGCAGTAACGCACAAAACTATATGGCGTTAAACTGGCAGTAATGCACGCAAAACTGTATGCCATTAAACTGGCAGTAATGCACACAGAACTATATGCCGTTAAACTGCCAGTAATGCACGCAAAGCGATATGGCGTTAAACTGGCAGTAACGCACGCAAAACCATATGACGTTAAACTGGTAGTAAGGCAATCAAATAGACAGTGTTCAACCGTCACTACACTGATGCTATCTGAAATGTCCCTACTCTAGCTATACACTAATGTCAAGATTACTGACATGGTCTAACTACACTACAGTGAACCTATCTGAGCTGTTCCTCCTCACTACACTCACACTATCCCTAGACTGACACTAAACTAATATTCTACACTGACAATTGAAGCAACATAGTACACTATAGCACACTAACTAACTAATAGCACTGAATAGAGCCCTGTTCTATCTCTCTCCATGCCAAAATCACACCGAAAATTGCTGCCATTGAAAGAATACTTTTATACTGTGGGTCGGGAATGAGCCATGATTGGATAAAGTCATGGTGACAGTGTCCAATCATGACTCTAACAGTGCTCTGTGCCTGATTGGCTGTAGTTTTCACTGTTTCAGCGAATCAAGGCTTGCAATGCATTGTTCAGCGCCGCAATGCATTGTGATTGTTCACCGAACGTCCGAACAACGAATGTTCGGCCCAAACTTATGCTCAGGCCGAACCATTCGCCCATCCCTAGTAGTCACAGAGTATAGTCCTCTTAAGCCACTCACAGGTCTTTTTGTGAGTGATGTCAGTAATACACAGAACAGCAAAAATGTTCAAAAAACTTGAAGTATGGTTGTTTTGCCATAGGCTGAACTTTTGTTGGTCTGGTTTTTGATCCCTTTCCCCCTCGAAATAAGCTGGATTAGGAAGTTCTGTTGGCTCTGAAAAAAGGCTTGCCATATACTGTATCATGGAAATTACGATCAAATAATTCCATTGCGCTAATAAGCACAATTATAGCTCTCTTGAATAATGTCGGGAAAGCGCGCTTGCATATCTCGAAATAACACAGACGCTGGTATCACGTTGAGCATAGAAAATCCTGCTTGAATAGGGCAGGCCTTGTTTATTTATAGGGCTGAACAGGGATAACAAAGGAAGGTGGTGGCTTCACAATCAGGATGTACATTGACGCCCTCCCAGCAAACAAGGCCCACGCTGTAGCTGTCTTTCTTTTTTTTTTTTAAAACATTTTATTAAAGATTTTACAGTACAAAGTCTTGCTCAACAGTCTCAGCTAAGACATTCAGACAGTAGAATCAGGCAAGTAAACAAGAATAATACAGTTACAGAAGTCAAGAATGCAATGAATACAAAAAGCAAATTGACTATCAACTAGCACGTGGTCTCTCGTAAGATAGGTGCTGGTGTTCAGAATCATTGGATACCCGTTGAAAATGGACAATGGTAAAAACCTATAATCGAATAGAAACTGTGCCACTGAAATGGATGCAACCCCCCGCCCATCCCTGTCGGGGGCCACAACATGGGCAAGGGGGGACCGCACCCCGAATCTAACATAGTACTGGGAAAGCAACAGCTGCACTTGTCAAGACCCCGACTCCCCCGGCATGAATAGAGCAGACAGTATTGCCCTAGCTATATAACTACAGTGTAGACATTTGCCATTAGTGTAGAAATTCACAGTCTGAAACATAAGGGGTAGTAGACTGAACTGCAACTCACTCCCAAGCCACCACAATGAACACCTTGATAGAATTGGTCACTAAATGTAGGAGCAGGGAGAGGGCAAGGACAGAGTGGAAGGGATAGGGATGAAATGAAGGGCGGGGGCCAGAGTACCAGGACAAATTAGTTGCCCACCGTGACAGTTGCGCACACTGCATCCAGGTCAGCAGAACCCAAGGACAACCTATAGTGTGTCCAACAGGCCCAGGTGGTTCTAAATTTTTCATGCTCGTCTCCAGTCTGGTGGATGATTCTTTCTATTTCCTCTTTTTTGTGAACCCTAGACAACCAGTCCTCAACACTGGGTGAGGGGGAGGTGGTTTTCTATCATAAAGGGATGCATTGTGTGGCTGCGTTGATGAAGTGAAGCATTAACGACTTTCGGTACGTCCGTCTTGGCAGGGACGTGTGGTGCAGTAGGTACTGCGCCAGCGTAAAGTCCGGAGTGAAGGTGGTGATTTGAGCAATGAGGTCATGCACCCTTTTCCATGACGGTTGTATTAGAGGGCACTCCCACCACACATGTAGAAGCGAACCCACCTCCGTGTTGCACCTCCAACATGTAGGGGGGACACCCAGGAAAATGTTATTAAGTCTGTCAGGCGTTCGGTACCAGCTCGAGTATAGTTTGTATCTATTTTCCTGTGCTGAAACGTTAACAGATCCCTTATGTGTGTGTTCCCACACCCTTTCCCAATCAGCAGGAGAGAGAGTGACAGCCAAGTCATTGGCCATAGGCGGTGGAATTTGGCATTGGGAGCAGTTTTGGATATGAGAAGGGAATATAGGATTGAGATCAAATACGTTTGAGGGCCCACGTTGTCGCATAGGATTTCAAAAGGCGTACGGTCCCTAGACCAACGGGATAGGGACGGGCACTCTGTAAGAAATGTCTGATCTGTAGAAATTTGATGAAGGGTATGTGTAGGTTCGGGAATTTTGAAGACATCTCGGACTGGGAGAGTATGGATCCATCGTTAATAAAATTGATATGCCCTAGCCAGTACTACATGGGCGTCTATCGTCACAGCTGTCATAGCAAAGTCAGGTGGGAAATCAGGGTTTTTGGGGACAGGCATCATGGGCCCAGGGGAGGGGGTCAGATCTAGAATTTGGCAGGCGGCCCTGAATGTCCAAGGCCACCCTGTCAAACGCCTTCTCCGCGTCCAATGACAAGAAAAAGCCTCCAGTATTTGTAGAAGTCATCCAATGGTGTATGTTGATGGCTTTGATGATGTTGTCCCGAGCCTCCCTACCCGTCTATCTTGACTGAGGGGAGGTATATTAGAGAGGGAGGATAGCGGTGCGGAATCTGGCACTAGATAAGGGAGGGATATGAGCTGGGTTCTAAGAGTGCGCCAGAGAGAGCGGTAGTCACCAGTCAAAAGAGCAAAAATACTGATTAGGTAGTAGGACTATGTCCCCTTACCTAAAGGGAGCAGAATCGGATCAGTACGGTGCGCCCAGGGCACCTGCGCCTCCGAGGGAGCACAGGAAACACCGAACGCCTCCGTATGGGGGTTGGACAGGACACAGTCCGAGAGAATAAAAGAAAAATGAAAAAAAACAGAAAGAAAGTACAATAGGAGTGAGCCACCCCAGACCGAACAATTATAATCATGAACAACATAGGAAATCTGATAACCTAAACTAGCCAAAGGCGGAAGGTAAATAGATGGTTTGTGACCCCACCCTCCTAAGGAGGGATAGGTGGTACTCTGAGGGTAAGAGCACAAACATGACAGGGCGGAACTCCCGCACCATCCGGAATCAGGGTGTAATACGAGGCCCTCCCCTCACGGCACATGAGAGAAATCTTACACCAGTGATCCTAAATAGGCCTAGTAACGGAACTATGTATTTTGCCTGTACATCTATAATAATCATGCCGTGGGATATTATGAGGTGTAAATATCCTCTGTCTGTCTAGATGTAGATTAGAACTGAATCAGCCTGGCTCCTAAAACCTCTCTTTAGGTATGCTAATGCACCTGTCTATCCCCAAAGGTTAATTGATCTATTGTGTGTGTGAAAGACCTGTGTTTATCCTTAAGAGATTGTATTTTGTATTCCAAATTAGCAGTCTCCGGTCAGTTGTATTGAATTAGCATGTCAATTATGTTCAGAAGAACTGTGAGGCTTTGCTGTGCGGAAATGTTTAGCTACTGATGGGATTGGATACGGTGTCAAAGCTTCCAAGATGAACAGTCAGCATTACATGTAGCGGGTAAGTGCCGGGGAATTCCCGGTTCATGCAATTCAGCGTCTTGGGGAGAGCAACACAGGTAGACAGGAACATTTTCGGCGCCACAACATACGCCTGAATCCGGTGAGAAGCAGGTGAAAGGCGGTTCAGGACGGAATCCAAAAACCGGAAGCGAAGTGCGGTCGAATTCCAGAGCATCTTGGATGTTGTAGTATGCGAGGCAAATTCAACTTCACGTCCCTGAAGGAGGGGGCATAGGGTAGTGGGCTCCTTGTAGCAGCTGAGTGTAAGACAGCATAGTCTGAGCCGTTGCACCCAGTGGCAGCGAAACAACGGTATTAGTAAAATAAAGATGAGAAAAAATGATTAAACTGACCCAGCGTCCACTAAGTGAAGAAAAAGACCGAAGCGTAACTGTAACATCAGTAAGTCCATCAGGCTGGGTGAAAAGTAGGGGGCGCACTTTCAGTAATCCCGGTGTGCTCTCCTGGCTTCGGGAGATGCCAGGGGATCTTGACCCCTCCGTGAAGCGTCAAAATTGGGTGGGATCCTGAATCCAGATGGAGATCGTCTCCTGTGGGTTTTGGGGTTTGGGTCTCCATTCGTTCCTCTGGTGATTTGCCCCATCTGCCAACAGAGCGCCGGTAAACTGCATACCAATCTGGGACTGATACTAAAGGCAGGCCTAGTTTCTCACAAAAGCGGGGCAGATCGTCCGGTACTTTGAGGAATGCATTGCGGCCCATATGTGAAGCTGCGTGACAGAATGGGAACTTCCATTTATAACGAATTTCCTTCAACTGGAGTACCTCTAGGAGCGGTTTGAGGTCTTGGCGGTGCTGCAGTGTAATTCCCGAGAGATCCTGAAAAATTTGTACCGGAGTGTCTCCATGAGTGAGCCGCTTGCCCCTCGCCTGCTTCAGAATCTCCTCTTTTAAAACAAAGTCCACCAGGCAACAAATGATATCCCTTTGGGGGGTCAGTATCTCGCCCGCGGGGACGTAGGGCACGGTGGATCCATTCCAAAGCAATGACCGTTGCAGGGGGCCTACCGAGCACCGAGTTAACTAAGCCCACTACTGTCTGAGGTAGCCGATCTCCCTCAATCTCCTCAGGCATACCTCACACGCGAATATTATGGCGTCGGCTCAGGTTCTCTAGAACCTCCAGGTGACGGTTCACCTCACGGAGCTGCAAGGTATGCAAATCAATTTTCCGGGTGGATCTCTGAAGCACCAGGTCATGGTCCTCCAGCACCATTTCTGTGGTCGATATTCGGTCATTTAGTGTGCAGATGTCCAGCCGCAACTTCGCATTGGCGGCGGACAAGGTGTCTTTAATGTCTGCCGCTACAGCACTCAGGTCCTGAATGTTGATATGATGTTGTGGGGAGGCTAGCACACCATACTGGTGTCCTTCAGCAGACCGGGGAGGAACATCTTGTGTCGCTGTCAGTATTAATTTTGGCTGCAATATGGACTGAGCTTGCGGGGTCCCTTGAGAGGATACTTGGCGGGAAGCCGCCATGTTTCCCTGGCCAGCTCGGAACATCTCCGGGATGTGCTGGCTGAGAGCACCATTCTGTTCCCTCGGCGAGCGGGAACGTGATGCCAAAGAGGTTATTGAGGCAGTACCCATTGTTGTAGAGGAGGTCAGGGTCAGAAATCTCTGCTAATTATCAAATTTTCGGTCCGAGGTGGCAGGAGCTCAGAGCTCAAGCGTCCATCTCTCAATCAGGTCCTGCCACGCCCCCCTGTCTTTCAGCTATAGCGCGGGCATGAGGCGGTTAAACCACTATTCTCCAGAAAGATAATACAGAATGTTGTACATAGAAAATAATTCATAAAGCATAATATTCAACAAGTAAAAATATTTTTAGACTTCAGATGGTTCGGTGTTGTAAAATTATAAAATAATTTAATAATCTATTTTTTTTTTTATACACACATTGAAGACTATAAAAGCTGGCTACAAAGCAACAAGGCACACTTACAAGCAACTGACTGTGATAGAAGATATGACAACTGACAACAGAGAATAAAACAACAGATTGTCTTGGAATGTTTGGTAAAGCTGTTCTTGTACCTGTTGTATATTATACTTTTATTCTTCTAGCACAATGTCAAGAAGTAGGCTGTGGTCCTCCATGTTTTATTACTAAAAGGAAGCTTTTATATGAGTCTGACAATATTCAGGAAGGAAATATTACCATTGGAGGAATATTCTCAGTCAGTTATTTTGTTTATGAACAGTACATACACTTTAACTCGACTTTCTCGGCTTTTTGCAGCAAGTAAGTACCGTACTGTTTTATGATAATATGTAGAAAGAAGTAAGGGTATCACAGAAATGATAATGCTGCATTACTTGCTGGAGCTAAAATTTGACATGGTATTTAAAACATTTTTAAATCTCTCGGAGACCTGACAGTCTTTCAAGTTTTATAACAAGATGAAAAGGGTTGTGTGTAAACCCCCAAAATGTAATGACTGGTATTCTCTAATATTTAACTGCTTGTCGACCAGCCGCCGCAGTTATACGAAGGCAGGTCGGCTCTGCTGGACGAGATCACATAGCTATACATCATCTCTCCCAGCAGCCAACAGGCTGTTGGTGCTGGGAGGCCCCCCCGCTCGTCCCTGATCCCTGCCGGGCACCCACGATCGCTTGTTACAGAGAAAGAACCGGGAGCTGTGTGTGTAAACACACAGCTCCCAGTCCTGTCAGGGGAGAAATGCCTGATCTTCTGTTCAAGCAATGTATGAACAGCGATCAGTCATTCATTTCCCCCAGTCAGTCCCACCCCCCCTACAGTTAGAACACACCCAGGGAACATACTTAACCCCTTCATCGCCCCCTAGCATTAACTGCTTCCCTGCCAGTGGCATTTTTATAGTAATCAATGCATTTTTATTTTTTTAGCATAAAAATTCCAATGGTCCCAAAAATGTGTCAAAAGTGTCCGAAGTGTCCGCCATAATGTCGCAGTACCGAAACAAATCGGTGATCCCCGCCATTACTAGTAAAAAAAAATATTAATAAAAATGCCATAAAACTATGCCCTATGGCCGCGTACAGACGAGGAGATATATCCGCTGAAACATGTCCGACGCACTTTTCCAGCGGACATGTCTCCTCGGATATTTGGTCCGATGGCGTGTACACACCATCGGACCAAAATCCCCTTGGACAGATAACGCGGTGACGTGGCGGTGACGTTGACGCCACCACGTCACCAATCCAGGAAGTAAAATATTTCCACGCATGCGTCAAATCCATTCGACGCATGCGGGAGATTTACGTCTGCTGGTTAGGCGTACTAACCAGCGGACACGTCCGACGGACAGGTTTGCAGTGAGCAAAATTCAAAGCATGCTTTGAAATTTGTCCGCTGGAAAAACCTGTCCGCTAGGTCGTACACACGATCGGATATGTCTGCTGAAACTGGTCGGCGGACCAGTTTCAGCGGACATGTTCGATCGTGTGTACGCGGCCTTTATTGTAGACGCTATAACTTTTGCGCAAACCAAATCAATAAACGCTTATTGCGATTTTTTTTACGAAAAATATGTAGAAGAATACGTATCGGCCTAAACTGAGGAAAAAAATTTTTTTTTATATATTTTTGGGGATATTTATTACAGCAAAAAGTAAAAAATATTATTGGTTTCAAAATTGTCACTCTATTTTTGTTTATAGCGTAAAAAATAAAAACCGCAGAGGTTATCAAATACCACCAAAAGAAAGCTCTATTTGTGGGGGAAAAAGGATGCCAATTTTGTTTGGGATCCACGTCGCACGACCGCGCAATTGTCAGTTAAAGCAAGGCAGTGCCGAATCGCAAAAAGGGGACCGGTCATTGAGCAGCAATATGGTCCGGAGCTGAAGTGGTTAAAGCACTCTATTCTTTAGCACCCTTCTTTGCTTGAGGTTACATTGGTATATGAGAGTAGCCTCACCAAAGTAATTCAAATTAATAAGATGTTAGTTTAAAACACTGTAAATTATTAATAGGAGTGCCTCTTATTCGTGTACACCTTTTTATGATGTGTGTTTTTCAATTAAAGGTAGTCAACACAAATATACAGATAAGTATAAAAAAAAATTATCAAACAGATAGAACCAAATCCAATCGATAAAACAGCGCTATTATGGGATGAAGTCCAACTCCACATAAAATGATAATAAATAATTTAAAAAGTCCAAAGGAAGAATCACAGTTCTAAAGAGATTAGTGCTTCTAGGATAGGCTTTGTAGTGCACCCTACACCAGTTCCCAGTCTTCACCGCAAAAGTGGGTCACACTCCCCCTCTGGGGTTCACACTCACCAAAAGGTATATTAACCAGAGCCTTGAATACAAATTCCTCTTAGTTAGACTTCCATCATCTCTCCAGGGTCAGCAAGGGTTAATTTCATTCAGGGCACATACAAAAACACAAAGGCACTAAATAGTGTAATCCTGCTTTAATAAATGTACCCCATGTAAACACCACCCCGCTTCCAGTATACGTACAATAGTAACACTTGTAAAGAACATAAAGAATGAAAAGGGTTCACCGCTGTCCTCCAAACACAGGGGCTGCACGTGTGCTGAAAGCACTGTGCTGAACAGACCTTTCCTGGTTATGGTGTAGTCGGCAGTGGAACGCACTTCTCTTCCTTCCTGGTTACGCCGTTTTTAGCCACGCTCTGACACATTTCGTCACTTCCGCCCTATGTTGAAGTGTGTGTCTTCAGGAAGCAAAACCAAAGAGACACCACTGTGACAGCCAATTGCAATGGTCATGTGATCGGACAGTCCTTTGTGACCCCCCAGGGACAAAGAAATCTGTGAAAAAATATGTCAGGTCTAGGTGGGAAGGGGGTAATATAAGAAAAGTAAGGTCAGAAAACATTTTCTCTTTCTTTGTTGCCTCTGTATAGGGACTCCAAGAATGAGGATAGTCCTCCTGAGTTTATAATCTTCTGTGGTGTTATATTACACATCAAAAATATATATTTTTTGTATTAGGTACCGTGTTTCCTACCACAAAAATAAGACTCGATGTTCTAGGATGGCTGTAATATAAGCCCTACCCAGAAAATAAGCCCTAGTTAAAGCGGAGTTCCACCCAAAATTGGAACTTCCGCTAATCTCACTCCTCACCCCCTTACATGCCACATTTGGCATGTAATTTTTTTTGGGGGGGAGTGGGGGCTTCAGGAGGAGTGGGACTTCCTGTCCCACTTCCTACTTCCACTGAGGGGCTGGTTAGGCGATTAATCGCCTGCCCAATAGGAGAGCGCAGCGCCGCTCGCGCATGCGCAGTGGGTGCCTGGCAGTGAAGCCGAAGGTTGTCAGGGTCGGGTGCCCACACTTAGGATGAAGACGCCGGCCGGGGAGGGGGGGAGAGGAGGGGAGCCCCGGACAGCGCGTCGCTGGAACGTGGAGCAGGTGAGTGTGTGTTTAATGAAAAGCCAGCAGCTACAATTTTTGTAGCTGCTGACTTTTAATAAACACAAAATTTGGCTGGAACACCCCTTTAAAGTCCTTCTATAATCATGTACTCCACACTGTAAATAGATTATATAATGTCCAGTGCATGTCTTTATGTAAAATTATTGTAGAAAATACCTTATTTCCAGTGCCGCCAGGCGCTCATGTGACTCACCAGAGCTCTCCTCCCGTCGCACTACCGCCCAATTGTCAGTTAAAGTGATGCAGAGTCGTATAACAAAAATGGCCTGGTCAGTAAGTGGGTACATCCTTCCGGTGGTGAAGTGGTTACTGTGCCGCTGGGCGCTCATTTGACCCACCGGAGCTCTCCTCCTCTCTCTCCCGGCTGATGTCAGTGGCCCCTTCCTCTGCAGTACTCGGAGCAGGGCTAACATCAGCGGGGATCTCTGCATCTCCCTCAGCAGTGGTCAGAGGAGGGAAGAAGAACTCAGACGGGTCATGTGAGTGCCCAGCCGCGCTGAGAATAAGGATTTTCTACAATGTTACATAAAGACACACACTGGCCATTATATAATCCATTCACGGAGTGGATTACATGATTTTACAAGGACTTTGACTATGATTCATTTTGGGGATTACAGAGATGCTGATAGGGAGAGAGGAGGAGAGGAAGAAAGAAGACAGCGGACACGTGAACTTTTTAAAATCTTTTTATTGTTTTATTCCTGGAAAAATAAAAGTAGATTATTGTACATAAATAAATAAGACTTAATGCGTTTTTTTTTAGCCAAAATTAATATAAGACACGATCTTATTTCCGGGGAAACACGGTAGTTCGCAGCATCAACTATAATGCTGCGTACACACGATCATTTTTCGGCATGAAAAAAAATGTAGTTTTTCAAAACGTCATTTAAATGACCGTGTGTGGGCCTCGCATCATTTTTCAGCTTCTGAAAAACGACAAAAAAAAAAATCGAACAAGCTGTATTTTTTAACGTCGTTTTAAAACAATGTCGTTTTTTGGGTTGTAAAAAATTATCGTGTGTGGGCTAAAACAAAGTTTTAAACCCGCGCATGCTTATGCCGCGTACACACCATCACTTTTTGTGATGAAAAAAAATGACATTTTTAAAAATGTCATTTAAAATGATGGTGTGTGGCCAAAATGTCATTTTATGTCTTCTGAAAAATGACCAAAAAAAAATTCCAACATGCTCGAATTTTTTATGTCATTTTTCAAAATGTCATTTTTTGTGTCATAAAAAATGATCGTGTGTGGGCAAAACTACGTAAAAAATGACGTTTTAAACCCGCACATGCCCAGAAGCAAGTTAGGAGACGGGAGGTAAAACTACCATTCATAATGGAGTAAGCACATTCATCACGCTGTAACAGACAAAAAAGCTGGAATCGTCTTTTACTAACAAGTAACCAGCTAAAAGCAGCCTCAAGGCAAATAGAACTTCCCCTTTAGAGTGCCATCACTTTGTTCATCATTTTCCAAAAATGATGGTGTGTACGCAACGTCATTTTTAAAAATGAAGTTTGAAAAATGTCATTTTTTTTCATGAAGAAAAATGACATTTTTTTTCATAACAAAAAGTGATCGTGTGTACGGGGCATTAGAAGCAAGTTATGAGACGGGAGCACTCGTTCTGGTAAAACTACCGTTCATAATGGAGTAAGCACATTCATCACGCTGTAACAGACAAAAAGCGCGAATCGTCTTTTACTAACTAAGGAATCAGATAAAGCAGCCGAAAGGCGAATAGAACTTCCCCTTTAGAGTGCCGTCGTACGTGTTGTACGTCACTTCGCTTTGCTCATCATTTTTTTTAAACGATGGTGTGTGGGCAACGTCGTTTTTAATGATGAAGTTGGAAAAACTTTGGGCCAGATTCACGTACATTGGCGCATATATTGACCAGCGTAGCGCATCTCCTGTACGTTAGACCGGCGCAATGTAGAGGCGCAAGTACCGTATCCTCGTAGTTTTTGCGCAGAAATTTGCATCGGTGTAACGTAAATTCCGAGGCTTAAGGCGGTGTAATTCAAATTGGGAAGGACGTGGGCGTGTTCCATTGAAATGAGCCGTGACCCCATGCAAATGAAGGGCCGGTCGGATTGCGCATGCGCGCATGAAGCAGACTATGGTCAGCACCTCTCTGCGCATGCTCAGAACTCGGCACGGCGCAATCAGTGAGATTGGAACTAGGCCCGGTCAACTTAGTGAGCTACGCACAGTGCTTAGATGACCGAGAGAAACGCCCTTCCTTTGCAAAAGTACATCCATTTGTTCCCCTTCCTACAGCAAGGTGCTTTTGTTCTGTTGTTTGTTAGCGTTTGTTGGTTTGTGACGTGTCTTTGAGATATTTGGTGACTGCTTTGGATAGTGTTTTGGATAGTGTTTTTGAGAGTGATTTTTGGTGACTGTTTTGGAAACTGTTTTGGTGAGTGATTTTTGTTGAGTGATTTTGGGTGATTGTTTTGGAGAGAGTTTTTGTCTGAACATGAGTGAGAGGAAGCGAAAGTAAAATTTTTCCTTGCGGGAAAAGGAAATTATTGCCAGGGCCATTACCCTATATGGGCGATTCCTGCACGGCCCGGAGAGTGCCAACACCCCCCTGGCCAGGAAGGCTCAGATTTTGCAGGACATCGTCGACAAGGTAAATTCGTTGGGGGGAGAGACACGGACACACCAGGGGATCCAAAAGAAGATCAATGATCTCCGGCGTGTGGTCCGTGTGAAGCTGGCCAAGATTGCAGCACATGACAGGGGCACTGGAGGGGGCCCACCATACCCTGTTAGGCTGACTGAGGAGGAGCGTGCGGTGGCCCAGACCTTCAACAGGCAGCAAGTGGAGGAGGCCGTGAGGACAGGTTTTTTTTTTCTATCTGGTGTGTAGCATGTGTGGGGGGGGGAGGGAATATGTGGCAAGTGTGTGGATCCTCCAACCTATGAATGTTTTGTGTCATCCACAGATGTGCAGGAGGGTGCTGGGCCATCTGGCCTGTCCGCACCATCCCCGGGACAACAGTCTGAGGAAGACCCCCAGACAAGGCCAGAGTCCTCGGAGGAGGTTGAGGAGGAGGAGTTTGAGTTGAAGGAGGAGGTCATTTCAGGGAATGACTTCATGTTACTTTTGGAGGAGTCTTCCACTATGGCTGGCAGCAGCCAGGCCTCCATCAGGGGTAGCCCCTCCCACTTCTCCCCCAACAGGGCTCCCCTCCCAAGGGGCTCCCCTTCTCCCCGGCCACAAGCCTCATCTGGAGGCAGGAAGGTGACCCAGAAGACCGGGGGGTGGCCGAGGTTCTGCCTGCCAATCTGAGAAGGGACCAGGCCCTTCAGACCCGCCATCTGGGACAGGTCAGCCAGACTTTGGGGCAGATGGAGGAGAGCCTGTCCTCCATAAAGGCTTCAGTTGGGGACAGGGCCTGCAACTCCCATGCTACCACAGCAGGCATTGGTCAGCATGTGCGGGTCCTCGGTCAGGATGTGCAGGCCCTCACCCAGGCTATCCAGGCCAATACGGCAACACTCAATGCTGGCCTGACTCGCATTGCCGTGGCCTTGGAGGACAGGCCACCAGCTGGGCAGAGACCAGGGGATGCTCCTCCTTACCCGGATTACCCCCCCCATGAGTCTCCCCTGAGGAGCCGGGGCCGTGGCCGCCCCAGACGTGGGTTACGCCAGCGGCGGTATTTTTTTTTTTTCTCTTTTCTGATTTTATTTTTTTTGCTGGTCATTTTTTTTTTTTTTTTGCTGGGCTTTTTTTGTGTTTTTTTTTCCGGTTTGTGAATGATTTTGGAATGTGGGGGTGACATTCCTGCCAGAAAAGGGGTGTCACCCTCATTTGTGGTGAAGAAGGGTTCCCCAGGACCAGGGAGAAGTGATCCCCAGGTCTGTGTGAATGGTGTATGAATGTACAGTGACATAATTGGAGCTGTGGCGTGGCGTTGCTGCTCACAAGTCCTGCATGGTGGGCTTGTGCTAATCCAATGTGATGAGGATGTGGGGTGTGTGTGCTAGGGACCACAGTGGTGTGCATGCAAGCATTCTCATTGTGCCATGATTAATGTGTGTGTTTAACGTGCAAAGATGCCTAATGTGAGCTGTCTCCTGGCTGCTCTTCCCTCAGAAGACGGGGTAGCCTCGGTTAGGGTGGGATTGTCTGGTTCGGGGGTCAGGTCATCACGTATGTCAATCTCCAGGCCCTTTCTCACTGAGAAGTTGTGCAGCATGCAACATGCACCGATGATCTGGCATACAAAGTTTGGGGAATACAACAGGGTACCCCCAGACTTATCCAGGCATCGGAAACGTGACTTCAGGAGGCCAAAGGTGCGCTCCACCACTGCACGGGTTTTGGCGTGTGCTTCATTGTATCTTTCCTCTCCTGGGGTTTGGGGGTTCCGGATAGGAGTCATGAGATGGGGTCCCAGTGCATATGCAGAGTCACCTGGAAGGGAAAAGACAGGAGGATGTTAGTAGTGCATGTGCCCCTTGTGATTTCTGCAACATGGGGGGGACATTCATGCCTGACTCCCATGTCACTCACCAACCAGCCAGCTGTCCCCATACATGGTCTGTTCAAATTCCATTGGGATGGGGCTCTGATTGTATATGTAGCTGTCGTGGCTGGATCCGGGGTGTTTGGCACGGACGTGCCATATGAGGCATTTGGCATCGACTATCACCTGTACGTTGATGGAATGCCAATGCTTCCGATTGCGGTATATGTGCTCTGTCTCACGGGGGGGCTGAAGTGCCACATGTGTGCAATCAATGGCCCCCACGGTGCCTGGGAATCTGGCAATTTTGTAGAAATCTGTCATTGCCTTCAGCCGCAGGTCCTCCTGGGTGGGTTTGATGATTTGGTTGGCCATGCGTCTGAGAATTGCAGGGATAACCTGGTGCACACATCTGCTCATGGAGGATTGTGACATCCCAGCCACCACTCCACTTGTTCTTTGAAAAGAGCCACTGGCAAGGAATTGGAGTGTTGCCAGGACCTTGAACAGTGGCTGCCCTGCATGTGAGCGTTGTGTTAGGCTGGTGATGTCCTCCTGCAGGGTTGTGGTTAATTCCATGATGGCATGAGGGGTGAATCTGAAGATGCGATACACCTCAGAATCACTCATGCCAAAGATGTCTATGCGTGTGCAGTATATCCTCTACACTGCCCTCCTCCGTGCCCTCCTCCGTGCCCTCCTCCTTCTGCGCTCATCTAAAGTCAGTAGTATAGCTATGAGCAAGGATGCCCCTGGCATGTTGGCATACAGATTGTTGTCCTGCAAGTGTGGCTGCTCAGCTCGTCCCTAACAGTGTTGCTTTACCTGACATGTAGACGGATTGTCTAATTTTAAACCTGCTTTTATATGGACTAACTTTAGACCGGACAAACAGCTGATGCGCACAACGCGTAGCCTGCGCTGCACAAACTTACTTTTGTGGATCGCCGTATCTCCCTCATTTGCATATTTGCATAGCAAATCAATGGTGTGTCTAGCGCATTTTTGCACGCACGATGCGCTGGTCTATCGAAATTACGTCAGTCGAAAAATTCTAGATTTCAGGCGTATATCGTTTTGGGAATACGGCGCATAGATACGCAGGCGCATATTTAGAATTACGCCGTGCATCTCCTGAAATGCCGGCTTAAGTGCTTTGTGAATCTGGCCCTTTGTTTTTTGGACATGCTGAAAAATGATCGTGTGTACGCGGCATTAGACCCCTCACCCTTTGTCACTCTGAGTGTCAAAGCTACTTGGCTATTACCATAAAGTTGCATTATAAACATCATACCGGTGCATCTGTTTGTGCTATTTCATCATTAATCTCTTTTTTTTTTTTTTAAATACTGCTTTTTCACAGGCCTTCCCCTGATTACTACAAATATATATCGGCTTTTAAATTTGCCATAGATGAGATAAACAAGAACCCCAATATTTTACCCAATGTGACTCTGGGATATCGCATATATGATTCCTGTGATGACGTGAACACGGCCATAGAAAGTGTCTTGAACATTCTATCTGGTGCCAAGGCCACAATTCCAAACTACTCCTGTATGGATCAATATAAACTGGCTGGTATTATTGGAGATTGGACTTCAGAAATATCTATGCACATAGCACAAGTGCTAAATCTATATGGAATCTCACAGGTGGGAGGAAATTATTGCTACAAAATAGTCCATATATTTAACATGGATAATAGTATGGAAATAAAAGGGCACCTTTCTGGATTGGGTCCAAGTCATTAGAATGGCTTTGTTGTTTTCATAGAAGGTTTATGTGAAAGCCCCATGAACAGAAGTAAATAATCTTTTAATCAGAAATATATTTAGTTAGCGTTTGATCAATATGGGTGTGTAATATATCTTTTTTTTTTTTACAAATCTCTTTATTAATTTGTTTTCATTTCCATACAAAAAAAAGGAAACAGTAAACATGTCAGAAGGCTGGCCGGAGGCCGGCCTGTATTTGTGGGAGGAGTCTGAGAGTACTTAAGACTCCCTCCCTGTCGATGCTGGGTCGGCGTAGGGTTCTGGGTTCCCACCCACCCATTCCCCCAGCTTTCATACATTCTCATTGTTCTTTTTCTTGTTCAGGGTATGCCCTCTTTCAGGCGTACCTACCAGCCGGCCAAAGGCACACTCCAGGCCTTGGTTATTAGGGTCAACGCATTCCTTACTCGAAGACTCTGATTACAAACATATATATACCATATTCCTACCATTTTAACATTCCTTCCATATCTTCATCCATCTAACACATTCCTCCTACATTTGCCCTTCCTATGTCCTATTTATCCTGAAGCTGTCATAGGATTTTCTATCCAGCTTGCCCAAACGCTCTTAAATTTCTCCCTCTGTCCTCTATTACTGTATGTCTCCCTGTATAGTGGTAAGCAGTTATTGACTAGATTTTTCCAATGTGCCACCGAGGGGGCCATTTCCTTTTTCCAATTTAGGACTATCGTCTTTCTAGCATAGTACATTAATATTGCCACCTGTATTCTCCTTCCCATCGGGACAATCTTCTTCCTTACCAATCCCAATAGACATATCTCTGCCTCCTGTTCCAGAACTATTGATGTTACTATAGCAATTATTCTTAGAACATCCCTCCAGAATACCACAATCTTTGGACATCGCCAAAATATATGCATAAAATCTCCTGAAATGTCTGCACTTCTCCAACAATTCGGAGGGTTAGACTGTGAGATCTTATTTAATTTATATGGTGTATAGTGACGCCTATATATTATCTTGTATTGTATTAGTTTATCTCGAAGTGAAACCAGTGACTGTAGTGGGAACCCCCACACTTTTTCCCAATTTTCCCCCTCCAAGTTTGGGACATCTCTTCTCCACTGTTCACTTAATTTATTTGTATCAAATGGTGTATTTTTTACTAAGTGCTTATATAGATTTGAGATTGTCCCTTTTCCATTTTTCACCATTTTTTCGAGACCTACTTCCATTATTTGCGGGGTTCCCACTGCATGGGTAAGTGCATGGGTAAGTTGCCTATATCTAAAGATGTAACTCTGTGGGATATTCCATGACTCTCTCATCTCCTCAAATGTGGAGAATCTTTCTCCCTGTAATATTTGCAAAATCTTTTTTACCCCATATTTAGTCCATGCCCGTGGATCCTGTATGGAGTCCAGGTGCAGCAGTTCAGGGTTCCTCCATAATGGGGTATTTGGGGATAGATTTGTTTCTAACCAGCAGCTTTCCATATTTTAACTGTTGTTTTCATTAGAGGAGTCAACTCTCGCCTAGATTTTAGCCCTCTATACCATGGGTCTTCAAACTACGGCCCTCCAGTTGTTCAGGAACTACAATTCCCATCATGCCTAGTCATGTCTGTGAATGTCAGAGTTTTACAATGCCTCATGGGATGTGTAGTTCTGTAACAGCTGGAGGGCCGTAGTTTGAGGATCCCTGCTCTATACAATAGACCCTGCAGTGCCTCTACTGATTGAACCACTGCTGCTTCTAACATAGTTGCAGAATCGAACCCATCCGGGTTCAACCATCTCGCAACCGTCACCAACTGCGTGGCTATATAATATTTGTGAAAATCTGGGAAGTCCAACCCCCCCTGTTCTGTCGGTCTCATAAGTGTATTTAGTTTAATTCTTACTGTTTTATTTTCCCATATAAATGATGAGAGCATTCCATGCAGCTGCACAAAGAATCTCTTGGGTAACCACTGTGGAGAGTTCCTGAATAGATACAGGAACCTGGGAAGAACCTTCATCTTTATCAGATTTATACATCCTAATAGGGAGAGTGGTAACGATACATATATCTTCAGCTTCCTCCCAAGTTCCTTTATCACAGGATCCAAATTCAGTGTCCGGAAATCTTCAACTTGCCTAGATATTACTATTCCGAGATATTTAAATTGGCTCACCCATTTCAATGGCATTGTTGGGGCTGCAGTATCCTGTGCTCCCTGATCAATAGGAAATAGCATGGACTTTCCCCAATTCACTTTAAGCCCAGTAAAGGACGAAAAAGTATTTAGTATTTCTAATGCTCCCTCCAGAGATGGACCCGCATCTCTCAAAAATAGTAGCATATTGTCTGCATACAGGGCTACCCTCTCCTCCAGCCCCCCTACTCGAAGTCCTTGGATAGTTGGAGAGGTCCTGAGGGCTTCTGCTAACGGCTCTATTGCCATTGCAAAGAGTGTTGGAGAGAGGGGGCAGCCCTGCCTCGTACTTCTATACAACCTAAAAAATGATGACAGTTTTCCTCCCCATTTTAAATGAATGAATGAAAACTTATATAGCGCGACACATGCAAAGTAAATCGCCTCTGGGCGCTTGTTGTTCCTGTCTCCTTTGGTATCAAAAGAGATGAGTCTTGATCTTTCTCCTGAATGCTAAGTGGTTCTCCTCCAACCGAATGCTGGTTGGTAAAGCGTTCCATAGTCTGGGACCTTGGACCGCAAATCTTCTATCTCCTTTGGACTTGAAGTTGGCTTTCAGTATCTGGAGTAGATTTTGATTGGTGGATCGCAGAACGCGATTGGGGTTATGCGCTTTTATTTTTTCGCATAGATAATGGGGAGCATTCCCATGAATACATCTATGCGTTAGTCAGAGTGCTTTAAAAGTGATTCTGTCTTTTACTGGTAACCAATGAAGGGATCTCAGTGAAGGTGAGATTGATTCCCAGGGTTTTTTCCCAGTCACAAGTCTAGCGGCCGTATTTTGAACGACTTGTAGACTAGCGATTTGGTACTTGGGGAGTCCGAGGTAAAGGGCATTTGCATATTCCAATCTTGAATTTACAATTGCTCCCACCACGACCGCTATGTCTTCCTTGGGGATGAAAGGAGTAAGTCTGCGTAGTAGGCGCAGCAGATGGTGAGATCCGCTGACTACTGACCCTATTTGTGCGTCCATTGTCATGTAGGAGTCGAAGATGACCCCAAGACTTTTGACTTTGGCGCTAGAGGTGATGATTTTGCCCAGAATGGGCGGGGGGGTCCAAGTTGTTGTAGATTGATTCATACGCTTGGCGTGCAACAGGAGAAGTTCTGTTTTCGCTCCGTTGAGTTTAAGACAACTCTTTGTCATCCAGTCCTCTATCAAAGAGAGGCATGTCTCTAGATAGAGGTGATGATCCTTTTTATTGCAAATGCGGAAATACAGTTGCGTGTCGTCTGCATATGAGTGATAGAGCAGTTTTTGGCTGCTGATGATTTCAAAAAGAGGACGAAGATAGATGTTGAATAACATCGGCGTCAGGGGGGATCCTCGAGGGACTCCGCACGATAATGTGCGTTTTTCTGAAGTGAAGGGTCCCAACTTCACTATTTGCGATCGGTTTTCCAAAAAAGAACCAAGATAAATCGCCTTCTGCGACTTTGGCTACTTTAGCCAGCCGAGTCAATAAAAGCTTGTGGTCTACTGTATCGAAGGCTGCGCTTAGGTCCAGCAGAACCAGAAGACAAGATTCTCCTTCGTCTGTGGCCTCGAGAGCGTCGTCCCATATCTTGAGCAATGCTGTTTCCGTCCCGTGTCCGGGGCGGAATCCCGATTGAAATGGATCAAGTAGGTTGTGGGTATCTAGATGCAGTTGCAGCTGTTGTACCACTACTTTCTCCATTACCTTGGAGAGCACGTTTAGGCCTGTTATGGGGCGACGGTGGAGTGGGTCCTTAGGATCCAGGGTGGGTTTCTTCAAGATGGGTTGAATTATGCCCTCCTTCAACTGGGAGGGCACTGTGCCCTCCCTGAAAGATTGGTTGATAAGCTGCGTGATGGGAGGTGCCAGGATGTCGACGCATTCCTTCAGCAGTTTGGTGGGGATGATATCATTAGGCGCAGTGCTGTTACGCAAAGTACCGATGATATTTTTTGTGGCATGGATAGAGATGGGTTCCAGCGTTAACTTACCTGGTTGTGGTGAATCACTGCAGGTGTTGTGTAAATAATTATGGGGGGGGGGCTAGGAGGGGAATTGTTTTGCTGAATGCTTTCCCGGATTCCCTCAATTTTATTAATGAAGTAATCCGATAATTCATTGCAAAATTCTTGTGTGTCCGAATTTTACGGCTGACATAGGTCTCTCATATATTGTTTGTATCCACTTAATGAACACCAGTGGAAAACCCATCCTCCTATGTATCTCCCATAAGAAGGGCCATTCAATTGTATCGAAGGCCTTCTCTATATCTAGAGAGGCCACTGTCCTGGATCCTTCCTGTAGATGGTGAGTGTGTATATTAGTATATAGCCTACGTAGGTTAACATCTGTTGTTCTCTGAGGCATAAATCCTGTCTGATCTGAGTCTATGAAGTTTTTGAGCAGGGGTTGTATTCTTAGGGTTAATATCTTTGTTAATATTTTCAGATCTATGTTTAGTAGCGCAATTGGTCTATATGAAGAACATTATTGTTTATTGTTTGTTTCTTATACAAGGCGCATAGTTCACAAAACATGTTTGCATCAATGCGCCTGCTTCCCGTCCAATCACGTTACCAAAAACATGCCAAGAGAACAAACTTTAAAAACAACATAAAATCGAGTGGCGGTTACAATAAATATATAGACATTCTAAAACTCGGTACTGCATGTATGCATAATAAAAACGTTAAAAACTGCATAAAAACAACAAAATAGGAAGGGAGGGGAAAGGAAGGAAAGGGAAAAAAGGGAAGGGGAAAAGGTAGAGAAAGAGATATCTCACCCCAAACCACTAAAGGCCCTAGTAAACAACAGGGTCTTCAGATCTTTTCTGAATACCTGGTACTTCTCCTGTTGTTGCAGGTGGCATGGAAGCAGATATAACTGGGCAGCTTGAACTGAGAAAGCTCTGCCCCCCCATTTTTTCAGCCTATAAGGCCGAACCACCAATCTAGTTTGTGACGTGGCCCGTAAGGTTCTCGTCACAAACTGTCGCCGCAATTTCTTGCGGATATAACATGGGCCTAGATTATTAAAGGCTTTGTAAGCAATACAAAGAACCTTAAATTCTGATCTCTCCCGTATTGGGAGCCAATGGAGGCTCTTCAGGTGGGTGGAGGTGGACGTCCGCCCTGGTAGCCTGAGTGCCAGCCGAACTGCCTGATTTTGGATTTTCTGCAAGCGTCTAATCTGGGTCTGAGGCAAGCCCATGAAAGGGCATTGCAGTAATCCAAATGGGGTAAGACTAGTGCTCTAACTACAGCAATTCTGGCAAAGCTTGACAGAAAGGGTACAACCTTGTGCAACAGCCTCATCTTGAGGAAACATACCTGGGTAATACTGCCGATGTGTGCATCCAGGGACAGACCGGAGTCCAACAGAACGCCTAGGGTCCTCACCTTTTCGGCAGTTACAGGGAATCTCCCCTCCTCGTCCGGCCAAGGCAATACCCAGTGTAAGTTCTGGACCGATCCCGTCCGGAGTACCTCGGTCTTTGCTTGGTTCAATTGGAGACAACTGTCGGCCATCCATTGTTTGATGGCCCCAAGAGTCTCCAGAAGATCCGCCTCGGCCCTTGGCCCTCCGGCATCAATCCTGGTATACAACTGGGTATCGTCAGCATACGACTGACATCTCATCCCACGGTCCTTTATCATATCCAGCAGAGGGCGCATGTAGATGTTAAAGAGGAGGGGAGATAAGGGGGAACCCTGGGGTACCCCACAACCAAGGTGTACTGTGCCAGAATAGAATGGGCCCAGTCGTACCTTGAATTCTCTACCCTTTAGGAAGGCTATGAACCGACCTAAAGCCTCTGGACTAACATGCGCCACCTCAACTAGTCTATGCAATAGGATCTCGTGGTCGATGGTGTCAAATGCTGCCGAAAGATCTAATAAGACGAGGACGGAGGTCTGCCCTGCATCTGCCTCAAACAGTAGGTCATCCATAATCTCCACTACTGCGGTTTCCGTCCCATGACTGGGACGGAACCCTGACTGCTGCTCCGCCAGCAACCCATGTTGTTCCACAAAACATTGCAGCTGTTGACAGACTATTCCCTCTGACAGCTTTGCCAGAAAGGCTATTCCTGAGATGGGTCTTCTTTCCTCCTTTTTTCTTGGATCAGAATTAAGTTTCTTTAGTATTGGAGTAACTATAGCCTTTTTGAAATGCTCCGGGTATTCACCCTTATCAAAACAACTGTTGATTAGCTGGGCCACAAAACCCTTTATTTCTTCAGCTATCAACATAATTTTGGATCTTTCATTTCTTTATGAATTAATATTATATGTGCTTCTCTCATAGAATCTGGAAGTGTCCCTTTCGCTAATCCATTTGTAAATACTTCTGCCAATTTAGGGGCTATTATGGCTCCATATTTTGTGTACACTTCCCCCGGAATTCCATTAGGGCCTGGTGCCTTTTCTCCCCGAAGTGTACGTATAACCTCCATAACCTCCTCGATGGTAATGGGGCATACCAATGTCCTCCTCTCCTCATCCGACAACCACCCAAGAGCTATCTGGTCTAAAAGACCCGTTATGGCTTCTGGGCAGAGGTGTACAATAAACTGTAATATTCTCTAAAGGCCTCTAATATCTCCTCCGGTTCTTTTACTTTTGCTCCAGTTACTGTCTAAATTTCTGATATGTTTGTGGCTTGATACTCCTGTTGTGCCAACCTCGCCAGAAATCTGCCACTTTTATCTCCTTGCTCAAAAAAATTCTGTCTATTTTTGTATAGTTCCAGCCTTGTGATTTCCTCCATATGGAAATGTAGATCCCTTTGTTCGGCCATCATTAAGTCAAAATTCCTATCACTAGAGTCCTGACCATATTCTTTCTTCTGAAATTCTATCTGACTTTGTAACTCCTGTATTTTGGCCTTCTGGTTTTTTTTTAACCGCTGAAATACTTGAAATATACTGTCCCCGCAGATACGCTTTAAACGCATCCCACACAATATCCACCGACGTTGATCCTACGTTATTCTCCCAATATTCCATTATTATAGCTGTCATTTTTTCCTCTATTTCTGGGCATACAACCCATTGTGGAGTCAGTCTCCATATGGATCAATTTCTCGGCGTAGGGATACGTATTGTCAGACATAGAGGAGAGTGGTCTGAAAGGCCACTCGGTAGATATGTTGCATCCTCAATGTCTGACAACATCGTAGTGTCTGCAAATGTTAGGTCAATTCTCAAAGCTGTTTTGTACGAAGTAGAGAAACATGAGTACACTCTTTTTCCGGGGTTCTTCCATCTCCAAATCTCTGTTACCCCCATCTCCTGAGCCCAGTTATACAGATCCGGCGAATACTGTTTAGGAGGTTTTGGTCTATCCAATTCTTCTGATAGGATTGAGTTGAAATCTCCAATACTCCGGACAACGGCGGGATAGACCAGGACATACAGGCGCTTCTGCAGGCCTTACCTACCAAGACGGACATTGAGGCGCTGATCCTCCGGCTGGAGGAAACACACAGACGCGACATCCAGGAGGTGAGAGGCGAGGTGTCCACCCTAGCTGACAGGATCACGTCGGGGGAGGAATCGGTCGCCACCCTTGAGAGGCGGGTGTCGGCGCTTGAGAGATCCCGCGACCAGCACAGAGACGCCGCGATCGCCCTGCAGCTTCACTTAGAAGATGTGGAGGACAGGAGCCGCAGACAGAACCTTCGCCTGTGGGGTATACCGGAGGATGGTGAGGCGGCAACGCTGGGAGACACGGTCCTCGGAATCCTCCGCACGGTACTGGAGGACCAGGATGCAGAGATACAGCTGGACCGAGTCCACAGAGCGCTAGGCCCGAGACCGACGGACCCAGACAGACCGAGAGATGTAGTGATCAGGTTCCACCGCTACCTGCAGAAGGAGAATGTCCTATGCCGGGCTTGGGAACATGGAGAAGTGTCGCTAAATGAGGCGAACGTGAGAATCCTCCCGGACCTGTCGAAAGCTACGCTGAAGCGCAGGGCCATGTTGCGCCCAGTGCTGGACCTCGCACGCCAGCGAGGAATGACATACCGCTGGGGATACCCTCTTGCTGTCACCATCCGCAAGGATAACGAGGCCTTCACGCTGCAATCCACCGCAGACCTCCCGGCCCTTTTCCGCTTCATGGAGACAGATCCAGTCCCGTTCCCGGACTGGCTACAGCTCCTGCCACGCCAGTTAGGCCGGTCGGGCCTGTCAGCACCCCGGGGACCGCCGCAACCACGCCAGCAGAGAGGCAGACGGAGGCGCAGAACCGGGTCGGGAGGAGAACACCGTGAGTAGGCCTATTAGGCCGCATATCCCTGATAGTGCCGTCCCCCCTTAGACTGCCAGAAACTTGTTCCCCCTTAGACTGCCAGAAACTTGTTCATGCTACACCCCCCCCAGAACACAGCCCTACCACTGTCCCCCCTGAGAGGTACCATCCATTCTCGGAGGAGCCTAGAGGAGAGTCCCGCCTATATACCTGATGTACCGGAGCTCCGGAGGGTCCACCCGGACTGGAGCATGTGCTCATTGATTTGATCCCGGCTCGCGCAGTTCTCCCCCACCCCCTCGCTGAATGCCCGGTCCCGGGGTAAACGTGAGAGATTTGGAGCTGCCTGCATGTCCTGCAGCCGCCCCCCCCCACCCCTGTACCGGACCCCAACCTGTGAGAGGACCCCGGGAGGTATGTTCACTGCTGACTGTTGTGGGGGGGATCCACAGATGGCTCCAGACCCGATACTCTGCCTGGGAACGTTGGACATCCCCCTCCTGGTATTTGACTGCATTCGCGGGTGTTCCGGGGCCGGGGGGGACTGGGGGGTGGCGGGAGCCTGGGTGGACGTGTGCTTCTGTTTTCCTTTTTTTTTTTATGCTTTACCTGCACGGGGAGGCTTTACTTTCATTGGTTATTACCCGCGGGCTATATGCAGTCCTTACTAGCAGATCCGGTGGGGTGGGATGATACTCCTGACTTCTAGGATCGGGAAGTTGATCGCCTGTATGGTGAAAGGCGGTCCGGGATGGATGGGGGAGACATGCTCCGTTGGGAAGAGGGAGCTAGACATTACTTTCACCTCTGGGAGGGAGGGGAACACTCCACGGGGAGGCACGAGGGGATTTTTAGGGACCCCATGTGGGGGGATTATGCACTTCAGGGCTGCATGGATATGTATAAATGTGGGGCTTTGTTTGGGCACCATCCGTTCCTAAATGGGTAGAAACCCTAGGAGTTGTATGCCCCACAGCCAAGCGGAAAGTTCTGATGGGACACCCCAGGTCACCACATGTTGCACTAGGCACCCCTCACTACCTTAATTGATATTTGCGCTGTTTGCACCGTTTGATATTAGTTGCTGCTGTTGGTGTGTCATCTGCCCCCTGGCGGACGGATGACACATCTATTCTATGTTGCTTTTTTCCCTTATATTATTGTTATTTTTTTATTATTACTGTGATTTGCTACCGTACTGATTGCACCACTAACTGACTGTGGGCGTGGTTGGAGGGGTCGGGAGCTCGCTTCCTGGCTCTGCTCAACCCATTAACTCACATAGGACCGCGCTCAATTCCCAGGTTTATCTTTTAGACTTCCCTAGGACCGCACGCCCTAGTGCCGGCCCTCTCTTCTCTCACTCTTTTACTGCCTTTCTCTACCACTCCTCCTCCCACCATCTGACCACACAAATCGCCCAAGAGTTTAAGACATTCTATGACTCCCTCTATAACCTGCCAGTGAGACAACTTGACCGCGACGCCGCATCGGAATATATTGCCTCGTCCACCATGCCTTCTCTCCCCCCCGGTGCCAGAGAGGTTCTGGATGAACCCATCACGGTACCGGAGATCCAATCAGCCCTCCGGAATACTAAGCCGGGGAAGGCCCCGGGACCAGACGGTCTTACCGTCCCCTACTACAAGACCTTGCTGCCGAATTTGGGCAGCCACATGGCCAAACTTTTCAACAGCTTTAGCTCAGGAAATGCTTTTCACCCTTCCACAACCCAGGCCCACATCACGGTAATCCCAAAAGAAGATAAAGACCCCTCCCAATGCGGAAGCTACCGCCCGATTTCCCTCTTGAATGTCGACCTTAAACTATTCACCAAGATTATCGCCACTAGACTGCAAACACACCTGACACACTTGGTTCACTGGGATCAGGTGGGATTTGTTCCAACCAGGGAGGCCAGGGACAACACCATTAAGGTGTTGAATCTCCTCCACGTGGTTAATAGCGAGAAAACACCCTGCATCTTCCTTGGGACAGACGCGGAGAAAGCATTCGATCGCGTCAGTTGGGACTTCCTGTTCGCCACTCTAAACCATATAGGGGTAGGTCGCAACATGCTAAGCTGGGTCTCGGCAGCCTACCATGCTCCCTCTGCAAGGGTCAGGGCGAACGGTGTACTGTCCGACCCGTTCCAGATAACTAATGGCACCAAACAGGGCTGCCCGCTGTCACCACTACTCTTTACCCTATCCCTTGAGCCCTTTCTGTGCCACATCAGACGAAGCCCGGACATCACCGGCGTGTTGGTCGGCGGCTCGCAACATAAGGTGTCCGCATATGCGGACGACCTTTTATTCTCCCTCACCAACCCTACGGTATCGCTCCCTAACCTGATGCGAGAGTTTGAACAATACGGGAAGCTGTCCAACCTCAAGATAAATTTTACCAAATCCGTGGCGATGGGGGTGAATGTCCCACAACCGCGGCTCACACACCTACGGGATAGTTTTCACTTAAAATGGACTGACACGGCCTTGAAATACTTGGGTACGCAGATCCCACCCAGAATCAACCAACTTTTCCAACTTAACTTCCCACCCCTCCTGAAAGAGGTGCAAAAACTCCTAGATCGGTGGGGCAGAGGCCTCCACTCGTGGTTTGGCCGCTGTAATATACTTAAAATGTCCGTCCTACCAAAATTTCTCTACTTGTTTCAAGCCCTCCCAGTCCAGATACCGGCAGAATATTTTAGACAAATAGATTCAACCTTCATAAAATTCATCTGGGCAGGGAAGAGACCACGCATACAAAAAAAAATTCTTTCATACCCCAAACGATACGGAGGCCTGGCAATGCCAGACATCCGTTCCTACTACTACTCAGTACATCTCAACAGACTCCTAGACTGGTGCAGACACAGAGAAACCAAACTTTGGCCAAATTTGGAACAGGCTCAGACGGCGGTGTCACTACAGGGGACTCCATGGTGTTACACGAACCTCCACCCTGACCTTAAGCGGCACCCTTTGATAGGTACCACGGCTAGGATTTGCGCACAACTGACATCTAACCACTCCCTATTCTCCCGACAATCACCACTACGCCCCGTATTGGGGAACCCCCAATTTGACCCGGGCATCAGCAACAAGCGATTCCAAACACTCAGGGAGGCGGGAATCAGTCAGGCAGTCCACTTTAGTTGCGGAGGTCGGTGGAGGATAACTGAAGAATTGCTAGACCCCGACGGGCAATACAGATTAGACTTTATGAGGACACTACAACTCAGACACTACCTCAACCTCCAGACACCCCCGACCACACATCCCATTACACCGCTAGAGGCAATGTGCACAGACACTGGGGTGCTATCACACGCACTCTCGCAGGTGTATAAAATGCTGGTAACACCAACTGGGGACTTACAACTCCCAAGCCTGGCTAAATGGGAAAGGGACCTAGACTGCCACCTCTCTGCCAGTCAACGTCAATGTATCCTTAAATTCACGCACAAGTCCTCCTTGTGCTCTAAAGTACAGGAGACTAATTACAAAATCCTTATGCGCTGGTATAGGACTCCAGACCTTCTACATAAATTTTTCCCCGACACTACGGATGTTTGCTGGCGATGCCAAAAAGAGGAAGGCACGCTACTTCACATTTTCTGGTCCTGCCCAGATATACAGACGTACTGGAGAGAGGTCCGCAGAATAGTACAGAAATTTACAGACCGCCAAGTCCCGGACAAGCCTGAGTACTTCCTCTTGCACTCCACCGACATCCCGACCAGCGCCTACAAAAAATCAGTGATAAGACACCTACTAGACGCAGCGAAGTCCTGCATTCCACTTTTGTGGAAATCACAACGGCCTCCGACCATAGCCATGTGGCTAAAGAGGGTGGATGAGATCAACCTAATGGAGGATCTTGTCCTCTCCAGTCACGACAGAAATGAGACTTACACAGAAATGTGGCAACTTTGGAACCTTTTTAAATACTCGACAGAAGGCCAGGCCCTTAGGGGAGATGCCTAAGCTTGATGTGGGAGACATACAGACATGCACGCGAGTCTTCCCCTCCCCAGCCCCACCCCCCTTTTCTTCTCTCCCTCACTCTCCTTTGGCCTAATCTAGGCCCCGCTCTATTCATCGAACCCCGAATATCTCAGGGGTTCCCCTCCCACCCCCCACCCAACATCCCCTATCTAGACTTATTTTTCCTTTCCAATATAAAGGTAAAACACTGGGAGCCGGACCCCTCCGTTCTGAACCGGAGGACAAGATGTCAAGGGTCATGCCAGCAGGTTAGATATACGTGGGACCCCTATGGGTCCAGCAGATGGAACATGACTTACCCTATATTTACCTGCCACACGCTCATAACTACGCACAGGTGGAATGTTTTTTTTTTTCTCTCTCATGTAAATAGTCTGTAATACCCTGTATATTGAATGTCAGTGCCCTGCGTGGCACCACACTGTGATGATTCATTACTCTGTTGTTGGTCGGTTGGGACCGGTTTCCTGATATAAATAAAAAATTTAAAAAAAAAAGAAATCTCCAATACACAGCAGCTTCGCCGGATGGTGTTGAATAATTTTTTCCATTATCTCATTCAAAATTCCTACTGAGAAAGGAGGAGGGATATATACTGCCACTATAATATACCTTTGTTGTCCTATCGTATATAACAAAATAACATATTTTCCGTTTGTATCTATGTATGCCTTTTCTATTACTCTAGGAAAGGATTTATTTACCAAGATTGATATCCCCCTAGAATACGATGAATATGTTGAGTTATATGTTTCCCGTATCCATGCCTTTTTTAACCCCCTCCCTTCCCACCCTGTCCTTTTCCACTCCCCTCTCTATTGTACTACTCCATCCATCCTTGGATGAGAGTGGAGAGGGACTTCTCCTAATCCATTTTCCCCCGACCATAGAGTCTATCCTATGCTCAGTACCCTTCATAACCCATTGTGGGGTGGGCTCTTACCCAAAAACTACTGAGAAGAAAAAAAAAAAAAGAGGATTTCCTTCCCCCTCTCTTTCTCTTAGAAACGCCATACTTAACATTGCTTCCTTATCTAACTTCTCCCTGAAAAAAAAAAAAAACGAGGGGGGGGGGGAGGCTGCTGTACACATCCCACCCATTATTATTGCATTACTTCTTTTTCCTTCCTATTTCCTATAATACAGTGATTTAATGCAATATATCACACACCTTGCTCTTTATGAAGTCCTAAAGGAAGGGAGAAAAGGAATTTTCCTCTCTACCTTCTTTCGATAAGTGTATAAACCAATTATAAAGTTAACATAATAATTTATATAAAAATTCAGTGCTCTGTGCATTATCCCTTTTATATACTACTAACTACCTGATAATATTCCTTCCCCTTTATCTTAATATTACCTACGTATATCATATTTTCACTCATTACATATAGTGACACCACCAGAGTATAACTATGCATTTCTCATCTCATATACAGTCAAAAAAAAAAAAATTATATATAATACCTACTACCGCCCTGTGTATATTCTATACCTTATACCTATATCTTATACAAATATGACATTATTCCATCAAAAGAAAAATTGTCCGGTACTTGTTATATTACCCCATTATGGGGTCCCGAAAAGAAAAAAAAAAAAAGGGGAAGAAAAAAAGGGAAGAACCGTCCCCACTCTCTTCCCTTAATAATGCATAAACAAAATACAATATTCCTGTGTTTAATACACCTTATGCAATCTGACACCCACCCTCCCCTCAAAAAAAAAAATAATAATAATAAAAAAAAAATTGAAATGGGGAAGTTTGTCCAGAAAGCCATATTTTATCTAGTTTCTAGCCACTCCACAGCCGCTATTGCAGTTTAAAAAAATCTTGTATGTGTCCCATCGATCACCCTTAATTTGCTAGGGTATAGCAAGCTAAACGTAATCCCCTTCTCTCTTAGTCCTTTGCGAACATCTGTATATGATCTTCTTTGCTGCTGTATCTCTAGGGGGTAGTCCGGAAAAAATAGTAGTCTAGCATTTTCATATTGTATGTCCCCCCTCATCCTAACTTCCGATAAGATACAATCTCGATCTCTACAGTTTAGGATCCGCATTAAAAATGGACGAGGTGGTGCTCCGGGTTTAGGAGAGCAGGGGGGGGATCCTATGCGCCCTCTCTATTGCAAAAGTTGCTGATGCATCTATCAGACCTAGGTTGTTATTATCAACTTTTCTGCAAACTCCACTGCATTAGCTCCTTCCACCCGCTCTGGTAGCCCTATAATCCTGATGTTATTTCTTCTGAGCCGGCTTTCTGTGTCTATTGCTCTGTCCTGTAATATACTGATTTGTTTTTTCAACATATGCCATTCTCTTTTTTCCGTTTTTAAATCCTCTTCTACCCTTGAAATGCGAGACTCCATTTCTGCAAATTTTCGTTGGATTTTATCAAATTCATGTTTTATTACACCGATATCCATGGCCAAAGCATCGATTTTTTTTGTAAGAGATTCATTGCTTACTTGGATAGCGTCCAAAATATCCTTGCCAGATGGCATTCCCTCAACCTCTAATTTATTTGCCACATTCTGTTTATCTGTTGAGGTTCCTACTTGTGGAGATTTTATTATTGCTTTCCCTCTTGTTTCCCCCACTATTGCTGTAGGGGAAGAACAGGGGCTGGCTGTTTGTGGTTTTGTGCGGGTCTTGCTGGGAGCCATCTCTGCCATATAGCAAAAAAAAAAAAAATATCCCTTCTTAGGGCAACTTAAAACTTCACGTATCACCGCTTCTGGTCATGCTCGTTTATCTCAGCCTTCTGGGACCAAGTCCTTGCCTACGTCTTCAAAGTCACCCTGTTGAAACTGCCTAAAAATCCTCTCCTCCTCATCTTCGGCTACTGGGACCCTCTCCTGCTCCAGAGATCACAGCAGGATATTTCCACCACCTCAACCCCCCCACCCGCTCCGCGGACTCTTAAGGACTGGCCTCTACTCTGTTTCCTTGTTGCCCGCAGGGCGGTTCTGAGAAATTGGATCTCCTCGCACCCCCCATCAGTCACTCAGCTCCAACGAGATCTCCTTCTCCTCCTTTACAGAGAACGAGCCACCACCGACTTCACTCGAGACACTGCAAAGTCTCGTTTCCTCTCAATCTGGCGGCCTTTCATGAGCTCAACGCTATCCCGAGATGACATAGTCACCTTTGAACAATCCTCCTTCACGTTCTACAAGTCTCCTCCACCCCCATCCTCGGATGGAGGCCCATCACCTTCCATTTTTTCATCTACTACTTCTCCTTAAACATTGCTGGCTCCACAGTCACCGCCCCCCCCCCTTTCCCTCCCCTCATTGGCGCAACCTTTGCTACCCCCTTGGTGCCCTCACCCCCCCCCCCACGTTGGTCCATGTCATTGTCTCCCCCACCACGGAGCTGCACTATGTCTGATTCTGTTGGATCTCCCTGTCTCATATTTTTTTATTTTATTTATATATTTTTTTTCTTCTCATTGTATGCCTAGCATATGTACGCTTCCCTTAGATCCCACCAGTTCATATCATAGTAGGATTGTTATTCTCCCCTCGCCCAATGTTTATGCCTTAGTTCCTTTGCTTGTATATTGGACAGGTACTCTGTCCTCTCACCAATGTTACTTGAACTGCGCTGCAGCCATGCATGCCCCTCTCCCCTCTTCCCTTCCCTCGCCTCTGCTCTCCCCCCTTATGTCTTTCCTTTTCCCTCCCTTTTTACTCTTCTTTTCTCTCCCATCTTTCACCCTGTCTCTTCCCTTCTTTGTTTTTCTTTCTTTTCTCACGAACCCTCTGCACATGTTTCTGCTGTATGTATATTTTGTTTCTGAAAATTCTAATAAAAACTTTTTGAAAAAAAAAAAACTTCACGTAATTGACCCACATAGAATGTTCACATGAATTCTCTTGTTGTATTTTTCACTCCAGTGAAACCCCCGTACCCCTAACACTTATTCAGCAAGGAAGGACACAAAATATGTATTACAGTCTATTGGAGTGAGCAATTAGCAAAGCCAAAACCTACTTTCAATAACAGGTCTCAGTGCTTCCCAAGTTTACACCTAGAGGATCTCATCCGAAGGTATGCAGCTTAGAAGAGTGCTCAGAAAAAAAGCCACAGAACAGGGGCGCTGGGGATGCCGAAATTCTGTTTTCAGTAGCAGAGCTATGCAAGAGTGTAGATAAGCTGTAGATACACCATATCTCATAGAAGAGAGACAAGGCTGGAGTCCAACTACTGCTCTCCTCCCTGCTCAACAGCTGCTGCCCACCAGAGATTCTTCACTTCTCATTCCAGCCTTTGTAGGCCATCTGATCCAGGGCTAAGGACTGTCGGCGGGGGAGATAGAGGTTAGTAGCTCACACATGGAGGATCATGGAGGATCTCGGTAGCCGCAGTAGAGCCCACCCACACACACTCACATGCTCACTCCGTCATCACTTACTGTGATCACACCCACCAAAATGTATGAACGGTGTGTAATATATCTACTTGTCTGTCTATGTAATCGTTCCTGGTAAATGGTTAGAATGTGATGATTTTAACATGAACATGCACAGGAACATGCCAGGGAGATATATTGATTACAGTGGATGCCAGTAGACAATTGAGTGTCACGTTCACTTATCTAGATAATGAGAACTAACTCTCCCCTGTCCTCCAGCTTCAGAGCACGCTCTTGTTCAGATATGCTATAAGATTGGTCAGCTTTAATCATACCTTCACATGAAAAGGAGTTTGGTTCATTGGGCTTGCCTATATTGATTGGATAGATTCCACCAATCACAGCCTAGGGCTTCAATACAAGAATTAAGGTACTACAGATGATGCATCAGTGTAAAATTGGATAGTTCTAATCAGGATAACAGCTCAAAATGTACTAGAGACACAGGGGTTGAGTTACGAAAGGCAAATAGAAAGTTCATATACTTTTAAAGCAGAGGCGTATGTACAGGGGTCTTCATTGCGGCCCTGCCCCATGTTTCAGGGGGCCCGTGCAGCCCCATCTGTATGCCTGGATAGGAAGGCAGGAGAGAAATGAAGAACATTGATTCCTCAACATGCTGCTGCTACTGCGTTTTTATCCCTGTCCTGCTGGGGTTCTGTCAGGATGAGGAGTGGGGAAGGAGATAGTAAATGTGTAATTTACTGGCTCCTTCCTCGTCTTAATGATCGGTACCAATCACTGACTTTTTCTTATCCATTCATAGCTGGGGCATAGTAAACTGTGTTTTCTTTTTTTTTTTTTCTGTTTCAAATATTTTATTGAATTTTAAAATTATCAGCAAAATTTCATTAACAGAGCATGTGCAATATGATAGAAAAGATATTCCATTAACAGAACATGTACAATAGTATAGTGGAAAAGGGCTAAGGGTCCTTTCACACGTGCGGACCGTTCGTCCATTTTTTTCATACGTTACGGACTGCAATGCTTTCCAATGGGATAGCGTACGTTAGCATCCACTAACGTCCGTTAACATCCGTCTCCGTTAAGCTCTGTTTTTTTTAACGGAAGAAAACCCTATTTTTCTTCCGTCTAAAAAACCGAATGGATGAAAAAATGATGTTAGCGGACGATCCGTTTAACCACTTGCTTACTGGGCACATAAACCCCCTTCGTGCCCAGGCGAAATTTCAGCTTCCGGCACTGTGTCGCTTTAACTGACATTTGCGCGGTCGTGCGGCGTGGCTCCCAAACAAAATTGACGTCCTTTTTTCCCCACAAAGCTTTATTTTGGTGGTACAGTATTTGATCACCTCTGCGGTTTTTATTTTTTGCGCTAAAAACAAAAAAAGAGCAACAATTTAAAAAAATATATATAAATATATATTTTTTACTTGTTGCTATAATAAATATCCCAATTTTTTTTTTAAAAAAAACTATTTTTTTTTCTCAGTTAAGGCCGATATGTATATTCGATGTATTTTTGTAAAAAAAAAAAAAAAAAATGCAATAAGCGACTGGTTTGCGCAAAAGTTATAGTGCCTACAAAATGGGGAATAGAATTATGTTTTTTTTTTTTTATTATTATTTTTTTTACTAGTAATGGCAGCGATCCTTGATTTTTATTGGGACTGCGATATTGCGGCGGACATATTGGACACTTTTGACACAAATTTGGGACCATTCACATTTATACAGCGAACAGCGCTATAATAATGCACTAACTACTGTATAAATGTGACTGGCAGTGAAGGGGTTAACACTAGGGGGTGAGGAAGGGGTTAAGTGTGTATCCTGGGTGTGTTCTAACTGTGTGGGGAGAGGGGGAGGTGACCGATGCTGTGTCCCTATGTACAAGGGACACAGCATCGGTCTCCTCTCCTCTGACAACACGTCGAGCTCTGTGTTTACACACAGAGCTCCACATCCCTGCTGTCATCTGCTTGTGTTCCCGCCGATCGCGTGTACCCGACGGACATCGCGGCCGCCAGGTACACACACGGCGCTTCAGCGATGCGCCGGGACAGTGGCGTGCGCGGGTAATGCACTATAAATGACGTCCAACTTGGCACTTGAGAGCCGCCCTGTGGACGTATTTTGTCTATAGCGTGGATCTCAAGTGGTTAACATCCGATCCGCTAACATCCGTTTTTCATCAAAATATGTAATAAAATAAAAGTTCTAACAAAAAAAAAAAAACGGATGAAAAACTGTTAACGTTTTTAAGAATGTACTCACTTTTCAGAATTTTCTAGCCACCCGCATTCACATTCGGCCGTAAATAAATGTTTATAAAAAAATTTGCTGTGAAGTTCCATCTTGCTTGTAAAGCTACTTCTGGGAATCGGCCGGCATCATGAAAAGTGCACGCCCCATTATGACTATAGGCACAGGCTCTTGAATCGTCTCCTGAAAAGCGTGACACTGTGCTCCCAGGAGACATTGTGATCTAGTCCCAGCAAACACTGGGGCACAGAGGACTTAAGTGACACGACCACTCCTGTGGGAGGGATACCCGGAAGTGCCTGCTATTTTCTCCTGCTTAAAGGTATTACAATGATTTAAAAATATATAGCACACTGTATATGTACTTATTGTGCTGATCTGAACAAGATGCACTTTATATTGAGGGTGAACCTCCACTTTAATCATTCAGGAAAGTAACTCTTATCAATGTAAATGAAAATAGATAACCTAGCGGATTGTAGGATAAGATTATGTAACATGAAGTGTCATAATCATAGCTTCATGGCAGCTATTTGACGACAAGTAATTGAGAAATTAAGCTGATTAAAATAATATAATATAATTATGTCATCTAACAAGAGAATAAAATTGAATGAACCTATAAATAAATATAAAGTTAATGTGTTGTAAAATAGCTGGGGGAATAAATTAGGCTAAAAATAACAACAAGAACCTGGGGAATGCCCAGGGAATAACCAAGCCTACTTACCGACCAGCTAGCAGAACAACCAATTAACCTGTCTAACAATGTGCGTTAAAAACAGGGGTTTTGTCCGCACGCATTTGCAAACGCATGCGTGAGCCACAGAGCCGCCCCAAGGCACCCCATAATTCTGTGGTCCTAACACTAACAGTGAGTGTCCTCACAATGGAGGCACATGCATTTTAATGGATAGATAGGGGCAGGTGGACTGAAGGGGAGCCACCCCTCCTTAAAGGTACAGAAGCACACCAAGCACCCAGCATATAGCACAATGGCTGCAAAGGTGTTGGTGCACTGCTGGACCAATATAAACACCACAGGTGAAACAAAACGTATCCACCGCCCCCATCTATGGCTGGCAATCGCAGTAAGTAGCAATGGAAGGCTAAAACAGATAACAACAAGAACCTGGGGAATGCCCAGGGAATAACCAAGCCTACTTACCGACCAGCTAGCAGAACAACCAATTAAACTGTCTCACAATGTGCGTTAAAAACAGGGGTTTTGTCCGCACGCATTTGCAAACGCATGCGTGAGCCACAGAGCCACAGAATAAATTAGGCTAAACCAGGGCCACGTTCCTTCTCTTGGCTTGGCTTCATCTGGTGCGAAGTTAAAAAATCCCAACCATTCAAAGCATTTTCTATTACAGTTGGTATATTGAATAAATGGAAGTATAGCCTCAAGTAGGAATTAATAATAAATTATAGAAACGTACCATCATCCAAATTTAAAGTGGAAAAGCAGAGGGGGGGTGGGAGCAAGGAAATAGTTGCTGAGGCTCAACCTAAAGCAACCCACCAAATTGATGAAAGAACTATCTCGGTACTTGATAAAACACAATAAACATTGTTATATTAAAATATTTATTACAAATAAAATTACAAAACAGACAATTATACACATCAGAGATTGGTTGGGGACTCAACTAGTTTTGTGGGGTTGTACCGCTTCTTCAGGAGAGCCAATCTATAAAATAGGTAATACAATAAAATACATATAAAATAGTTCAGCAGTAAATTGTATAATGCGTAAGGAGAGTAGTAGCTTACCCGATGAGGAATAAAATCAGGCATGGAGCCAGGTGGCCCAAATGTCCCCCCTGTGGTGGACAAGGGGGATTGTGCGTAAATATCTAGGTATAAGGAGTGTAATTATTTAAGGATCTAAGAAAAGACCCATAGCAGAGCAGGGTTGGGGGAGAGGGGGGAAAGGAGGCGAAAGATGGTGGAGGGAGGAGGGAGAATGGAAAGGTGAAGGGGAAGGGGGGAGTGGGAGGGAAAGAAAGGGGGAGAGGGGGAAGGGAGGGAAAGAGGGGGGAGAAATAAGTCCATGTCTATCTGGGGTCAGATTTGCAAGCATTTTCAAAGACCCTGAAGTCAGGAGTTTGTGTGTCAGTGGGTTTGTTGTGTTCCAATTTTTCATTTATTTTTTTTGGAGATATTGAAAGGTTTCTGTGGATAGGAGGGAATATGTTTTGCATAAGTCTGGAAATGGCATGATATTTTGAGGAATAAAGAAATGATGAACTCTAATCAAACCTACATTTGATCAAGCTGAAAAAGAAATTGGGAAGGACCAGGCAGGGTAGAAAGAAGGGTTACGTAAGAATGAGAGGAGGGGATTATGTTAGGATATGAGTCCAAATCTTTTTCAATCTGTCCCCAATGGAAAGGCTGTGTTTGGTAATAGGATTTATGATTTCTTCTGCTGTGTAGGAATTAACCATAGTAAATTTGCAATAGAAAGAGGGTCATAGTTGATTGACTCCATTGATACCCATAATGGAATTTCCTTTGTAGCGTTATATTTGGGTAATTGTGCTAATTGTTCTGTGTAATAATATTTGGTGAAATCTGGCACACTAAGACCACCTCTAATACGGGGGGGAATATAAGGTTAATTTGGGTAAAAGAGGTTTGAGTGAGCCCCAAATGAATTGGTTGGTTTTTCGTGGTAAAATACTTTAAAGATGTATAAAAGATGTATAAAAGTTTATGGAGGATAGACATTTTGATCACTGTTATTCTACCCATCAGTTCTACCCATAAGACCAATTAGCTAGGAGTTTAGTAAGTTGTTTAAGGAGAGGTGGGTAGTTGACTGTGTAGAGGTCAGATGGATTTTTGGATTTTCTGTAAAATGTATGCCTAGATAAAAAATATTTGAGGTCGACCAGACAAACGGGAGAGAACCAGGAAGTTGAGTTTGGAGAGTAGTTGATAAAGAAATGTTTAGGCCTCGTACACACGAGCAGACAGATTTGTTCAAATCTGTCTGTCCGACAGATTTGAACAAATCTGTCTGCTGGGATTTTGGTTTGCTCGCGTGTACACACGAGCAAACCAAAATCCCCGCCAGCAGACGGGGCGCTGACGTGTCGGTGGCGTGGCGGTGACGTTGACGCCGCCACGTCACCGCACCAGGAAGTAAAACACTTCCGCGCATGCGCCAAATCCATTCGGCGGCGGTGCGGCGGCGGTGCGGGACGACATGTCTGCTGGTAAGTGTACTAACCAGCAGACATGTCGGGCGGACGGATTCCCACCCGATAGATTTCAAAGCATGCTTTGAAATCTGTCAGGTGGCCAAATCCGTCGGCTCGGCCGTACACACGATCGAATCTGTCTGCTGAAACGGTCCAGCAGACCGTTTCCAGCGGACAGATTTGATCGTGTGTACGAGGCCTTAAAGAAATGTTTAGGGCTGTGAATTTGTGGACGTTTTTTTGTTAGGCCTGATAATTATCCAAATTTGAAAAGAATGTCCATGAGTGGCAGGGCTGATAACAGGGGCGAAGTAAGAAATATCAGGACATTATCTGTAAACAAGCATAATTTGTGGTGATCACCCCCAAGTTCCAATCCTTTGATGTTTGGGTAAGAACAAATGAGTTGTGCTAAGGGTTCAATTGCTAGGGCAAAGGGGAGAGGGGATAATGGGCATCCCTGCCTGGTACCTCTCTTGATATTAAAGGGGTTCGAAAAGTGAATAAGAAATATAAGCTTTTGGGTTTTGATATAAAGTATCAATCCAACGCAAGAAATTTGCTCCGCATCCCCGACTCTGGAGAATTGTATGAAGATAAGGCCAAGATAGCGAGTTAAAAGCTTTTCATACATCTAACGAGCGGAAACAGGTAGGGATATGATGAGAGTGGGCTGTATGTGCCAGAAGTGGTAGCTCGGCAAATATTGTCACAAGTTTGTTTGAAAGGGATAAAGGCAGTTTTGTCCTTGTGGATCAAAGTACCTATTATGGGATTAAGTCGGGTTGCAAGAATTTTGGCCAATATCTTTTTATATAGGTTAAGAATGGAAATCATTTAGTACATGTAGTATTTGTATTAACAAGTATTTATTTTTATTTATTTATTTTTTATTGGAGTTTGTACAGTATAATGAAATAAAGTACTGTAGAATTGACACATATACAGCCGTATACATAGAAAAATATCATAGAAAATAAAAGCACAGAAAAACAAAAACAGAAATAAAAAAGAAATAAAAACATAGTAAACCAATAGCACAATGATTACATGTAGGACAGTGATAAAGCACCAGGCGGACGTAGCATTCCGAAGCCCAGTGCTCAAGGGGGCAGAAGCAATATTTGGGGCAGTAAAAATTCAATAAAAAAACAAAATAGCTAAGCAAGCAATAACCTCAGGATTAAACTGGCATCTGAATGGCGATGTGTGATTTGTACAGAGAGAGGTATAAATGAGTCACATGCGTCAAGGGGAAAATAGAGTAGATTCTGAGATTCAGGGTGGCAGGAACGCAGAAGGGTCTCATAGATTAGACACTCTAAGGTTGTCTAGAGAGTTAGTAAGGTTCCTTTGGAGATACCAGTCAGTATAGCGGAATGGGTGCATGAGTGTTTGCAGTTCCTGTTGGTCGAAGGAATGTTCCATGAATTTGCGCCATCTTGTAAAGAATCGTGATGTGGAGCGAAAGTTTAAGACAATGGTGTCCAACCTTTCCAAATAGAAAAGTGACAAGAGGGCCTTTTTCACCGCTTGTAGTTTAGGCGCAGTGGAGCTGATCCAATGAGACATTATTGTCCTGCGGGCTACTAGGAGGCAGACATGTGTCCATTGGGAGATGGAAAGCGAGCTCTTCACTGCGGGCGTGGGAGGGGGTGGTTCGCAGCCAAACAAACACATCAAGTAATGCCTTGGGACTCGCGTTTTGGTAATCGTGTAAGTAACAAGTATTAATTGCGTATGAGAGGCAATATGGCTCAAGTACCTTCCTGCTCCTCGATTTGCGTGATCAATGACACAACGCAATGCACGCTCCAGAAAGAAGGCGTAAGGTACGATGTCACTGATGGCGCCCTGGCTGCGACTGACCAGTTTGGTGATCTCATCGAATGGCCGCAGAAGTCTGCATGAGTCGCACATGAGCAGCCACTGGCGCGGTGCAAAAAAAAAACAAGCTCCCCAGAACCTGTCCTGCCGCAGAGTTTGTACAGGTATTCATTAACTGCACATTTCTGCTGGAGCAGCCTATCAAGCATCTACAATGTTGAGTTGCATCGTGTCGGGCAGTCACAAATAAGACGTCTGACGGGCAGGTTGTGTTACCACTGAATGTCAGCAAGGCGAGCCATGGCCGTGTAAGATCTTCTGAAATGGGCCAAGATTTTACTGGCCTGCCGCAAAACACAGGGTATTAAGGAGTGTTGAGTGGAATACGCCATATTAGATTTCGTGATATTTTATCGAAAAAAATTTTTGTGAAATTTCGCTAATGCGAATGCGAAATTAATTGCGAAATTCTCGTCCGCGCATGCGCATGGTCGTGCAGGCAGGTTCCTATTGGTTGCTATGGAGGTTGCTAACCTCTGATAACTGTGGTAGGAGAACTCTGATTGGCTCTGATGTAAAAGAAGGGCAGAGAAAGTATTCGCGAATATTCGTAATACGAATATTCGCATTGCGAATATTCAGCAACATAAAAGGATCGCCTCAGCTACTCGGCCCAGGGTCTCTAATCATACCAGCAATGCTGCGTCGATGGAGATCACTAGGATGTGATCTATTTTAAAAATAAATTCGAAAAAAAAATTTCGCGAATACTCGAATATGCAATATTCGTAACGAACATTCGCAATGCGAATATTCTTGATCAACACTAGTATTAAGCAACAAATCGCTGCACAACCAGGTTCAGGACATGTGCCATGCATGGCACGTTTGTAATTTTGCCCTGTTTCAGCGCGCTCAGCAGATTGGCACCATTGTCGCACACCACTTTAACAACTGTCAAATTGAGCGGTGTTAGCCATTGATCTGCCTGTGAACACAAAGCTGAAAGGAGTGCAGGACCAGTGTGGCTCTTGTCTTCCAGGCACAACAGATGCAGCACAGCATGGCAACGTCTCACCTGGCATGTCGAATATGTTCTGGGGATCTTGGACGGAGCAGTAGTAGAGACGGTAGCATCGGAAAATGATGAGTCAGCCAAGGAGGAGAGGGAGGATGGAGTAGGAGGAGGAGGAGAAGAAGAAGAGGCAGGCCTGCATGCAATCCGTGGCGGTAAAACCAAATCTACATGGGTGCCATGGGTTACATGCTTGACGGCCGTCAGAAGGTTCACCAAGTGGGCAGTAAAAGTTAGATACCTTCCCTGCCCATGTTTGCTAGACCACGTGTCTGTGGTCAGATGTATCTTGGCACCGACACTGTGTGCCAGAGATACATTCACTTGCCGCTGAACATGGCCATATAGCTCTGGGATGCCCTTCTGTGAAAAAAAATTCCTTCCTGGGACCTTCCATTGTGGTGTTCCAATGGCCACAAATATTCGAAAGGCCTCCAACTCCAGCAGTTTATATGGAAGTAGTTGGCGGGCTATCAGTTCCAACAAATATATATGTAGTAAATATATTGCGCTAAACTGAAATAAACAACTGAATGTAGGCAGCCAACACAACAAAAGCATAATTGTGAAAAACGTGAAAAAATAAGTGTAGTGCCAGTTGGAGAACCACTTGTATGGCGGAACTCATATGACGGCTAGGTGATAAGTGGTAATCACAACCGTGTATAAAAAAGAAGCAATGATGCTCTACCAAACATAAACTACCCACACTATGAGTGAGTAAGGCAACTCCTCCAATACTGACCAGCATACACTCTGAGTGAGTATGGTAAATAAAGTGCACTTATAGCAACAGTTGTGAACTATTGTATCAAATTAGTATAAGCTTATGTCCCAGGCCAATTAGAGAACCACCTGTGTGGCGGAACCCATATGACGGCTAAATGACAAGTTGTAATCACAACCGTATATAGAGAAGAGCAATGTTGCTCCTCCAAAAGTTAACACACTGTGAGTGAGTATGGTGACTACTCCGATGATGACCAACATACACTGTAAGTGAATATGGCGAATAAAGTGCACTAGTGACAACCGTTGTGAACTCTTGTACCAAATTGACATAAATTACCCCTGTGCGTGAACAAGTAAAAATTAAATCAATAATAAATAGTGTTGAGCGGAATACGCCATATTCGATTTCGCGATATATCACGAATATATAGAAGAATATTCGCTAAAATCGAATATTCGTGATATTTTGTCCAAATAACACTATTGCGAAATTTCGCTAATGCGATTGCGAAATAATTGCGAAATTCTCGTCATCGCGCATGCGCATGCACGCGAACAACACGCGAAAATGGAAATCATTTCCTGGATCTGTGCCAGTCTATTTTCGGATCGCTTTTCTGTGCTGCCCTGCGAAGCGAAGATGGTGGGAAGTAACTTTGCATTCAGTGAGGAAAACCTGTTGATTAGTGTGAGTAATTTCACCACTGTTATTTCATTATCTGTAACTGCATTTTAGACTATTTTAAAAGTTAGGATATAAGATCAGATATTAGTATTTCCCAAAAAGTGTGTCTCCAGCTGTTGCAAAAGTACAAGTCCCAGCATGCCTGGACAGCTGCAGACACCCTGGTTGGTAAATGTGTATTTAGGCACTTTTCTTGCTATTTAGCATAATTAACATGTTGTGGTCCTTAAGGCCCAAGGTCGTTCGAATACATATTGCCCTTTAGATTTTTGCAGAACTACAACTTCCAGCATGCCTGGGCATGCTGGGACTTCTAGTTTTGCAAGTTCTGCAGGCCCACATTTTTCAGACCACTATACACGGGTCTCTAAACTGTGGCACTCTAGATGCAGCAAAAGTAAAATTCTTAGCATGCACTGACAGACCATGCCTGATGGGAGTAGTAGTTTTGCAACAGCTGGAGGCGCACTGGTCTTGAAACCCTGAGTTAGGTAACAAACTCGCAGTGTTTTGCAACCATTGTGCCTCTAGCTGTTGCAAAACTACAACTCCCTGCATGCAACTGGCTGCAATAACCCCCCCCCCCCCTCTCCCCCAATGTGAATGTACAGGGTACATTCACATGGGCTGGGGCTTACAGTGTGCTTCTAGCTGAAGCAAATTTTGCGCTGCAGCTTAAACCCTCAGTGGGAAACTACTGTGAACCCCACGCCCCTCTGACTGTACCATAAAAACACTACACCACACAAAATAAAAATTTAAAAACACAACATATACACATACCCCTACATAGCCACCCTCCCCTCCACAAAAACAAAAAAAAAAACGTCTGGTACGGCACTGTTTCCTAAACGGAGCCTACAGCTGTTGCAAAACAACTCCCCAGTATTACCGGACAGCCATTAACTGTCCAGGCATGCTGGGAGTTAAGGTAAAATAGTTCTACAGCTGGTGACGGTGAGCTACATGGTGTATCAGAGCATGCTGGTAGTTGTAGTTTTTAAATAACATCAACTCCATTATTTATTCAAAATTAATTCATCAAAAAGTCAAAAGAAACAAACATATTATTGTTCCTATATAAAGATAGGGATGAAAAAAAATTATCTATTATACAGGCCCAGTATAAGGGTCCAAAAATAATTATAGCGGTCAGATGAATAGCAACGCATTTCTCCCCTATATGTGTATCCTGTGTTGATACTCATATATACATAATTATGCAAATGATAATGGCTGCTATATTTATGCAAAAAAGGTGGCGACCAAAATGGCAAGATATAAAATCTGTCATGTTACCCCTGTCATTGATTAATAAGGCGAGAATGCTTCCAATTGTTGAATACTATACATTTACGTCATATATCCATAAGGGTTTAAACAAAATTATTATAATATACTTTGTTCTTCATCTTGCAGAGGTTCCTGCAAAAGGGATACGATCAGCTGCGGAGGCAGCAGGAAAAAAAAAAAGTTGTCAGCTCCCTATTGCGGGAGTTACGCGATGTACATGGCCGCACACATGACCGCATAGCCATCTTAAAAAAGTGGTCGGACCTAAAGAGGCGCCACATGGGCCAGGTGACACAGATCCGGGATGAATTTCATGCAGGTAAGTTATTGGTGACAGTTATGTAAGGTCATATGTAATTAACCTTAGGGCACATGTTGTTAACCCAGACGCCATGTTGTGGTAACATATAACACCACCCAAGGTATTCATAGTACTGTTGAAAAAAGACATGGGACAGCAGACTGGAACACTTATTAACTATAATTAAACTAAATAAACAAGACACACCATTAATGGACTAATACTGGCCGAGGCTGTTTTATTATTGGATTTCAGGCATATATTTTAAATAAATACTTTAATAACTTAAAAAACAGCCTAGTCACTACGGCTCGGGCTGTACATAAATATATTCCAACTTTAAAATGTATCCAACAACAACTAAACTAAACAGATTTGTCCCTCTCAGTATAATTTGTATTTTTTTTTTTTTAAACAAAGGTGACCATCCCACATAATTAGCAGCCGTGACAAAAAGAAAAGAAAAAGGGGGGGGGTTGGGGAACACCACAGTCCTGTCTACTGAGGCAACTGAGAGCAAGGCTGATGGAACCCTACTTATATACCCCTAACTAACACTGGATTTTTTCAAAACCAACTGGTACCAGGCCCACAGGCCTAAAAAGTGCGGGAAAAGCACGTGTAGGCCGCGTGATCACCTCGTGCTCACCCAGAAACCGGGAAAAACACGTTTTCCAGCTAACTAGGCCACGTGAGGACCAGCTTACACCTAAAGAGCCCTATTAGGTTCCCAAAAGGGGTACTTTAAACCGTCAATACTAATTTTATTAAGTCCTGCTGCTTTCCCATGAGAAAAGGGGGAATTGAAACCTTCTCCCCCTTTTCTATCATTATTCCATCAAGTTAAACCATGGAATTAAAGTGGTGGTGTGGTGGGTTAAAGGGGAAGGGGTGGTATTTTATAACTCAATTACCACTAAATTCCTGTGCTAGGCGTGGGGTTATCATAGTAATTCTGTGTACTCCATCATGCCCTTTTTTTAACATGAGATCATCAGATTAATACAAAGGAAACACAAACAGCTCATTTTCCCATGGTGGCAGCCCAGCTCACACTCAGTCCCCTGTAGTGCCAGCAAGACCCTTTAATGTAACATTATCCCATTGGTTAACTGTCTATATAAATACATTTGTATTCATATACAGCAGAGTACACAGAATTTGCATACGTTATTAGAAATCATTTTTACATATATGAACATTGTGTTATTATAGGAGCTCCTCTACCATCTGTGCGCCCCAAGCACACAAGGCGACAGGCCGCGGAGGAGGAGGATGAAGAGGAGGAGCAGGAGGAGAATGCACAGGAGGAGAGGGATGAGTAGCAGCAAGGGCCCGCCCAGTCCTTACCACCACCAGCTCCTGTTGAGGAGCAAGAGAAGGAGCTGCAACCCCCCCCCCCCAAATTCCTGGTGAATCGGGTGATTGAGAAGAGGAGCAGGAGGATGAGACGGTTACTGTGAGCCTCAGTTAGGAGGGTAAATATGTGCACAAAGATTAACCACTTCCCTACGGCCGTACGAGTATATACGGCCGCAGGGTGGCTCTAAATCTCCGGGCTGCCGTGTTTTCACGGCAGCCCCTTTCCTCGTTCCCAGCGCGCGCTCCAGAGCGCGCAGCGGGGAACTAGTGTACTGGCCGTGTCCCTCGGACACAGCCAATCACAGATCACCGCGAACGGCCAATCAGAGTGGCCGTTTGCGGTGCGATCTGATGGGCCAATGAGAGATGATCTCATATGTAAACATATGAGATCATCTCTCATTGCCTGCTCTCACAATGACAGCGTCCTGTCATAGAGAGAGCATACCGATCTGTGTTCCTAGTACATAGGGACACAGATCGGTCACCCCCCCCTCCCCCTACAGTTAGAACACAATGCAGGAAACACATTAACCCCTTCCTCACCCCCTAGTGTTAACCCCTTCCCTGCCAGTCACATTTATACAGTAATTAGTGCATATTTATAGCACTGATTGCAGTATAAATGTGAATGGTGCCAAAAATGTGTCAAAAGTGTCCGATATGTCCGCCATAACGTCGCAGTCGCAATAAAAATCGCAGATCGCCGCAATTACTAGTAAAAAAAATAAATAAAAAATAACAATTCTGTCCCTTATTTTGTAGGCGCTATAACTTTTGCGCAAACCAGTCGCTTATTGCGATTTTTTTTTATTTTATTTTTTAACGAAAAATATGTAGAAGAATACGTATCGCCCTAAACTGAATTTTTTTTTTAAATTGGGCTATTTTTTATAGCAACAAGTAAAAAATATTGTATTTTTTTTCAAAATTGTCGTCCTTTTTTGTTTATAGCGCAAAAAATAAAAATCGCAGAGGTGACCAAATACCACCAAAAGAAATCTCTACTTGTGGGGAAAAAAGGACGCCAATTTTGTTTGGGAGCCATATCGCACGACCGCGCAATTGTCAGTTAAAGCGACGCAGTGCCGCAAGCTGAAATTTCACCTGGTCAGGAAGGGGGTTTACATGCCCAGTATGGAAGTGGTTAATAACATTTCAACAATAAGATGTAGATATAAAAATGGACAGCATTTAAAGCGCACCCGTCAGATTTCAGAACAATAATATGGTATTTATGATAGAAGTATATGTGCTAGTCACATAACAATTGTATAGACATGATAATGATTGTTTAATAAGCAACATAAATATTTTATTTATTTGGTATCGGTCTTTGAAATCCGAATTTTTTTTTCTTAAATCCTAACAGTTTTAAAGCAGATGGAAGAAAACAACCTTTTCGAGCAGAGGACCATTAGGAAAATAATGTCAAACCGCAGAAAAATTTGCATATTAGACCTCCAAAACGAAGAGCTGGAGCAACAGCTGAGGAAAAATTGTGAGGCGATGACTGAGCTTCAGAAGGCCATGAAAAATCACATTTAAATTATTTTTTTTCTTTTAATAATAAATATTATTCTTTTAAAATCTTTCCTTTCTTATTGAGATTGTTAGGTTTTTCAACACATCTAACTTCACATCTAACACATCAACATCAACATCAACACATCTATTACTAATGTTCAGATAAAGGAACACCTGGGTAGCAGTGATCATAACATGATCTCGTTTAATGTAAACTATAAGCAAGAAATACATACAGGAAAGATAAAAACACTTAATTTCAAGAGAGCAAATTTTCAAAGCATGAGGACTGCTCTCCAGGGCTTGGACTGGGAGGGAATATTGGCACCGATGAACACAGAACAGAAATGGGAATTCTTCAAAAAGACTCTTTGGAACCTCACTGCAAAGTATATTCCCATGGGCAATAAGTTTAAAAGGCTACAGATAAAACCTATGTGGCTCACGGTTAAAGTTAAAAAAGCTATAAACAATAAGAAAATAGCTTTTAAAAAATATAAAAATGAAGGAACACTAGTGTCGTTTAAATGTTACAAAGAATATAATAGAATATGTAAAAAGGAAATCAAGGATGCAAAAATTCAAAATGAACGACAGATTGCAAAAGATAGTAGGACAAACCCCAAAAAATTCTTTAAATATATTAATAGTAAAAAGGTCAAGTCTGAGCATGTAGGCCCTTTACAAAATAATCTAGAGTGGGTGACTGAGGACATAGAGAAGGCAAATGTATTAAATGCTTTCTTCAGCTCTGTGTATACAATGGAGAATGGGGGAGCTCATGTCGATATAGGGGGTGGGAGTGACACAGCCCCAAATCCACAATGGCTCAAAAGTGATATGGTCCAGAAATATTTAGACAGAATAAAGGTGGATAAAGCACCTGGACCAGATGGCATCCACCCACGGATCCTAAAAGAATTGAGCTCTGAAATTTCAAAGCCACTGTATCTAATATTTAGGGACTCATTAATGACAGGAATAGTACCACTGGATTGGCATAAAGCCAATGTGGTGCCCATATTTAAAAAGGGAACAAAGTCTTTACCTAGTAACTATAGACCTGTTAGTTTAACTTCTATAGTTGGAAAGATACTGGAACGTTTAATAAAAGACCACATGGATGAGTTCTTGCTGGAAACAAACTATTTAAGCAGCAGACAGCATGGATTCATGAAGGACAGAAGTTGTCAGACAAACCTGATTTCCTTTTATGAAGAGGTAAGTAAAACCCTGGACAGAGGCGTGGCAGTGGACGTGGTATACTTGGATTTTGCAAAAGCGTTCGATACAGTTCCCCACACACGGCTCATGTGTAAGGTAAGGTCTACAGGATTAGATATATCAGTTTGTAAATGGATAGAAAACTGGCTGAAAGACAGAATTCAGAGAGTTGTGGTTAATGATTCTTACTCTGAATGGTCCAAGGTTATCAGCGGTGTACCCCAAGGTTCAGTGTTGGGTCCCTTACTTTTCAATATATTTATAAATGATATTGGGTCTGAGATCAAAAGTAACATTTCTGTTTTTGCAGATGACACCAAGCTATGCAGTGGAATAATGTCCTTGCAGGATGTCTCCAATTTACAAGCCGACCTCAATGCTCTGTCTAATTGGGCGACTAAGTGGCAGATGAGGTTTAATGTTGATAAATGTAAAGTTATGCACTTGGGGGCTAAGAATATTCATGCATCATACATGCTAGGGGGAGTACAACTGGGGGGATCTGTAGTGGAGAAGGATCTGGGGGTTTTAGTTGATCATAAGCTCAATAATGGCATGCAATGCCAAGCTGCGGTTTCCAAAGCGAGCAAAGTCCTTTCTTGTATTAAGAGAGGTATGGACTCCAGAGATAGAGATATCATTTTGCCCCTGTACAAATCATTAGTAAGACCTCATCTGGAATATGCAGTCCAGTTTTGGGCACCAGTTTCTTAAAAAGGATATCGGAGAACTGGAGAAAGTGCAGAGAAGGGCAACCAAACTGATAAGAGGCATGGAGGAGCTCAGCTATGAGGAAAGATTAGAGGAACTGAATGTATTCACTCTTGAGAAGAGGAGAATAAGGGGGGATATGATCAACATGTACAAATACATAAGAGGTCCATATAGTGAGCTTGGTGTTGAGTTATTCACTTTAAGGTCAACACTGAGGACAAGGGGGCACTCTTTACGTCTGGAGGAAAAGAGATTTCACCTCCAAATACGGAAAGGTTTCTTCACAGTAAGAGCTGTGAAAATGTGGAACAGACTCCCTCCAGAGGTAGTTCTGGCCAGCTCAGTAGATTGCTTTAAGAGAGGCCTGGATTCTTTCCTAAATGCACATAATATAACTGAGTACTAAGTTTTGTAGGTAAAGTTGATCCGGGGTAAATCCGATTGCCTTTCGGGGGATCAGGAAGGAATTTTTTCCCCTCCGGTAGCAAATTGGATCATCGCTCTGCTGGGGTTTTTTGCCTTCCTCTGGATCAACTGTGGGTATGGAGTTGGGTGTATGGGAGGATGTACTGTGTTTTTACTTTGTTTTATTTTTATTTATTTTTATGGTTGAACTGGATGGACTTGTGTCTTTTTTCAACCTGACTAACTAACTAACTATGTAACTATCTAACTTCATAATAACCAAAAACATTTTATACTATTATTTTACTTAACACAAACCTAAGACAAACTGAAATACACGCACACAGACACTACTAACACAAACGAAACTGTTGAAAAATTTATATAACAAAAGCTACAATATATATATATAGATATAGAGGGAGAGTGCAGATTTGCTCTTGCAGACAGGCTAATGGTTGCAGTATAAAGGCCGCAAACCAGGGTTAAACATAAAGTTCAGTGTTTTAGTCACACTTGCTGTTACGATCCGGTCTGGTAGCTTGTAGCGGAGGCTGTTGGATCCGCTGTGCCAGAGAGGTCATGAAGCATTACTCAGCATGAAGGCAGCAGCAGTAGTATTAAAATATAATGTAATTATCACACAGGCAACATTTACAAGCAGTAGTGGTAATAGTACTAGATTTAGATAGCATCTAAACACTTGGGCAAGACTTGACAGCAGCAGCAGCAGTGGTAATAGTAGTATATAGTGGCAAATAACTTGTGACATAGGTGTCAGAGCAGCAGCAGTAGCAGTAATAGTTGACAATATAGTGTTTTATCACTCGGGAAAGAGGTGCCATGGCCCATGAACAGCAGCAGCAGCAGCAGCAGTGGTAATAGTAGTATATAATGGCAAATAACTTGTGACATAGGTATCTGAGCAGCAGCAGTAGTACTAATTGTAGACAATATAGTGTTTTATCACTCGGGAAAGAGGTGCCATGGCCCATGAACATCAGGAGCAGCAGTGGTAATAGTAGTATATAGTGGCAAATAACTTGTGACATAGGTGTCAGAGCAGCAGCAGTAGTAGTAATAGTTGACAATATAGTGTTTTATCACTCGGGAAAGAGGTCCCATGGCCCATGAACAGCAGCAGCAGCAGTGGTAATAGTAGTATATAGTGGCAAATAACTTGTGACATAGGTGTCTGAGCAGCAGCAGTAGTACTAATTGTAGACAATATAGTGTTTTATCACTCAGGAAAGAGGTGCCATGGCCCATGAACAGCAGCAGCAGTGGTAATAGTAGTATATAGTGGCAAATAACTTGTAACATAGGTGTCAGAGCAGCAGCAGTAGTACTAATAGTAGACAATATAGTGTCAAATCATTCGGGAAAGAGGTGCCATCAACAGCAGCAGTGGTAAGAGTAATAAAAATGGCAAATCACTCTGGCAAGAGGTGCCATCAGCAGCAGCAGCGGTAAGAGTAATAAAAAGGGCAAATCACTCGGGCAAGAGGTGCCATCATCAGCAGCAGCAGCAATGGTAAGAGTAATAAAAATGGCAAATCACTCGGGCAAGAGGTGCCATCAGCAGCAGCAGCGGTAAGAGTAATAAAAAGGGCAAATCACTCGGGCAAGAGGTGCCATCAGCAGCAGCAGCGGTAAGAGTAATTAAAATGGCAAATCACTCGGGCAAGAGGTGCCATCAGCAGCAGCAGTAGTAATAGAAAGTGGCAAATCTCTCGGACAAAAGGTGACAGCAGCAGTATGAGTAATATATTGGTACATAATCACTCAGCCTTTTGGCATTAGCAGTAGGAGCCCATATCGTGGCAAAATTACAAAAGCTTGAAGTTGCATTCGCATGGTGATTAAATTTGAAAAGCAGAATGACACAGGCCTTAAGTAGCTGTAGCCTGACTATACCATAGTGCCTCATAATTTAAAAGTTTGATTAACGTTATTTCTATGCTATACGTGACTTTTTAAATTCATGATGAGCATTGAGCAATTACATTTCAAAATAATGTGGCAGCAGCATCAGGACTCCTTATAGTGGCTTAATGACACAGCATGGAAATATTTATGCCCTTAACACTACCTGCCCACTATGAGTTTCAAAGGTATCAATTAATGGAAGAGGTAATAATGAATGACATGACAAGGGACCATTCAGCGCCCTGAACCGACGACGGGTGCCAGAAAGTCACCGCCGATCCAGGACTCATTCATCTTGATGAATGTGAGTCTGTCCACGGAGTCTGTGGACAGACGGGTCCTCTTGTCCGTGACCACCCCACCTGCCGCGCTGAATGTCCGCTCAGATAGTACGCTGGGGGGGGCAAGACAATAACTCCAGCGCATACTGAGTGTTTTTATGTTTATGTGTGCTGTTTTTGGATTTGGATATGAACTCTGCAGGAATTCAGTGTGATTTTTAAATTTTTTATTAAATTTTACGCTATGGAGAGTTTTTTTCCTTTTTTTCCCCTGATTGGAACTCATTGGTTTACCATCACGGTACATGGTATTCGATTTGGAGAGAAAGTATCTGGCCACGTGTGTATCCTGAATACTACTGATGCAGATCACGTCCGGGATAACCAACGCAAGGTATTGGAACCTAGATGGTGACCAGAGAGGGCAATCGGCCCATAAGAGCCTTTGAGACCTCCCACCGTATGGTGAGTTGCGGGTCCACTCCATTCGGTAAGAGTACCTAACCTATATTAAGTTCCTGGGGATTACATCTTGAAAGCCGTACTTGGTCCAAGTCTCTCTGAAGGGGGAATTGCATTCATATTATTTTCACGGTGTATGGACTATTTTCTGCAACTTCTGATTGGGACTTTGTTTATTATTGTTTTTAATTTTCACTTGTTCACGCACAGGGGTAATTTATGTCAATTTGGTACAAGAGTTCACAACGGTTGTCACTAGTGCATTTTATTCGCCATTTCACTTACAGTGTATGTTGGTCATCATCGGAGGAGTCACCATACTCACTCACAGTGTGTGTACTTTTGGAGGAGCAACATTGCTCTTCTCTATATACGGTTGTGATTACAACTTGTCATTTAGCCGTCATATGGGTTCCACCACACAGGTGGTTCTCTAATTGGCCTGGGACATAAGCTTATACTAATTTGATACAATAGTTCACAACTGTTGCTATAAGTGTACTTTATTTACCATACTCACTCACAGTGTATTCTGGTCACTATTGGAGGAGTTGCCTTACTCACTCATAGTGTGGGTAGTTTATCTTTGGTAGAATATCAGTTCCAACAAGCCAGCGGTCAACCGTTGGGCAAGAGGGTTATCCAGGGTCATCGTTTTCACGATCGAACATTTGGGCCACGGAAGCTTGCCTTTTTGCAGAAAAATGTGAGGACGGCATGATGGAAGGTGGAGTGGAGGACAATTGTGAGCATAGAGGGGAAGGAGAAGGAGAAGAGGCTGGGCGGTGAGAGCGTGGAGTGTGGCTTTGTGGGTTCTGATGGCGTTGCTCCCACTGGGCTCGGTGAAGGAAGGCCAGCTCCTTCTTAAGGCGGTAGTCCCTAGGTGAGTGTTGGGCTTACCGCAACATATGCGCTGACTGCAGAGGCTGCAGATAGCAACACTATTGTCTGCAGCGGACACATTAAAAAAAGCCCACACTGCGGAGCCATGAGCCGGCGTCCTGGGAGCGCAAGATGTGACCGTACATGGTTAATGGCTCTCTCTTGATACATTAGGAGTCTGGTTTGTCCCTCCTGTGCAATGTAAGTTTGGCCTACTTCTCATCCCTATCTGCTGCTCTCCTTCTGAACTCCCCTCCTCTTCCTCTTTTGTGGGCACCCACGTGACATCTGTAGAGACGTCATTATCGACATCACCTTCCCCATCACTAACAATAGAGATTTCGGAGTAGGCAGCAACATCGGGCACCAACCTCCTTGGGCTGATCTGAGTACTGTCGTCAGACTGCTGAGTGCTGGCTGTTGCTACCTCCTTTTCCTGATCCAATGACAAGAATGGCTGCACATCGAAATGTCTTCTGATGGATCAGAAATTAATTCCTGTGACTCAAGTGGAAGGTATATGGTGGTGGTGGTGGTGTTGGTGGTGAGCGACTCAACCAAGTCTGATGCGTCCTTTGACGTGATCGAACGAACATTGTGCCACTTCCCACTTTGGCTCCGGCCTGGTGCTCCTGCCCTACCCCTATCACCCCTGCAGAAGGGCCTGCCTCTTCCTCTGCCTTTTATTTTTTTAAATGACCCTGTGACAAAAGTCTCTGGAGAAGCGCAGTAGATGTGGAAGAAGGTATATAACAAAATCTGTCATTTTGGGGGGCCACTGGTTTATTGCACCAGTTCTGAAACTTTTTTTTCAGGTACATTTTTGAATGTGTGTAGCAGAGGTAACGCAGCGAAAGAGGCAAAAATTCAACAGTAACCAAATACACCGCCAGTCACAATGCTGCACAATACAAATCCACTATAATATGCTTTCTATATTTGAAAATATATTATTAGTGTATATTACACCTATATACTGCACAGCAAGTAGTATACCTATACCAGTGCTTGAAAGGACTTTTGTGGACCTGTTAGGTAACGATTTGTGTCACTACAGTCTGTCCCTGCTGGAAACAGCAACCTGTCCCTACAATGACAAAAATAATATAAATATATTACTATATACTGCTGACAGGGCCGCTGATAGGGGGGGGCCACCAGCCCTCCTGTAGGGACCCTGGGCACACAGGGGGCCCGGACAGCAAGAGGATCGGTGGAGCAGAGAATGACAGTGTCTCACACCCAGCAACTCAAAGCCGGTTTCTCTCCATCTCGCTCCCGCGGCTTTTAGCTGGTAGGTGAGAGACACAGGGCTGGATTTAGGGGATGCCGGAGTGGCTTGTTATACCCCCCCCCGAGCTGTTTCCTCCGCCCGCACTCACAGCTAAAACGAGGAGACGGCAGCTTGCAGCCTGGAGTGGTGAGAGAAGAAGTGCCGGAGGGAGGTGTGCTGTGTTTTGTTCTCCCCTCCTGTCAGAAGAGCGCTGGTCTTTACAGTACATGAGACCGGATCACTCTTACTGTAGATCGCATGGCACTGTACACACACCGCCCCCTATCCACATTTGTTGCTGCTGGGAGGTGAGCACTGAGCAGCTTTTGGAGGAGATAGGGGCGCTGTGTGTGTGTGTACAGTGCAATGCAATCTACAGTAAGAGCGATCCGGTCTCATGTACTATAAAGACCAGCACTCTTCTGACAGGAGGGGAGAACAAAACACAGCACACCTCTTCATGGCTGTGTTGGCAAATGTAATGGGGATTTTGGGAGGGCGATATGTGTGAGGAGGAAGAATGGGGGCATATGTGCTGGGAGGAGAGATTGGGGGGGCAGGGGGGTAATTTAGAGGGGGTTGTGCTAGGAGGGGGACTTTTGTTTGGAAATTTGTGCACAGGGGCCCTGTCAGGTAAGCTGTACGGGGCCCTGTGATTTCTATAAGCGACCCTAACTGCAGAGCAAGTAGTACACCTATACAAGTGCTTAAAAGGACCTTTGTGGACCTGTTAGTTAACGATTTGTGTCACTACAGTATGTCCCTGCTGGAAACAGCAACCTGTCCCTACACTGACAAAAAGTATATGAATGTATTACACACCTATATACTGCACAGCAAGTAGTACACCTATACCAGTGCTTGAAAAGACTTTTGTGGACCTGTCCTGCTCAGCCAGCTTTGCGCATGACCCTCCCGTAAACTGTGTTTTCTATGCCTCAGTTTATGAATGAACGGGACACTCTGTACAAATTTATTCCTGAGGCTGCAGAGAAAAGGACTGATGAATTTGTCCTCAGTCCCTTTCTCTGTCTCAAAACTGAGACATTAGGGGTCTGATATATTCAAAATACCTAAAGAGTCACCACACAGATGTCTCCTGTTTACTACAGAGTTTGAGAGATAATAACCTGTATTGTAAGTTGAAAAAGTGCGAGTTCCATCTTAAACAGGTTACATTTCTGGATTATGTCATTTCTACTGCAGATTTTTCAATGGATCCTGAGAAACTATCTGCAGTTCTACAGTGGTCTTGAACCGTAGGTCTCCGTCCACTACAATGTTTTCTTGGCTTTGCCAATTATTCTTGGAAATGTATGTGTAATTTCTCTTCTCTGGTCAAACCCCTGACTGCTTAGACCAAGAAGGATGGCAACCCACAGATCTGGTCTCCGGATTCCATTAAAGCCTTTTAGGCTCTCAAGGCTGCCTTTGTTTCTGCTCCTGTTCTGGCACATCCAGATCCTACGTTGCCCTTTTTTTTTAGGTTAATGCATCTAAGACTGGAGTAGGCGCCCTTCTGTCTCAACGTCCTACCTCTGATGCCGTGTACACACCATCACTTTATGTGATGACAAAAAACAACATTTTTTGTGAAGTAAAAAACGTTGTTTTGGAAACTTCAATTTTCAAAAAAGGACGTTGCCTACACACCATCGTTTTTTCACAATGCTCTAGCAAAGCGAGGTTACGTTCACCACTCTTTTCCATTGAAGCTCGCTTCATAACTAGCTTCTGGGCATGCGCGGGTTGAAAAACGTTGTTTTAAACGTCGTTTTTTGCTACACACGGTGATTTTTTGTGAAACAAAAAACAACGTTTTAAAAAACGACACAAGACATAAAACGACGTTTTCCCCCACACACGGTCATTTAAATTGACGTTCTTAAAAACGTTGTTTTTTTCCATCACATAAAGTGATGGTGTGTACGCGGCATGAGAGCACTGTGCATCCTTGTGGCTACTTTCCAAGAAATTGTCTCCTGCGGAATGCAAGATGGGAGACAGAGAATTGTTTGCTATCATTTTAGCTCTTAAAGAATGGAGGCATGTCTTTTGAGGGTACCACTGTACCAGTTCTCATTTTGACAGACCATAAGAATCTCACATTCTTGTCTGAGACAAAACGCTCATCTCCCAGAAGGGCTTGTTGGGATCTTTTTCTGTCAAGCTTCAATTAAATAGTCTCACTCTTACTATTACTGAGAATGTAAGGGCTGAGGCATTGTCACAACAGTTTTCCTTCTCCTCCAAGATGGAGTCGGTTCCTACTCCTGTGATACCTCCTGATCCCATTATGGCCATGATTCACACTAGTCTCACTTCACCTTTGGGTGACAGAATTCTTGCTGCTCAGATCCATTCTCCTCTTGGAAAACCTTGTGACCATGCTGCTTTGTCCCCGAGAATGTCTGAACTTTTTTGCTCCAGACATATCTTTCTTCCAAGGCAGCTGGGAACCAGGGTAGGATAAACTCATCTAGTCTATTGGACATTTATTCTAGTGGCCTAGTCTCTGTGCTGATGTAACTACCTTTGTAGCCACTTGTTTCGTGTGTGCTCAGAGATAAAAACCATGACACCTTCCAATGGGCCTTGTACAACCTAGACCCAATAGAGTGAGGCCTTGGACCCACTTGTCTATGGATTTTATTGTGGTGTTACCCAACTCCCAGGGCAACACAGTTATTCTTATGGTGGTTGACCGGTTCTCGAAGATGTCTCATTGCATTTCACTTAAAAATTTGCCCACATACAAAGGACTGGCATCCATTTTAACTCAGGAGATGTTTCGGTTACCCAAGGTTATCATCTCGAACAGTGGTAGTCAGTTTGTGTCTGGGTTTTGACGAGCCTTTGTGCACAGTTGGGAATTTATGCTTTCCTTTTCCTCTGCATATTACCTGCAGTCCAATGGGGCCGCAGAATGAGCAAACCAAACCTTGGAGCAATTTCTATGTTGCTATATTTCTGACCACTATAACAAATGATCAGACCTTGGGCAGAATTTGCTCACAGTAGTGGTTGCCATAATACTACCCCAGCCGTATATTGCTTTTAATATTTGTCTATTACCTTAATAAAGTTTGTATTGAAATTTTATATTATGTAAAAAAAAATCCATGTATATGATTATTTTGAGTACCTGGGCCCTTAAAGTCCCATAGGGGTTGCTTTCCTTTTAGCTTTCAAACTATTTAGGATGATGGCCTAATAATTCCCTGACTATACTTCTTTTTTTTTTTTTAATATAAATTTACCTTTATTTTCTTATAAGAAAGGCATAATTAAATAATAAACCAAAAAAGTCCCTGACTATACTTTTAATCTAAGTAAAAGAGATCATGGAAATGCCCAGGCTTAAAATGCTGGGAGGAAGTAAACAGAAGCTGGTTATCTAATTTTTTTTTTTTCTTCACGATCAGCAAGAGGAGAAAAAGAAGAAAGTCAGCAACTGACTTCTGTTACAGGGACATTGGTCCTAATCTGTGCTGCTAATCAGTACCAACTGGTGACCATCAGTGCCCACCAGTGCTGCTAATTAGTAGCCACCAGTGGCACCTTTCAGTGCCCAACAGTGCCACCTATCAGTGCCCATCAGTGCTGCCAATCAGAGCCCATTAGTGCCTCATCATCAGTGTCACCTAACAGTGCCACCTATTTGTGCCCATCAGTGCCACTTTTTAGTCCTGCCTATCAGTGCCCTTCAGTGGCACCTATCAGTGCCCTTCAGTGCCACCTATCAGTGCTCACCAGTGCCGCCTCATCAGTGCCCATCAGTGTAGCCCCATCAGTGCCCATCAGTGCCACCTATCAATGCCACGTCATCAGTGCCTATCATTTCAGCCTCATCAGCACACATAATTGAAGGAGACAAGTGAATAAAAATCAAGGATTGGTGTTGTGCTCCAAATAATAAATATAAAGTGCTGAAACAGGTGACAATATATATTGATTCCAGTATAAAACTGACAAGTAGTAGTAATATAAAGAAATCCAATGCTTCAATGAGAAAAACAAATATATATATATATATATATATTGTAATAGTGAGGGTCCCTGTCACCATGGAGACACAGCAAAAATGGATACAGAGTCTGCATGTCAGCAGACTGCAGAACTACACAGCATAGTTTTTAAATGGAGAAAACTGCTCTGTCAGTTTTCTCCAGGTTTTGATAGTTTTGAATGGGGCTGTGTAGTTGGAGATCCTGCAGAGACTTGTGCGGGATGGGATCTCCAATCCTGTGTCCGGGTCTTGGTAATAACCAGCAGGTTGGGTTTCCAGCTGAAGGTTGCCATTATAATCAGGGACTGGTCAGAACAAAGAGGGAGGTGGAAGGTGTGCAGCTGGCTGTTGCTGCAAGACAGACCTGTATGCGGGGATCTGTCTGTCTGTCTGCCCTGGAGACTACATCCCTGGTGTGGGGGAACTTTGTGCCTGAAGGACTGGGAGGCTGGTAGACCTGAGGTGACTAGCCAGTCCAAGAGGGGCTAAAGGAAGTCCGGAAGTCTGGGAGATGGTGGGCTGGAGAACCTGTTGAGGCCAGGAGTGGGCCAGGTTAGCAGGTGCAGTAAGCCTAGGAGCCAGGAGGCTTGGTATTTTGAGTTCTGTGAACATTTCTGGAGAAGAACCCCTGCGTGGGAAATCCTGTGTGTGAACTGTTTATTTTTCCTTTTTAATAAAAATGGGCTGCCATGCCCTCAACTGAACAACTGCCTACTGTGGACTCGCTAAAAAATCAAATTTTGCCACTTGAGTTAAACCCCCAATGTTTACAGTGGTGGATTCAGCGGGCATCTAGACGGTGAAATCCGGGTCCTTGCTCCGTGGTGAGTCGCAGCAGGAGTAATGCCGCGTACACACCATCACTTTTTGTGATGAAAAAAAATGACATTTTTAAAAATGTCATTTAAAATGATCGTGTGTGGCCAAAATGTCATTTTATGTCTTCTGAAAAATGACCAAAAAAAAATTCCAACATGCTCGAATTTTTTATGTCATTTTTCAAAATGTCATTTTTTGTGTCATAAAAAATGATCGTGTGTGGGCAAAACTACGTAAAAAATGACGTTTTAAACCCGCACATGCCCTGAAGCAAGTTAGGAGACGGGAGGTAAAACTACTATTCATAATGGAGTAAGCACATTCATCACGCTGTAATGCCGCGTACACACGGTCGTTTTTTGCGATGAAAAAAAACGACGTTTTTTAAAACGTCATTTAAATTGATCGTGTGTGGGCAAAACGTCGTTTTTTGTCTTCAAAAAAACGACCAAAAAAAAATTCCAACATGCTTGAATTTTTTGTGTCGTTTTTCAAAACGTCGTTTTTTGTTTCACAAAAAGTCACCGTGTGTAGCAAAAACGTCGTTCAAAACGACGTTTTTCAACCCGCGCATGCCCTGAAGCTAGTTATGAAGCGAGCTTCAATGGAAAAGAGTGGTGAATGTAACCTTGCTTTTTGTAAAAAAAACGATGGTGTGTATGCAAAATTGTCTTTGAAAAGTGACGTTTCAAAAACGTCGTTTTTTACTTCACAGAAAACGTCTTTTTTTTTCATCGCAAAAAACGACCGTGTGTACGCGGCATAACAGACAAAAAAGCAGGAATCGTCTTTTACTAACAAGTAACCAGCTAAAAGCAGCCTCAAGGCAAATAGAACTTCCCCTTTAGAGTGCCATCACTTTGTTCATCATTTTCCAAAAATGATGGTGTGTACGCAACGTCATTTTTAAAAATGAAGTTTGAAAAATGTCATTTTTTTTCATGAAGAAAAATGACATTTTTTTTCATCACAAAAAGTGATCGTGTGTAAGGCCCCGTACACACGGCCGAGGTTCTCGCTGAAAATCAGCGAGAACCTCGCTGGAATGCACATTCCAGCGAGGACCTCGGCCGTGTGTACGGTCTCGGCGAGCTTCCCGTCGGGAAGCCCGTCGAGCCGAAATAGAGAGCACGCTCTCTATTTCCTCGACGGCCCGCCTGGAAGAATGGCTGGTTGCCATTCCCGACGGGCGGGTCGCCGAATCCGACGGCCGGGAGAGAACCTCGACGGGCGGAACGATGTGTTCTGCCCGTCGAGGTTCTCTGCCGTGTGTACGGCACCTACGGGGCATAACTGCTAGCTGTGTGTAGCAGACAGGCAAACTGCATTGCGCAGAAGTTTATTTTGGACTGTGTTGCATACAGGTGGTGCACCTGTGAGATTATTTTTTTTCCCTTTTTACTGCTGTGAACTGTGTAACAAGCTGCTGTGCATGCGACTGCAAGGATGCGACAGTCAAAACATAAGAAGTTCATGTTAAAGCAAGTTAAAGGGGAAGTGAGCTCAGCGTGGCCTGAGAAGATGTCTCCACCTAGGAGGGCCAGTCAAAAGGGGCCAGTGGTGTATGAGACTGTGAATGAGTGGTTCAAGTGGAACCAGACTAAAGAATCGGATGCGGTACAAAGGGCTGAGATAGTGGCATCTGATTACATGCAACCCATGCTACCTACAGAGGAGGTTGGAGACTTCCTGGAAAAGTTTGAAAAAGTCGCTAGTGTTGCTCACGAATATTCGCATTGCGAATATTCGCTACGAATATTGCATATTCGAGTATTCGCGAATATTGCGGCGAACATTCGCTATGGCGAATATTCGTATTTTTTCAAATTTATTTTTAAAACGGATCACATCCTAGTGATCTCCATCGACGTCTAAAAGCATTGCTGGTATGATTAGAGAGAGACCCTGGGCCGAGTAGCTGATGCGATTCTTTTATGTTGCCGAAAATTCGCATTTCGAATTTTCGGCAACATAAAAGAATCGCATCAGCTACTCGGCCCTTCTTTTGCATCAGAGCCAATCAGAATAACTCGAATATTCGGCAAAAGGAATATTTTGCGATTGGCTCTGATGCAAAAGAAGGGCGGAGAAGATAATCGCGCAATATTCCTTTTGCCGAATATTCGAGTTATTCTGATTGGCTCTGATGCGCCCTTCTTTTGCATCAGAGCCAATCAGAATAACTCGAATATTCGGCAAACGGAATATTGCGCGATTATCTTCTCCGCCCTTCTTTTGCATCAGAGCCAATCAGAATAACTCGAATATTCGGCAAAAGGAAAATTGCGCGATATTCCTTTTGCCGAATATTCGAGTTATTCTGATTGGCTCTGATGCAAAAGAAGGGCGGAGAAGATAATCGCGCAATAGGAATATTGCGCGATTATCTTCTCCGCCCTTCTTTTCCCCCTTATTCTCCTTTATTTTAAGTAGCGTTAGTGTAGAGTTAGTGTTTAGTGCATATTAGTTTAGTAATACAGGAAATGATCTCCGTTTATGAGAATTTCGCATTAGCGAAATTTTGCAAAATTTTTTTTGGATAAAATATCACGAATATTCGATATTAGCGAATATTCTTCTATATATTCGCGCAATATCGCGAAATCGAATATGGCGTATTCCGCTCAACACTAAAAGTCGCTGTAAGGAGGAAATGGCCTAGAGACCGGTGGCCAAAATTGCTGCAAACCTTATTTCTGGTGGAGTACCGGTCGGTTTACCATTTGATGGATAGGGACCAAGATGACTATCGCAAGTTTAAAGAGGAAATCCTTCTTAGAGGAGAGTTCAGTCGCATCATGGGCTGCCAGCAACGAGAGGTCGTCGCCCATAGCAACGGGAGAGGCATCACTGCGACAACAAAGCAACAATCGAGCAATGGCTCAGGAAAGCATTAGTGTGCATCAGTGTACCAGCCGTGCGTTTTCTGCAAACATATCGGTTGTCACCCCTGGCAACAATGGTAAGAAGTTTGTGTGGCCTGCAGGGGGTACCGATGAGGAAAGTAAAAATGTGTATTATGGCCGCTTATGTGAAGTGGTCAGCCCAGAAAGGACACAACAGTCTGTAACCACCATGAGGTGTAGCCAACCATCTTTGGAGTGCTGGTCTGCTGTTACCCCTAGCAACAGGGATACTGTGTTACATGCAGGGGGTGTTGGTGGGTCTGGAAAGGCTGCAGTGTTTCTCCATGACCACATGAAAAATTCAGCATATGGAGACACCACAGATGAGAGACAACGCACTCAAATGAAGGCTATGACAGCGGTTACAGGAAGTGGTAAGACTGTTGCAGTTTATGGGACAGAACCCAATGAAGTAGAAGTGTGTTCAGCGGGGAGATCCGCAGTACAGGTGGACTTGCTACAGTGTGCTACCCAGAGTAGGGGGGAGGCACAGGGTAAAGCCCAACTGTCAGCAAGATTAAAGACTGAAAAGGACATGGGGACTCTGTATGTACCTGGTGGAATCCAGCTGGAAGAGTGCTGGAAGAGCTGTACTAGGGGTGACCAAAGAAATCCGTATACCATGTTCCCTAGTGACAGATATAGGTGCTGTGGGGTTGCCCAGAGAAACCTCCCAGGAGCCCACAGTGTTGGAGCGGAGGGTTTCCCAGGTCAGCTGTAGAGCTTCTCTAGTGGGGTAAGGGGCCACCCGCAATAGCTACAGCTATGTTTAAGTGTCATGATGATCCTCTAAAGGTTGAGAAATGTATTTCTGGAAATGTCATATTTGAGAATGTTGTTGGTGATATGTTTACTAAAAAGGATGGGAGAACGATGTCTTCCTTGACCACCAGAGGCAGAGCTGTGTTGGAACTGGAGGTTGTTCAGGACCGCTCTGGCACTACTCTGGGGGAACAAGGAGGGACTGCACCACACATTGAGTGTGTGTGGGTGCAGACCACCCGCCTGGTATGTGATCAGTTTGGTGAAAAATGTATTCATACTGTAAAAGCTAGTAGTGTAAAGCGGGATGTGATGGTAGCGCCACCAGAACAATCTGGTCAAAATGGGGTATTGCATCCTGTGGTTTGTGACGAAACATCGTCCCAATGTGACACAAGTGAAACTGTGCTTGTACAATGTGATGCGTCTAGCGATGACAAATGTACTGTATTGGGTAATGAGACCCAGGTTCCTTTGGTGCCTCTTGGAACAGGTGATGCAGTGCTGCAGAATGCCTGTCAGGGAAGTACCACTGACTGGGACAGCTGGGCTAAACAATTGCTAGCCATGCTGGATAAGGCTAGGTTGGGTAACACAGATTTGGACATAACACCTGCTATGCCCAATGGAGGGAGTGCAGGGTGGCCAGTGGCCAAGGGCGTGTTTGCCCCTGCAGAGATTGCTTTCCTCCAGTCAGAAGGACCGGTTAAGGGCGCATGCATGGCAGATGTGTTTTCCGCAGCCCAACCGCTGGAAAATAGTGAGCGCAAAAATGGCAATGTGACGTATGACCTGCAGCGGCTCACTGATGCTGGGACGGAAGGGATAAATGTGAGATGTACGTCTGACGGCGCTCCAGGCTGTGAAGACTGATACCGCCAGTGAGGTGGGGGTTTGCTGAAAATGTCTCTACCTTTCCAGCTTCAGTGGATGAGCCCCTCCAAGTCATTGCTAAGGGAAAAGTCCCTAGAAAGGTCATGTATGTAGACGTGGGTCGCATTAAGTTGACTAATGTATTGTTGAAACTGCTTGAGGTCCAAAAAGCACATCTGTTATACACTTGGGTGTCTCCATCGTGGTCAGACAAGGTGGTACTGCGTAGTACCAGTAGGTGGAGCCAAGTAGTACAGGCTATGCTTTATGGTAATAACAAGAGGAACTGGTTGGTACCATGTTTGTTAGCAGTATGGCAAATGTTCTCAAGGTTCTCTGAGAGGGTGCTTCCAGTTATGGATGGAAGGCGATCAGGAGAACGCTTGAAAACATCAGAAGTCTCTCCGCCTGATGCGGTGACTAGGAACATTTCTGCTGATGCAGTCCAAAGTGTGGCTCAGCAGTGGTCAGTAGAGGGCACGGGCACTGCCTCACCCACTAGACTTTACATGAAGAAAGGGAGCGAAATGGACGTGGCAGTAGCAGAGATTTTACCTGTCAGTCGCACAAAGGTACAAATTAAAGTACCCGGAGACACTGTGGGAGAAAGTGCTAAAGGAACAGGTTCTCTATATGAAGAATGTGAGGGTTTCAGGCAAGGCAGTGTTCCCCTGAGAAAAGAAAATAAGCCCAGGAACCCCAGAAGAGGGAGAAAGCGTAGGATAGAAAAAAGTGGGATCCCATGGAGAGTCAGGGTAGGACTGACCTGGAAGCGCACCCGAAAAAAGGGTTGGGCCTACGCGACTGACAGACCGCACAGAGGTATCCCAACCTTAATGACGTGTGCTGGTGTTCCGCCCCCTTCGGGATCGAAACAAAGGGGGGGGGGATATGTAATAGTGAGGGTCCCTGTCACCATGGAGACACAGCAACAATGGACACAGAGCCTGCATGTCAGCAGACTGCAGAACTACACAGCATAGTTTTTAAATGGAGAAAACTGCTCTGTCAGTTTTCTCCAGGTTTTGATAGTTTTGAATGGGGCTGTGTAGTTGGAGATCCTGCAGAGACTTGTGCGGGATGGGATCTCCAATCCTGTGTCCGGGTCTTGGTAATAACCAGCAGGTTGGGTTTCCAGCTGAAGGTTGCCATTATAATCAGGGACTGGTCAGAACAGAGAGGGAGGTGGAAGGTGTGCAGCTGGCTGTTGCTGCAAGACAGACCTGTATGCGGGGATCTGTCTGTCTGCCCTGGAGACTACATCCCTGGTGTGGGGGAACTTTGTGCCTGAAGGACTGGGAGGCTGGTAGACCTGAGGTGACTAGCCAGTCCAAGAGGGGCTAAAGGAGGTCCGGAAGTCTGGGAGATGGTGGGCTGGAGAACCTGTTGAGGCCAGGAGTGGGCCAGGTTAGCAGGTGCAGTAAGCCTAGGAGCCAGGAGGCTTGGTATTTTGAGTTCTGTGAACATTTCTGGAGAAGAACCCCTGCGTGGGAAATCCTGTGTGTGAACTGTTTGTTTTTCCTTTTTAATAAAAATGGGCTGCCATGCCCTCAACTGAACAACTGCCTACTGTGGACTCGCTAAAAAATCAAATTTTGCCACTTGAGTTAAACCCCCAATGTTTACAGTGGTGGATTCAGCGGGCATCTAGATGGTGAAATCCGGGTCCTTGCTCCGTGGTGAGTCGCAGCAGGAGTTACTGCTAGCTGTGTGTAGCAGACAGGCAAACTGCATTGTGCAGAAGTTTATTTTGGACTGTGTTGCATACAGGTGGTGCACCTGTGAGATTAATTTTTTCCCTTTTTACTGCTGTGAACTGTGTAACAAGCTGCTGTGCATGCGACTGCAAGTGGGAAATCCTGTGTGTGAACTGTTTATTTTTCCTTTTTCATAAAAATGGGCTGCCATGCCCTCAACTGAACAACTGTCTACTGTGGACTCTTTTTTGCCACTTTGAGTTAAACCCCCAATGTTTACATATATATATATATATATATATATATATATATGTGTGTGTGTGTGTGTGTGTGTGTGTGTGTGTGTGTGTGTGTGTGTATATATATATATATATATATATATATATATATATATATATATATATATATATATATATATATATATATGTATATATATATATATATATTCGTGATTAATAGTGCAATAAATGGCAAATTAAGTGACTGTAGTGTGTGTGTATATGTGTGTGTGTGTGTGTGTGTGTGTGTGTGTATATATATATATATATATATATATATATATATATATATATATATATATATATATATATATATATATATTAAAAATGCATAAATAGTATAAAACTTCAACAAAAGTCCATGTATATGAAAGTGCAGGTAGTCCAAATCACAATCCGGAAGCAACATAATCTTCCAACTATTAAGAGGTGCACAGTGAAAATCATAAGGTGCTAACTGTCATTCAACAGGTGGCATTGTGATTTAGGGCCCTTTCACACATGAGGACCGTATGTCCGCTTTTTCATTTATCCATTTGCAGATGAAAACGGGACATACATTGGTCTCTATGTGATTGCAGGTGTCAGCGGATAAACATCTGCTGACACCTGTAATTGTCCGCATCCGATTTTGCAGACGGAAGAAAACCCTGGGCCAGATTCACGTACATCGGCGCATTTTTTGACTGGTGTAGCGCACCTCCTTTACGTTAGACTGCCGCAATGTAGTGGCGCAATCACCGTATTCTCGATTGATAGCGCCTGTGCAACGTAATTTCAGAGGCGTAAGGTGGAGTAATTCAAATTGGGAAGGACGTGGGCGTGTTACATTGAAATGAGCCGTGACCCCATGCAAATGGAAGGGCCGGCCAGCTCGCGCATGAGCACATGAAGCAGACCATGGTCAGCACCTCTATGCGCATGCTCACAACTCGGGAACGGCGCAATCGGTGAAATTGGAAGTGGACCCGGGGAACTTGGTGAACTACGCAGACAGCATAAATAGACGGACACAAACGCACTTCTTTGCAAAAGTACATCCCTTTGTATCCCTTCCTATACAGCAAGGTGCTTTTTGTTCTGTTGTTTATTAGCGTTTGTTTGTTTGTTTGTGACGTGTCTTTGAGATATTTGGGGACTGTTTTGCAGAGTGATTTTTGTCTTTTATGTGTTTTCTTTGTTGTTATTTTGTTTAAATTATTTTTGCTGGGCATTTTTTTTTTTTTTTGCTGGTCAATTATTATTATTTTTTGGTTCGGTTTGTGTATGATTTGGGAATGTGGGGGTGACATTCCTGCCGGAAAAGGGGTGTCACCCTCATTTGTGGTGAAGTGATCCCCAGGTCCGTGTGAATGGTGTATGAATGTACAGTGACATAATTGGAGCCGTGGCATGGTGTTGCTGCTCACAAGTCCTGCATGGTGGGCTTGTGCCAATCCAATGTGATGAGGATGTGATGTGTCTGTGCTAGGGACCACAGTGGTGTGCATGCATGCATTCTCATTGTGCCATGATTAATGTGTGTGTGTGTGTGTGTTTAACGTGCAAAGATGATGTGAGCTGGCTCCTGGCTGCTCTTCCCTCAGAAGATGGGGTAGCCTTGGTTAGGGGGGTTCCATATAGGAGTCATGAGATGGGGTCCCAGTGCATATGCAGAGTCACCCTGAAGGGATAAGACAGGAGGATGTTAGTAGTGCATGTGCCCCTTGTGATTTCAGCATCATGGGGGGGGGGGGGACAGTCATGCCTGCCACCCATGTCACTCACCAACCAGCCAGCTGTCCCCATACATGTTCTGTTCGAAATCTGTGGGGATAGGGCTCTGATTGTATATGTAGCTGTCATGGATGTCATGGGTGGTGTCATGTGTTGAGCTCCTGCAGGGTTGTGGTTAATTCCATGATGGCATGAGGGGTGAATCTGAAGATGCGAGACACCTCAGAATCACTCATGGCAAAGATGTCTATGCGTGTGTGATATATGAAGTGAAGATTAGATATCAGATTAGATTATTATATTCATCAAGGTTTTAAAGGGCTATTGAAAGAAAGTGAGACAGTGTTTGTAATGTGTATGTATTGATGTATATATGTATGTATATTTTTTGTAAAAAAAAAATTGAAAGCAAAGAATTTTTTTTTGTAAAAAAAAAAAAAAAAAAAAAAAAAAAAATCCTCTCCCGTGCCCTCCTCCGTGCCCTCCTCCTTCTTTGCTCATCTAAAGTCAGTAGTATAGCTATGAGCATGGATGCCACTGGCATGTTGGCATACAGATTGTTGTGCAACACGTGTGACTGCTCAGCTCCTCACTAACAGTGTTGCTTTCTCTGACATGTAGACGAATTGTCTAATTTTATACCACCTTTTATATGGTCTAATTTTAGACAGGCCGTGCAGCTGTTGTGCACAGCGCGTAGCCTGAGCTGCACCAACGTTCTTTTGTGGATCCCCGTAACGCCCTCATTAGCATATTTGAATAGCAAGTCAATGGTGTGTCTAGCGCAGTTTTGCGCAGACGAATGCGCCTGTCTATCGAAATTACGCAGGACAAAAAAAAGATTTCTTGCGTATCTCGTTTTGGGGATGCGGCGCATCGAAACGCATGCGCAAATTTAGACTAACGCCGCGCATCTCCTGTAACGCCGGCGTAATCGCTCTGTGAATCTGGCCCCCTATTTTTTCTTCCGTCTGCAGAGCAGATCGGATGAACACAGACATACGGTCCGTGTTCACCTGACCCCCCCCATAGGGGAGAGCGGAGAAAAGACAGGGCGGTCCCTGCACAGTGTGCGGGGACCGCCCTGTCATCCGACGGCTCAGCGGGGATATACAGAGCGATCCCCGCTGAGCTTACGGACACACGGAGGCGGATCAATACTGATCCGCCCCGTGTGAAAGGGTCCTTAAGTGCTTGAGAATCTTTGGTGCAAAATGACACCCACTGGTGTACTAACTTCTTATCTTAGATAAGCAGCATTCAAAGAAAACAGGGGGGTAGATGATCACTCTGGGGGAAGAGGGGAGCCTCCTATCCATGCCTCTGGGGGGTTTCAAGTGTATGCAGAGCCTAGGTGATGATCCCTTTCTCCAGGACCAGGTAAAATAGCCAAGCACTGCTTAGAATGTATCAAACTGGTTATGGATAGAGAGCATGCAAAAAAGGCTCTATAGTGTAGTATTTTTTTTAAAACTAATATTTTATTATACAAAAAGGTCAGGTACTCACGTTAAATAAAAATGTACATTGTATCCTAACAAATTGTGATCTCGCGGTAGACGTCACTTCCAGTGTCTATTTGTCCTACATATATCATCACCATCATGTGACTTCATCAGGGATCTGTGAAAGAGACAAATCACCCGTTTTTTTTTTTTTTTTTTTTTTTATTTCAACAATAGATTTTTATTGGTTTTCACATAAACAAGTGCACAACAAAGCATCAATTCAGTAGCAAAATACATGCAAATATCATAGGGTATGCAAGTTATATAACATCATTATGATTGATACAAAATAAAGCATAGGATCCAGTCAACAAATTATGACCGTAGAGACCTGAGTAAGAATCACATATGAAGACAAATATGGGAGGTGGGAAGGAGCCACCCCCCCCCCCGGACACCCCTTACGGGATCTATACTGTGTCCAGGGCTTAGGCCAGTCCCCAGCTCCTGAGTCAGAAATACAATCTTGCGGATTAGCTAAGATATGACTCGGTACCAGCAGAATAAGGAGGACAACACAGAGAAGAGTCAAAGATACATTTAATCTATTCTGAGATCCCAGGACAACTTATGCTATGTAGAAGGCAGGGAGATTTGAGGAGTGCTATTGAACCAAAGTAGCCAAGGATGCCATTGCCTGAGGATCTTATTTCTATGTTTGTTCTGCAGTCCCATATGGAAGAAAAATATATTTCCAATATATTTATTTTAAAAAATTATATATTTTAAATATATTTACAATATATTGGCCTACGCGAATATATTTTTACATCTATTCCAAAAATGTAAATTCAAATATATTTTCCAAAGGCATATATTTTAAAATATATTTTTTTCAATATATTTGACATATATTTTTGAGCATCTAAAAAAATGCATTTAAACATATATTTTTAAATATACTTGTAAAGGCATTCCAAAATATAATTTAAATGCATTTTCCAAAGACATATATTGAAAAATATATTTTTTAAATATATTCTTCAGATTTTTTTCAACATATATTTTTACATATATTTGTAAATGTGTTCCAAAAATATAATTGTAATATATTTTCCAAAGGCATATATGTGAAAATATATGTTTGAAAATATATTGTCCAGATATTTTTGAACATATAAAAAAATGCATTCAAACATATATCTTTAAATATACTTGTAAATGCATTCCAAAAATACAATTTAAATATATTTTACAAAGCTATATATTAGAAAATATATTTTTAAAATATGTTTTTCTGAAAATATTTAATGTCTAATAAAGACATTTCAACATATATTTTGTCTGATATTTTTGTAACTATGTCATAGATAACATTCTGAATACATTTATAAGAGACCCACTACCATTTTAAAATGGCTTGTTTTACTCTTTTAAAATAAACTTAAAAAAAAATAAAAGATTCAAATAAAATATATTTTTTTTATAAGATTTTAAGCACATAATCCATTCAATACAAAGCAGATAAACCTCTCGCATCCACTTTCCATTCCCAAAGAATTTTTGTATAAGTCATTCTGAATTGAGAACGCTTGTCGGCGGACCAGCAAACGTCTTAAGATACAGCAAGTCCAGTTATATTGATTGACCTGAATGAATGAGAACCTTCACAGACATCCACCTCCACAGTCCAAGGGTCTTGTCTGCTTACAGAGTACAGAGAGAAACTCTGGATATAAATCTTCAATGTTCTGTTTAATCCATGAATCAGAAGTTGCACTATTATTACCAAACTCGCTCATCAGTGTCTTTATGGACCTTGCTTTGTGCACTGGTGGGCAGTCATGTTGGAACAGGAAGGGGCCATCCCCAAACTGTTCGCACAAAGTTGGGGGCATAACATTTTCCCAAAATGTCTTGGTATGCTGACGCCTTAAGAGTTCCCTTCACTGGAACTAAGGGGCCAAGCCCAACCCCTGAAAAACAGCCCCACATCATAATCCCCCCCCCCCACACACACACACACCATAATCCACCAAATGATTTGGACCAGTGCACAAAGCAAGGTCCATAAAGACATGGATGAGTGGGTTGGGGTGGAGAAACTTGACTGGCCTACACAGAGTCCTGACCTCAACCTGATAGAACACCTTTGGGATGAATTTGTGTGGAGACTGTGAGCCAGGCCTTCTCATCCAACATCAGTGCCTGAACTAAAAAATGTGCTTCTGGAAGAATGGTCAAACATTCCCATAAGACAGCCTTCTCAGAGGAATTGAAGCTGTTATAGACTGGCATGCTATTAAAACTCATGTGCGTGTAAAGGCAGGCGTCCCAAAACTTTTGGCAATATAATATATATTGTATATATACTGTATATTCTTTTTATACTAAGTCCAGTCCATTGTTTGGACTTCGTACCTGCCGAAGGGTAATTCCAGCAGCAAAAAGTTCCCCCCAGCACAAAATTAAAACTCAGCAGCTACACAAAGGGGGTTATTTACTAAAGGCAAATCCACGTTGCACTACAAGTTCAAACTACAAATTCAAAGTGCACTTGAAATTGCAAGGAAAGTGCACTTGGAAGTGCAGTCGCTGTAGATCTGAGTGGGCAAGGAAAATAAAAAAAACAGCATTTTAGCTTGCACATGATTGGATGATAAAATCAGCAGAGCTTCCCTTCATTTCAGTTCTACCCCTCAGATTTACAGCGCCTGCACTTACAAGTGCACTTTCAGTGCAATTTCAAATGCACTTTGCACTTGTAGTTTGCGCTTGTAGTGCAAAGTGGATTTGCCTTTAGTAAATAACCCCCCATACTGTACACATACTGCAGCTGCTGACTTAATATTAGGACACTTACCTGTCCTGGAATCCGGCGATGTTGGTATCCCAGCCAATGTTTCCATTGGCTCTCGGGTGCTGCTGCCTCCATTGCCTATATATAGGGACAATTCACACCACATGCAGCCCAGTGCGGTTTTTTTTTTGTCTGCATGGAAAGTAAGTTATATGGTTTTCAATGGCATAATTCACACTAGTGCTTGCAGTTCCAGAAAAAAAGTAGAGCATGCTGCATTTTTCCTGCACTGGACTGTAATGGAACACTGTAAAGCACATCAAAAACGCACTAGAATGCACCTGAACACACTGGAACACACATGTCCTTATCTAAGGTTAAGAAAAAAAAGAGGGGAAAATGCACTGGAATGCTTTAAAAACACACCAAACATACCCTGGAATGCATCAAAAACACACATGCAGAAAAGCATTGGCAAAGTAGGTGGGGGGGGGGGGGGGGGGGGGGGAAGAGGCAAATAAGTGGAGCTTCCACTTTTGGGTGGAACTCCGCTTTAAATGTCATATCCCTGCCCAAGCTGCACTGCCAATGCTAGGCTGTGCTGGAAGATAAATATGTAAGTGATGAGAGCTGCATTCTTGTGCGTGTGTATATATATATATATATATATATATATATATATATACTGTGTGTGTGTGTATATGTGTGTGTGTATATATATATATATATATATATATATACCGTATTTGCTGGCGTATAAGGCGACCAGGCGTATAAGACGACCCCCTAATTTTACAGTTTTTTAACGTTTTTTTTGCCTGTACTCACCGTATAAGTCGACCCCCGTTCCGATACTTCATATTTCTTCCTTCTGGAGCCATATACTTCTTCATTCTTACTGGGACTGGAGCCAATCACGGCGAGCGATGTATTCTATTAATGAATACAAAGCCTGCTTGGATTGGCAGAGGTTGTAACATCATCAGCCCGTGCATCTCTGACTCTCAAAGCCAATCCGAGCAGGCTACTGTATGTAGGCACTCGGATTGACAGAGGTTGTTACCCCAATCTGAGCAGGCTCTGTATTCATTTGAATACATCGCTCACCGGGATTGGCTCAGCGGTATATACTGTATGTAGCCGAAGCTACATGCGATATTACCGCACATCCAGCAGGCATCCGAGCAGCTGACCCGGTGTATAAGATGACCCCTGCTTTTTGCCCAGTTTTTTTAAGTGTAAAAGGTAGTCTTATACGCCAGCAAATACAGTATATATATATATATATATATATATATATATATATATATATATATATATACACACACACACACACACACACACACACACACACACACATATATATATATATATATATATCTCAGATATACTGTGTGTGTGTGTGTATATATATAGGGTGACCAGACATCCCCGGTTTCAGGGGACAGTCCCTGGATTAAGGACACTGTCCCTAGACCAAGTTTTTTCCCAGTTTTGTCCCCATTGGATTTGAACAGGGGCTGGGGCAATTTCAAAGACAGTCAGTGCAGAATTAAAAAAATAATAATTCTGAATTACACCCCCCTACTCTGTCGCTCCTACTAGCTTGGGGGGGGGGGATTTTTTCCATTACCTGTGCCCCTTTCTGATGATCATGTGTTGGCCGGAGCAGAGGGAATATTTCTTCAGTTTCAGGTGCATTCCCATTCAGCTCCGCTTCCATGTTCTTCTGCCTTGGCTCAAGTCCCGGCCAGCTGCCTGCCTGCTTATCTTCCTCCGCTCCCCACCAAGCAGTAGCGGGGACCCGGAGTGTAAGACTTGGCAGGCTGTGTGGTGGGCGGCTGCAGCGATGGGCAGAGAGACGCTGATTGCCGCCATTACTTGTAAAAAAAAATGTGTCCCTGGATTTTTTTTAAAAAATCTGGTCACCTTAGTATATATAAATATATATATATATATATATATATATATATATATATATACACACACACACATACACATAGAGTATATCTGATATATATATATATACACACACACATGTACCAGAATGAAGATACAAAATATATATATAGAATGCATCTCCCATCACTTACTTACATGTATAAATATTTTTCTCATTTCTTTTATCTCATTCTTTTTATTGGGATGTGGGTTTGAATTCTGTGCCTTCGATCTTATAATATGTGAATTCAGCCCTGGGGAAAACTCTTTAAATGAGACTGCAATGATAATACAGGAAACAATACAGGAGGTGTGTGACAGGAAGTGAGCAGTGGGAACCAGAGGGGTGAACTTTCACCTCTCACTTCCTGTTCCTGGTAAGGCCTAGTCTGAAAAGGAAAGCATGGCAGCATGGTGGAGATGCTCTCTGTATTCCCCTGGATGTATTCTCCTGGATGAAAGGTGAGCCTTCTATGTAATAATATTAGAATTGTGAAAGTTTGGTGTATGAGTTAAGTTGTATTTGTCTATTTCCTGCTGAATAGTTCTCATTCTGTGTACATTCACCTTCCCAGTTACCATACAGCATGTGCACAGTAATGTAATATTATAGAGCTCCTCTTCCACAGCATGTCACCCTGCTGCATATAATATGTATGTCTTCCATGTTATATCCAGTAACTGTGTAACATACTGTCAGTGTACATTGCTGCATATAATATGTATGGCTTCCATGTTATATCCAGTAACTGTGTAACATACTGTCAGTGTACATTGCTGCATATAATATGTATGGCTTCCATGTTATATCCAGTAACTGTGTAACATACTGTCAGTGTACATTGCTGCATATAATATGTATGGCTTCCATGTTATATCCAGTAACTGTGTAACTTACTGTCAGTGCACATTGCTTTATATAATATGTATGGCTTCCATGTTATATCCAGTAACTGTGTAACATACTGTCAGTGTACATTGCTGCATATAATATGTATGGCTTCCATGTTATATCCAGTAACTGTGTAACATACTGTCAGTGTACATTGCTGCATATAATATGTATGGCTTCCATGTTATATCCAGTAACTGTGTAACATACTGTCAGTGTACATTGCTGCATATAATATGTATGGCTTCCATGTTATATCCAGTAACTGTGTAACTTACTGTCAGTGCACATTGCTGTATATAATATGTATGGCTTCCATGTTATATCCAGTAACTGTGTAACATACTGTCAGTGTACATTGCTGCATATAATATGTATGGCTTCCATGTTATATCCAGTAACTGTGTAACATACTGTCAGTGCACATTGCTGTATATAATATGTATGGCTTCCATGTTATATCCAGTAACTGTGTAACTTACTTTCAGTGTACATTGCTGCATATAATATGTATGGCTTCCATGTTATATCCAGTAACTGTGTAACTTACTGTCAGTGCACATTGCTGTATATAATATGTATGGCTTCCATGTTATATCCAGTAACTGTGTAACATACTGTCAGTGCACATTGCTGTATATAATATGTATGGCTTCCATGTTATATCCAGTAACTGTGTAACATACTGTCAGTGCACATTGCTGCATATAATATGTATGGCTTCCATGTTATATCCAGTAACTGTGTAACATACTGTCAGTGCACATTGCTGCATATAATATGTATGGCTTCCATGTTATATCCAGTAACTGTGTAACATACTGTCAGTGCACATTGCTGTATATAATATGTATGGCTTCCATGTTATATCCAGTAACTGTGTAACATACTGTCAGTGCACATTGCTGTATATAATATGTATGGCTTCCATGTTATATCCAGTAACTGTGTAACTTACTTTCAGTGTACATTGCTGCATACAATATTATATGGCTTCTATTCTATATCCACTCGCCATGCAGCATAGGAGTTGATTTACTAAAGGAAAATCCATTTTGCACTACAAGTGCACTTGGACATGCAGTCGCTGTAGATCTGAGGGGTAGATCTGAAATGAGGGGAAGCCCTGCTGATTTTATCATCCAATCATGTACAGGCAAAAATGATTTTTTTTTGTCCCCTTCAGATTTATAGTGACTGCACTTCCAAGTGCGCTTGTAGTGCAAAGCGGATTTGCCTTTAGTAAATATACCCCATAATGTCAGTGCATAGTGCTACCAATGTTTATGTCTCCCTCCCCTTTTGCATATTATTATCTGCCCTGCTACTAGGTGCCATTAGATATGGATTTTTTCATACAGATACCAATTATGGGCCACCTTTCAGGCCGATAACAATATGAGGTAATGATATTATGTTTACATCCAGCTGCCCCAGAAGTAGCCTGATATCAGTTGACATCTAGGCCTTTTTTTGTATTCTAACAGCCACTGGCCACTGTCAGAATGCAGGAAAAAAGAGCAGATAGCAGGGAAATCAATAGCCTGCTGTCAATCGGCAAAGGAGAGGATTTGAAGGAGAACATTCTTCTTCAGGTCTTCCTCTGCTGATTGACAGCAGGCAGTGGGAAGGGGGCACAATAGTCAGCCTAATTTTAAAATTTGAAACAGCCAATGGCAGTCTGGCTATGGTTCCCCCACTGCCTGCTGTTTACATTCAGCTACCATCAAATAAATTGTGCAGAAGGAGGTTAGCGGTGTCTGGGGTGTGTGTGTGGGCGGGGGGTTTGAAAGATGGGGGTGTGTGTGTGTGTGTGGGGTGGGGGGGAGTGGATAGGGGGTGTGGAGGTGGAAAGATAATTTTTATTTTTTTTATTTTTTGGTGGATTCTGACAGATGGGCCGCCAGCCGCTGTCAAAGCACCTGACCAAGACGAACTGACAGCTGGTGAATATAAAACCAGAATAAGCACTTGGAAGAAGAAAACCAACAACTGAGACAACTTGCCTTTGGTAAGCGGACAACTTAATTGCGGTTTATATCACTGCATTAAACTGGCACTGTATCTGATCATCATATCTGCATCATCCTTCATTATTCATTTGGTCATCAGCGTTTGAGTTTTGTGGTGATATCATTAAGAATTTTTGAGGTTTGGTTTGCCAATTGTGTGCTGTTGGCTTACAATTTTGGGATCACCGATTTGGCGTATTAACCTCTCATTGTTTATACATATAATTTGACATTCATTTTGTGAATTTATATACAAATTTTTCCTTGCACTCTGATTTTTTTGTTTTGGTTAATTATTGTGCACCGTTTTTGGCATATCAGCCCCTGGATGCCAATCTTTCAATGGAATTGGTATTGGTGAAATTTTTTCAATTTTAATTTTCATTGAATCTTTTTTATTGGCACAGTCTTTTATTTTTGTTATCTATTTATTGTGTGTTATTCCACCAGTTCTGCTGCCTTTGTTATTTTTATCTTTATTTTCTGTTTGACTAATCATTTGCCCTTTCATTCTACAGTGTTTTAAGGCAGAGGTAGGCAACCTTAGAGAGTTGGAGATCTACCTGAACAACATGGGAGAAGTCAAAGATCACAGGGCACAGTCTCCTCCAATGTTGCCTCCTCACACCTGACTAAAACCTATAATTGCCGTACTACCGCGCTGCAATTGTGTGCCTTTCACTGCAATTTTTGGTGTAAACATTTTGCCTCCTCACCACCTTGCAGAATTTCTCAGAGGCGCATTGGAGCATTGCATACCGCACTTGTGAATGAGCCCTAAGTTGCATTTGGCAATAGCACTTTTAAGGCTCATTCACATGTGAATTTGGGGGTGGTAAAACCCTGCCCCCAATCCCTACCCCCTTTAGCTGCTAAGTGGGAGGGGGTCAGGGTGCCATGGGAGGTGGATGCTTGAGAGTTACTATTAGATCTCAAGCAACCAGAAATAACAGTACCAATGGGGATCGTTGAGTAACTGGAAGTTTACTGTACTACATTCATTATAGTATCAGTGAGTGCACTGAGGTAACTACATACTATATACACAAGTAGGATTTTTGTTTTGTGGAACATCCTTACTTTTACCTTGGGAGAAACCCTCTTGGGGGGGTCAGCAGCAGACTGGAGGAAACCCTCTAATCATTTAAGTACATTTTTCCACAAGTCATCAATTTCTAACAAATGAAATGAATGGATATAGTGAGAAAATAGGCCATTATGTTACTTAAAAAGTTGTTATGCTTTTCCATAGAGTTGCCTGGTGTAATGGATCTTTTGAAAACAACAAGAGCGCAGCTAATAGCACTGAAGAATGATGGTGGAAGTTCATCCTGTGTGGGTGTATCGTGTGCATCACCTTTTGTCCCATCTGAAGACTTGAGCTCATCTCCTTGTCAAGTGTCGTACTCAAGGCCTAAACAGGTAGGTTTTCTTTTGGTATCGAAACATTAAATGGTTGTCTTGTTTTTAAATATCAAACATATCCTACTCCTATTTACCTGCTCTGTGTAAGGCCGCGTACACACGAGGGGATATGTCCGCTGAAAACGGTCCGATGGACCGTTTCAGCAGACATCTCCGCTCGTGTGTATGGGCTAGCGGACAGATTTGTCCACCCGACAGATTTCAAAGCAAGCTTTGAAATCTATCCGGTGGGGATCTGTCCGCCCGACATGTCTGCTGGTTAGTACACTTACCAGCAGACATGTCGTCCCCCACCGCCGCCGCTGCCGAATGGATTCGGCGCATGCGCGGAAGTGTTTTACTTCCTGGTGCGGTGACGTGGCGGTGACGCGGCGGCGTCAACGTCACCGCCGCGTCACCGCCACGTCACCGCGCCGTCCGGCGGCGGGGAATTTGATCCGATGGTGTGTACACGCCATCGGATCAAACTCCCGATCGGACATATCCGATGGAAATGGTCCGCGGACCGTTTTCATCGGATATGTCCGATCGTGTGTATGGGGCCTAAGGGTTTTTGTACAGAGCAGCTCAGATCCTTCTCTTCTCAGGTCCCATGCCGGTGCTCCTGAACCAGAGCTCTGTGTGTCCAATCACACACTGAGCCTTGCCTTGACCCCATCTCCTAATTAGCTCACTGGCTGTGATTGACAGCACCGTGAGCCAATAGCTCCCACCGCTACAGAAAGCCAATCAGCAGTGCAAGTCCCTGGAGAGACAAGGCTCTTCGTGGACATCACTGGATTGAGAGAGGGCTCATGTAAGTATAGGGGGGCTGCACACAGAAGTTTTTTTTACCTTCATGCATTGAATACATGAAGGTAAAAACCCTTGTACCTTTACAACCACTTCAATAAAAAGTAACCTTTAAGGAGGTGCCTCCAAGCGGCTGACAGATGGAGAGAAGCAAGTACAGTTAGACCCTATGAAAACATCAGCTTTGACATGTAGACTGTAAGCCAATTTGACTGTTGTGTCAAAATAAGATATCTTGCTCAGTCTGGTAGTAGTCTGAACTAAAAAGGCAAGTTGTAGGCAAGATGTTGATTTTTATACAGATTTTTTAAAAGTCTACAATATTTTTTTTTTACATGCTTAATTTTGTTCGTTTTATTTACTCAGCTGCATCTATTAGACCCCTTTCACACTGAGCCAGTATTCAGGTGTTTTAGCACTAGAAATAGCCTCTAAAAAGCTCATGAAACTGCATCCCTTTCAGTGCAATGAGTACTTTCACACTGGGGCGATGCGCTTGCGGAACTTTAGAAAGAGTCCTGCAAGCAGCATCTGGGGCGGGTTGGGAGCGCTATAAATAGTGCTCCTAAAACACACCTGCCTATTGAAATTAATGGGCAGCACTTCCAAAGCACTTTAAAAGCGCATTAAAAACTGTACTTTTTCCCTTTAAAAAAAAAAAAAAAACGCCTAAAAAGTGTTGCAAAAACCGCCGGAGCTTTAGCAGCGCTAAAGTGTGAAAAGGGTCTTATATGGCTTTTGATTCACAGGGAAAATCTAATAAGTCTAATATTTTCTATTTACTTTTTAAAGCTGCCACTTTGGCAAAGTTTCCTGGGACTTCAAACGGTGTGATCAGTGACGCTCTTACGAGAACAATTCCGGTGTTGAAATATCACCTGAAGGGAAACATCGGGAACCATCAGAATACCACAAATAAACTTGTATGTCATTTACCACAGTTAACACCACTTTCTATTCTCTGTGTTGTAGTGTTTGTATATTTACATGATAATAAAGTTGTGTGTATTGTACTGTGTTATCGTTTTTATTTCCAGATATTTGCTGGTTTTATAGGCCTACAATATATAAAATACAATATATAAATGCACAGCATTTCAAAATGTAATAGGAATGTATTTTTTTTTATTTTACATTCAGTACATTTATATTTAAAATATATTTTAAAAAACATTCTTAATATATTTTTTCCCAAATATATTGCCATATATTTGAAATGCTACAATTTTGGCCAGATTCAATATATTTCAAAAATATATTTCAATATATTTGTGAATATATTGGGTAATGCATTGTGAAATATGTTGCAAATATATTCATAAATATATGTTAAATGCATTTAGCAATATATTTATGCAGCCATAAATATATTGCAAAGTGCATTTTGGAATGCATTGTGAATGTATTCAGAAATATATGTTAAATGTACTTCTGAATGCATTTAGCAATATATGTCTGAATATATTCACAATGCATTCCAAAATGCATGTTGCAATATATTTATGGCTGCATAAATATATTGCTAAATGCATTCAGAAGTACATTTAACATATATTTATGAGTATATTTGCAACATATTTCACAATGAATTTCCCAATATATTCAATAATATATTCACAAATATATTGAAATATATTTTTGAAATATATTGAATCTGGCCAAAATTGTAGCATTTCAAATATATTGCAATATATTTGGGAAAAATATATTTAGAATGTTTTTTTTAAATATATTTAAAATATATTTTTCTTCCACGTGGGGTGCCAGTGTCTGTTCGCAAATGAAGTGTAGATGAGTGGTTTGGATCACTTCACTTAGCGTAGGTGGTGTGGAGCATTTCTATTTCCTGGCAATATTTAAGTTTGTCGAGTGTAGTACGTGGGCAAAAGTGTGTCATAAGTGTTTCGGGTATTGGTCCAGATCTAGAAGCAGGAGTGCTAAACTGGGGGTAGGTGCAATCGGTGTGTTGGCTATGTCAGACAATAGTCTGAAAATTGAGTCCCAAAGGCGAGATAGGGGGGGGGGGGGGTAACTCCAAAAAGTATGGAATATATCCCCCTTCTCTCCGCATTGTCTCCAGCATTTATTGTCTCGAAGTGTGCTGCGTAATTTTTATGGACATTTCCCAGAGTGTGGAACAACGTGTAACGGCAAAGGTGGACAAGCATGCTGTAGACCATTGTTCCGTAGTATATGTGCGGCCCAAATCAGATTCCCATTGGAGCAAGGGGGTCATTTTAACGAAAATTTTCTTTTGTTGTAAGGAGTTATAAAAGAGTGATATGCCCTTTGTCTTAGGATTAGAGCCGCTAAGAAAGAGTCAAGCCGAACAAGCGTTCCCAAAAGGGGTTAGTGTGGAGGTAGTGTCTAGTCCTTAGGTACATATAGATGTCAGAGTTAGGGAGTTGGTATTCTCTTTGTAGATCAGAGAAGGACTTAAGGACGTTGTTTTTGAAGAGATCGTTAATATGTAGGATACCCTTCTCTTTCCACTTTGCGTAGGAGATTAAATTAATGTTGTATTGAAGTGCGTGTGAATAGGGATCCTTAGGTTATATACGTCAGGGTGATTATGAGTGGCTTTTACAAATTTGTTCCAAGATCGAACAGTGGTTAGTATAGTGGGAGGAACAAATGAGGGTATTTTAGACGAGGGGGAGGTAGAGATGTGGTTAGATCCCCATTTGGTACGTAGGTTGCCTCAATACGCCCCCATAAGGTATGTGGAGAGGGGGAGGAGAACCACTCCCTAGCCTGGGTAAGCACCGCAGCCATGAAGTAGTCCTGAAAGTCCAAATAACCTGAGCCCCCCGCTTTACGATGTTTAATCAGTCTTGAATGCGCGCATCTGGCTTTCTTCCCTTGCCAAATGAAGGAAGAGAGTTCAGATTGCAAAGAGTTAAAGTAATATCTTGGGATGACGATGGGTAGGGTTCTGAACAGGTACAAAATTTGAGGGAGGTGAGACATTTTAAAGGCCGCGAGGCGGCCCATCCAGGACAGTTCCTGAGACGCCAGCCTGTCCAGATCTTTTCGGAGGTTGTCGCGAAAGGCTATGTAATTATATTTTAAGAGTAGCTTAGAGGTTTTGGTCAGTTGTATCCCAAGGTACGTTATGCTGTGGTCAACCCAAGAGTATGGGAACTGTTGTTGTAAAAGTATAGACGTAAGGGAATCAATTCCTAAGTTTAAGATGTGGGATTTGGATTTGTTCACTTTGTAGAGGGATGTCTTACTGAACCGCCGAGAGGGAGGAAGTAGGGTTAGTCAACATTAAGATAACGTCATCCGCAAATAGGCTGATTATGTTCCTGTCCGCCTATACTAATTCCCCTAATATTTGCGTTAGATCGTATATGTTGTGCAAGGGGTTTGTTAGATTTTAAATTTATTAGATTTTATGTGATAAAAGTTTCTGAGAACAATATTGAAACATGGTCATTTTGAGGTAGCTTGAGGACAGACAGTCAGTTATAGTACACTACATCTGTGTAGGTTACATGTATTTTTGGAGTTCTACGTCAAGAAGGTGGGCGGAGATGTATTGCTTAATATACACAAGGGGGTGTTACGTTTGAGACAGAAGCTTGTCACCTTTCTTGGAGCTATTCTAAAAAGAAATTGTGCTGAGCTAGGTTTTTAAACAGTATAAAACACACGCGGTGTGCGTAGCTAGTTAGGAAGCTCTGGGGTCACGACCCTACAGAGAAGATGGAGGTAGGAGGCCCCACCATGCTGGAGGGCTCTCCCAGGAGACAGATCGCACCATCTTAACATCCATCTTCCTCCTTCTGAAACATTCTGATGTACCATCCTACCATGTTTTACCAGCTGCCAAAATGTAAGCATTGAGTGTTTGCTGTCCTGTCTTGAAGAATAAAAACATCGTAATAATGAAGGAAACCTATGTCTGTATATTGGGAACTCAATGCCTGGGAGAAGAGACTTTTGACATATCGCATGACACGTGTTAGAGGAAAATGTCCCCTCCGTCAAAAATGTCATCTTCTTTCCCCCACCCTTTTAACATTGGCGGACGCCAGCCAAATTGGTCAACTTTTTTCCTAAAAGCCTTGAACAGGGGGAAATGGAGATGAAGACACAGAGATGTTTGTTCAAGTCTTGAAGAAAAAAATGATCAAGGACCTAGAAACAGAGGCGTTTGTGTTCCATCAGAAGATTGAAGGCTCAAAAACACACAAGGGTGAGTTTTTACGCTCTTTGTTTTCTCACCTGTAGATTGCTTGTAGCTTACAAGCAGAATAATAAAAAAAACTAAGACTTACATGACAAGGCTGATGTGTCAGCTGTCTGGACAAGAATGTTTCAAATTATCGTGCAAAATCCAGCTTTCTGGTTATGGAGAAAAATCGTAAACGTTTACGTACGTGAAGAACTGCCAAGAAGATTCTAAAAAAGGTGAGAGTTCTCACAGAAGAAGTGTTGAAATAGGATCTAAAGCTTCATGTTATTTTTTTTGAAGGCCACCATTGATACACAGGCAGATGTATTTTTGGGTGAGCTATAATGAAGGTCGGATTTTTGATGTTTTGGACAAGTCCAAGAGTACACTATACATTATACATTCCTTTCGCATTCACACAAAAAGGAGAAAGACATTATTTTTTACGCACGCATCTTTACATTTGTTTACTTGAGGCCATTAATAGCCTAACTAAACCTTTACACTTACAAGAGACAAAAAAGAAACAAGGCGAGCCAGAGAACTAGACAAGAACTACCAGAAAACTATTCTTCAAAGAAAAAGATAAGGACATATTCTTCCAAAAAAAGCAACGAACGAATATAAAGACAAAGTAACGTACAAAAGAAACTAACAGACAAAGTTTAAAGGACATTGTTTATCTCTTATTTTTTTAAGTGTACACAGGAAAATCATTCTAAACAAGGGGTAAATATGTTTTTTATATAAATGGGTAACATGGGCTGGTTAAAAATCTTAAAGTTTAGAAGTATATCCTTGTATTATCAGGAATAAATACATGCCTGTATTACATATACATATATAGTATGTAAACAGTAGTAGGGTAATTAAAGCGGAGCTCCACCCAGGAAAACAACATTTTCCCATATTGTTTAAAAAAATTAAATAAAAAAAACCTGAAAAAAATAAATAAAAATACTCACCCGAAATACCTGTTGCTATGCGGAAGTCCACTCCGCGGTGCCCTTTCTTCTTGTCCTTCTCCTTGTGAATGGGGCGCTCTGCTTTCTGGGAACTGTGTGTGTTCTCAGAGAGCAGCGCGCCCATTCACAAGCCAGCGTGAGACGGCATCGGGGGGGCCATCAGCGTGGGCAAGTAGGACAAGGTAAGTGTCCTTATTTAAAGTCAGCAGCTACACTGTTAGTAGCTGCCGACTTTAAAAAAAAAAAATTGCGGCTGGAGCTCCGCTTTAAGTAATTCATTAATTAATGCCAGAATGTAAAGAAGTTCTTTAAAAAGGAAACTAAGTTTAATGCTGCATGTAAATGTTTGGGAATATGTTAGCCCTAAACAACAGAAATGTGTTATTACATGTCATTCAAAGCACAAACGGGCAGAAGTTTAAAGAAAAAACTATTGATTACAATTATGTAAGAACTGTATGAAATTTAGTTAATGGAAAACAAGGGGCCAGATTCACAGAGCGACTACGCCGGCGTTTCAATACTCCGCATCCCCAAAACGAGATACGCAAGAAATCTACTTATTTTTTGTCCAGCGTAATTTCGTTAGACAGGCGCATCCGTCCGCAAAACTGCGCTACACACACCATTGATTTGCTATTCAAATATGCTAATGAGGGAGTTACGGGGGTTCCACAAAAGAACGTTGGTACAGCGCAGGCTACGCGCTGTGCGCAACAGCTAAATGTCCTGTTTAAAATTAGACCAAAGAAAAGCTGCTCTAAACTTAGACAATTCGTCTACATGTCAGATAAAGCAACACTGTTAGTGAGGAGCTGAGCAGTCACACATGTTGCCCAACAAACTGTATGCCAACATGCCAGTGGCATCCATGCTCATAGCTATACTACTGACTTTAGAGGAGCAAAGAAGCAGGAGGGCACTGAGGAGGGCACAGGATTTTTTTTTTTTTTTGGAAAACTTTTTCTCCCAAGCGTCTTCCAGGACAGCCCATGAGACCTAGGGCTCCTCCCACCAGGACAGGAAACACGTTAACCCCCACCAGATAAAAGGGCGGTCCTCCAGGCCCCATGCCAGTATTAGTGTTTCCTCCGGACGGGGGGTAACATGTTTCCTGGAACTGGTTCCCCTAGGTCTCTAGAGCAGGGCTCCTGGAGCTGTGCTGGAGCACAATGGGTGAGTGTTTGTTTCCTACCTCTTCCTACCCAGAGCGGCACATCCATCGGGGAGTTGGTTTGTGGCTGCTGTCCCTGTTCTCGGTGCATGGGGAATGTCTACCGTCATGGTGTCCGTGCTCCCCCCCTGCAAAGAATCGCTGGTTCTTTTTTCAGCGCTGCGCTGGAGCAGCAGAGCGGCTTTTCCCCTGCCAGTACAGCCAGGCTAGAACATGCAGGGAAGGAGGAAGCCGCGCGGCAGGAAGGGGCGGAACTTGCGTTCCACGCTGGTTCAGGAAGTCCCGGAGGGGTCACTTCCGGGGCGTATGTCGTCATTGGCGGGCGCCGGAGACGCTGGTTCCTGTCTCAAAAAACGGCGCGAACAGGGACGCTGGGTGACTGGCGTTTTTTAAAAAGCGGTAACCCAGCACAGGGCTGCGGACCATGACGGGGGCAGGATGGACTCCTTTGAAATTCCTGCACAGGCAGTGGAATCAAGCCCAAACGCCAGCTCCTCACAGGTAAGCCTGAAGTAATACTTTCTTCTTGCACAAACCTGTGAGTGTCTTTTCTTCCCCTTGTAACTAGTAAGGACTAGGTGAAGGTGCACATTTTTCTTTTCTCCTGCACGGGGGTGTGATGGAGGGTATGTGGCAAGTGTATTTATAGGGTTATTTGTTCTCTTGCAGGCCAAGATTCAGGACAAAGCCCAAGCGCAGCCACCAAAAAGAAAGTGTGCAGTGTGTGTGGTAGTAAACTGAGCTCCTCATGGAGTAAACCAGTTTGCCGCTCCTGTATTTCAGGCCTAACTAAAGATGAACCGGTAGCCTCATGTCAGAAAATTCTGACTTCAGTTAGTGATGAGCTTAAATCTACCTTTAGCTCTTTCAGAAATCTAATTGATAAATTGCAGGCTCCCTCAGAGGGTCCATCTTCAGCCAGAAGATCCACAGTTAGTAACATTACACAACAAAAATGTGGAGAGTGAGGATTCTGAGACTGAAGCTAGATCTACCCGTTCTTCTCCAGAGGAATCAGGGTCAGATTCAGGGCCCAGGGATAGAGAATCCTCTAGGGGCTCAAGATATAAGTTGTCTCTGGAGGAAGTGGATAGCTTATTAAAGGCCATTTATGCAACCCTGGAAATGGAAGAGGAGGAGGTACATTTGTCTAAACATGACCTTATGTACAAAGGTTTGCACAAAAAGAAATCTAAAGTTTTTCCTGTGCACAGTTCCCTCCTTGATACTATCAAGCTGGAGTGGGAAAATCCAGAAAGAAAAACCTTTCTTTTCAGGTAGTACCTAAAAAAAGGTTTCCATTTGATGAGGATACAGCGCAGCCGTGGAATAAAAGTCCAAAGTTAGACGCACCTCTTTCAAAAGTTTCAAAAAATTCGGACTTAGCGTTTGATGATATGGGTACGCTTAAGGACCCGATGGACAAAAGAGGAGATATTCTCCTTCACAGAGCCTGGGATTCAGCTATTGGAAATCTCAAGCCGGCTCTGGCCTCCACTTGTGTAGCCAGAAACCTGGAAGAATGGCTTACACAGATACAAACCCATTTGTCGGAAGGTACCTCTAGGGAAGAAATTCTAAAATCCTTTCCGCTTCTTTTTAATGCTGTGGGTTTTCTGGCAGATTCTTCCGCAGAGTCTGTAAGAATGACGGCTAGGACTTCGGCCTTAGTGAATTCAGCCAGAAGAAGCCTTTGGCTTAAAACCTGGTCAGGCGATGCAGCCTCTAAATTACGCCTGTGTGAGCTTCCCCTAACGGGGGATCATCTTTTCGGCCCAGGGCTGCAGGAAGCACTGGAACGTACGGCCGATAGAAAAAAGGCCTTTCCAGAGAACAAAAAGAAACAAGACAGCCAGAAAAAAAATTTGTGGCCAATACAGGCAGCAGGGTCCTAGAGAAAAGGACAATAGGCCCAAGAAGCATTGGGCCAGACACAAGGGCAAAGGTAGAGGGGGTGTTTTGTTTCACACACCTCAACAGCCCGCCAAGCCACAGTGACCAGCATCTCCCTGTGGGAGGAAGATTGAGGGCCTTTCTCCCACAGTGGGCAGCGGTCACTTCAAGTCCCTTCATCCTGGATCTAGTGGCAAATGGATACAGGCTGGAGTTCTCCTGCCAACCACCAGAGAGACTATTGATCACCTCTCTTCCAAAAGATCTGGAGAAAGCGAGGGCTCTGGGTCTCCAAATAGGAGACTTGCTAGATCAGAAGGTCCTGGTTCCTGTTCCCCAATCAGAGCAAGGCAAGGGGTTCTATTCCCATATTTTTGTGATCAGAAAGCCGTCAGGAAAGTATCGGCTTATTCTGAATCTTCGGTCTCTAAATCGATCGATCAGATACAAGCATTTCCGTATGGAGACAGTGTTCTCAATCAGAAATCTGCTTTACCCAAACTGCTTCATGGCCACTTTGGATTTAAGGGATGCTTATCTACATGTCCCGATCCATCCAGCATTCCAGAGATTCCTGAGGATAGCGGTCAAATTGGGAACAGGAATCCGGCACTTTCAATTTCAAGCCCTCCCCTTTGGTCTATCTTCAGCCCCACGCATCTTTACAAAGGTGTTAGGGGAGGCGCTAGCTCCGCTAAGGTTGAAAGCAATAACTGTCATCCCTTACCTGGACGACCTGTTAATAGTGGCAGATCCTTACCAGAAATTACTAGGAGATCTCCAGATGGTACAGGACTTCCTTCAGTCCTTAGGCTGGCTCATAAACAGGGAAAAGTCTTCCCTAAATCCAGCTCAGAGGGTGAAATATCTGGGCTACGACATCTGCTCAGTAAGCCAGAAGGTTTTTTTCTCCGGTGGAAAAGGTCTCCAAGATGGTGCAAGCAGTTTCAGCTCTACAGACCAGTCAGTTGGTCACGCTGAGGGAGATTTCAAGTATGGTAGGTCTGATGACCTCATGTTTTCCGGCAGTGCCATGGGCAAGATTCCATCAAAGACCGTTGCAGATGTTTCTCCTGAGAAACTGGGATGGAGAGGCAAGGCCTCTGCAGTCAAAAGTTCTGTTACCTACCAAGGTGAAAAGAAGCCTATGGTGGTGGAGGACACATCTTCACCTAACAAGGGGCCTGCCATGGTCCATTCCTGTTTCCAAAAGGATCACGACAGACGCAAGTTCCTGGGGATGGGGAGCCCACCTCGGCAACCAGGTAGCACAGGGAAAATGGTCTGGGAAAGAAGCAAAAGCTTCATCGAACCAGAGGGAACTACTAGCGGTTCAGAGAGCTCTGCAAGCCTTTCAGTCGGAGATCAGGTGTCACAATCTCCAGATCCTATCCGACAATATTGCAACAGTGGCGTACCTCAACAAGCAGGGAGGCACGAGGAGTCGGATACTTCAAGAAGTTGCTCAGGGAATTTTTACATGGGCAGAAGTAAATCTAGCCTCAATTTCCGCCGTGCACCTGAAGGGGACGAAAAACTGCCTGGCAGACAACCTCAGTCGCCACAAGGTGGAGCGAGACAATTGGTCGCTTCATCCAGAAGTATTTGCAGAGATCACCAACAAATGGAGTTGGCCCGAAGCAGATTTGTTCGCAAATCAGCTCAACCGCAAGACGGAGGAGTTCTTTTCGCTAAACCCAGAAGATCGTTCACTGGGGATCGATGCGCTCGCGAATCCGTGGCCATTCGACCTCTGCTACGCCTTCCCGCCGATCAGGCTTATTCCAGAAGTACTCCAGAAATTTCTTCTAGAAGAAACGGACCTCATTCTGATCGCCCCCTTCTGGCCCAAGAGGTTATGGTTTTCCCTACTACAGTCTCTGGTCTCGAAGCCTCCGCTGAGACTTCAGGAGAGAGAGGACCTGTTGTCACAGGGTCCAGTGTCACACCCACAGGTAGTTTCCTTAAGCTTGACGGCTTGGTATCTGAAGAGAAGATACTGAAGGCTCAGGGGTTTTCTGACAAAGTGATTAAAACTTTGGTGAATTGCAGAAAACCAGTCACTAGAGCCATATATTCCAAGGTTTGGAAAAAGTTTAATTCATGGTTGTCTGAAAACCAAAGATCAACGCATGATGTTCCTTCTGTTTTGGAATTTTTTCAAGAGGGTGTCGACAAGGGTCTTTCGGTTAGTACCTTGAAAGTACAGGCGGCAGCTATTAGTGTTTTCCTCCAGGTTTCTCTTCTGGAAAATCCTACGGTAGCGAGATTTTTTAAATCCATTTCCAGGGCCAGGCCAGTAGTGATAAGAAGTTGTCCAACTTGGGACCTGTCCCTGGTGCTTCAAACTCTGGTAGAACCTCCTTTTGAGCCCTTAGAGGATATTTCTGTTAAATTACTTACCCTAAAAACAATTTTTTTAGTAGCAATTACCTCAGCTCGTAGGGTAAGCCAGTTACAGGCTTTGTCAGTAAGGGAGCCATTTCTCACAATTTTTGAGGATCGTGTTGTGTTAAAAACGGACCCAGGGTTTTTACCCAAAGTGGCTAGTGCATTCCACAGAGCACAGGATATTGTACTGCCATCCTTCTGTAGTTCACCACAGGGTGATCAAGAAAATAAATTTAGTTTTTTAGACGTAAGAAGATCCCTTCTTATCTATTTAGAGGTCACAAGGACCTTCAGAAAGACAGACGCTTTATTTGTCCTTTTTTCAGGCACACACAAGGGTAAGAGTGCATCTAAAGCCACATTGGCTAGATGGATTAAGCAGGCCATCTCAGAAGCTTATAAAATCAAAGAAGTTCCTACCCCTTTTGTTACTGCGCACTCAGCGAGAGCTTTGTCTGCGTCTTGGGCTGAGAGGGCTGGTGCTACACCGGAACAAATCTGCAAGGCTGCCACATGGTCCAGTTATTCGACCTTCATAAAACATTATCGCCTGGATTTGCTATCTGCTCAAGAACAGGTGTTTGGTCGAAAGGTCCTTCAGGCAGTTGTCCCACCCTAGACTGGTAAGTTCTGGCTCATCGTCTCATGGGCTGTCCTGGAAGACGCTTGGGAGAAAAGATGAGTTAGGCTTACCGGTAACTCCTTTTCTGAGAGTCTTCCAGGACAGCCGGATTCCCACCCGGTTTTTATATGGAAGTTATGTATATTAATGCATATGTTTTTCAGGGAAGTCCTACGGTTCTCGAGAAGACTGGCATGGGGCCTGGAGGACCGCCCTTTTATCTGGTGGGGGTTAACGTGTTTCCTGTCCTGGTGGGAGGAGCCCTAGGTCTCATGGGCTGTCCTGGAAGACTCTCAGAAAAGGAGTTACCGGTAAGCCTAACTCATCTTTTTTTTTCATAACAAAATTGGTACTACTCTTTAAACTACTCAGGAAATTAAAGTCCCAGCGTGCTCAATAGAAATAATAAACTGACCTGTAGACAAATGGAGGTGGCTGTTGTGGCCTAGTGCTGATGTTCCTGCTTCTATTTGGATCTCTTCAAAAACTCTAAAAGCATTATAATTGGTAACAAAATCCAAGTACAGTTCTCGGCTTACCTTCTTTTATTGTTTGAGCAAAACTATTGGCGTTCTTTTTGAAGCCATTGTTGGATATACAATCATCCTAAATTTCTAACAAAATATTTCAATAATTGTGCTTTTGGGAATTTTAGATTCTAAAGGGTTTCAGATTAAAGCTGTATCTTATCTGTTTGATTTGGTGTTCAACAGGTTGGAATTGGATGTAACCATTGCACAGCAGCATGTGATGTAGTTTAAGTGATGACCTCTTGATCTCTTGTTGGGCCTTGTCACTTTTCTCTGTACTTCAGTTTTCAGCAGGACACAGACTTGCCCTCTCTTGATGTCACAATATTTACCTAGAGTGTTTTCTTTGTAAGCTCAAATGATGGATTCATTTGTAAAAGTATTGGTGAAGGGATAGCCATCTCCATTGGCCAGGTTTGAATCAGTTACCCATTTTATGCGAGAGCAGCAAGACCATGAGGTTCTCTTTCCAGCCCAATTATCACTCCAGTCTGTACTCCATGCAAATTCTTCTTGCATTAGAGACAATTATCCACGTCATTAATTCTTCAATTTGATGGCTGGCATAGCCGGCACTGCAACACACTACTGACCTCGGATAATGGAAACCGCTCTTTACCATATTGATGATGAGAGAAGTTAATTAAAATTCCTGGGAGCAAAGGTGTCAGCTAACCTATAAACCTGTCGCTTGACAACAGATCACAGCGATCTCCAATAAGAGACAAGAACAAAGGGGAAACTAGGTGTTCAGGAGAGTGGAGAGAGATCAGAAGAAGATACATTTCCTAAAATAATAATCGGCACACACTTGGCATGGCTGAGCAGTTTTAGAGATTCCACTGCTCTTACTTATTCAAAGCTATGTAGTTGCAACCAGGACAACTTATTATTGCGGCAATAAAGTTCTTTGACATAAGCCACATGTACGATATGTGTGTACTCCATATGGACCCTGGGGGCTTCACAGATAATGTTGTTTGTTCATGCTTCATCATGATAACGTAGCATAACACATTCTACTCTTAAAAATATACCCTGAAGGGCAATAATTTATATACTAATTAAATGATCATCACAGAGATCAGACACTTTCTGCCACTCTGCTATATATAACTGATTAACAACCGCGGTTTAAAAGGCTGTAAATCCAGTTGTGTGGTGGTCCAGTGTGCTAAGGACCATATCATCAAATTTGCCTGTACTCTCAGCAAATATTAAAGGTTTGCTGTAACTCATTGAATTTGGTTCCTGTTATACAGTTTATAGTTGTCAACAGTGCCTTATTTTTATGTAGAGAAGACGTTTTTGTAATAAAAATAACATTACCTGAATAATATCCTATATGTGGTGTCTCAGGGCATGTGCTTTAGGCAGAGGTGTCGCCCATTAGGTACATTCTTTGCATAGTTCCTGTGTTGTGAAAGGCAGGTACTTCTCTTAAGTTATGTCTTATTGGCTGGAAATATTTTAACCTCTACACATTTGTCATTGTATGCAAATAGACAGGAAGTAACTGAAAGAGATCTGAAGAGAGCTTCAGTATCGAAATGCAAAGAGTTAGGGCTCCATCTACTTTCAGCTAATGGGCTATGATTTCAGAAAATTATGTGTAAGTTTAGTACTACTTAACATAGCACAACCAGTTTTTGTGAGCCTGAAATTCTGCATTAAAGAATAGGAATGAGAGCAAGTATACAATAAGTTGGAGATTTGACATAGGTGCTTGAATGGGGGTGGAATCGCTATAAGAGATGTCCAAATAGAGCATGTGTTATGCCGCGTACACACGATCACTTTATGTGATGAAAAAAAACTACGTTTTTAAAAACGTCAATTTAAATGACCGTGTGTGGGGGAAAACGTTGTTTTATGTCTTGTGAAAAAAGGACAAAAAAAAACTGAAGCATGCTTCAATTTTTTGTGTCGTTTTTCAAAATGTCGTTTTTTGTTTCACAAAAAAATCACTGTGTGTAGCAAAAAACGTCATTTAAAACTACATTTTTCAACCCGCGCATGCCCAGAAGCTAGTTATGAAGAGAGCTTCAATGGAAAAGAGTGATGAACGTAACCTCGCTTTGCTAGAGCATTGTTTAAAAAAAACGATGGTGTGTAGGCAACATCGTCTTTGAAAATTGAAGTTTCAAAAACGTCGTTTTTTACTTCACAGAAAACGTCGTTTTTTTTCATCACATAAAGTGATCGTGTGTACGCGGCATTACAATAGAGATGTTCTGTGTTGTATGACTTTCTGAATTAATGTTTTTGTGGGTGTGAGCAAAGATTTGGTGAATGTCTGGTGACAATTGGGACAGAGTACTAGAGGAACGGAGTACTACGGGAGGTGTCCTGAAAACGTAATCCAGAAGTGGGAATTAAGAAAGAAAAGGAAAGTTTGTGAGTTATGTAAAGGATGTATATGGTTGTATTTCTGAAGAATCAAGACAAGATATAAGATATTGAAAGAAACTAATAGTTGTTGAGGATTTGCAATAGTAAAAGTGGAACTTCTATTAAGATGGGCTTTTATTTATTTTTAGAATTTTTCAGGAAGAAAAAAAAAATGAAAAATCCTACCATGTGCTATACTGTACAGTACAGTATATAGTACAGAATTTACATTTACAAATTGTGATAATGTTTCACTTTCTGGCTACCTGTGGACATATATGGCTAAGAGTCCTACTCTTTAAACATAGTTTTGCATGTAATTCCCAACTCTACCAGGACTATACAGATAATTATTGAAAATGGTCCAATAAGCATTTGCTTATCCACGGTGACACTAATGCCACCATTGACCGACTTGCAAAATGTTTGAGTTACCCTCTGCATGTCCAAGTGCTCTTTGTAGAAAACACAGAAGCAGTTTTCAGTGATGTTTGCTGTAGTTGTATAAAGTTGTTTTTCTTTTTATTGTTTTCTTGTTGATTGTGCTGTCTGCACCTTATTTATTTTGTGTAGCATATCTTTTACACAAATGATGAATTGCATGTGTTTAACTTCTCAGTGCTGAGCAGTGTGCTTTTGTTTTTCTACCTTTGATCATTGCCCTCAAGAAAGATAATTTAGCAATCCCATCCCAGGGTGGAAGTGTGGAGTTAATGTTAAAATTACTTTCTTTTTCACTGGGTGGTGAAGCAAAGCTAAAGAGAAAAAGAGCCATAAATCCTTCTATCATGATAAGTTCACATTGGTAAAAAAAAAAAAGCTGTGTCCCCAACCATTTTTTTTTTTTTTTGTTTGGTTTGATTAGGGTCAGGAAGCGTTTTTTGTTTTTGCCAGATCTTTATTCCTGTCTGTAAGGGGAGATTTATCTTTACTTCCTGTTGCTGTAACTCCCATACAAGAAATAGGGGGTAGCAGGTGTTATCAGAACAGGAAACAAACTCTGGAGTTTTAACAATTCCCTGCTCTCCTAAAATTGTGTTTTTGATTTCTCAATAGTTCCTGTTCTGACAGTTAGGCCGCGTACACACGATCAGACATGTCCGATGAAACATGTCAGACGGACCGTTTTCATCGGACAAGGCTGAAGTGGTCTGTTGGTCTGATGTGTGTACACACCATCGGACCAAAATCCCCTCGGACCAGAACGTGGTGACGTAGAACACAACGACGTGATGAAAAAACAACGTTTAATGCTTCCAAGAATGCGTCGACTTGATTCTGAGCATGCGCTGGATTTTGGTCCGATGATTTTGTGTACTAACCATCGAACCTGTCCGACGGACAGGTTTCAAAGCATGTTTTGAAACTTTTATCCGCTGGAAAACGGCCTGATAGGCTGTACACAAGATCGAACATGTCCACTGAAACTGGTCCGCAGACGTACACGTAGAAAATTGGGTTGCAGGAAGGAAATTGACTCGATTCCCCCAGACAGTGTTGATGCACGAATCCCTGCTGCCAGTTCATTGTTTTCTCCTGGTGGGGGGGAACCGTCCACGCTGGGAAAAACTTATAGTTATATCAAGATCACTATAATCGCAAGAGAATCTAGCAGGCTGGTTGTACCTGAGTTGATTGATCAATCGATCAACTTACTACATTCAGCCTGCAAATTAAGGGTTCGAATCTCATCCGGTTCCTGCTGAACTGGCCGAGATTCGAACCGTGTATGGCCAGCCATAAGACATGATTTTAGCTTATACATAAAACTTTATTTTAATATTTTCAGATTCCCTTTACAATGATTCTGTAGTTCTAGGGACCAAACTATGCATTGGTCAGGTACTCCTTTATTCCATCTTTTCCCCTCTCTTTTTTGTCTCTTTCTTCTTCTACTCATATTTCATTTTTTTTTTTAACTGGATTCCGAAATGCTTTGCTGTATACTTTTTATTTACGGACCGTCTGATGCTGAATCACAATCTCTAGATCAGACACAGCTGCCAGGAGCTGTACAGCAACATTTCCAATAGCTAAATTGTTCCTTTTGCTTACCTGACTGAGACGATGTTTCATTCTTATTAAGAAGAACAGCATGTCATCTGTAAATATCAGATCCAGATGCTAAGCAATTCTCAAAACAGCAGTAATTTTGTCTATTACATGACCAGTGTAATATCTTGATCCATCATGTTCAGTTTTTAGATTAACCTCACATTGAGAAATGTTGGTTTTGTGGGTGTCAGTTTGTGTTGTAAATGTCAGCATGTTCACACTAATGAGTTCTTTAAAAGGCAAGTGTTTTATGTGCAGTATTTATTTTTGCCTATTAACATTTTTTTGTATGTGTTTTACTATTGCATTTTTTTTTAGTAAGCATAAAGATTTTTTTTTTTCAATCACTCACAATTAGATACAGGCAAACCGGGCAAAGTTTTGTCTACAGGAGCTTCAGCGAACCCAATCATTAGTACACTAAACCTTACTGAAGTCTATGGGAACTAAATCTATTATTTTCTGGCAAGGTTTTTTTTTTTTTAAACTGCGGTCATGTAAACAGGCTCACAGCCGCTATAGCAGCAAAGCATTTGTTGAGATTTTTATACCCAGCTGCCAGCTTTCTAGTAGAAATTATTTATGCCTCGTACATAAGTCCGGCTGTGTAGCCTCCATCTGACTTTTTTTCTTGGAAGTCCAACGGACCTTAGATAGAGAACCTGTTCTCTTTCTTTCCGTTGGACTTCCGACTGACTCACGGTGGACTTTTGCACGGTCAATAGTCCGACCGTGTGTACAAGGCATTACAGTCACCCAGTCACTTCTACATATATAATAATGTGCTTGATCAGCTTTTAATGAGTTGTAAAGCAGAAGTTTTTTTTTTATCTTAATGCATTAAGATAAAACAACCTTTTGTAGGTAGCAGCACCCCCATAATTACTTACCTGAGCTCCGTTTCTCTCCAGTGATGTCCACGAATGTCTAGGCCATCTGAAACACTACCACTGAATGACTGAGACACAGCAGCGGCACCATTGGCTCCTGCGACTGCCAATCAAAGTTAGTCAGCCAATCCGGGGAGAGAGGGGGCAGGGCCGTGTTGGGGATGAATGGACACACGAAGCTGTGACTTGGCTCCGTTGCCCCACAGGAAGCTACTGAATGTGGGGCACTGGATAGGAGGGATGGGCCAGAAGCAGCAAAGAGGGACCCAAAAAGAAGAGGATTCAGGCTGCTCTGTGCAAAACCACTACAAAAGAGCAGGTAAGTATAAAATATTTGTTGTTTTGTGTTCTAAGCAATCACTTTAATAGAGTGCAAAGATAACACTAGTGATCTAATAGACCCCTAATGTCTTATTACAAAGAACTTGTCACTGCAAAGCCCAGTTGTGGTACCAATAAAGTTAAGTTTTAATTAAAAAGAAAAATAATGTTTACAAAATAAAGTTTGCTAAAATTAAGTAATAAAAACATAAATACATGTAAGCTTCCCCCCTCCCTCCACCCCCATATATGATTTATTTATATTCAGTTTTGCTGCACATGCTAAAGTGAGTGTAATAATTCTAGGGTCCTGATTTTCAAATCTAAAATGATGAGCTTTTAAAACATTGCCTATGAACAGTTTGGGTACCATCGTTTTTTAATGGGCACACACAGTTTTGAGACTTGTCATATTTGGTATCTATTTATTCAGTGTAACCACCTGCAATCCCCCTTGCAAAGTACCCTCCCAATTTTAAAAGGCATGTGTGCCTCCTTTTGCTGGGCACATAAGTTGCTTGAATGTACAAGTGTCTGGTACAAATTTTAAGGGGGGCAACAACAACCCCACTGCCCTGCGATATTGTCCAGCCACACTACCAGAGTTAAATGACAGATCCCCAGCTGGTTATGTTTGTAAACAATATGACCATTTTTTGGGCAATGATGTCACCCAGGATGCTTGGTAGAAAGTATAAGGCCCCAAAATTAAACCAGTGTAAGGTCAGCAGAGACACCATTTAATAAAGAAGGTTGCTTTCAAGTAGATTCTTCAAGAAACAAACTGTGTGAATGTCTCAATTGAAAACAATGCAGCTGCAGTTTTTTTAATGGACCTGTGAATAAGGCCACAACGCCTTCAAGTTTTACTAAACCCAGGACTCCTCATTCATTATATCTGGTCTCCCACAGTATACAGAACATGGAAATGCAATAGTTTTAGTAAATATAAACTGCTAATTTCCTTTTCTCATCAGCAGTTAGAGCAGTCTAGTGACTTCAATCAGAGTCTGATTAAAGCGTGTAGAAGTTTTCATTCTCCCTTGATTGTCCTATGAAACTGCTTGACTCCTGACCCTCTGTCTGGATGGTGCTGATTGGCCCAGAGCTGAACACATGCTCTCTCCAAAGAAAAAAACTCTCTAGCAATACGCACCAAAATGAACATGTGCAGTTGTCACCACTGCTTTGTTCTATCAGTAGTTGGTTTGGGTTGCAACCGTGGAAGAAGGGGAGGATCAGAGACGGCAGGATCAACAGCCATTTTACACAGTGCAGCAGATTAGCCCCTTAGGTTCCACAGTGAGTGTAACAAACATGCTTTACTGCATATACAGACTGATTTTACTGTTGTGGATTTAGTACGTTTACATCAGTTTTCACTTCAGCTCTGTTCAGCTAATACTACATCAGAATACATTAGTTTTTGCATCTGTTTTTTTTAGTTGTTGAAGGAATAAATCATAGGTGACAAAAGATTTAACAAAAAATTGCTTCCCGCCTAAAAATGGACATAAACAAAATGGATGTAAACAGACGTCATTGGTTTAGATCCGTTCAGATCTGTCTAAAATGGAAAAGGGCGCAACCTTGTTTCGGTTAAAAAAGAAAAACAGACACAAATGTGGGCAAATGATGTAAGCAGATGATCATCCATTTACATCTGCCCTCACAGACATACAGTACATTGTGGTTCAATCCGGATCCATCTGAAAAACACCTGTGTGAAAGGGCCCTTGAAAAGAACAGAAAGCTTTGCTTTTTCTCCATTAAATTCTAATAATTAATTAAAACCAAAGATCTTTTTATAACAAATATGTACTTTTTAGTTTTGTTTCGCCCATATAGTTACACATTTTTTTATTCTTGAGCTTCATGTGCCTAACTGCATACAGTGGCCCTTTCCATAGATTGGGTCACCCTTGGTAACAAGAAACTTCAGAATGATGAAGAGATGGGTATGTGGACACACAAAGCCTATGTGGTTATTTGAAATAGGCAAAAAGTAAAAAAAAAAAAAAAAAAGCAGGCTTGTTTTGTGGACACCGTGGGGTTCATTAACCACTTCAGCCCTGGAAGATTGTATCCCCTTCACGACCAGGCCATTTTTTGCTATTCGACTCTGAGCTATTTTACCTGCTGATTGCACAGAGGTGCAGCGCTGCACCCAAAGGAAATTTATATCCAATGTTTCCACATAAATATAGCTTTCTTTTGGTGGTGTTTGATCACCGCTGTTTTTTTTTTTTTTTTAGATATAAATTTAAAAAGACCAAACATTTTGAAAAAAAAAATACATATTTTTTTACTTTCTGCTATAAAATATACCCAATAAAAAAATAATCTTTAAAAATCAAATTTTCTCATACATCTTGGCCAAAATGTATTCTGCTACATGTTTTTGATTTAAAAAATCCCAATAAGTGTATTGTGATTGGTTTACCTGAAAGTTATAGCGCCGCCTGCAAACTATGGTGTATATATACTGGATTTTTTATATTTTTTTATATACTACTAATGACGTTTACCACCTAATCTTTTCCATAACCCAGTCAAAGCAAGAATATGACAGGTCAGAGTTTTACTTTGCATTAATAATGTAGATACTGTAGGTCAGTAGTCAAATGACAGTAAATACTCGTAGGGTTGCACAGATACCGAGTATTTGCACGAGCTCTGATGCCTAATCTGATACCTGTGAAGTCAGGGTATGATTGATGCAGCGGTGGGGGCCATTATAAATTTTAATCTTCCTGTATAGATTTCAATAAAGCAGCAGACAGCTTCTTCTTCTCCCCCCCCCCCCATTTTTGCTTTCAGCTGCTTTATTGAAACATAGGGAGATCGGTGCTTGTAACGGCCCCCACCGCCACACCGATCATCCCTGACTGTCCCATGTGCCCTCCTCCATGCTCCTAAGGTCCCCTGCCATGTCCTCCTCCGCTCTCCCTTCCGTGTCCTCCTCCACTCCCCCTCCGCTCCGCCTCTGTGTCCCCCTCCGCTCTGCCTCTGTGTCCTCCTCCACTCATTTTCCGCTCCCCCGATGTTTTCTTCTCCGCTCTTCCTCCTCTGCCCCAGATCTGTCAGGATGGAGAGTGAAGGAAGGAGCCAGTAAATCTGTCATTTACCGGCTCTTTCCTTTTCTGAATGCACAGAGTCAGTGATCACTGTTTTTACGATACTTCAGCTTATAAATGAACAGGAGCCGCTGTCACCTGTCCATTCAGCTTAAGTGATGCTGAGGCTGCAGAGAGAGGGACTGGGGAAACTGTGTCCTTAGTCCCTTTCTCTGTCTTAAAGGGTAGATGTTAGGGGTCTATTTAGACCCCTGATATCTCACCAAAGCACCCTCCCCCCCTCGATAAAAAAGGAAAACGTGTAATACATATATCAAAGTAAAATTGGAAAAATAATAAAATATATATATAAAAAAAAAAAGAAAACACTGACACTGTCCACCCCCCCCCCAAAAAAAAAAGCACTGTAAAAAAAATCTATCTATCATATATAATTGAAAATATATAATTAAAAACTAAAATTGTAACATTTTTTAATTTAAAACAAAACAAAACTACTGACACAGTCCACGCCTCATCAGTGCCACCTATCATTGCCCATCAGTGCTGCATATTAGTGCTACTGTCACATGACATTAAAGTGGTTGTAAGCTAAACCACACAACTTGCACCTACAGGTAAGCCTAGATTAAGGCTTACTTGTAGGTGCAAGAAATATCTCCTAAACCTGCACGGTTTAGGGGAGATTTACATTAATTACAGGCACTGATGTCTACGGCGCCGTTTTTCACAATGGCATAACCTGGGTTGCTGTGTTTTCGCGCATTCACGGGGATCTGTGCGTGCTAGCTCATTATGCCTTTCTCTTGCAGGATTAGGTTTTTGGCCTATTTTCACGGGACGGTTTACAAGTATTGGTACTTGTATTCAGTCTTAAAAAAGTGGTATCGGTGCAACCCTACTCCTGAGCTTAAAAACTGCTTGTTGTCTCATTTAGAAATGTTCCAGTTCATTTGTGAATCTTTGCATGCCGTTTCCTTGCCCATGGAAACAGACCTCGAACATCACACCTTTCATGTATCACATCTATTAGGCCAAGGTGGGTATGAGTGAAGTGAGTCATATGTATTCCAAGCAAGGATAGACAGATTTCCTTCTGCCTTAGTAACAGATCTGCTGACTTATTGCATCACAAGTTCCTCTGATGAGAATAAAAGGAAATTGTTTCAATGCTGTAATTTCTAAATACCTTTTAATTCTGCCTGTGAATAATAGCTTGTTGCAGGTGGCCTGTAAGATGTTGCACAAAGTACAATTAAAAGTGTTTTATCTGACAAGAGATGAGGGGGGTGGTAGAATTACGGAGTACTACTAGGGTAACCTGGCATAAAGTTGTTTTATCTTTAGAGAATTGATTTATTTAGGAATCATAGGCTTTTAGATGTAATCCGAATAAAAGCCAGTGGGAGTTTGCAGTTTCTTTTTACTTAAAAATTCTGTATATTTCTACATTTTGGTTATCTTTAAGTCATCTCTTCTACCTTGTTCAGTAATGTGCTATTGCTACTAAGAGTAATAAATAGGATTTGAGTTATTATCTCAACACCTACCATGTTGCACCATCCTTCAATACCAGATTATTTTCAGCCATATAATGAGATAAAATATGGTAGCAAGCTGGCTTTCAGAATAAAGTACCAGCTCTATAGATGCAAAGACGTTATATAAATCTTTATGTCCTCTAATGGATTTGTAAATTTCATAGATACTTAAAGAGAACTCTGAAGGAATGATTCACTTTCAGCATATCTACTGTATATCCCTCAAAATTGTACAGCTCAGTTTTCCAACAGGGACGAGAAAAGAGGACATCAGTGCATACGCTCTAAAGGTCCGGCTTGCCATGTTGGACCTTCAGAGCCCATGCAGTAAACTAAGGAAGAAACACCCAGGCAGGATCACCAGGTATTATTTTAAGGAAAGCTGCACTTTTACAATGACTAAAAACTACTTTTGAAACTTCATTACAATGTTAAAGAGATTTTAAAGCAAAAAACAAAAACAAAACAAACAAATATGTCTATGCTCACCCACTCTGTGCAATATAATCACACAGAGCGGGCGGGAAGCTCCTCTTTTCGGGTTCCCCATCAGTGCTCCTGGCCCCTCCTCTCTGGCCAGTGTCCCCATGGAAAGCTGCTACACATGGGGGCATTTGTGTGTGCACGCACCACGCTTTCTCATCATTGGCTTTGATTGACAGCACTGGGAGCCAAAGGCTCCCAGTGCCCCAGCAAAGCCAGCGAGACTCAGAAATTAGGGAAGAAAAGATCTGCAGATGTGCATGACACTGAATCGAATAAGGTCTCGGGTAAGTTAAGGGGGGCTGAGATGGCGATGCTGACACCTAAACATTTTTTACCTTAAAACGGACCTTCAGTTTTTTTTTTAACTTTCCATCTATTAAGTCTTCTGCCCTTTTACACTGGAGCGTATTGCAGGCACTGTAGCGTTAAAAATAGTGCCTGCAATACGTCCTTAAAAATCTGTCCCCATTCACTCCATATTGGGGACAGATTTCACACTGGAGCAGTGCGCTAGCAGGACGGTAAAAAAAAGTCCTGCTAGCCGCATCTTTGGAGTGGAGAAGGAGCGGTGTGTTTACAGCTCCTTCTCTGCTGCTGCCCATTGAAATCAATGGGACAGCACGGCTATACCACCTGCAATGTGCTGCTTTGGCCCATAGCGTTGGCGGTAAAAATATTGGCGTTTTACCGCCGACGCCATGGGTGGCACAGTGTGAAAGGGCTCTAAGGCCGCGTACACACGGTCAAATTTATCTGCTGAAACTGGTCCGACGGACTGTTTCAGCAGACATCTCCGATCGTGTGTACGGGCTAGCATGCTTTGAAATTTGTCCGCCAAAGACATTTCCGTCGGATATGTCCGCTGGTTAGTACACTAACCAGCGGACAGAAATCTCTGTGCATGCGTCGAATGGATTCGACGCATGCGTGGAAGTATTTTACTTCCTGGAGTGGTGACGTGGCGGCGTCAACGTCACCGCCACGTCACCGCGTCCTCAGCCTGAAGGCATTTTCAAAATCCGATGAGACGTGTCCTCTGCAAACGGTCCGTCGGACATGTTTGAGCGGACATGTCTCATTGTGTGTACGCGGCCTAAGAGGTTTTGAAATTCAGAGATGCAGTACACCAAAATGAGGGCCAGCTGATCAGTATTTACTTTTCATACAACATCCTAAATAGCAGAAAAAAACAAATACTTCTGCGCATTAGTATAATGGCTAGCCCAATAATGAATAATGGTCTACGACTCATTGGATAATGTTTCCTGGCTTTGCTGCCCTCTAGGACCAGGTATGTCCTTATTGCACGAAATAGAACTAGGAAAAGAGGGTGCACCATCCTTGTGCTTAAGTAAATACATTTTCTATAAAAAAGGATAAAAATTACTCACAAGCATGTTAAAATAAATATGCATAAATGGGCTTCCCTCCCATGGTTAAACAGTCCTGGGACCTGTACTCTCCAGATCATAAGGGAGACCATGTAGGGGTTCCCTGCTGGCTAACACGTTTTGAAGGTAAACATTCCTCAGAGCGTCAAGGAAGAGGAAGGAGGTTTACCTTTGAAACGCGTTAGCCAGCAGGGACCCCTACATGTACTCTCCAGATCATAGGAGAGACTAGGTCCCAGGACTGTTTAACCACAGGATGGAAGCCTGTTTATGCTTATTTATTTTCACATGCTTGCGAGTCATTTTTGTCTTTTTTATATACAAAATACATTTTCTTGGGATAATGTTGGTTCACCCTCTTCATTTTTTCTTTACAGAACATGTGCTAAATGCAGGGATTTTTCATTTAACTGGGGAAAATGTAAATTCCCCTTTACTACCTTACACTATCAACATGTAATTGTAATATTTAAAATGAGCAATAGAAGTTTATGATGGATAACAAATAAGTGAGTCTTTTCTTTAGTAAGAGGACTGTGGCTTCCCAGGCTGAATGCGCTGTTTCATTTGTAAGTAGAGCAATGTATTTGAGAACAAATACCTAATAATATGTTCTCTGCGGCATAGAGCATCTTTGATTAGGTGTAGGTCAAAAGAATTGGCACATTGTGCCCTTTTACTAAGTTGGTGTGATTGGCAGGCTGTCGTTTCGAGGGAGTGCGGCCTCTCCCTTTCATCTCACGTAGTGTTGCACAGGGACAATGGGAAGCAGATTTTCCTTGTTGATTCTCATTTGAAAAGGTCTGGTGTCTTTACTAGGTACCTGTAACACGGGGGTCTTGATTGGGGTCTCTGTCAGTATGTCCAAAGGCCAAGAATACAAAAGCTATCAGTGGGTGGGGGTCTCAGCTGACCACTGAAGAAGGGAGGGGAGGATCTGAGAGGCAGTGGAGGGAGAAGCGACCCCCGATGAGCGCCTTAAAAAGAGAGCCATTTTTGTCTAAAACCCATCAAGCACATCTGCAGAATTGTCCCAGTTGCTGCCTCCTAGTTTCAAAAGAAAATGATCGTTTGATAAACCGTCCTGATTCACCACTTTCTCACAAGAGCAAGAGGCTCACCTTTGACCTTTGTATGATTTCACATTAGGCTGGCTTTTCTTTCTGCCTTAAATTGCTATAGAAACTTTGAAATGCATCTCTTGCTTTCTGTTTTCCCTCCTCACCCCTCCCTTTCTCCCTCTCTCTCTCTCTTTCTCTCTCTCTCTCTCTTCTCTACCTCTATCTCCCTCTGTCACTTCATTGGCATTTCCCTCCTTATTATTTTCCCCTCACTTGGGCTTTATAAAGCCAACACTTTTTTTTTGTCGGGCAAGTAATTAGTGTTAAAAAAAAAAAAAAAAGTTACAACGGTCAGTCTATCCCATTCCCACAATTTAGTCACAGGGGTGATGTGGAAAAAAACAGGTGGCATATGACAACCATGTAGTAGCTAGCTATTATTTATCAGATTTTGACAGATTCATAATTTACATGAACAACATGTGTATTTTACAGAAAAAAATAACTGTCATGAGTACAAAAGAGTTAAACCAGATTAATTATATCTAGACTCAAAAGTTGTTCACTCTACAGATAATATTACAGTCTTTAAAAAAAATACAATAAGTACACATTTTAACCAGGTTCAGTATCTGCGACCAAAAAGGCAAAAGTGGAAATTTAAGACAAATTTATGAAGTTGTAGCTGATATTTTTTTGTTCTTCTCTTCAAAACTTTGTCATGTGGTTTATTTTTGTGACAGGTGCAAAACAGACCTACAGTACAGTGTATATAGTAAGTTTTCTGCAGAATTGGTTTATGATTGTTAAGGCCTAAATTATACAAATCTAAAAACAAAATTAAAACATTTAAAAAAAAATTATGATCTGGTAAATATAAAAATATTTATTAAGATATTAAAATGACTTTTTAATATCCTATAGTGTTCTATTTAGGCAATTGATATGACGGCAGTCTCCTTTACACATCATGATTTCTTTTTAGCTGTGCCAAAAGAAGCCCATTACAGAACTCAAGTGGGTCATCAGTGCTGTGACTCATCATTTTAAATACAACTTTCAGATAAGAGGAGCTGCAAAGCGAGCTGCTCTGCTGTGCTGTCTATTTCGATAACTCATAGTACAATTGAAAATGTTTCTCAAATTTAAATCTTGATTTGTGAAACAAAGATTGTAAATAGATAGTGTAAAAAAATGATAAACCAACTAAAATAAAAGGTCCTCATATCATCATAGTTTGTCTTTTAAATTGTAATTTCACTCAGAACTGTATCTCATTAATGGATTTATGCTGAAGGGTTGAAGTATTATTGCTTCTATCAAGAACTCCAATGGCATGGTGTCCCAGGAAGAAAAAATACAGATTTGTTGGCAACATAAAATCCATCAAAAACCCTGAATTCACAGGTATTTCCACCAGACATGGCCCACAACCCTAAAAATGCAAAGGTGAGACCCTCGTGTAACGTTTAGCTAGATGGGCAGGGACCAAGTACATAGTTTGTCAGGTTGAAAAAAAACACAAGTCCATCAAATTAAAAAAAAAATATATATAATCCCAATTACCATCTGGTGAGAACTTTTACATTGGCTTCAATAAATATATATTCAAAATGTCCTTATAAAAACTTTGAAGCAAAGCATGCCAGGATTCCAAATCCTTATTCAAAGAGAGGTCGGCCACCTAGTCTCTTATGTAGGACAATTTGGAGATATCCAATAAATGTCCATACATATTGGCAATGCCCTATTTTTGTCCTGCCTCTTGTGTAGACAATTTCTCATGTGGTGTGATTCCGGGGTCCATGGAAGGATCAAGTCATAGGCCTCGTACACACGATCGGACATATCCGATGAAAACGGTCCGCGGACCATTTCCATCGGATATGTCCGATCGGGAGTTTGATCCGATGGCGTGTACACACCATCGGATCAAATTCCCCGCCGCCGGACGGCGCGGTGACGTGGCGGTGACGCGGCGGTGACGTTGACGCCGCCACGTCACCGCCACGTCACTGCACCAGGAAGTTAAACACTTCCGCGCATGCGCCGAATCCATTCGGCGGCGGCGCGGCGGCGGTGGGGGACGACATGTCTGCTGGTAAGTGTACTAACCAGCAGACATGTCGGGCGGACAGATTCCACCAGATAGATTTCAAAGCATGCTTTGAAATCTGTCGGGTGGAGAAATCTGTCCGCTAGCCCATACACACGAGCGGAGATGTCTGCTGAAACGGTCCATCGGACCGTTTTCAGCGGACATATCCCCTCGTGTGTACGAGGCCTTAGAGTATGTAAGTAATAGGCAATTTGATAAAAGCTAAATTTCTCTGGCAATTTAAGGCCCCGTACACACTATCAAATATATCTGTTCAAATCGGTCGGACCGACCGATTTGAACAGATCTGTCTGCTGGCATTTTGGTTTGCTCGCGTGTACACACGAGCAAACCAAAATCCCCGCCAGCAGACAGCGCGCTGACATGTCGGTGACGTGGCGGTGACGTTGACGTTGCCACGTCACCGCACCAGGAAGTAAAACACTTCCGCGCATGCGTCGAAATCATTCGGCGCGTGTGCGAGAAGACATGTCTGCTGGTTAGCATACTAACCAGCAGACATGTCGGGCGGACGGGTTCCCAGCCGACAGATTTCAAAGCATGCTTTGAAATCTGTCGGGTGGCCAAATCCGTCTGTTTGCCCGTACACACGATCGAATCTGTCTGCTGAAACGGTCTAGCAGACCGTTTCCAGCAGACAGATTTGATCATGTGTACGAGGCCTAAGACTCTCTCTGCAATGTTGAAGTGTGAATGTCCCTCTATGATTGAAATAGTGGCCAAACCTATATAACCCTTTATTCAACCACCATCGAAAGGCCTTCTGGTCCATACTAGAAGTAAATGCTGGGTTGTTAAAAAGGTGCGCTAGAGTGTAGACAGAAGAAATGAGGTTAGTATTGGTTTGTAGCTTATCCCAAACTGTGAGTTGGAGAGAGTGGGGACAAGGATCAGTGTTCTCTGATTCACTAATTGCCCTTTAAGGAAATCAAGAGGCCAACCGTCTGCCTTTCCAATGTAACCCAGTCAGGCCTTTCCCCACAAGAGTATTTAACTGATAACTGAGCTAACTGGGCTGCCTTGTAATACAACAAAAGATTTGAAATGCCAAGATGGCCACTGGTTCTGGGAGCGAACAACAACTGATGTCACTTTCCTGCCGAGACATACTTAATACGTTTAGCTTGTAGCTTCAATAAGTCTGCCCAATTCAAATCGATAGGTAATGAGCAAAAATAATACAACACTCTAGGTAGCAACATCAATTTAATAGAAATAACCCTGCCAATCGAGGACAGATCATATACTGACCACAATTGGAGATCAACCTCAAGTTTCTTGGATAAGGGGGAATAATTTGAGTGATATCGAAGAGGTCAAGCAGATCCCTAGGTATGAAATTGTCTTTTATTTTTTTACATAGACTCTGAGTCTACAGTGACAAATTGATCAAAATGTTTATGGCAACCAAATATTGAGAGTTCATCTGAAGTCCTGAGATCGCCCCAAATTGAGTAAACAGCTGCACAATGTTGGGAATTGATATAAGCGACAACATACCGTGTTTCCCCGAAAATAAGACGTACTCCGAAAATAAGCCGTAGCGGGATTTTGACGCAAGATAGAAATATAAGACACCCCTCCGAAAATAAGACGTAGCGATGTAGTGTCGAATCTCCGAAAATAAGATGTAGTGTCGAATCTCCGAAAATAAGATGTAGTGTAGAATCTCCGAAAATAAGATGTAGTGTCGAATCTTGTAGTGATAGGCGTGTCGTATGCGGCGCGGTAAACAACACGTCATAGGTGTATGTTACTGTACTGGTGCTCAGGAGCTGTGAGGAGAAGAACACTCTGTAAAGCAAAAAGATTCTCCCAGCATTGACCAGCAAACCCCTCTCTCACCCCACACAAACAGATCACCCCAGCTCCACTGTGCTCCACATCAGCTTTGCTGGCCTATCTTTTTGTACAACCAGACAAGATGAGTGCAAAAAGAAAGAGTTATTCTGTTGAGTACAAGAAAGGAATTGTGGAGGACTCCCGAGGCAAGAATCTTACGGCTTTTTGCAAAGAGAAGAAGTTGGATATCCGAATGGTCCAAAAATGGCGTGCAGAATACGATAATCTCAGTCTACAGGTGGACAGAGGAAATGCTAAGAAGCGCAAGTGTGGTTCAGGTAGGCAACCTTTATTTTCTGTAATAAAAATAAGACACCCCCCGAAAATAAGCCATAGTGTGATTTCTTGAGGAAAAAAAAATATAAGACGGTGTCTTATTTTCGGGGAAACACGGTAATAAAAAGAAGCAAATTGTCCACAAAGAGAGCGCATTTATGGACCTGATCTCTGCAAAAGAAACACCTTGGATATCTGAATCGGTACTAATCACAAGAGCCAAGGTTTCAATAGCAATAGCAAAAATTTGTGGGGACAAAGGACAGCCTTGCCTTGTCCCCCTAGCAATCATGATCGGAGCAGAGTGGTGTCCAGCTAACCTAATCTTAGCCATAGGGTTAGAATATAGCATCCGTATTATGTTGAGGAAGTTGGGCCACAATGTTTATTTTCCATACTATATGTTGTTTCATCCTACTATAGCTCCTTTTTTTCTCTTATATTTCTGAGCCATCCATACCTGGAATGCAGGTGTAGGCTTATTGTGCCACGTCATATCGGTATAATGCAGACCTCAAAACTGGTGTTTATACACAAAATTATCAACTTAAATTGTAATCCTCTCGCAAACACAGAGTGCTGCACCTGATGCTGGTGGGAAACCTGTGGTGCTTGTTGTAAAACCCTATTCCTTAACTAATGTTTTAATTTTTATAAAATGGAAGCTAACATTTATCCAAGCCATGGACCCATTTTAGAGGTGTTTCTTTGTAGACTCTATTCCTGCTTTTGAAAAACCAGAAGCAACCATGCAACCAGCATTTTTAGAGGGAGGGTAGAAGAAGGTAAGCTATAGCAGCCTCTGTGTCTCTTTCGCTACCAGGATTCTTTGGGGCTCACTTAGGCAAACGTTGTTTTTCTCCTATTACATTCATTTAACCACTTAAGACCAGACCTTTAGGCAGCTAAAGGACCTGGCCAGTTTTTGCCATTCGGCACTGCGTTGCTTTAATTGACAATTGCGCGGTCGTGCGATGTGGCTCCCAAACAAAATTGGCATCCTTTTTTTCCCACAAATAGAGCTTTCTTTTGGTGGTATTTTATCACCTCTGCGGTTTTTATTTTTTGCGCTATAAACAAAAATAGAGTGACAATTTTGAAAAAAATTGAATATTTTTTACTTTTTGCTATAATAAATATCCCCCAAAAATATATATAAAACAAAATGTTTTCCTCAGTTTCAGCCGATACGTATTCTTCTACATATTTTTGGTAAAAAAATCGCAATAAACCTTTATCGATTTATATAGCGTTTACAAAATAGGGGATTGTTTTATTGCATTTTTATAAAAACTATTTTTTACTACTAATGGCGGCGATCAGCGATTTTTTTCGTGACTGCAACATTATGGTGGACACTTCGGACAATTTTGACACATTTTTGGGACCATTGTCATTTTCACAGCAAAAAATGCATTAAAAATGCATTGTTTACTGTGAAAATGACAATTGCAGTTTGGGAGTTAACCACAAGGGGGCGTTGAAGGGGTTAAGAGTTAACCACAAGGGGGCGTTGAAGGGGTTAAGTGTGACCTCATCTGTGTTTCTAACTGTAGGGGGGTGTGGCTGTAGGTGTGACATCATTAATTGTGTTTCCCTATATTAGGGAACACGCGATCAATGACGGCGCCACAGTGAAGAACGGGGAAGCTCTCCCGGTTCTTCAGCTCCAGGGACCAATCGCGGGACTCCAGCGGCGATCGGGTCCGCGGGTCCCACGGCCGCGGTCACGGAGCTTCGGACTAGATTGCGTGCACACGCGACCCCACGGCTGGTCTTAAGGGGCCACGTACAGGTACGTGGATGTGCCCAGCCGTGCCATTCTGCCGACGTATATCGGCGCGAAGGGGTCCTTAAGTGGTTAAAATGCCTGCCAGCAGATATCAATTTACTTTAGTGGTGCCATGTGCATGATGGTTCTGAGCATGCGTTTGATCCGCTTTGCTATGTTAAGTAATTGTTACAGAATTATTTAGATAATTAACACATTACATTTTTATCCATCAGAGCTTGTAGTGGTGCTTTTTTTAAGTTTCTCTCAGTTTTTTTTTTTTTGGATTAAACAACTTTCCAATCTGACTATATTGCCGCGTACACACGATCACTTTTCGGCATGAAAAAAAAAGAAGTTTTTCATCATGAAAAAAAAGAAGTTTTTCCAACTTCATCATTAAAAACGATGTTGCCCACACACCATCGTTTTTGAAAAATTATGAACAAAGCGTGGTGACGTACAACACGTACGACGGCACTCTAAACGGAAGTTCTATTCGCCTTTCGGCTGCTTTTAGCTGATTCCTTGTTAGTAAAAGACAATTTGCGCTTTTCTGTCTGTTACAGCGTGATGAATGTGCTTACTCCATTATGAATGGTAGTTTTACCAGAACGAGCGCTCCTGTCTCATAACTTGCTTCTGAGCATGCGCAGGTTTAAAACGTTGTTTAAGCCCACACACGATCATTTTTTACAACCCGAAAAACAACAAAATGCAGCATGTTCGAATTTATTTTTTGGTCGTTTTTCAGAAGATGGAAAACGATGTGAAGCCCACAAACGATCATTTTAAATGACGTTTTTAAAAACAACGTTTTTTTTTCATGCCGAAAAATGATTGTGTGTACGCGGCATAAGAGTAAACAAATTAAAACTTTGTTTTCCCATTATGGAAGCCAACTGCCACAATTATGAAGCTAAAGCATCCTTATTTTATTAGAGCGTTGTGCCTAATAAAACAACCCATAGCAATTCATTTAAAATCTAATTTTAGAGATCTGACTCGAAGTGAGATCTGGTTGGTATTATTACTGCTAGCAGTGCCTTTAAGATTGCTACTAAAATACAGTTTAAGAAGCTAAATACTAGAAACAAAATCATTATTAAATTATTCATGTTAGTTTGGACTACATCAAATTTGGGTTGTTGACAATGTGGGTATGGCTCAAATAGCATAAAATCTTGTAATAAAGAGATAACAATTTTGCTTGTGTGAGTGAATCATTCCCATCTGTATGTCGGCTGCATGCATGTGTTTCACTTGTCCCTGGAATCCAAAACTAAACAGAATCATATTTGAGAGGACGCATTATCATAAATCTTTAACAAAAACTTTTCTGACAAGTGTAGTCATAAAACTCTCGCTTAGAAGAACAACCGTTTCAAGAGTTGATTAGCTGTATATGCTGTGAAATTCATTTTTCTGCCTCCCAAGTTCAACAGTTTGTGTGTTCTCACTAGTTCTGTCATTACACAATGTAGATAACGTAGTGAAAGGGTATCAAGCTAAACTGGCCATACACTATGCATTTCACCAGGAACCGGCTGAAATTCCATCTGCTCTGCTCTGTCCAACATTATTTGATAGGAAAACAGGATGAGTTTCATTTAAATCACTAGTAAAAAGGCTTGATTTAAATCAAAGAGCAACTGTCATCTCTGTCCTGCAGTGACTCCTCCTCTGACCCGCGGTTGAGTCTCCGACAGTCCTAATCACTTTAATGGGGCGGCTGGTGATGCTACAACAAGGTGAGGGACGTGGCGGCAGCAGGTGAGTGGATGCTCGCTAACAGGCACTGCCATAGCAGATCTGAAATGACAGGTGCTCTTTAAATGTAAGGACTTATTCTTGCTGGTAGTTAGAATCGTTAATATTTGCAAACAAAATGAAGGTTTCCTATTTAGAATAATAAGCGGTCAGGTTAGTAAAACCGCAGGATCAGAACCGATTCCCCCATACAGTTTGTAGTGTACATAGATTTGCAAAACAATGGGATAAAGGAGTATTCTGGAACTTTGTTTTATGTCATTATTACTGTGTAAATTCATCAATGCAGTGCATGTTATCTCAGCTTGCAGAGCTTGGATTCATTGAATGAGTTTACCAAAAATGTAAATATTGCAGAATATACAGCCTCATGGTACATAACCAAGCTCCATTTCATGCTAAATAAACTAAATTATTAATGTATCTTAAATAGAAAACTATCTTTAGATAGATTTTCACTCCAAAAGCATTTTATTAAAATAAATTTGATAAAAATCTAATAAATCGATTTTAAATAAAAAAACAAATCAGATTTTGTTTTAAATTATTGACTTATATCCACCCTGTTGAAAAATCAAATAAGCTGGATGGAATCTTGATAGATTTATTTTATTTATCCAGCTTACAATAAAACTAAAGGATGCTAAAAACTTGACTATGCCTTCCTAAAGCCTCTACTGTATATTAATACTTTCATTTCCAGTTCCGTTTATAAAATCAAACATGTGACTACATCAAAAAAACAAAATTTCCCAGTGTCCTCATCCCTGTTCTGTAACTACAAAAGGACTGATCTTGATAAATGACTTGTTACAAAATCCAGCCTCCTGCCTCTCGTGTCCCACACACTTTATGCTAATTAGAGAATGATGCAATTCAGATGTACATGAGCACACTGAATTGAAGTTTGTTCTGTGGATGAGCACCATTTGGGTGACAACCGCTTTCATGTTAAAGGGCTAGTGTTAGCCAGGGAAAGGAACCAGATCTGGGCCAAGCAAAGCATTAAAAAAAGTGGAAGGAAGAAATGTAATGAGAGCACAGTAGGCAGTACTGTGGAACAATAAAAAATGAGCCTTTAGATCGGTGGTTCTCAACCTTTCTAGTGCTGTGACCCCTTTAATCATTTTTGTAGCGTGGGTTGTCAGCACCCAAGGCAAGACAAGTAATTTGTGCCCCTAACCCATGGACATTTAGCACTCCCTGAGTCCCTTCCACTTATACAGTATTAAAACCCCTTATGGTACATTTTAGGACGTACCACTCTTTCTCTTTATTCTCCTTTCTTTCCCTTTTTTTCCCCATCCCTCTCTCTTGCTGTCTTTCGCTCCCTTTTTCATTGTACCTTCGCCTCTTTTTCTCTCCCTTTCATGTATTCTCTATTTTTATTTATTCTCTTATTTCCTGGTGGTGGGTGTGGTTAATAGGATCAGTGGCAGTGCTGAGAGGAGTTCTGATCAGTCAACTTAGATGCTCTTAATTAAGGTTATCTGCTGATCTTAGAACTGTAGTGGGGACTTTTAATGGCAACTCTAATCACAGGTAGTGTTACTCACTGTGTCTTCGACTTTGTGGTGGCTCCGACTTTGTGGTGTCTCGTAGCAGTAACACCTATGCCGAAATCAGGAGATAGGGTCTCCTCCAGCCCCTCCCACTTCACATTCCTCACGTCAGCTGACTTATAGTTTCTGCCCCCCAGCAATGCCGTGAATTGAATGGGCGGCTGAGTGGGAGGCCGCAGTCTCCAGAAACAGGCCAGGATTTGGTAAAAAAAAACCTGGCAAATCATAATTTGACCCCCAAGTTTAGAACCACTGCTTTAGATACTTAAGGAATTGAGTTACTAGATGATATCTAGGCCAACAAAGATCCACATAGGCATGCAAACCTTTCCTATTAGTTTGTATACTTGTATTCCTCTGAAACCAGAAGTGTAAGCCTTATGTTAGGAAAATCTTTCCAACTTCAGAAAGGGTTTCTCCGAATATAGACAGGAATGATTGTCACCCAAGTTGGTGGCAGTTATTCATTTGTGAGTACTTAAACTCTGTCATTTGTATCAAGCAGCAACCTTTTCACCCCTTATATATTAAAGGGCAACTGTACTTTTAAAACAGATAAGCTCTCTTAATATGTCCAGGAACAGCTTGCAGTTGTGAACATATATTGACTTCTTTCTTTTGTTTTTCTTTTCTTTTTGTGCTTTGCTAGCTGTCATTAGAGATATCAATTTTACATTATCAATTTTACATTGTACAGTGCAAACAGGATGGATGTAAACAATCTAGAGAACAACATGTCTACAGACCAAAACTGAAAGGAAAAATCTCAACATTGCAGGAATGAAAATTTCTTGATTTCCCCCAATCCCACGATCCCTCCCATCCCAGCCTGGAGAGCAGAATGATTATTGATAGCGGCCATACCCCCTGGCAGTAATTGCATGCTAAAAATCTGACATGCTGATTGTAACCAAGTCGATCGATCAGTCAGGTGGATTAAATCTCATCCGGTTCCTGTTAAGCCATCTGAGATTCGGTCCATTCATGGTTGGCTTTAGACTAAGACTAGACTATTTAGACTAGACTAAGGTATACTGCTCTCTCTACTATGCAATGCAAAGACTGCAGATAGGCTGGTGTCAGAAGAGGGTACTCTACGAGGCCGAGATGCAGAGAGCAGCTCACTCTTACGACTAAACGCACTCCACCCCCCTGGAGATGGGACAGAGGGTGGATGGCACAAAGAGGCACAGGCTACCAGTAGGCTGAGCAGGACTTGCTTGAAGGTCACAGAAGACAGGTACAGGAACAGAGCCGGTGTAGTTGTGCAGAAAGTCCAGAACAGGCAGAGGGTCAAACACCTAAAAGGAGGAAAGTCAGAAGGGCAGAAGAGCGTCAAGTACTGGAGACTGGAGGTAATCTGGGTCACAGGCAATAAGGTCAGGTGCAGGATGCTGGCAGCAAAGTATGGGTCACAAGCAGGGGGTCAAACACAGGAGATAGTAGCGGAGTCCAATAAGCAAAATCAAGGGTCAGGTAAGCAGAGATCAGTGTAGTCCAAAGGCAATCTGGGTCACAGCAGTAAATCAGGCAGGCAGGAAACAGGAACTCAGAATCACAGGAAGCTGAAGACAAAACAGCAATTTGCTTGGAGATTTGTTCAGCTTATACGTATAGGCAGCCAGGATGTCATGTAAGCCGCTGAATCAGATTGAGGCTGTTTACTTCCTGACAGGCAGGCAGGATGTCATGTGACACGCCGGACAGATTAAAGCTGTTTATTCCCCTGACAGCTGGATGTAAACAAAGCAATGTTTATGCCTGGGTTTATTATAACTTTTCTCAAAGCACAGGGGAAGAAATAAAATATAATAGGTTATATCCACAAAGACAATTGGTGCCCCTGGATATATTAAAAAAGCTAGTGCATTAATAGTGCCTCTTGGCTAAGAATAATACAGCATAGTGGTGCCTAGCAGCAAAAAGGTTTGCTTGTTCAAATCCCAACCACGGCACTACCAGAGACATGCTGGTAGGATAATTTGATCCTGTCTAAATTGGCCCTAGTATGTATGACTGTGAGTTAGGGTGCATAGATTGTAAGCTCCTTGAGAGCAGGGACTGATGTAAATGTACAATGTATATGTAAAAGCGCTGTGTAATTTTACAGCGCTATATAAGTACCTGAAATAAATAATAAACATGAAATATACTGTATGCAATAATTCGAGATTTTCCTAGCTTGTGACGGAAAATATTAGTTATATGAAGACAGGAGGCGAATATCTTATGCATTATATTTCTTTAATAATGCCCATAGCAGAAATACAACTTTTAGTGAATTCAACAAGAAAGAAAACTTTTTAGAACAAAAACTACAAGTCCCATCAGCCCTCTGGATAGGACTGCCAATCACGTGGCAGGTCTGTAGGTATATAAAGGGCTGTCTCCTTGAACTCCTCCTCTTTCTTGGAGCGAATCCGTATGAACCTGGAACTGGAACTCAGCTTGAACTATTCTTCCGACCACCGATGAACCGGACCCAGCGGGTCGAACAGGCAGACATCCCAACGGGAATAACAATGAAGACAACTCCGGGAAGATTTTCAGCCTCTGGCTTGCAAGATGCGTTCCTCAATAACCTGGAACAAGAGAAAATAAAACCATGACGGGGTTGGGTCGGGTGGGAAGATATTCGCCTCCTGTCTTCATATAACTAATATTTTCCGTCACAAGCTATGAAAAATCTCGAATTATATATCAGACAGGAGGCTCATATCTTATGCAAGTTCAAAGCTATACATGTGAACATATATAAATAATAATGACCACAACAAAATTTAACTCCTAATATAATTACAAAACCGACATAGATATGTGTTCCTCCGGTCTAAAGTAGAATTGGCGAAAGGTGGTCTCTGAAGACCAGTCTGCCGCCATCAGTAGGTCTGAAAGCGAGCCTCCCGAAACGTCAATCCCTGCCATGTCCATGGTGGACCTTACCCACCTGGCTAACGTAGCCAAAGAAACTGGGTGATGAGGGCGAACGTAGGAGATGAGGAGTTGGGAGAATTGCGATGACCGCAGCGGAGCTGTCTGTGACTCATATGTCTGTAGACAGCGAACAACACATAAACGTGGATGTGCGGGAAAAAACGGATAGCAAACCGAATGGATTCCCATTTTTGTCCTACGAACAACTGAGAATTTAACTCCTTGTGGCGAAAATTGACGCCTAGAGATGTCTAAGGCCCTGACATCAGAAACACGCTTGATGGAGATCAGGCATAAGAGAACTGTGAGCTTAAAAAACAGTAACTTTAGCGGGAGAGCGTCATTGTCCGCCCATTCTGCGAACATGTTTAACACCTTAGCTACGTCCCAAGTGTTTTGATACTTGGGACGAGGAGGGCGTTTGAACTTAACGCCTCTTAACAGACGGCACACCAATGGGTGTTTACCAACAGGAAGAGAATCCACTGGAGAATGGTAAGCTGAAATCGCAGAGCGATACACGTTAATGGAGCTATAGGATCTCCCGGATTCAAAAGAATCCGCCAGGTAGTTGGCTACTACCGATATAGGCGCCTGAACGGGATTAATCTGTCGTTGATCACACCAACGCACCCAGATTCGCCAGGCTGATCGGTATGCCGATCTAGTCCCGGGGGCCCAGGCCAGGGCGAGGAGATCCCTAGCTGATCGTGAAAGGTCGCTATTCGCGTCCGGCATCCCGAGACCAACCACGCGAGGAGATGTAGGTTGTGATCCACAAGCAGGGGATGGAGATCCCAGCTCGGGTTGGATAGGAGATGAGGGGAGTGAGGAAGTAGCCTGGGGAAGTCCACAGTCATCCCCAGAAGGATGGGAAACCACGGCTGTGTCGGCCACCACGGAGTGATCAGCACGACCGAGGCTCTCAGGTTTGCTATTTGTGTAAGAGAACCCTGAGGATCATCGAGAAGGGAGGGAACGCGTAATGCAACCCCCGTGGCCAGGTCTGACAAAGAGCGTCTATCGCCTGGGCCTCTGGGTCCGGCCTCCAGCTGTAAAAGTGTGGGAGCTGATGATTGAGGCGGGAGGCGAACAGGTCCATAGAGAATGGACCCCATAGGCGGACCAGGGAGAGGAATACCGATCGGTCCAGTCGCCAATCGCTGGAATCGGTAAGGTAGCGAGAATTCCAATCTGCTATCAAGTTTGAGGCGCCTGGGATGTATTCCGCTACGGGAACGATGTTGCGTTCCAGGCAGAAGTGCCAAAAGTCTCTTGCTAGATCCGCTAGAGCTCTGGATCTGGAGCCCCCCAAGCGGTTGACATATTGGACTGTGATTACGTTGTCCATGTGCAATAACACACAGCAGTTGGACATGTTCGGAAGAAGACTCCTGATGGCAAAGAAAGCCGCCAGGAGTTCCAAGGTATTGATGTGGAGCAGAGACTCCTCTGCGGACCAGGTCCCTCCTGTGGACGCGAGCCCGCACCGAGCACCCAAGCCGTGACGGCTCGCATCCGACTCTATGATATAATCCGGATTGGAACTAAAAATGGTTTTGCCGTTCCATTCGACGGCATGACGTAACCACCAACGTAGTTCCTCCACTGCTTCCGCATCTAGCGGTACTTCGTCTGCATAGCGAAGTCCCTGGCGTAGATGAAGAGCCTTGAGCCTCTGAAGGGCTCGATAGTGGAGAGGTGCAGGAAAGATGGCCTGGATTGAGGCCGATAAGAGTCCTACTAAACGTGCCAAACCGCGTAAGGACACTCGTTGTTGGTTCAACACGGTCCGAATCGCTTTGTGGATGGTAGCCAATTTGGTCTTGGGTATGCGGAGGACAGTTCGTTTGGTGTCTACCAAGAATCCCAAGAATTCCATCTCCTGGGATGGAACCAGGATAGACTTTTCGTGATTTATGACGAACCCCAGCTCCTGAAGCAATTTGACGGTCCAGGAGGCGTGTTTGTTTGCCTGGTGACTGGATCAAGCCATTATGAGCAGGTCGTCTAGGTAGATGATCAGTCTTACACCCCTGCTCCGCAATACCGCCACTACCGGCTTCAGCAACTTGGTGAAGCACCATGGGGCGGACGAGAGACCGATGGGAAGGCAAGTAAATTGCCACATTCTGTCTCTCCAAAGGAAACGTAGGAAGTGTTGGGAGGTTGGATGAATAGGGACTGTATGGTAGGCGTCCTTCAGGTCCACCTTCACTAACCAGTCCCCGGGACGTAAGAGATCCCGCAGGCAATGGATCCCCTCCATTTTGAAATGTAGGTAAATGACGTGTTGATTGAGGTTTCTTAGGTTTATAACGGGGCGATATCCGCCATCCTTTTTTCTGACCAGGAAGAGGTTGCTGAGGAACCCCGGAGAGGGAGGGTCCACCTCTACCACAGCCTGTTTGGTCAGAAGGGCTTGTAGCTCTTGATCTATGAGTGTAGAGTTCATGTTTGAGAACCGGGTGGGATAAGGAACCGTATACATGTCTGGTAGGGAGTATAGCTCTATCCGATATCCCGCTACTGTGCTGAGTATCCAGGCGTCTGCCCTAATCGCAGACCATGCGTGGATAAAATGTCTCAGCCTTCCCCCTATAAGAGTGTGAGAAGAATTCAGGTGTATTGTACTCACCGGTAGTAGGGCGGGAGCGGGGATAGCCTCTCCCTCCACGTCCCCTCCAGGGGCGTCCGCGGGGTGGAAAGAAAGGTGCTGGCTGTACCACCGGGACTGGGTATGGTTGAGGAGCCTGGCTGTACTGAGCGGGTGCTCTGTAGTATGGCTTGTTAGCGGAATAACGGCCGGCAGAGTGGCCCCTGTTTCTGCCGGCCTTGGGAACATTTTTTGGAGTCCCCGACTTTTTTAGGGACGTCTGGGCTTTATCAAGACTAGTATACAGTCCAACCATCTTATTTATATCCTTAATGAGGGTGTCACCGAAGAGCATCCCTTCGGCCGCAGGGCCGGGTTCAGATTCCGCTAGATGCGACAGTTGAGGATCTAACCTCATTAAAATGGAGCGGCGACGCTCCGTGGAGCAAATAGTGTTTGCACACCCCAAGAGGCATACTGTTCTCTGGGCCCAGCCTCTGAGCTGATCCAGGTCAATAGGCTTATCAGCAGATGAAGCCTGTTCCGCTATGTTCAATATTTTTTGTAACCGGGCCAAACAGATCGAGAATTCGATCCTGGATGGACCGAAAGGATCTTTCGATTCCCTTCTTAGAGTACTTCCGGTTTTTAGTGAGGTACCTAAGGAGTACAGGATCCACCTCGGGGGTAACTACTGCCTTTTTTGGAATACAAGGGCGAGGGCATTCTGCCCTTAATTTATTCCGATTGGCCTTGTCCACGGACCTTTGGGCCCAGTATTGTATGTATTGGGTGACCTCCGGGAGAGGTGCCCAGTCTCCAGATCGGGGTGCGATATCCCTTCTGGGTCAAAGAAAGGCTCTCCACGAGCATCAAGGATTGTTTCGCCCTGGGTCACAGGGGTGGCGTCCTCGGGGAACGCCATATGCCCACTACCCTCGTATTCCTCGTCTTCGTCTTCAGACTCATAGGCATCTACCGCCTCGGATTCCGCAGATGAGTCTGATGCATCCTCTGTAAATGCTGCTCCCCGAGGCTCAGGGGTCGTTGGGAGTCTGGGAGGGTAGTGGGTCGGCAGACCGGGGAGGGTGCTGCCTGAGGCAAATTATTTGCTTCCCCTGCCGGGGAGTCGAGTATTGTGGTGATATTCTTGCGTTTCTGAGACGCTTTGCCCTTTTTTGTGGGCGGTTCACCACAGCCTGAGGGACCAGGCATGACAGGCGCAGGTGGATGCGCTATGGGGGCAGAAGCCATTGCTGCTTGTACGGATTGATTAATTAACTCCTGAATCTGGGCAGCGGTCAGGAATATGGGGTTGTTAACAGAAGGTTCCCCTGCAGCCGGGATTTTAGGTGACCCGGAGCTCCTCTCATCAGCCATGATAAACAAAAAAAGTTATAAAAATAAATGGCAAACTTATGAGCAGTATTAGGTCAATAGGACTGATAGGCAAGTTGCTCGAGGGTCAACAATGTTAGGAATGAAAATAGCAACCGGGGAATAAATTCCCTAGTGACTCTAAACCGGGGGGAAACTCTAGCACAGAGCGCTCCTACCCGTACAGCCGCTCGCTCAATACTGGCATAGCGGCGAAGGGGAATGACGTCCTTAGCGCAGGAGAGCGTAATCTCGCGAGATTATGTCTCCCTGAGCTGTGATTGGCGGTCGCGGGGCCTTCAGGACTCGCGCAACTACGGTCCACTGCGGATGGGATGACAGGGACGCACCGCCACGCCCCCTCAGAGACGAGCCACTCTGAGGAGAGAGCGCGGTGCCTGGAAGGAGAAAAAGGTAGGAAGGCGCCAAGAGCGAGAAAATGGCGCCGTCCTACGCTGAGGTACCACAAACCGAACAGGGCTTGGAGCGCACCGAGACCGGGGCGCGTCGGCCGGAGCACAACCGGGAGGTTGGAGAAAATATGTACAGTACAGAGTACAGGAAGAAAAGTAAAATAGAACAGAATACATTAAAATAAGTATAGTAAAATACTAAATAAAAGAAACACAGTTGTGGGGAATGTCAGCGGGGGAAAAAACCCCAGCAGGAAATAAATCCCCAGCACAATAAGAACAGTTTAAAACATTTAGAAAAATCGAATAATACCAATAGAACTTATCTGATTTCTTGCTTATGAGCAGATAGAAAGAGGAGGAGTTCAAGGAGACAGCCCTTTATATACCTACAGACCTGCCACGTGATTGGCAGTCCTATCCAGAGGGCTGATGGGACTTGTAGTTTTTGTTCTAAAAAGTTTTCTTTCTTGTTGAATTCACTAAAAGTTGTATTTCTGCTATGGGCATTATTAAAGAAAGATAATGCATAAGATATGAGCCTCCTGTCTGATATATAACTAATATTTTCCTGATAAAAATAGGATTCCTGAACATAACAAAATGCAAACAAATCCACTAGACATTCCTTGTAAAGCTATAACATAGCTCCTCCAGAAGTACATTAAAGCAAAGGCCTTAGTCCTATATTCAATACAGAGGCTGGAGACGTCAGATTAATCCCTTGGGGGAAAATGGGAAATACTAGCACTAGACATAGCAAATTTTACAAGGTTCATTAGAGCTGAACTCCCGGCCAAGGCTAATTACACAGTTCAAATACATATGGGAGCTGTTTTACCTGCCAAATTATTTGTATTCCAGTCTTCAGATTTACACAACCCTGTCAGACTGTACAGTTAGGACAGTGACCTTAGTTTCCTCTGCTGCACCTCTCTGCCCCCAGGCTGTGACTGTACAGTGAAGGCGCACAAGCATCTCATCCCACTGCTCATACTGCTTTCTTCTCCTACAAGCATGGGCATATTCAGGTACTTACACTAGTTACATTTAAAATAAATTTAGCATTTTTTCAATCAATACATAATTCCATTTATGTGTGTGATTCATAACTACCCGAAGCTTTAAAAGGTCATGTTTGATTTCAACAAATGTCCTACATCCCACTCCTGTGCTTATCAAATTTGTAATTAAAGATTATGTTTAGGAGCAGAAAGGCAGATTCATACTGTTGCTGCCCAGGGCTGGGCAATGTTTACGCTCTGCAGTGCTATGGCATTGTGCAAAATGTTGCAAATATGTTGAGCCTAGTCTTTAGAAATAATAGCCATCTTCCATTTTAGACAGTCTTTTATGCTGAAGATATCTATTATTTCCTATTCTTTACACATCGTTGACATACTTTGTGCTCGTGTTTTGGGGGCAACAAACAACTCCCATCCACTGGTACTTACCTTCACTAGCTTCCTCACCAGTTCTTTCATCTGTCAAAGCCCATGGACCTCAATTGTGTTTCTGTGTATGGAGGAGCATGTGACCTCCCCTACCTCCATATTGCAGTTCTTCGGCTTTACATGAGGTAGGGAAACAAGTCATTAAACTTGTGGAAATGTATCCCAGATGTTGAACAGGGTTTAAACCAACAGCTCTAATAAAGGAATGGAGAGGGAGAAGCACAGTGAATGTAAGTATCCATGATTGCAGGGTGAGCTATCAAGAAAACCTGTCATTTTATCTTGAATGACAAATTAAAGTGACGTTTCGATGCAGATATTATATGACAGACTGTAACGGCTCCACTAGTTTGGTCAGATCTGATAAAACCCTCACATAATGCTCTTTTTACTTGACATGCTCTCTCGTGTTTTAGGGCAGGGGTGTCAAACTCGATTCCATTGCGGGTCACATTAACATTACGGTTGCCCTCAAAGGACTGGCTGTATGTATAAGACTAGATGTCCAGATTACCCCACTCCCCCTTACATCAGATGTCAAGAGCCCCCCCCCCCACCATCAAAAGTCAACTATCCTCCATCCTCCCTTACATCACAGTACACCCCCCTTACCTTGTTCTCCTGCTGGCAAGAAGCTGGGGGCGGAGCTGTGAGGCAGAAAGTCCAGAGTATGGAGAAGGACCAGAGGAGGGCTGGAGTCAGCTGAATGCTGAGACCAGGGGTGGTGGAGATAAGGAAGTGATGCAGCAGCAGAAAGAGGCACAGAATCTGTAGAAGGAGTTCTGTACCCCTCTCTGCTGCTGACTGTTGAGATTGGTAAGGGGTTGAGAGGCAGAGGCAAGCCTCTCTGCTTCTGCAAGGACAAGTGCAGGAGTAGTTCTGTCCTCCTTTCTGCTGTTGACTGCTCAGAAAAGGTGGGGGCAGAGACAAGAGGGTTGCTGCAGTTTTAGGAGAGGTGCGAGGGCCACATGAAATGGCCTGGAGGGCTGGATTCGGCCCACAGGCCTTGTGTTTGACATATATGTTTTAGAGCATCTGGGGAGACCTCCAGGTGTTGTCCATGAGGCAGAGGCACATGCTTCTTACATAAATGTGAAGAAAGTTGGATAAAGCCTTTTTATCTTGAAGCACAGAGTCTCGTCTTCCATTATGATATTTGCTATATACAGTTCTTAATATGATCATGTGGCGATAATTTAGCATGTGCAGTCACTTTTAATAGGTTTTTACCTGAGATATTTGAGATGTACTATCAGACATCTTGTTTTTTGTACATGGGATCAGTAAGATGACGTATTAACTATGTACTTGTTTTTAAAACAACACCAAACACATGTTATTGGCATGTTGTGTTACTAGACAAATTTCAGTCTGTGCATTCTTTACTTTTAATCTCCTGTGTTGAGAAATGGTTTCTCACCAATGACCTCTCCTCACCGGTTTCCAGTTACAAGTATGATTTTACCAGTTTTGGGGGCCAGAAAAATATCTCCAATATGGTGGGAGAAATGTTCTCATTAATTATCATTCCTGACATAAAGATTGGTTACTTTCTACCTACTGACCTGTCTGTAGTCACAATTAGGTCACATCAGGCCTTTCTGTGCAAATTGGTCCTGATTAAGTGGACTGAGGCTGGTTGTGAAGTTTTGGCATTGCTTAATTGTGGGAGTGGCTGTCATTAAGTGCATAGCTTGCATTATTCCAGGGAGAAGGGTATTTCTAGATCACATAGTGGCTTTACTGAGGAATAAAAAAATCGCCACCTCCCAAAGGAATAGATCCAGATCTACTTATGAGATGTCTTAAACCCTGCACAAAGCAGAAGAGGGACATATGCTCTTTTTAGAGAACCTCTCATACCTAACTGCAGTACACCACAATGGCAATCTACTGCACTACACCACTCTTGTGGTTAGTGTTTTCACACTCGTAGGATTGTTTGTAGACCTAAGCTATGCAAAAAAAGGGACCAAATGGCTAAAAACATTCCTGAATGGGTTTAGGTGGACTTCTACTTTCAATGGACTTACAGGGGATTAATTCACTAAAACTAGAGAGTGCAAAATCTGGTGCAGCTTTCCATAGAAAGTAGTCAGCTTCTAGTTTATTTTTTTTGTCAAAGCTTAATTGAACAAGTGGAAGTTTGAAGCTGATTGGCTACCATGCACAGCTGCCTCAGATTTTGCACTTTCCTGTCTTAGTAAATCAACCCCAACATGATAGCAAAGCAGCTATGTGATTAGGCCGTTATAGAAGTCATTCCTCTCCTGTGCTGCATATTAGTTTTAAGACATTAAAGATAAACCTATTTTTTTATATATTTTTTTAAGCTTGATACTTTTGGTAGCGTTTCAAGGGATCAAAGGTCAACTAGTCTTACCGTTGCAACCCGGTAACTACCTGACCTAACACACTGCACACTCAGAAGATAAGAGATCACGTGATAGGTCAAGCAGTTAGTTCACAGGCCAAGTCAGACTTTATTTGACCTCTCAACCTCTGACTTTTCCAGGTTCTGACAGGTTCCTTTAAAATAAGAGCTCCAAGTCTAAAAAGGTAAAGTAGTCATTTGAAATAGGAGTCTGCATAAATGACTTGGGCTCCTTTCACATGGGCGGACTATCAAATTTTAGATGGACCTGAATGGACGCTCCATACAGGTCTATGGAGACATGGATGTCAGCGGTGACATCGCTGACATCCGACATCTGCTAAAGTCAGATGGAAGAAATCCCTATTTTCTATCCGTCTGGCGGATCGGATGAAAACGGACTCTATGGTCCGTCTTCATCCGATCCCCCATAGGGGAAAGTGGAGCTCTGGCAGGTCAGTCCCTGCACAGTGTGCAAAGATGGAGCTGTTATCTGCCTGCTCAACGGAGCGATCCCTGCTGAGCAAAGCAGAGACCGTACACAGACACATCCGTGTGAACGAGCCCTGAATATACAGTAGCTATGTCATGTATCTATTTCCCTTGCAATAGAATGAGAGGGCAGATGAAATGCAAAGCAGAATCTCTTTATCATACAATATTGTGTTTATGCCCACCTATACACTGCATACTGCGAACAATAGGGAAAGCTCCCCATAATAATAGACTTATTAAGCTGTACCATGGCAAGAATCTGAAGATACCATGTGCAGGTCCTATTTATTTATTTTTTATTTGTGTGTACTTGACAGTTGGAAGCATAGGATTCCCTAATGAAGTGTGTTTCATATACATTGTATTGAAGGTGTTAACATTTTGCTAGTTTACATGCAAATAATGGTTATGATAATTTATATTTAAAAAGACCAGTTTTCTCACCTTTGTAACCATTCCCAAGGACTCAGTGGTCTGCAATATTTGTACAGTTTTCCAATTAAACAGATATTAAAGTCTTGTTTTATTTTTGTTGAAAATAACAAACATGTTAAACATATTGCACCGATAGAGGTTTATCCAATTTTTTGCACAATAATATTCTTGTTATTTTGTTATTGTACTCATGCATCCTTGTCTTAACATTTAGATGTTATATTAATGAGGAGTTCTGTAGGATAAAAAACAGGTATAGTCACTTATATGGATTAACATATTGGCACTTAGATATAGTCAAGGTGGAGCAGACGCTGTCTTTCACATATTTAATGGTATACTTACCTGCTCTGTACAGTGGTTTTGCACAGAGTAGCTCAGATTCTCCTCTTCTCAGGTCCCTTGTCGGCGTTCCTGGCCCCTCCCTCCTGTGGAATGCCCCTCCCCAAGCAAACAGCATGCTATGGGGCACCTGAGCCAGCCGATGCTCTGTGTGTCCATTCAGACACAGAGCTGTGGCTCGGCCCACCCCTCCTCATTCCTTCCCTCCTCATTCCTTCCCTCCTCCCTCCTCATTGGCTCACTGACTTTAGTTGACAGCAGCTTGAGCCAATGGCCCCCGCTGCTGTGTCTCAGTCAATCAGGAAGGGGAGTCCTGGACAGCCGAAGCTCTTGTGCAACATCGCTGGATTGAGATGGGGCTCAGCTAAGTATTAGGGGGGCTGCTGCACACTCAAGTTTTTTTTTTTTATCCTAATGCATTAAGACAAAAAAAACTCCTGCCTTTAGAGCCACTTTAACTGTGGTTATGACCTTTCAGCAATGACCAAACAATGGACAGAAAAATGTTAACTTTACTGTATCTTGTTAACATTGATCCAGATTTTGATAACTGCACTATAACCTTGATAGCTGTTTTACAGTAGAAAAAACTGTAGTTACAGTGCATGGAAAAGTTAAACTGTATAATATTAGAATTACTTGCCATCTGGCCACATACAATTTTGCTTTTATAGCAAGGCAATCTTTTCTTTTTTATATTTATTATTTGAATATGTTTTAAAAAGTTGATAAAATGGTACTCCGTATACAAAAAAAAAAGGTTCCACTCCACAAGTAAAGAAATTATAACAGGTTCCACACTATTGGCTCTCTTTAAACGTTAAAATTTTGAAAGTGGATTAATGGAAATGCTCAGTCAATGGGGTCAAGTGTGTGCGGAATACTATTGGTGCTAAGTACATGCCATTTTGAGAATATACTTCTCATGAGAGATAGTCATTTCTTTACAGTTTCAAAAAGCCAAGATAATTTGCTTGACCAGTCTAGTGTATGAAAGTGTTCTGGAGACAACCAAAGTGTCCTGCTGATAATTAAAACTCCCTATTTACTTGGGAATCCTGGGATTAACAGGAGTATTTTTTTTAAATTGCAGTTATAATGGTTGTCCAAAGATTATAGGAGATTTTAGAACAGTTAGGTTATGAAATCATGTCCTGAAATCATGTCCTGAAGGTGATACAGTACTTAGTTGGTAATATATTGCATTCATTTGGTGTTGGACAGTTCTACAAGTTGGAAATTTTAAATTAACTGAGAATAGCAATTTGGCTGGCGCTGCTGTCAATCACATTCAATGATGCGGTGCACTGGGGCCAAGTGGTACAGTCTAATTAAGATTGAAAGCTGCGCTCAGGATAGCCTAATCCAGGGTATAGGAATGAGATTGTGGCTGCAGCCCCCCCTAAATATGGCTCCAAAGGGAGTATATGGATATAGGTGTGAGTGTTGGGGGTGGTGGCGCTGTCACTAATATGTTGTTAAACTACCCCAAAAAGTATGGGTAGATTTAATGGGACAACATTCCCTACGGTGTAAGGTACCACAAGTGTGGTGGAAAGGTGATCTATGTTAGATAGCAGTAATGGTGCTAACAAGTGCTACCAATAATGTGTCATCAGTGAAAGTATAGATACACACGTATACATAATAAACAAAAATATGTGGTAAGTTATAAGTGTGCACTGACATCAATCAATAATAGGCTGTAATGCAATAAGTTGCGTCTGATTGCAGAACATGCAGTGGGTAAAATCTTGAAAACAAAAGTCTGAATAATGTGACAATGAAAGTGTCATCAGTATAGATATATATATATATATCCACAATAAACAATAATAAAAAGGCATGCAGTGAAGGAATATTCATAAGCAAAAAAATTATATATATATAAAAATATAATAGAAAAAACTATAGGTCGGCTGACATAAAATAGTCCATCAATTACAATCGGGTGACTCTGTGTGAGGTGACAATCAAGGTGCACCTATATGAATAGGTGATACGTCAGGTGGGTATCGCGGTGAATCCGGTGCTCCCCCTTATGGGTCCCCACTCACCAAATGTAGTCACCCCTGCAGGGGTATAAGACGTGTCGGGTCACAGTATATATTCCCCTGTGTCGTGGCTCCTTCTCCTGGGTTCCAAAAGTAATCACCAAGATTCCTGGTGTATCTCCTTAGTATGGATGGTTTATTTACACAGTTCCTCCAAAGCAAAAAAGAGAGGGGACTTCCATAGTGTAGTATATAAATTAAAAGAAGGTTTTATTGGCACTGCTGAGCAATATCTCAAGCACAGGTGCAATATACAAAAAATCAATAATGGTATTAAAAAATCATGGCACCATGAAGACGTAAGGACTACGAAACGTGCGTAAAGCGGATACACGCACACCTACACGCACTTCCGGGATCACCAGCGTGTCAGCTTGGAACGCACATGGTGCCATGATTTTTTAATACCATTATTGATTTTTTGTATATTGCACCTGTGCTTGAGATATTGCTCAGCAGTGCCAATAAAACCTTCTTTTAATTTATATACTACACTATGGAAGTCCCCTCTCTTTTTTTGCTTTGGAGGAACTGTGTAAATAACCATCCATACTAAGGAGATACACCAGGAATCTTGGTGATTACTTTTGGAACCCAGGAGAAGGAGCCACGACACGGGGGAATATATACTGTGACCCGACACGTCTTATACCCCTGCAGGGGTGACTACATTTGGTGAGTGGGGACCCATAAGGGGGAGCACCGAATTCACCGCGATACCCACCTGACGTATCACCTATTCATATAGGTGCACCTTGATTGTCACCTCACACAGAGTCACCCGATTGTAATTGATGGACTATTTTATGTCAGCCGACCTATAGTTTTTTCTATTATATTTTTATATATATAATTTTTTTGCTTATGAATATTCCTTCACTGCATGCCTTTTTATTATTGTTTATTGTGGATATATATATATATATATCTATACTGATTACACTTTCATTGTCACATTATTCAGACTTTTGTTTTCAAGATTTTACCCACTGCATGTTCTGCAATCAGACGCAACTTATTGCATTACAGCCTATTATTGATTGATGTCAGTGCACACTTATAACTTACCACATATTTTTGTTTATTATGTATACGTGTGTATCTATACTTTCACTGATGACACATTATTGGTAGCACTTGTTAGCACCATTACTGCTATCTAACATAGATCACCTTTCCACCACACTTGTGGTACCTTACACCGTAGGGAATGTTGTCCCATTAAATCTACCCATACTTTTTGGGGTAGTCTAACAACATATTAGTGACAGCGCCACCACCCCCAACACTCACACCCAAGTGGTACAGTCGGCGGCTATGGCCACCACTGTATCACGGGAGCGCGTTCGTAAGAGCCTTCCACCATGCTCGCTCGCTCGCATGAAGGTGGAAAGCTTTTAAGAAAGGGGGGGGGGACATGACAGGTGCAGAGGGACCCCAGAAGACGTGGATCGGGGGCCACTGTGTGCAAAACCAGCTGCACAGTGGAGGTAAGTATAGCACGTTTGTTATTTAAACATTTTTTTTAACTTTAGTGTCCCTTTAAGGGCCAGTCACACCACATGCAGTCCTGTGCATTTTTTTGTTCTGCATCATAAACGCATTAGAAAGTAGGTTATATGGTTTCCAATGGCAAAGTTCACACCAGTGTGATCAGTTTCAGAGCTTTCCAGTTCAGATTTTTTTTTAGAACATGCTGCATTTTTCCTGTACTGGAATTGCGGTAAAACGCATAAAAAAACTTTCTGGAATGCACTGGAACGCATCAAAAATACACCAGACCCCAGTACAGTGAAAAAAAAAAAAAACAGGAACAAGAAGGAAAAAAGCATCTGAAATGCATCTAGAAGCACATCAAAAATGTGATGGAATGCACCAAAAAACGCACAAAAAATATGCATGCAGAACCGCATCCAGAATGGATCTGGAGTGCATTTTTGTGGTGTGAACAAGGGAATGCCAGTCTAAATGTATTTTGTTTTGGCTAAAGGTGGAAAGGGTTAAAGACTCGGTGTCCCCAACAAGGATATTTTTATTTATCCCTGTCTTAGTGATAGGTCAGGGTTTTTTTTCTCAAACAATAGGTGCTGGAACTCAACAACAACCCCCCAAAACCCCTTCCCACACACACACCCTCCAAATCACAACAAATAGTGGCTGTGGTCAGTCAAATTTCAGAACAGTAGGAGGGTCTTGCAATACATACAGTGCAGAGTTCAGGGGGTTACATACAGAGTGCAGAGCTGTCACTTGTAAACACAGAAACCAGACTTCTGTGTTTACAAGTGATTGTGGTGAGCAGCCACCCCCCCCCCCCCCCCCCCCAAAGGGTCTGAGCTGGAGGTGGTCAGTTCCACCAAGTTCCCGCTGAAAAAAAGCTCTGCCCAGGGTATAACTGTAAAGGGTTGTTTTCTTTTTCTGGACTACATCCTTCATCTACTTCTATGAAGAAACATTTAAGTTGGCAATGACAGCCAGAGGAAAGAAGCAAACAAAGGATAAAGGTAAATTAATATTGGAAAGCAATAAAAACATGATAGAGCATCTAACCATTTTACCATAAGAAAACCTCAATTTTTTTTGAAAAGTAGCTTATATTTCAGCTTTGTGAATGGTAGTTGCCATCTCCTGAGTTTTATATACAGTGGAACCTTGGATTACGAGCATAATTCGTTACAGGAGAATTCTCGTTATCCAAAGCACTCGCATATCAAAGCGAGTTACCCCATATAAGTCAATGGAAATGATCATACTGTATTTATCAGCGTATAACACGCACAGGCGTATAACACGCACCCTAACTTCAAGAGGGACGTTTCAGGAAAAAAAATACAGACCCCTGCAAATAACACGCAGGCACAGTGTACTTTCTATTTTAAGGGTAAAAAAAGTGAGTGTTATACACCAATAAATACGGTAATTTGTTCTGCATTGACTTCAATGACATGCAATACCGCATGTGGCCAGAGGTGGGGGGTGCCGGAGAGCCTTGGAAATGATTGGGATCAGCTCGGCTGACCTCGGAAAGGCTCGGAAACACCTGGGAACGGAGCATTTCCGAGTATTTCACAACGGCTCGGCTCCGGCCTCTCAGCACCTCAGGCCAAATGCTGTACTGCACACCCCATTATCTTGAATCCTGCTAGTTTTGCAAGACAACACTCGCAAACCGAGTCAGAATTTTTTTTTTTTTAAAGTTGCTTGTCTTTCAAAATGTAAGTTAATCGCGTTACTCATAAACCAAGGTTCCACCTGGAATTCTAAAACTAGGTATTTGTACTTGAGTTGTAATCTCCATCTACCTGTCCTAGCTGTGCCTCTTTATATGTACACTGAAGAATGCGTCAAGAGCAGTGAGAATCGTCCTGACTCCGCTGTGATTACAGCGTGGATATTTTGTTGTTGCTGTCCTGGATTGATCAGTCAATAGAGGATGCAACCCATATGTTTGAACATGAAACAGAAATATCTATTTTGGGTATAAAAGCTCAAAATAAGTGATTTTTAAAATACTCTGGTTACTTTTTGGCATTAAAACTTTTGTTTAAGTCAAACTAAATTGTTTTCAAAATAATTACCTGCTATTTGTCAAAGAAATTGTGGATCTTGGTCTGATAATGCCATAATTGTAATATTCAATCAAAATCAAATAGTATAGTAGTAAAATTCAGCTGTCTTTGGGAATATTGGCTTAACTGGCTGTTTTTTTTACAAATGCGGTTTTTACTCTTGAGAAGTATTAATGACTTTTACCTTGAAAAGATTTTGGACAAATCTGTTTCTGTTGTGTGAGTAACGTTCTATAAATGGTGGATTTTGTTTCACGTGGAATAATTCACAGAAGGTATTACCTTTTGTAGTGAAAAGGGACAGGCAAGTCACCTAGCATAAAGTCAAAGCAATGTTTTGGCTGTAAGATGCATTACAGGCAGACTTGTAGTTTTTCCAAAGAAAAGAGGGAGCAAAGGCTTTATTGGAGTTCTTTGTAATTTAGGAAACCCAACCCAAACTGGATGGAGAAGGGAGGAGGGGGGGGGGGGGGGGTAAAGCAAGCCTTAAAGGATCTGTCTGTATTGTGTGTCACCACGTCAAGAAAGAGATGTTCTTAGCATGAGATTTCTTTAGTAACTTTTGGAATGTCCTCAATGAATGGAGATTTATTTTTGGTTATGAAAAAGTAGGCACTCACCTGGTGTGTAATGACACACTGTTCATTAGTTAGTTATTTGTCCAGCCATCCTCCACTTTCATCTCATACTACCTCATTAACAGAGTCACTACCTCATTTGTTTTTTTCCTGCTGAGTCCAGGTCCAGAGTTCCATGTGCTTCCAAGGATGGTTGGCATGCACAGCTTGCCTATGAAAGAGCCTCCACTAATTGCATTGTCTTAAAATTACAACTTTCCATCAAATCTCCCTCTTCTTTTTCTTTCTCCTGCTGGGAAACATTTTGAGTTTGTATTGTATTTAAGCAAACAAAGCCCACCCATTGGCACAAAGCTCTCATGCAAATCTTCAGGTTTGTACCTAGAATAAGAAAGGTAATTACACGTTTCTCCAGGTGAAAGCAATGTTCAATGTCCAGAAGAAAATTAAGTAGAATTGGAAGAGTAAAGGAAACCTGTATCCCCAGGCATAGGATTAGATAATGGTAATTGTTGACAAAAATAAAGAACCAAAAAGAAAAAACAAAACGTTGTGTTTAGATAGATAGATATTTTTCTGTTCTTGTGCATAATAAATCATGCTGAAAGGAAAGTATTTAATACTTTTAGAAGTAATTTCAGTTGTGAAAATTGTTTTTCTTTTCCATACTCTTAGATATAGGAAGATTGAGATTTGACAAGCGAAATCTTTGTACCAACCTTAATCCCTTCAAATCCCCACACAGAATCCATGTACTAGCAATTAGCAGCTTATGTAGAAATCAGAGAATCCATCTTCTTAACAGGTTTTTGTGCCAGACATTATATATCATTGTAATGTCCTCTCAACTTGGCTTGAAAATGTTATATATATATATATATATATATATTTCCTACAGATAAATAAAATGTGCATGAAACATTTACAAATGTATGTCATCATTATAACATGCTGAGTTAACTAAATTAAACCTTTGTGGTAAATTAAAGTTTTTTCTATTGCCAAATCCACAAAGAAGGGATGGCATGGAGCAGGTTACTGCTTACCAGGTTTAATGTCTTGTTGCATATTATTACTATCAAAGCAACAAGTTTACTTAAAGTGGTTATATAGTCATATTTTTTACTTGAACCTACAGGTAAGCTTACTGTTTTTCCTATTTACACATTATTTGATTAATATGTTTAATCTCAGACATCTATAATAAGGCTTACCTGTAGGTAAAAATAATATCTCCTAAACCTGTATGGTTTATGAGATATTCCCCTTAGCAATGAGCCGCTGACTGCAGCGACGCATGCGCACAGGGGATTCTCGGCTGAAAGCCCGGCAGACGCCGGACCTTGCCGCAAAGAAATCCCCCTGCAACATCGCGGCTCCAGCCACTCACAGGGCTGGATCCGCAATACCCTGAAGACATGCCAAGGCAACATGACATCTCCCTCGGCGTGGACCAGGTGAGTTACCAATGCCTCATTCTAAGGTAAGTATCCCATAATGAGCTAGTATGCAGTGCATACTAGCTCATTATGCCTTTTGTCTTGGGCCGCGTACACACGATCGAATATATCTGCTGAAACTGGTCCGCAGACCAGTTTCAGCGGACAGATTCGATCATGTGTACGGGCTAGCAGACAGGTTTCCAGCAGACAAAAGTTTTAAAGCATGCTTTAAAACTTGTCTGCTGGAAACCTGTCTGTCCGACATGTCCGCTGGTTAGTACGCCTAACCAGCGAACAAAAATCCCCTGCATGCGTTGAATGGATTCGACGCATGCGTGGAAGTACTTTACTTCCCGGTTCGGTGGCGTCAACGTCACCGCCACGTCACCGAGCTGTCTGTCCGTGGGGATTTTGGTTTTATCGTGTGTACACTGATCAAACCAAAATAGCCCAGCAGACATGTCCGATGAAAACAGTCTGTCAGACCGTTTTCATCGGATAAATCTCCTCGTGTGTACGCAGCCTTACAAGTGACTAAAGAAAAAAAAAAGTTTGGACTATACAACCACTTTAAAGGGTAAGTCCACTTTCGTTGGGAAAAAAATAGCAAATAAAGACAAAATAATATAACGTGTACCATTGTGATACAAGTCATGTGTAATTGAATGTTATTTAAAATTACCTTTCCTTTTCAATCTGCAGCCGCTGCAATTTTCTATAAAATGCAATGCAATATGGCTACATGGAGTTGTTCTGTACACAGAATGTGCATTGACCACTGCCCAGAAACATGTCCTGCTTTTGTGATTGGCTCACTAATTTTACAAGAAGTCTGCCTAAGATACAAGTCATATTTCAGGCACCCCTTGCAACAAAAATGTCATTTTTGGTAAGATATTTCCAATAGGAACAAGTCTATAGGGATGCAGGCCCAGCAGATTTCCTCATTAGTGCCCTGCAGCTGCCACAGATGACTTAGAATTATGAAACCACTCCCATTAGACCCACTGGACACAGAGGCACAGAAAAACACAAAGATCACCCAGAGGGGAATGTTTTTATCAACAAAGTGGATTTATGCCCCGTAAACACGATTGGAATTTCAGATGGAAAAAGTCAGACAGATTATTTCCGTGAGAAATTCTGAGGAATTCCATTGGAGTTTAGATGTGATTTTGGTCAGACTATTGTCCGACCGTGTGTTTCGGGGCTTTACACTTTAAATGCCTGGCTCCCCTCCTTCATGTTTTCTTTTACTCCGATGGAATTCTGCCGGAATTCCGATGTGATTTTGGTCAGACAAAGGTCCGACCGTGTGTACGGGGCTGTACACTATAAATTCCTGGCTCCCCTCCTTCATGTTCTCCCCTTCTTGTCTGCTACTCTGCCAATCTTTTAGCCATTAGGCGCTACAGTCTTGTAGGAGTATGTGACTCACTTTCCTTCCTCCCAAGTGACGGCACTGAGAGTGTTTGTCCCTGTATCCTTACTGCTTTTTCTCCCTGCCACCCTGTTTGTCAACACATTATGCATTATACTGCACTGTCATAAAAAACTGCCATATTTTATCCTTTGTGCTGCTGATCTCCCACAGCCTTTTTGCAGCCACTTCTTGTTTGCATGGATGGCTTCTTGACTTCTCTTAAAGTAGGTTTCCTACCTGACAACAGAGGATTGTGCCACTTGTAGTCTGCATTGGATACCAGTTTGACAGGTTGGCAACTAGAAGAAAAATTGGGAGACAGGGACCCCGCATTAGTATCCTATAAAAGCAAGTGCCTGAACAAGGGAAGCTTTTGTGAACTCGCAATATTCTGTTTAAAACTGCCAATGGCGTGTTTGAATTGTCAAGCAGAAATCTAAAAGTGACATCAAGGTAAATGAAGCAAAAGCACAAGGGAATCTTTTTGAAAGTTATAAAAAATTAGACACTTCCAGGGTCAAATCTCAATAGGGATGTATGTAGATATGGGAAAGGTTTAAAACTACAGCTATGCAATCTGATTTCCCTGAGTCCAGCACAGCAAAGATACTGCATCATTGTCACCTGTCTATACCACGTTCCAGGACTCTTGAAGGCAGCTCTGCACTTTTCCTGACACTCTGAGATCCTTCAAATTCCAGCTTGTGAACACACCAAGTATAGGAATTAAGCAATGATCTTGACCATTTTTTTTCTGTGCATCAACAACTGTCACAGCTCATAAATGGATTTCACTGACACAGACAGGCTTTTAAGATTTCCAAGTCAGAGAGATAAGACATCCTCAAGTGTCATGGCAGCTTCCAGAATGGTATTTGCAATGTGCTGGTTATCTAATCGCATTTATTATCTATTCATGTTAACCACTGGCAGATGCTATTCAGTGCCACCCTATTGGTAAAACTCCTTTTGTGTTTCCCAAATTGTAGATCATTATGAGAATTTCTGGTTAAAAGTACAGTATTATAGGACTTGTTATAAATGTATAATTTGTATTAGAATACCACCAAATATGAACTATGGCACTTTAAATATACCCTTAATGAAGAGATGTTCCAATCACAACAAGGGTACAGATAAAGTCCTGTAGTTCTTGGTGTGTAGTAGTATATAGTTTTAACATATTTCTTTGGATGGTACCCCCATTTTTCTTTGTATATAATCTGTAATATTGAGAAATTTCTTGGCTTCATAAGTAGGCACATCTACAGGTCAAAATTCTATGAAATGTTGTGATCGTTGTAAACTTCCTTCATCTTCCTAGTCGTCCTACTAGCCACAATGTATGATGAATAAAGTCAGCCTTGTGGCCAATAAAGAGTTGAGGGACACAGAAGATGCTTGCGTTATCAACCTGATGCTGCTGACTGTCTTGTTTTGTATCTACATGTTCGCTATAAAAGCCACGTTTACTTTTAGAACATCTTCATGTAACTTATTCTGTGTGCACTTTTCTTTCCTGTTGTACCTATTTTCCTCCTAATCATGGTTATTCACTCCAGGGCTTATATATAAAATGTATGTTAACAATAATATTTCTTGCTGCTCATAGAAAGCAGTCAGCATGTTTCATTTTCAAATCTGCAGTGCAGAAATTACTTGAAAGTTTTTTTGTTTGCTATGGACATCAAAAAATTCTCTTAGCACATTTTCATAGGTAGACCCCTTAGTTGTGAGAGTATGACCCAGTCCTCTTTTTCACATCTTGCAGCTTTGATATATCTGTCATTTTTATTCTATGCATCTTATGCAGACTAACCTGTCTCTGGAATTACCCTGAACTATTACTGGCAGTTATGCATAGCCAGAGCATTGCCTCTAAAAGAAATATCATGACTAAAGCAGTTTACGTAAAAAGGTCTGATTTTTCTAGATTCATGAGTGCTACACAACTTGCCAGTTTATCATACCTCTCAGAGGCTCTGTTGGTGAGATCTCTGCCTGAATTCCAAACTTAAGGAGAATGCAACAGAAAGTGCTGATACATGCAAGGATGGACAAGAACAGAGTAGGGGAACCATATCAGGGTGATCGCACCTCTGCAATATCAAATAAATATGTAGCCAAGGGTAGACTGAGCCTAAAAGGCTCCACTTGTAAATAAAATATTAGTTTTGGTAGACTGGCTCTTTTAGAAGCCAGAAATATGTGTTTACTGACAGCATGAAATAGGTGAAAAATAATGAATAATGCTCATTACATTTTCAGTCAGGAACGAATTTCCCTTGCATTTTTGGTCAGTGCTCAAAATGTTCTTTACATTGGAGATCGGTGGGAAGATTGCCACACTATACAGATACAGTAGCTAAAATAATAAATGGTGTCAGTAGTTACTTATCTGAAAGTCAGAAATTGCTTGTTGCTCAAAGTCCTTCTAACCACCTCTGGAGGAACCCTAGTTGAGAAAAGCTTGTTTAAAGCTTTCACCTTCCTGCAAATGATTGGGCAACTCAACCTGAGTAAGCATGTGGCAACCAATAAATATTATCTTGATTGGTTTTTAAAAGTTAGCATCCCATATTGTGTGGTTATTTGTGGCATTACAGATATTCAGAACCTTGTTTCATTACCTCACTTTATAATATTTTAATCTGTTTCAAAGATTACAAATAGCTTGTTATTATTATTTTTTTTTTTCAATGTTTGATGGTTGTGTTTTTCCTCTTTTTTGCTTGGTATGTGTGATGGCACACTGACCTGACACCGCGGCACTGGGAGCAAGTGCATGCAGGATGGTACCTTTTCAGTGCTAATGACAGCTGATTAGGTCACCAAGACTGTAGCACTCGCAGTTGGAATGCAGAACGTTCTAATGAATCATTTTTGCAGCTTGAGAGGTTATGAACAAAATGGACGAATTCAGGTGCTGACAAAGGCTGTGACCTTTGCTGCTATAATATCACTGTTTCACAGGCTGGTTAGTTCTCTAACCAACTTTCAGCCCATCAAAAATTGATTTAATTGCAATTCCAACCCCCCCATTAGAAGCATTGGAGTATAACTAATTGTAGTAATAGAGAGTAATAAGGCTCGGATAAAAAGCTTTCCTTAGCCTCCTTTGTATCTTGTGTCACTGCCTGTCAGAGGTCAGAGAGCTTGCATATTCTATTAGTTGCCTTCATTTGGACAAATTAGTTTACCCAACAGTAATTAAAATGCCAGTACGGGTCGGGAAGAGCTGAAAGCACTTGATGGGCACAAAGATGAAGGACTTGACAGCTATGGTGGCCTTCCTTGCCAAAGCGTGTCACTGCTGAATCGGAGGATACACAAACCACAAACGTATATGGTTAGCGGCTTTGGGGTCATGTCATTCTTCACCTGCTTTAGTGTATTGTCTTTCGCCTCTCATCCAATTTGTCTTTTGTCACCTGCTTGAAGGTCGTGAACGTTATTTTTAGCCATTGTTGCTGAAACAGGGCATTAAAAAAATCCAAGTGCTGAAATCAATACCTGTTATCTAGTTTCTCTCAAGTTCATGATCTCTGTTTAAATTACTCCAGACAAAAACTTAGATAGAATAACATTTGCATAACAACACAGGTGTCGATGTGAAGCGGAACATGAAAACAAAACGGAATTCCAATGATACCTACAACCCGGATTCCAAAAATGTTGGAACACTGTAAAATGCAATGACTTACATTTCTCATAAACCCACATTTTATTCCCAATAGAAAAAAAAAAAAAAAAACATATCAAATGTTTAAAATGAGAAGTAGTGTATAATTTTAAGGAAAAAAATAAGGTAATTTTGTATTTTATGGCAGCCACATATTTAAAAAAATTTGGGACTGGGCAACAAAAAGCTGGCAAAGTAAGTGGTACTTACAAGGAAGAGCTGGAAGAACATTTTGCAACTAATTAGGTTAATTGGCAACAGGTCAGTAATATGATTGGGTTTAAAAAAAAACATCATAGACAGTCAGTGTGGACAGAGGTTCACCAATGTTTGCAAAGCGGCATCTAAAAATTGTTGAATAATTGTAGAATAATGTTTGTCAATGTAAAATTGCATCATTTTAGGAATTGGGTGTAGTTGGAAACACTGCAGTGGAAAACCATCAGTTAACAATATTTCTATTGGTAAACTCCTCTCAAAGCCAGACACACAAAAAAAACCCCAATATAAACAGTTTGTAGAACACATAGGGAAAAAAAAAAACATATATCAAGCAACTTTGGTGTTTAACTATTGTGCCATATTTGCCTAAAAAAGTAATGTGTTGATTTGGAACTATGGTTCATTGCATTTGGAATATTTAATGTGTTTTTTTTTTGTAATGCATATCTTCAGCTCCTTTTTGGCTCTTTACAAGAGCATTCCCATACTCCACTTTAACCTTCTAAGGACAAATAAGGCAGAGTTTTAGCCCCGGAACCCTGCTAAGGTTGTCCTGCACAGTGTACATATGCTGATCAGAGTCTGCCTTGTGCAGAACTTATGGGGATCACACACACTTCAATACAATTATATGACTGTATGATTGATGTGATTAAACGTCTCCAAAAAATAAGAGCAGTATTATTTATCTCAGGACAGTGGGCGGAGCCATGCAAATCATTACGCCTCTTTGGCCAGCTGTATATCCAGAGTCGGTGGTGCAAATATAGCTTAAAATCATAGTGTAATTTTTTTTCAAACTGAATACAGCTGTATAGGATGTTTGGCCATCATCAGTGCAGTGTTTGGAATGTGAGTTGGGCTTGGAAACCAGGCCATTTTTTCCATACACTTAAGATGGCCATGTACACTGCCCTACGTGTACCATTCAGTAACTCTACACACATAACATTCTTGTCTTGGTACACAAAGTTACCCCTTGCTAATTGAACACTGGTGCAGGGAGTCCATGAGTCCAATAGTCCATGTTCATAACACAATCAGTAGGCTTCTCCGCCTCTTTAGGTTGGTTTTTAATTTCTTTGTACATTTATTGAGATATGCTTTCTACTTTAGCTGCAGTCTACGCTTTTGAAATGTTGGCGCTATAATAGTTTATTCAATTTATAAAACATTTATTTAAACTCATTTAATGTTTCCTTGAAAATTCTATTTAAATTAAAAGCATTGAGGTTTCCTGTCTTTTTTCATTCTGTGCCACACAAACTCATGTAAGGCCAATTTTAAAAAAGAATAAAGACTCAAGCTTGTTCTATGAAAGAAGAGGAGCACTGAAGTGGAAAAGATCAAGGTGGTGGGAAAGCCACAGGTATCTTGCTGGGACAGAACGCCTTTACTAAATCAGCGTCTCAGTATGCACCTGGAAAAATGTCTTAGTACAATATAGGGAGGGAAACTCATTTGGTTTTAGTCTACTAACAGCAGTCTGAATCAAGTCAGAAGAGGCCAAAGAAAGGGGGGGGCTAGGGGTAAACGTCCAGTGGGGTAGAGATATTAATCCCTACCACAGGCCTACTGGGAGGTCAGATTTGCTGGAGTGGCAGGGATTAGAAGTTGTTTCCTCCCCTCTGTCTTCACTATTGACTTACCTTGATGTTAATTTAGACCCGTGGCAACAATCAAGGAGTGTTACTGCATACCTTCTCTGAAAAAAATGCTCTTCTTTCCTTTGTTTACACTTTTTAAAGAATCTTAAGAAGCAAATTGCTCACTAGAATGATTTGAGTGAGGCTGGTATGTTACTCACTCCAGTAATTGGCTTTGGTAGTTATTAATGGATTATAGGAAAGAAAAAAGGAAAAATAATGTATTACTTTGTAGTTGCATGCTTCATTGACAAAATACTTTTCTCAGGTTTTTTGAAGGCCAATTGCTACTGAAAGAACTGTTCTCAGAGAGTGAAAACAAAAACATTTAGAAGTGTTATTTTTTCCATTGCATCCAAATGCCCTAACACTAGGACTTTTTGCTGTATTTCACTTCAGAGATTTTATGCAATTTAGGTGTTCATTTTTATTAATGATCTCTTGTTTTATTGAGCATTATAAAAAGTCTTATTTGATATGTTTACAAAATATTGTATTTTTACTGATATATTAACCACTTGATACCCACCCACCGTCATATGACGTCCAAAACGGGAACCTGTTATCTGGGGTGGACGTCATATGACGGCCTGCACTTTGTGGGGGGGGGGGCATATCTCAATGATGCCTGCACCCAGAGGCATCATTGAGATATAATTTTTTAGCGGCGGCGATCATGCGCACCGTAAGAACGATCATAGCGGCAGTTCCGCCGCTAGAACGTTCTTACAGGTGGCAGGAGGGTACATCCCCCCCTCCCTCCGCCATCCGGTGCTTCTCCGGGCTCTCCCGTCCCATCGGGAGCCCGGAGAGATGATCGCCATCCGCGGGATGTTTTCCATAGAGATGAGATCTCTATGACCGTCGGAGACCCGGGCGCGATGTAATGACGTCACGCCCGGGTCCCCGTAAGTAAACAAACCGCAATTGCGGCTAGTTTGAATGAGATCTGTGAATTTTTTTTTCACAATCTCATTCTTTCCAGCCTGGAGGAGAGATGTGGGGTCTTATTGACCCCGCCTCCCTCCATAAAGAGGACCTGTCACACAAATTTCCTATTACAAGGGATGTTTACATTCCTTGTAATAGGAATAAAAGCGATTGAAAAAAAAATGTAAAAAAAGTGTAAAAAATAAGTAAAATAAATAATAATAATAAAAACATTTAAATGCCCCTGTCCCCGGTAGCTCACGCTCAGAAGCGTACGCACACGTAAGTCCCGCCCACGTATGTAAACGTTGTTCAAACCACACATGTGAGATGTAGCACTAGACCTCCTCTGTAACTCTAAACTGGTAACCTGTAAAAAAATGTAAGTGTCGCCTATGGAGATTTTTAAGTAACAAAGTTTGGCGCCATTCCATGAGTGTACGCAATTTTAAAGCATGACATGTTAGGTTGTTGGGTATCTATTTACTCGGCGTAACATCATCTTTCATATTTTACCAAAAAATTGGGCTAACGTTACTGTTTTGTTGTCTTTTAATTTATGAAACCATTTTGTTTACAAAAAAAAGCTGTTTGAAAAATTATTGCGCAAATACGGTGCAAGATAAAAAGTTGCAATGACCGCCACTTTATTCCCTAGGGTGTCTGCTAAAAAAACATATATAATGTTTGGGGGTTCTGAGTAATTTTCTAGCAAAAGAATGATGATTTGTACATGTAGGAGAGAAGTGCCAGAATAGGCCCGGGAAGGAGGTGGGTTTTAAAGCCCTGTATTGAAGTGGTTAAAGGTGGTTAGGTTTGCCAAACAACATTGTTGAAATATATTATTACTTAAAGGGGTTGTAAGGTTATTTTTTTCTTTTAATAACAAACATGTCATACCTCCCTCCTCCGTGCAATAGTTTGCATAGAGGGGCCCTGATCCTCCTCTTCTGGAGTTCTGGCTCCTCTTCTCGAGTGCCCCCATGGAGACCCGCATTCCCTGGAGGCACTCGTGCTTGTGCGCTCCCGATTCTTGCTGCTGCGTCTATTGACAGACACATTTTTTTACTGTTATCTCATTACAGCCTATTTAACACATCAGGGTTGATTTATTAAAATCAAATAGGCTGCTCAATTTGCAATGGAATTTTCCCTAAGCTTAGTGAATAAGACTTGTATGTGATTGGATATTCTTTTTACAGTGAATTTTAACCTCATTCACCGAAATAAGGGAAAATTCCCCGGGGAAAGGGAACAGCCCATTTGCCTTTCATAAATTAACCCAATGTCCCATCGTTCTAAGTAGGTTATTACTATTAAAACAAGAACACTAAAGGTGATGTTAACAAAGAAAGGGTGTTTTAGGTGTCAATGTTTGTGAAGCTATAGGTTCTGGGGCAGAAGATCCAGCCCTGCCAAGAGGCACACCAGCCTCCGCACATCTCCTGCCTTCTTCTGTATCACTGGGAGACAGAGGAAATATTTGTAAATGTGATTTTATTTTTTTCAGATTTTATTTGGAATGCGGCACAGTATCTCATCATCAAAAGTCAGAAGAATTATTCTTGGTGACCGTGTCATCCTATCAAATTCTCACTTTCATTCTACTATGCTGCACTGAAACCAAAAGGAAAACTTCTATTGGTTGCTGTGGATAGCAAAACCAAGTCTTCCTTCAGACACTTTAATCGCCCCCTTGTGTCTGTGTTTACAAGTCAATGATATTTGGGGTTTAACCAGGCAGTGTGTTAGGTGAAGTAGTGTTAGTAAAGTAATTACTTGATACATTGATTTACCCTATTGTCTGAACTGTCAACAGAACAGATGAACCCCATGATCTCTGCATCGCTGGTTAATCTCCCCTTCCTCCCACTTATGTTTTGCAGCTCCTTTGTTACTGGGACAGCTTGCTGCCGCCATACATCACCACTCAGGATTTGGGACCTTCAGAGGTAACGTCTATCTGTCATATCAAACATCTGTTTTCTGCCAGAACATAAATGATCTGGCTGGTCATAGAGTCTGTTTTGTACCTTCTTTGTAAGATCACAGGAAACATTTGTTCTCATGTATCCAGCAAACTTTTCAGTAGACATATAGTGACCTAGACAGAACTAATGCTGCACAATAGAGTCTTGCAGATCATTAAACTAAAATGATGTCATTGTGGAATATGAGAAAAGGAGGCTCTTATTTACTTGTGACATCTGATCATCACGTTATAAAATAACTTACTGTACAACACTCAAGTTGTCAGTTTTTTATTCTTTGGAAATAAGATCTGGTGCAAGGTGGCTTTTAGGCTGGTGTGAGCATCTGTAGGATGCTCAGAATTAGATGCACCCTGTTTTAATTAAATAGCATTTCCCTGCAGTCAGTAGACTATTTGCACTTGGTTTCTAACACTGGGGATGATCTACTGAAATCAGTGCAGCTCTGCATAGAAACCAATCGGCTTCCAGGCTTTTGTCAAAGTTTAATTGAACAAGCTGAAGTTCAAAGCTGATTGGCTACCATGCACAGCAGCACGCTTCAGTTTTAGTAAATTAACCCCACTGTGTAGTATGCCTTCGTACTGAAGAGCCATAAGCATTTGTTAGCCACGGGGCATTGAAATGTTTGGACTTGTAATTGTGGCCAGAGATTAATTTTAGCCCTATCCCAAAACTGTGACATGCACAAGGGTATGCAGGCACAACTTCTTATCTATAGCAATATTTCATTACTATAAGGGACTACACCTGTGTTCCCAGATGTTAAAGAACTAGTAAAGCCTGCTGTGTGATTTTTACGTACAGGTAAGCTTATAATAAGTCTTACCTGTAGGTAAAACGATAATCTCCTCCAGCGTGCACCATTAGGACATATTCACCTTTGATGCAGCCGGTAATGTCACTGGCGCATGCGCTCTAAAAACCTTCAGAGCTTCATGCCAGAAACGAGAGTTCCCATGCGCAAGAGTGACATCATCACTGCTTCAGCCACTCAGCCCGCAAACCTGGAAGAAAGACTGGGGGAAGATGTGAGTCCTCTCATCGGTGACAGCGCGCTGAAGGGCTTCATTCTAAGGTAAGTAATTCATAATGGTGTTTTTTTTTTAACTCTATAACCCCCACTGTGTCTTCATTCCAACACAGCCTTTGAATATTAATTTAGTCATTCACCCTGCTGCTGTTAGCTAAGACAGAATGTTTTTTTGCATGTATACAGGTATTGGTCATTTGCATTACACATTTGGGTATTTTAAGTTGTATTAAAAAAAAAAAAAAATTCTCAGAATCTGTAAAAAGTAACCAATCCTGACCAGTCACCAATAGACATTGAAATGTTTGATTTTCTACAAGAAAAAAAAAAAATACCTTGGGCCAGATTCAGAGAGCCGTAACTCCTGTCTAACTGGTGTTAGACTGGAGTACTTTCTAATTACGGTGCGTTTTTCACTAGTTTGAATCCTCAAACCATGAAAAGACAGCTTTGCGCTTCAATCCGACTAGCTTACGTGTTCGTACGCCTTCGGATCTACGCTGCAATAAAATTGCGGCCGCTGGGTGGAGTTCCCGTCGTTTTCCGCGCCGGGGTATGCAAATGAGCTTTTGCCGACTATCCACGAAATTACGAACGTCTATCGCAATCTCTTACGGCATCTTTAGTCATCTTTTTGCTGCTTAAAACTATACCAGCTTTTTGCTGGTCTAATATTCGACAGCCCATGTTAAGTATGGCCGTCGTTCCCGCGTCGATTATCAACGTTTTCCGACGTCTTTTTTTTATTTTTGACGTAAAACGTCCGGGAATAGGAATGTCCGTAAACTACGCTACTCAAACAACGAATGACGTATCGACGTTAATTTAAATGCTTCACGCCCCCTTATCGCGTATTTCGATTACACGGCGAGAAATAGACTACGCCGCCGTATCGTACGGGCAAAAATCTACCAGGATTCGGTGTAGAGCCTGTTAAAATACGGCTGCATAGCGTATCTCGGATACGCTGCGCAAATGTACGTGTACCTGAATCAGGCCCCTTGTATTTGTGACCAGAGCTAAATTTTAGCCCTATACCAAAACCGACACGCACAAGAGTATGTAGTCACAACTTCTTGTCTATATCAATATACCATTGTTCGACTGTAGGGAGGACTACACCTGTGTGCTCAGATGTTTAGTTCTGAATCAAATGTAATAAACAGTTTGCCCTCTGTCAAGCACTGCCTTTAAATATTACTTTATTCTTTGGGGTCACCCTGCTGCTGTTAACTAAGCCAGAATGTGCATATTCCTCTTGTCTCTTGTGGACTTGTGTGCAACTATATATATATATATATATATATATATAGCCATTACTCTTCCTGAACAAAGCTCAGCTGTCCTGTATTGGAAGACAAAGCTCTATTTCCATGACTAAATGTAAGCCTTTACTATTAGCCAAAAAAACATAATCTGTGAGCCTGTCTGAGCTAGTTTAATTTTGTTGCTGTGGCCAGAATTCATGGCTAAGCTTTACCAATAGCAGTTAATGGATCTTAGTCTTGAAGTTACTGAAAGTCAAGCCCTAGTAACAAAATAAAACTAAAGGGGAAATACCAATATCCTCTCTCTGTTCTACTTCACAACGTTTTTTCTTTAAAGCAGCGGAATTGCTGAGGTAAGCTCATGCCACTGTTTTAAAATAAAACTTTGCAAAGTATATTGGAGAACATTTATTGCTATCCACTGTTTATTATAAATGAGCTTCTAAATCAGAGAGGCACAGAGGGACGGGCTTTTTTGCTGGCTAATGCAGTTAACAGTTGGTATCTCGACTTTTAGGCAAGACATTTACTTTTAGAAGTGGAAAATACAGGTTCACTCTTGAATATAATCGGACTAATTCCAAACATTTTTGGACAAATTGATATATTTCCTTTTTTAAATGCTTACATTTTTAGGGTTAGGCACATTCTTCTACTTGGAAATCTTAAATATGATGCACTGCAGCCCCATTAACTTAAAGCTTCGGATTTGGTGGCAGTGCCACCCGCCAAACATGACAGGGGGTTCAAGCATTGCAGCTGTGGCATGTGTACAGCCCTGAGTGGCTGCTTGTTCTTTTTTGGCAACCTATAATGTTATTGGGGTTGCAGCACAGTGATTTGGCCTTTTTTATTCACTAAACTGCTATAGACTACAATTTCAAGTTAATTAAATATTTATAAATATAGGTAGCATCAGTTGGGCACAAATGCAATAAAATAATTGAACCATGGGAATACCACTGGTGTGGGGTTTCAGATGTCCACTGCTATGAAAATGGCTCCACATAGGTCTAGGACAGTGATGGCAAACCTTGGCACCCCAGAGGTTTTGGAACTACATTTCCCACGATTCTCATGCACTCTGCAGTGTAGTTGAGCATCATGGGAAATGTAGTTCCAAAACATCTGGAGTGCCAAGGTTAGCCATCACTGGTCTAGGATTTCCCATAACTTGGGAATAGGCCTCTGATGTCCAGTCTGCATAGTATATGAGAAAAGAGAAAATATAAAAAAAACACACAATAAAGACTTTTTCTAGAGCTTGTGTTGCAGTGTGAAGTTTAGAGGTAGGCAGCATAATCTGCAAAGGCTTATGGGCCTGTAACTCCTTTACTGAATGACATACAAAGAAAGTATGCAGCATAGTGTGTGGGCAGCTGTTTTTTCAAGTAAAGATGAATTCTACTTTAAATTGACTAAATTGACATTTTAAGAAGATGAATCTGAAATCACTTCTGACAGTCCAGAGCAGGTGGGTTATGGGTATAGTGACCTAAAAGACCAAGGCCGTTTAAGAACCTTAAAGGGTGGGTATATGGTTTCTCCATGTAGTGACTTAAAATCCCAGACATAATTTCTTATAGGTATTTTGCTTTCAGTCAGAAATATTCAGACGTTTGAACTTTTAAATGCTTCTCTGGCAGATATAAGGGAAGCAAGAATAAAAGATTAACAGAGACATTCTGTAAGAGTGGAGGTTAGGAAAAAGATTTTTTAACCCACAGTGAGTTGTTGGCTTTACCTTTTAAAGCTGTACTTTAGAATTGACTACTGGAATATGGATATGGTTGGTTGCTACAGGCAACACACATACTTTTCCTTTCTTCTTTTTATGAATTCCTCTAAAAGTATAATTTTCTCTCTATCTCTCTATCTCTCTCTCTCTCTCTATCTATCTATATATATTTGAGAAATCTGAATGTTCTAAGTGATAACTGTGTAAAGTAGCAATTAGCAAATAAGCTTGCAGTTATGAGAAAGGTCTCTGACATCTGTTGTGAATAATTTTAGACCAAATTTAGGAATCCGTCCCTTTTTACAGAAGAAAATATTTTTAACAATTAAATCTTCACACCAGTCAGGAGAAAAATGGCTTGTTTGTATTTAGTCACTAAACTGAAGATCAAAGATCTAGCTGTGTACTGATTCACTATATTTTATAATAATGTAAGTATGTCAGTTTTCATCAAAGTGGTTCTCACCACAAGGGTTTAGGCTAAGTAAAGCAGAATTAAAGTATTACAATAAAAAATTGTTAGGATTTAATTTTTTGGACATGATAAAGGCAAAGTCTCCTTTGCCAAAATGATTACCCCTGGTACATAGCAGTTTCTCTTTATTTTCTCTGAGCATAGCACATGTTGTATATTGTATAGTAGTTGCAGATATTATATACAATAGTTGGTAAGTTAGAGTTTTATTTAACTAAAATGTACTGGAGATTTTAGTAGACTAAAATGTCCTGGAGATTTTAGTCAACTAAAATGTCCTGGAGATTTAGTCAACTAAATATGACTAAAACTAAAAAAATTGCAGAAGACTAAAATGGGACTTAAACTAAAATGTCATTTTAGACCGAAGTCTAATGCCGCGTACACACGGTCGTTTTTTGCGATGAAAAAAAACGACGTTTTTTAAAACGTCATTTAAATTGATCGTGTGTGGGCAAAACGTCGTTTTTTGTCTTCAAAAAAACGACCAAAAAAAAATTCCAACATGTTTGAATTTTTTGTGTCGTTTTTCAAAACGTCGTTTTTTGTTTCACAAAAAGTCACCGTGTGTAGTGTACGTGCTTAGTGTCATATCCAAAGGTTGTCTTTGGGAAATAGACGTATGAGTGCTGGCAGCATTGCTGCAGAGGTTGAAGGGGTGGGGGGTCAGCCTGTCAGTGCTCAGACCATACACCGCACACTGCATCAAATTGGTCTGCATGGCTGTCATCCCAGAAGGAAGCCTCTTCTAAAGATGATGCACAAGAAAGCCTGCAAACAGTTTGAAGACAAGCAGACTAAGGACATGGATTACTGGAACCATGTCCTGTGGTCTGATAAGACCAAGATAAACTTATTTGGTTCAGATACAAAAGAGGAGGGAATTTGGGACTTTAAATGAGGCAATTTTGACTTGATAAGTGTAATTTATTATATGTTTATTGGTGTGTTGGCATAATGGCTGTATATAAATATATATATATATATATATATATATATATATATATATATATACATATATACACACACTGTATAGCATGGATCTTCATATTAACATCCATATGCCCATACACATATGTTAGACAGCACAAACAACTTTGCAGTAAACTACAGTTTAGGATACAGATTAGTACCAGATGTGTGTAAGTATGTATGGAAAATAATGAAATTGGTTGAAATAAAATATAGAGACGGGGTCCATAAAAAGCATGTAGCTACACCCTAAATTCCAGACGCGTTTTGTGTATTAAAACACTGCTTCAGGGTCAGATGTTAAAACGGAGTTCCACCCAAAAATGGAACTTCTGGCTTTTCGCAACCGTCCTCCCTTCAGTGTCACATTTGGCACCTTTTAGGGGGGAGCAGATACCTGTGTAATGCAGGTATTTTGCTCCCACTTCCAGGCATAGATACCCGAGCCACCTGCGGATATCTACTCCACTTCCTTCGTCCCCCCACTGTCTTCTCGGAGACACACAGGTCCCAGAAGACAGCAGGGACCAGTGGGATCGCGCAGCGGGAGTGGCGCATTGAGCAGTAGGGGTCCAGGAAGTGAAGCCACAAGGCTACACTTCTTGATTCCTTTACCGAAGATGGCGGCGGCAGCACCCAAGAGCCGAGTAAAAAAGATCCTTCTGCAAGATATATTGTCAATGAATGTGCAGTTGGGTTCAGATGGTGTCAAGCATGTGTGGCGGCAACCAGGGTAGGAGTACAAAGACAAGTGTGTCTTGCCTACAGTCAAGCATGGTGGTGGAAGTGTCATGGTCTGAGGCTACATGAGTGCTGCCAGCACTGGGGATCTACAGTTTATTGAGGGAACCATGAATGCCAACATGTACTGTGACATAATGAGCATGAACATGATCCCCTCTCTTCAGAGATTGGGCCACAGGGCAGTATTCCAACATGATAACAACCCCAAAAACACCTCCAAGACAACCACTGTCTTGCTAAAGAACCTGAGGGTAAAGGTGAAGAACTGGCCAAGCATGTCTCCAGACTTAAACCCAATTGCGCATCTGTGAGGCATCCTAAAATGGAAGGTGGAGGAGCGCAAGGTCTCTAACATCCACCGTCTTTGTGATGTTATTGTGGAGGGCTGGAAGATGACTCCATGTCCAAGGCAGTGCTGGAAAATAATAGTGGCCACACAAAATATTGACACTTTGGGCCCAACTTGTACATTTTCACTTAGGGGTGTACTCACTTTTGTTGCCAGCGGTTTAGACATTAATGGCTGTGTGTTGAGTTATTTTGAGAGGACAGCAAATTTACACTGTTATACAAGCTGTACACTCACTACTTTACATTGTAGCAAAGTGTCATTTCTTCAGTGTTGTCACATGAAAAGATATAATAAAATATTTACAAAAATATGAGGGGTGTGCTCCTGTATATTGCACATTCTCATCAGTCCCTGCTCTCAAGGAGCTTACAACCTTAAGGTAGTTCTGTTAAACAGCTATGGCCACACACTGATCGAAATTTGTCTGTTCCCTGCTTTAGCCCAAGGCATCATCCGTTCAGTCACATTTATTGCAAGAGAAAAACTGACTTGGTTTACATTCGTTTTTACATCAGTTTTCAGTTCAGTTTGCATTAGTTTTTCATCTGTTTTTACATCTGCCCCCCCCCCCCCCCCCCCTTCCCTTATCCAAGCATGCAACCTTGCAGCTCAGGAAAGGGTACTCACCCAGTGCTGGGGGGGGGGGGGGGGGTGACTTTACGGACTTTTCACACTGGAGCGGTTTGCAGACGCTATAACGCAAAAAATAGCACCTGCAAACCGACCTGAAACATCCGCTGCTGTCTCTCCAGTGTGTAAAATCGCCCACTAGTGGCCGAATAGCGCCGCAAAATAGATGGTAAAGCGCTGCTAGAAATAGCGGCGCTTTACCGCCAACGCTGCCCCCGTCCCAGTGTGAAAGGGGTCTAATGGAATAAATGAAATTATAGTAAAAAATGAACTAATGGAAATAAACACATAACATAGTTAACAAGTCTATTGTAAAAAAAAAAAAAAAAACCTGATGTAGATCCATCATCGGTCATATTGACAAGTGATATAGGTCCACTTCAATCACCATTAACAACAGCTATCGACTAGCTAAAAAAAAAAAAAACGCTGCCCACTGACCCCAACCACACCTGGTCGCTTGCTGGTGCCAAATGGGATTGCTTTCTTTATCGTACATCACGGGACACAGAGCGCATAGCCATTACACTTGGGTTATATGGGTACCTTCAGGTGTGGACACTGGTGTAATCAATTTCACAGGAAGTTTCCTCCCTATATAACCCCCTCCCACTGGGAGTGCTTCAGTTTTTTTCGCCAGTGTCTTAGGTGTTGGTCACGTCTAGCTGTCCCTCGGAGGTCTCGGGACCCAGGATAGCTAGCCGGATCCGTCCGAAGTGCTTCAAAGCCAAGGTGTACGGTACCCGGGCCCTGCTGGAGTGGGGTTTTGCCTATAATGCCTCTCCTTGGAGGGCTGGATTCTGGGCTCCAGTGCTTTAGTCTCTTCCAAGAACTAAACGCTACTGATGTCAGGATGCTATATAGGTCCAGGTGTGTGGGTTCCTTAACACAGGACCCCGGTCCCTGAAGGTCCAAGACAATACCCACGGAGATGGGGGAAGGTTGGGCCTCTTGCATTTTGCAATACCCTGCGGCGTGGAGCAGGTAAGAGGGAACCTGCGGGACTTGGTTCGACAGTAGGTATCCCCCTGGGGGTTCTGGGTCGGCTAATGGTATGCTTGTGCATCAGCCACTATCTCCACTATGTCTTTTGAGGCAGGATGGGATGTACTAATGTTTACCCAGATAACATGTAGGTATATGTATGCTTTAAAAGATATGTATTTGCTACTCCCCCCAGATCTGCCTGTTAGCATGATACTGCAGCCCCACGTGCTATAGGAAGGAAAATGCTGACAAAACTCCTGTTTCTTAGGAAGCCTATGGGGACAGCTTCCTCTATGTGTGCACTACAATAAAGATTAGTGTCTTGCCTGGTGTCTGTTGGGTTGCTAGCGCTGGTCCAGGCTTCTCCTCTGCTTTCTGCTTCCTCCATGTTGGTTTCAGCGTGGGGGGGGGGGCGCGCGCGTGCGCGCCGCCTTTTACATGGGGGGGGCGGGCCAGCAGCGTCAGGTCTCAATTAAAGCAGCAAAGCATTTCCTGGCTGGTCATTCCCTCCTGAAAGCAGAGGAGGCTGAGGACACAGAGCGCGCAGCTGAGCTATTTCTGGCTAACAGTGACACCCAGTGGGGGTTTGTGGATCTTCAGGTCTGGACTTAGCTCCATACTGACCAGAAAAAAAAAAAGAGTTTTTTTTCTTAAAGGGACTCAGCCTTAGATCTGGCAGTATCTGAGTCGGTGCAACCTTGGGCTCCAGCTAACGGGCATTGGTGTGGCAATACTCACAGGACTTTCCTCGGTATTGCCGCCTTCTCGGGCGTATGAAAATTTGGAAATTTTTTACCATAGCCTGTTCTTATTAATGGTTCACTTCTAGCTACAACAGTTGGGTGTTGGCTTTAGGGGTGTCTCAAGGTTGTGCAATGGCTCCCAAGGGATCAGGACCAGCTAAGGCTGCAAAAGGTACCAAAAAACTAAAGGGGTCTCCATCGGGGTCAGAGGATTTGGGCCAGGCTCTAGCGGTCCCACCCTCACCAGATAGACCACCGAACAGCATGTTGCAGGAGCCATTGAGGGTGCTAGGGGCAGAGGCGGCCCCCAATCAACCCATTCCCGTTTACGTTACGGAAGAAATGCTAGCGACCACCCTGGGTGGGCTAGAGGAAAGGTTAACTGCTTTAATTGCCCGCTCTTTGCCAGGTGGCAAACGGGCTAGATCCCTGTCACCTAGATGGGTGTTTTCAGATGCAGAGGTCCTCTCTTCGGAGGAATTGGACCCACAGGGGGATCAAGCGGACCCGAGTCCCGACGGTTCAGACATTGAAGGTTCCACTATAGATGAATTTTTTTCGGCTTCTCAAGCAGAGAGCCTGTGGATCCAGTCTCTGACAGATATGGTTTGCACTGCTTTTAAACTTCCAGTGTCAGAACAATTAGCCCCCGCGGTATCCTCTTTAGGTTCCTTGAAGGCACCGTTGAGTGGTGCGTCTTTTCCGGTTCACCCCCTTCTGGAGAGCGTGATTTTTGAGGATTGGGCTCGACCTGATAGGATTTTTATCCCTCCTAAAAGGTTCACTATTCTCTATCCTATGGAAGAAGAATTTGCAAAGAAATGGGCACTCCCTACCGTGGACGCAGCCATTTCCTGCGTAAATAAATCCCTGACCTGTCCGGTTGAAAATGTCCAGATGTTTAAAGATCCAGTCGACAAAAAGTTTGAGACCCTACTGAAGGCTTCTTTTACCACAGTAGGTGCCGTGGTTCAGCCAGCGGTGGCAGCCATTGGCGTTTGTCAGGCTTTAAAGGATCAGACTGAACAGATATTAAGGGACATACCGGCTCAGCAAGCTTGTGAATTGGCTGACCTCCCAAGGGCTCTCTGCTTTGCAGTAGATGCTATTAAGGACTCCATTCAACAGGCGTCCCGTTTATCTCTGCTGTTGGTTCATATGCGTCGCCTTTTGTGGCTGAAAAACTGGTCAGCAGAGGCACCCTGCAAAAGGCTTTTAGCAGGATTTCCCTTTCATGGTGGGAGACTATTCGGTGAAGACCTAGATAAATATATCCAGACCATATCAAGTGGTAAAAGTTCTTTCTTGCCTGTCAAGAAAAGATCGCGTGGGCCCGCGTTTAAGCGACAGGCCTTCGCAGGCTCGGCCCCTTCAACTTCCCGTCAGTATCGACGGCCTCCCGGGCGTTCAGCATTTAATAGCCGCCCACAAGGACAAGCCACGGCAGGCAAGAGGCCATGGTCTCGCAAGCCGGTTAAACCAGTCATCAAGTCAGATTCATGAAGGGGCGCCCCCACTCTCTTGGGTGGGGGGAAGGCTTCGGTTTTTCTCCGAAGTGTGGAAGGCCAGAATTCCCGACTCTTGGGTACTGTCCGTGGTAGCCACGGGCTACAAGCTAGAGTTTCGGGAAGTCCCCCCTCCTCATTTTCAGGGGTCAAGTCTTCCAAGCGACCCATTAAAGAGGGCCTCTCTTGTAAAAGCATTGGATCGTCTCTTGCTCCAAGGAGTAATTGTAGAAGTACCAACCCAGGAATGGGGTCTGGGATTCTACTCCAACCTTTTCATAATACCAAAGCCCAATGGCGACGTCAGGCCTATCTTAGACCTCAAACGCCTAAATCGCTTTCTAAAGATTCAGACCTTTCGTATGGAGTCCATACGTTCGGTGGCAGCCAGCCTACATCAAGACGACTTTCTAGCATCTATAGACATAAAGGATGCGTATCTGCACGTGCCGATCTACCCGGCACATCACAAGTTTCTTTGTTTTATGATAGGTCACCGTCATTACCAGTTCGTAGCCCTCCCTTTCGGGTTGGCAACAGTTCCGCGGGTATTCACAAAGGTGTTAGCCCCGGTGCTAGCCGTCCTAAGGACAGAAGGCATTTTGGTCCTGGCATACCTGGACGATCTTCTGGTTATCGACAGCTCAGCTTCCAGCCTCAATCATGCAGTAGTTCACACAGTTCAGCATCCAGAGGAATTCGGGTGGATTGTGAACCAAGAAAAATCGATATTGAAACCCACAAAGCAGTTGGAATATCTAGGCCTTCGGCTAGATACAGACTGCCAGAGGATATTTTTACCTCAAGCAAAGGTCAGATCAATAACTCAAGCAGTTCAAGTGATCTTAGGCAAGAAGAGGCCGACTATTCGCCTATGTATGCGACTGCTGGGGAAGATGGTGGCCGCCTTCGAGGCAGTGCCCTACGCCCAGATCCATACCAGATATCTTCAGGCAGCCATTCTCTCTGCTTGGAACAAGTCCATTCAGACGTTAGATCGTCCGTTAGTGCTCTCCCCAGGAGTGGCTGGTCCCTCAAAATTTGTCAAAGGGGAAATCCTTTTGCCCCATCACGTGGAAGATAGTAACCACGGATGCCAGCCTATCAGGTTGGAGGGCAGTTCTAGAAGGACAGACCCAGCAAGGGCAGTGGTCGGAGGCAGAAAAACTGCTTCCCATCAATATCCTAGAGATCAGAGCTGCTCGGCTGGCCCTGATCGCCTGGACTCTCCCCCTTCAGGGTCTGCCAGTAAGGATACAGTCCGACAATGCCACTGCGGTGGCATACATAAACCACCAGGGGGGCACGAGGAGCCTAGCAGCCCAAAGAGAAGTAAACCTGATTTTCTCATGGGCCGAAGCTCATGTACCCTGCATCTCAGCAGTGTTCATCCCAGGGATAGACAATTCTCAAGCAGATTTTTTGAGTCGTCAACAGTTGCTCCCGGGGGAGTGGTCTCTTCACCCCCAGGTATTCCAAGAGATTTGCCAAAGATTCGGAGTCCCAGATGTGGACATTATGGCAACGAGATCCAACAAAAAGTTGGACAAATTCATATCCCGAGCCAGGGATCCCTCGGCCTACAGGACCGATGCGTTGGTTTGCCCTTGGCACCAGTTTTCTCTCCTGTATGCGTTCCCTCCACTGCAGATGATTCCCCGCCTTCTACGGAGGATCAGGGTGAAGCGCAGGCCTGTGATCCTGGTGGCCCCAGCCTGGCCCAGGAGGGCTTGGTACGCACTCATCGTGAAGATGTCAGTCGGGGCGCCGTGGCCGCTCTCCCTGCGCCCAGATTTGCTGTCTCAGGGCCCAATCTGCCACCCTGCTTCACAGCAGCTAAATTTGACGGCTTGGCGGCTGAATCCCTAATTCTTAAGGGCAGAGGCCTCTCAGCTCAGGTCATATCTACGTTGATTCAGGCTAGGAAACCAGTCTCCAGAAATATTTATTACAGAGTCTGGAGAACCTATGTGGAGTGGTGCGAGTCTCAAAAATGGCATCCTCGAAAGTTTTTTATTGACAGGATCTTGCGATTCCTCCAGGTTGGCGTTGACAAAGGGTTGGCTCTTAGTACTCTAAAGGGGCAGGTGTCAGCTTTATCGATATGGTTTCAAAGACCCTTGGCCACCCATTCGCTTATGAAAACCTTCTTGCAGGGGGTCTTGCATGTGAATCCCCCTATTAGAGCTCCCCTCTGCCCCTGGATTTTAAATCTGGTCTTGTCAGCTTTACAAAGGCAGCCGTTTGAAACTCTGACAGAAATCCCTCTTGTGCTACTAACCCGAAAGTTGGTTTTCTTGGTGGCTATGGCTTCGGCCAGAAGGGTTTCCGAGCTGGCAGCCTTGTCATGCAGGGAGCCATACCTTATTCTGCATAAGGACAGAGTGGTTCTGCGGCCTCAACCTTCTTTCCTTCCTAAGGTCATATCCAGTTTTCACTTGAATCAGGACCTAGTCCTACCATCCTTCTTTTCTACTCCCCAGTCCAGAGAGGAAATACTTTGGACGTGGTTCGAGCCATGAGGGTCTATCTCAAGGCTACAGAGAAGATTCGGAAAACAGATGTGCTTTTTGTTCTTCCGGATGGCCCCAAGAAGGGTCAGCCGGCTGCCAAGTCTTCCTTGGCTAGGTGGATTAAGCAGCTGATTTTTAAGGCCTATGGTCTGAAGCGCGTTCCACCTCCCTTATCAGTTAAAGCCCATTCTACGAGGGCCATGAGTGCCTCCTGGGCGGCACACCATCAGATCTCTATGGCACAGGTTTGCAATGCGGCAACCTGGTCTTCCGTACATACGTTTACTAAATTTTATAAGTTGGACGTTGCAAAGGGTACGGACGCAGCATTTGGGCAGGCGGTCCTACGGGCAGCAGTATAGAATCCTCTGGTCCGGGTCACTCCCCCTTTTTTCTGTTGGTGGAGTTACTTTACTTCCTGATAATTTTTTATTTGGCTATTCTTGGCCTTACGGTCTCCCTCCCTTCATAGAGCATTGCTTTAGGACATCCCAAGTGTAATGGCTATGCGCTCTGTGTCCCGTGATGTATGATAAAGAAAAAAGGATTTTTAATAAACAGCTTACCTGTAAAATCCTTTTCTTGAAGTACATCACGGGACACAGAGCTCCCACCCCTCTTTTGGGGAACATTGTGTAACCTCGGAGGAATTGCTTGCTACAAAACTGAAGCACTCCCAGTGGGAGGGGGTTATATAGGGAGGAAACTTCCTGTGAAATTGATTACACCAGTGTCCACACCTGAAGGTACCCATATAACCCAAGTGTAATGGCTATGCGCTCTGTGTCCCGTGATGTACTTCAAGAAAAGGATTTTACAGGTAAGCTGTTTATTAAAAATCCTTTTTTTTCTCCCCGCCGCTAAAGTAAACAAAGGGGGTGGAGCTACTAAGTGACCCCATCCCCTTATGATGTCATGCATGTACAATGATGTCATAAGGGGCTGGCTGACCCAGTCCCTTTGTTTACTCCTGCTACTGCTCCTACTTTTTCTATTATGGTGGTTGTGGTTGGCTTCATTTTTATTACAATTTACTTGTAGGTCAGCTGCTTTGCTACTCCCGGTGCTAAAATTAACAAAGGGGTGGGGCCAACTGGTGAGGAAAAGTATGTTAAATTCTTGCTCAGTTCCTCCTACCCCTGTAACACTGTCTAGCAGCCTGCCAGAAATATCCATCTTCCTAGTTACAGTAACCATTAACCTCTTGCAGACCAACTACTATACATATGAGGCTGGTCTGCTCCCCTATTGTTCTGGGAGGATGCGTGCTCTGGGAACTGTATTCCTGGCTCTGGCACAGGCACACACAGTCCTGTGATTTCACTGTGGTTGGACACAGTAGATCACAGGCTAATCGTACAGAGCCAGTGAAAGTGGCTCTGTACCATGTGATCACTGTTGCATGCTACAACAGACAATCCAGTAACAGTGTCTGTAATAATAAAATACAATCCTTTACTGGCATTAACCCTTCTATAGTATTGGGTTAATTTACTAAATGCAAATAGACTTTGAAAGGGAAAAGGGTATGATCATGTCCCACATATATTGCGATGTTCAGCTTGGGGTTACATTTTTTATTTTTTTAAATACCAAACACATTTACATATTAGATAATTTTTTACAATTTGGTTGTTTTTAATCAGCCTTTGGCTTTATCTGGGTTTACTTTTTTAGTGATATAGTGAAATGAAAGAGTTAGTCTTGTATTTTTCCCTGACACACCATATGGTAATGCTATTCCGTGCAATATAATCTACAACGTATGCCAGTAGTTGCTTCCCTAGGTAATCCTAGCCTCTGACCTATGACTAACTGCATTTCAATGCACCATAATGTGCATGTGAATGTACAGCTCGCTTGTAGGTGAGTGGGTGTTTTGTCAAGTTACCGGGAAGTGTACTCTACAAAGTCCAACCTGTAATAAATAAATAACAAACAGCAAAAAACAACACAGAAAGAAAAAAGCTTAATCACATAACCATATGAAATGTTCTCTTAAAGGAACAACAATATTTTACATGCAAGGTCCTATAGTTTGATGTTATTGCTGTAGTTTGGCTAATATGAAAGTTTCCAACTAAATTTGGATCTTTTTCCTGTCACTGCAAAGTGTGTTTTTGTAAACAATGAACTGCCTATATAAAAATGATTACTGTATCTAGTTGCAACAAGTCCAGTGAAGCAATTATTTTCTTCCAAGGCATTATATGTCTTGTCGGTAATTATGGTGAATAACAGCACATGTATACAATTAACAGGGATATGCATTTAGCGGACCTCCAGCTGTTGCAGAACTACAAGTCCCATGAGGCATAGCAAGACTGACAGCCACAAGCATGACACACAGTAGCAGAGGCATGATGGGACTTGTAGTTTTGCAACAGCTGAAGGTCTGCAAATTGCATATCCCTGTGTTAGGGGCTCCTTATGGGATGCTATTACTCGTCCTAAGGAGTTTCCGGTGTGGCCTACACTCTCTGTGACTTTGTTAATCAGTCTTTGGCTTTATCTGGGTTTACTTTTTTAGTGATAAAGTGAAATGAAAGAGTTAGTCTTGTATTTTTCCCTGACACACCATATGGTAATGCTATTCCGTGCAATATAATCTACAACGTATGCCAGTAGTTTGCATACGTTGTAAACCCTTACCTATACCCAGTAAAGTGACTAGCCCCAGGTCATACACAGAAATTAAAATAATCTTCCTACATATGATCTGTACCAACAAGAGGGCAAGAAAAAAGAAAAGAGAAGTGCCAAGCCACTCCTAGTGCAGCATCGTTTTAATACAAAGTAGCAAAATGTAAAACAAAGTAAAATGCACTCACATAGTGCTGGATGGGTGAAGGCATGTCAGGTGCAGCAATAGAAGAAACAGCATAGGAATCCTAGGATGTCAGCCACGGGTGCCATGTGTTATGCAAAACCGTACCCAAATGAATTTTATATCTTCTTTTTTTTTTTTTTTTCTAGACAGATATTTCTTATGATGGTGTATTTACTATATAAAAAATACAAATTTGAAAAAAGAAAGGTTTCCCATACTTTGTTTAAAACATTTTTTTTAAAACTAATAGACACCCTAAGGTGATTTTATTTTTTCCACAATTTTTTTTTTTAACTGAAAAAACTTACTGGTGTTAAGGGAGTTATAACATAAAGCTTGTAATGATGCACTGTGTGAGATGATCACAGCCAATGTAACCAAGGTCTGATCTCTGTGATTAATCACATTGTATAGAGCTACAATCATCGGCGCAGTATGTTTAATCACTAAGCTGCACAGTGGGCTCACAGTGGACACACTAGAGGGCGCACACAAGCACCTAAAAGGAGAGGCCCATTTTAGGATGGCCCCCACCTGCTTAGCTGCGCCGTTTTACCATTTATGTACCATAAACATAGGGCAGGTGGGTAAAGAGGACCCTGTGATGACAGGGTGGGCCCTTAATTCATTGACCGTTTGGAACAAATGTTTGGAGCTTTGTGCTGTGACGGCCTATTTAACCTTGTTTCTCGCAAGGCTTTAACAGACATTAAAAATGCATAGGGCAGTTTGGTTATGTGCCTGGGATGTCAATGATATGTCTGCGAACATCTGACTCCATTGTTCTTTGAGGGAAGCCTCCTCTTCAGACCCGCTCTTGATATTGGAGTTCAGAAGTGTAATCCTACATCAATGCAGAAGGTCAGTGGAAGGGGCAGAACAACCCACTTCTCCTTCATCTACTGCAGCTTGTAAACAGTCTGAGCCTGCCTCCCACTGACATTGTAGGGCTCAAAGCCAGAGGTGTTCTAACCTCCTGTCTTTTGCATGAAGGTGCACTTCCCCATGGGCTTTTTTTTTTTCTGCTGGGTTTTTGGGTTGTTGATCTCCTTGCCATTTGGGTGGTCAGGCAATTCCTATCTCTCATCATTCTTCTGGTTTTACTGCACCCTGTTGTACATCTTCACAGGTTTGTCTGGGTTTTCTGCACCCCAAAGGTCATTGATTCCTACATTAGTAAGATCTTGTCCTTGTAATGATCTCAAAACAAATCTTTGTAGCATGTCTCTTTCAGTGTCACCTCAGCACTCTCCAGTAAAACATGTGAACAGTGTAAGTATCAGAATTTTACCTGGTATCAGTCTGTTGCAGACTATGGGTTTGATTTACTGAAGGCTGATGGCCTGTGCACTTTGCAAGCACAGTTTCTCCAGAGCTTAGTAAACGGCTTAAAGCCTCACTTTACAATGTATACCCAATCATATGCAAGGAAAGTTAACAAAAAAAATGAATTTTTGCTTGCACATTAATTGGATGATATACTAAGCTCTGGAGCAACTGTACTTGCAAAGTGCACAGTCTATTTGCCTTTAGCAAATCAACCCCAGTGTATAGCAGAGTTTAGACTGGGAAATGGAAAAACAGTGTAAGGAGCAGGGCCGTCTTAACCACTTAAGGACCGCCGCGCGACGATATACGTCGGCAGAATGAAACGGCTGGGCACAGGGACGTGTATATACGTCCCCTTTAGGAGCCCAACCGAGGCTCGCGACCCGGTCCGAAGCTCCATGACTGCGCCTGTGGAACCTGTGGACCCAATCCCTGCTGGTGTCCCGCGATCGGTCACAGGAGCTGAAAAACATGGAGAGGTGAGTGTAAACACACCTTCCCCGTTCTTCTCTGTGGCAATGTCAGTAATCGTCTGTTCCCTGATATAGGGAACGTCGATATATTTTTGGGGGATATTTATTATAGCAAAAAGTAAAAAATATTGCATTTTTTTCAAAATTGTTGCTCTATTTTTGTTTATAGTGCAAAAAATAAAAACCACAGAGGTGATCAAATACCACCAAAAGAAATCTCTATTTGTGGGAAAAAAAGCACGCCAATTTTGTTTGGGAGCCACATCGCACGACCGCGCAATTGTCAGTTAAAGCGGCACAGTGTCGAATCACAAAAAGGGGCAAGGTCCTTAACCTGCATATTAGTCCGGGTCTTAAGTGGTTAATAGGATCATGGGCCCCTGGGCAAAGTAGTGCACTGGGGCCCCTGCCAGCCTGCCTCAAATTTACGCACCTACTCAAAAATTAAAGTATAAATAGTTGATAGAATTAAACATATATATATTAGTACTTTCAATAAAATTGATTTGAATCAATAAGAAAACATGCCATAATTCAAAGAATAAATCAATACAAAGAGCACAGGGGGAGGCAGAAGGGTATCAGGAGGGCAAAGCAAAAAGTTCTGGGATGCCACTTAGCACAAGGCCATCATCCTGGGAAAACTTAGTTAAATGCATGACTATCCTAGCAGATATAGGACAGCTGGGAAAAATGATGTAATGCAAGACTATCATTGGGCCCCCATGCACCTGGGGCCCCTAGGCAGTGCCCAAGTGTGCCCAGGCATTAGGACAGCCCTGGTAAAGAGACAGTCAGCTGTGCTTTAGTACTAATGTGAAAATAAGAAACACGTTGAAAGAAGGAGTGAAAAAGAAATGAGGTCATCAATTGCCTTTCACTGTCCAGTCATGGACAGGACAGTCATGGGGAAGGGACAAGACCTGCATGTGTTAAATTAGAAAAATCAGGTCTCCTGCACTGCTAGACAGGGCTGTAGTGTGTGGCATAGAATCTCATGACAGGATGGACACAAATACTAATCCATTGCCAGATAAAATAGTTTCTTCATATGTATTTCATAAGTAGCAAGCTTTTTATTTATTTATTTCTTTATTTTTTTTGTCTCATCGGGGAGACGTTATAAATAAATGACTGTCCAATTTGCTGCTTTTATTTTTTGACTTCGGTTTGTTTCCAATTATTCTTATACTCTGTGGTCCTAAATTCTTGGCTTGGAAAAGCACTGTTCCTAGCAGACCTACAATCCAAGAAGTTTGCTTTATCTACAGCAATGATTAGGAAATGTCTGTAGACTTACAGGGTGAATTATATCAGACAGTTCGCAAGTAAGGATAGACTCAATGTTTCCACTTAGCATTTGTCAGTAAATACAAAAAAGGTGTTTATTGAGCTTTAAACCAAATGGAAGCCACACGTATTTATTTGGCACGTTTGTTAAATGTCTCTTTGGTAATGAATGTATGAATGAAATCTCCTTACCTTAAAAAGAAGAGAAAAAAAAGAAAACGTGCCATCCCTAACTACTTTTCAGAGAGAACCCAAAGCAGATAATAAAGCTGTAGAAAATAGGATTAAGGTATTGAACATGCAGGATTTAGTCTGATCTTTCAATAATACCAAAGCCTGATTGAAGAGCGAATCAAGGGCCAGAAACCATGCAGCCAACACAAGACTTGACTCTGTCAGCTAAACATCCAACTGGTCACAGTTGAAAAGTGGTGCTCTATTTTTCTTTTATATTTTTCTTTCTAACATATAAGCGTATGCAGGAAATGTATCTTTCATGCTGTTTTTTTTTTTAAGAAGAAAAGACAAGTTCTTTCTATATGATAGATGGATAGATAGATAGATAGATAGATAGATAGATAGATAGATAGATAGATAGATAGATATATAAAAAAAAGTAATACAAGCAGTATTGTGTTTCTAATAATGTGCACGTCTCCGTGTATTTATATACTATATATATTATTTATGTGTTTTGAGTATATATGTGACGTTGATCTTTTATTAATCAATTTTATTTAACCAAAAATACAATATGATAAGAAAGCCAAATGTATTTATTTTTGGAAAAATTTTTTTTTTTTTGAATGGCTGAGAGACTTGAGGCTTGCCTATTATGCAAATCAAGTATGGCTTAAAGTGATTCTAAAGTCTTGTTTTTTTTCTTTAAAAATAACAAACATGTTATACGTACCTGCTCTGTACAGTGGTTTTGCAAAGCGTAGCCTGGATCCTCCTCTTATCGGGTCCCTCTTCAGCGCTACTGGCCCCTTCCTCCTGTTGAATGCCCCCACAGCAAGCAGCTTGCTATGGGGGCACCCGAGCCAAGCCGCAGCTTCGTGTGTCCATTCAGACACAGAGCCACTGTTCAGCTCTGCCCCTCTCTCTCCTGATTGGCTAACTGATTTTGATTGAAGCAATGGGAGCCAATGGAACCACTTCTGTGTCTAAGCCAATCAGGAGTGAGGGTCCCACACGGCCGAGGCACTCATGCCTATCTTTGTCTAGAAAGGGGGCTCAGGTAAGTACTGGGGGGCTGAGGAGGCTGCTGCACACAAAAGTTTTTTTTTATCTTAATGCATTAAGATAAAAAAAACTTCTGTCTTTACAACCACTTTAAAGCAGAGGTCTGGCCACCCCTGCAAAAATTAAAAGCCAGCAGCTACACATACTGCAGCTGCTGACTTTTAATAATAGAACACTTATCTGTCCTGGAGTCCAGCAATGTCAGCACTCCAGGTGCTGTCGCCGCCATTGCCAGTAAGGAAGTCCGGCAGTGCAGCCTTAGAGCTTCACACCGGGTCCCTTCTGCGCATGTGTGAGGCACCGCTGCGCTCTCCTACTCGCCCGGCATCGGGGAAAGTAGTAGTGAGCCGAGCCTCTAATGTAATTCACAATTTTAAGTGCACATTTCAGTATTTAGGCTACAAACAAGTGCAATGTACAATGAGCAATGTGATGTAAGGTAGATATTTATTTTCGATATAGTAAGTAGCTCAGGGACAGGGGGGCAAGAAATTAAATTAGAATGGGCAGCACACACACACACATAAAAATGTACTCTCACAGTGACACTGACAGTAGTGTGCAGCAGCACAGGTAATGATTACACCTCACCAACCAACACATCCCCTCCTCAGTCACAGTAACAGTCGCTCTCCATGCCAGGTGGTCCCTTTTAGTCCACTCCAGTCAAATGGGCACTGACAGTCCTGTTATCGGTTTGCTTTGCTCCCATCCCACAGACCAGTACACGAGGCTCTGGCCGCTCTGCTTGGCTTCCTTGCACAATGACATCACACTACATGTTGAGGCACTGCCTCCTCCAGAACCAACAAAACACACTGCGAAGGCCTTGGCGGGCTCTGAACCGGAGTTGCGCATGCGCATTTCTGAGCCGAGGGTCACAGCCATGTTTTTTACTGACAACTTTTTCCTAACACTGGCATTTACTCGCAGGAGGAAAGTGCCCATTTTTTACTGGCTGCCAATAAAAATACTAATTGTTTGCAGCACTGCTTTTAGAACTTTCAAAAGAAAGTTGGCCTTAATTAGCTCTACGTTCGTAAGATACAAACTGTCTGTTTTAAATTTTTAGTGCTGCACCCCAATGTAGAAGTGGAACAAATTAGAACTACCTAAATTTGGCATGTTTTTTAATTAGGCTCAACACATTAACGCCAGAAAAGGGGTGTGGTAGCTTTTTTTAGTTCCCCCATTCTGTTTTTTCCACATTGCTATCTTTACAGTTATTTTCCACATTGCTATCTTTACAGTTATTTTCTTTTTAAAGCTTTAGGTGAGGTAAAACCCCCACCAAAATTAAGGACTTTTATAAATCAAAATGTCTGTATTGAAAAAGGAGAACCACATTCTGATATTCGTATAACAACATATACAGTGCGGAAAATAAGTATTTGAACACCCTGCTATTTTGCAAGTTCTCCCACTTGGAAATCATGGAGGGGTCTGAAATTGTCATCGTAGGTGCATGTCCACTGTGAGAGACATAATCCAAATTTTTTTTTCCAGAAATCACAATTTATGATTTTTTAACTATTTATTTTTATGATACAGCTGCAAAGAAGTATTTGAACACCTGTCTATCAGCTAGAATTCTGACCCTCAAAGACCTGTTAGTCTGCCTTTAAAATGTCCACCTCCACTCCATTTATTATCCTAAATTAGATGCACCTGTTTGAGGTCATTAGCTGCATAAAGACACCTGTCCACCCCATACAATCAGTAAGAATCCAACTACTAACATGGCCAAGACCAAAGAGCTGTCCAAAGACACTAGAGACAAAATTGTACACCTCCACAAGGCTGTAAAGGGCTACGGGGAAATTGCCAAGCAGCTTGGTGAAAAAAGGTCGACTGTTGGAGCAATCATTAGAAAATGGAAGAAGCTAAACATGACTGTCAATCTCCCTCGGACTGGGGCTCCATGCAAAATCTCACCTCGTGGGGTCTCAATGATCCTAAGAAAGGTGAGAAATCAGCCCAGGACTACACAGGAGGAGCTGGTCAATGACCTGAAAAGAGCTGGGACCACCGTTTTCAAGGTTACTGTTGGTAATACACTAAGACGTCATGGTTTGAAATCATGCATGGCACGGAAGGTTCCCCTGCTTAAACCAGCACATGTCAAGGCCCGTCTTAAGTTTGCCAATGACCATTTGGATGATCCAGAGGAGTCATGGGAGAAAGTCATGTGGTCAGATGAGACCAAAATAGAACTTTTTGGTCATAATTCCACTAACCGTGTTTGGAGGAAGAAGAATGATGAGTACCATCCCAAGAACACCATCCCTACTGTGAAGCATGGGGGTGGTAGCATCATGCTTTGGGGGTGTTTTTCTGCACATGGGACAGGGCGACTGCACTGTATTAAGGAGAGGATGACCGGGGCCATGTATTGCAAGATTTTGGGCAACAACCTCCTTCCCTCAGTTAGAGCTTTGAAGATGGGTCGAGGCTGGGTCTTCCAACATGACAATGACCCGAAGCACACAGCCAGGATAACCAAGGAGTGGCTCTGTAAGAAGCATATCAAGGTTCTGGCGTGGCCTAGCCAGTCTCTAGACCTAAACCCAATAGAGAATCTTTGGAGAGAGCTCAAACTCCGTGTTTCTCAGCGACAGCCCAGAAACCTGACTGATCTAGAGAAGATCTGTGTGGAGGAGTGGGCCAAAATTCCTCCTCCAGTGTGTGCAAACCTGGTGAAAAACTACAAGAAACGTTTGACCTCTGTAATTGCAAACAAAGGCTACTGTACCAAATATTAACATTGATTTTCTCAGGTGTTCAAATACTTCTTTGCAGCTGTATCATACAAATAAATAGTTTAAAAAATTCATAAATTGTGATTTCTGGATTATTTTGTTTTTTTGATTATGTCTCTCACAGTGGACATGCACCTACGATGACAATTTCAGACCCCTCCATGATTTCCAAGTGGGAGAACTTGCAAAATAGCAGGGTGTTCAAATACTTATTTTCCGCACTGTAAATCGAAAGTGGGACCCAATGAAGAACTCAATGAGTGAGTGATGTAACATGTGGGGTGGAGTGCTGAGACCTGTCATTTCACTTGCACCCACCAGAGCGTAAGCAGCAGTAGCAGCAAATCCACTCACACGATATCTTGAACAGTGTCTACAGAGAAGCAGTGAGTGGTGTCAGCTGTTCTTGCCCATGGGTATTTCTTGTTAAGTGAGATTGCAAAGTTACTGTTATGAGTATATTTAAGAAAAGATTTATGGATGTTTTTACACAAATAGAGAGCACTATGGTTTTTATTCTTTTTTTCTTTGCTTTTGACATGTGAATTAACAGTGGTGATCGATAGAGTGGAGTAAAATTGGCCTTAAAGTGGTTGTAAACCGCATATACATTTTTTTTTAAAAACCTGCAAGGCAAAAGACATAATGAGCTAGTATGCACCGCATATTAGCTCATTATAAAATACTTACCTCTGAACGAGGAAGGTAGAGCTTACCTGTCCCACGCCGAGCGAGATGTCATCTTGACTCGGCGTGTCTTTCGGGTATCGCCGCTATAGCGCTGTGATTAGCTGGAGCGGCGATGACGTCACGCGCGGGAGATTTCAAATCGGCAGGGTCTGGAGGATGCCCGTCCTTTCGCCATGGATTCCCCCTGCGCATGCGCCGCTGCAATCAGCGCCGCATTGCGAGCGGAATATCTCCTAAACCGTACAGGTTTAGGAGATATTCGTTATACCTACAGGTAAGCCTTATTATAGGCTTACCTGTAGGTAAAAGTTAAAAATAGGGGTTTACAACCACTTTAAAGGGGACCATGGTTGCCTGACCTTTTATGATTTTAAGGTCTAATGCCGTGTACACACGACCGTTATTCATGTCATGGGAAAAAAAACTATGTTTTTCTCAACGCGATTCCTCTCAAGCCTGCCTTGCATACACACGATCGTGAAATAAAATGCTCGAGCAAAGCGCAGTGATGTACGACGGCACTATAAAGGGAAAGTTCCATTCGAATGGTGCCACCCTTTGGGCTGCTTTTGCTGATTTTGTGTTACAGCATGTTAGTAAAAGTTTGGTGAGAGACGATTCGCGATTTTCAGTCTTCGTGCTTTTCAGTCTGTTACAGCGTGACAAATGTGCTACCTCCATTATGAACACTAGTTTTACCAGAACTAGCGCTTCGTCTCATAACTTGCTTCTGAGCATGCACGTTTTCCCCCCCTCGTTAAAGCGTACATACAACCGTTTTTCACTAGCACTAATGTGTTAATATTTTAAATACTGGAGCACTTTGGATTTATATGTTGTTAAAAGTACATCAGAGCACGGTCCTCCTTTTTTCATAAAAAAATTGACATTTACTGCATTATCCCCTGAAGGAGTGAAATGCATCAGGCGGAGGCCCAGACTGTTGTGGTGAGGTGTTGTGTTCTTATGGACAGTAACATTGTTTGCAAGAAAGAGAAGTCCTATTGGATATTTGTATATCTCTTTCAAACTAGAGTAGATATTCAGGGAATGTGCAGGCCCAGCTGAGCCTTTTTTTACCCATGGCCGGTGTGTAGCTGTAAGTTTGCCTCTGAGAATTATAATTTCATTGAACAATGTGTATGCAGTTATAGCAATTACAACTGTGTATACACAATTGTTCACACCTGAGAAAAAGATGAAGTGCTTAACATTCATCTTGCCGGGTTTGACAGAAGAGGCAAACGATTCACAGCTGTGGGATAGGATGTAAGCCCCACAGACTTTATTTTAGAAAGGATATGAATTCGGCCCCAGAACCTTAGTTTTAAAATATTTTCTATTCTGATCATTTGTAATAATGTAATAATTTAACAATATAAACTGTATATTAGAGTTTATTGTAGGTAGCTTTTCTTCCTAGGTGCTGTATAGGACAACCTTTACTGAAGTTGAATCTTCACACCACTCACAGGGTGTGCAATTATTTGATCATATGACATTTTGTTATGACTAGAACATGTAATGTTTGTGGATACACTACACACTCAGCAAATCTCGTATTTTGTTCTTGGAGTTTTTTAGATAGAGCATTGTGATATGACGTCTTTGAATTCCAACCATGTGTTGCTTGGCCTGGCCTAATGTAATAGATTTTATGGGTGTAGATCCAGACGTTCTGTAGACCAGAGGTGTCGCAACATTTTGTGACTGTACATTAAGCATCATTGAGCCGTTTTTTGTTTTTTTTGTACCATAAACTACCTCTTTGATAGTATTTTGGGTGCCTACAAAGAATAATATGACCTACAAACATGAACTACAGATCCCCACATACTATGTGCGTAACAAATGGACAGCTAGCCAACTTGAAAAATGGGGATTCCATATAGAAGATAAACCAAGGACTTTTCTTTTATTTCACCTGGTGATCCTATCATACTTACTGTCCTACGGTAACAACACATTTACTGTACTGTATCTGTGGTGGAGCAGCATTGTCAATTTACAACAGGACTATGGCAAGCTCCCTGTAACAAAATGTCCCACACTCCGCTTCAAAACTTTTTGTTATACACCGCTTCTTTCAGTTTGAATATAGATATCAGATCTTGCAACCGCTTGCAAAAAAATAAAAAATAGGCAGTTCTCATTTTGGCTACTGACCATGAACTGTTTATTAAAACAAAGGTACAAAGAGGTAACACTTGGGACAATCCCTCCCCACCTTTGCATTCAGGGAGGGGTAAACTTTACCTCCTCGAGTACACAGGTATTCAACTATCCAATAATAGACTGTCTTTGGGGGGGCTGCTGGAGGAATTCCTCCCTCCCCTCTCACAGCTAATCTACATAGACCTGCATAAAACTTTGCTCACATGGCAGACACAAACAATAGAACAATTGAATACAGCCATACCGCAAATGAACCAGCAGAGCGCGCGCCATAGTATGAGACAATATACAATATATATAAATAAATTAAAAAAAAAATATATATATATATATATATATATATATATATATATATATATATATACAACATTTCAGTGTGGTTGTACAGGGAGTCCGATTAGTACAGATCAAACTGGGGTTCTCGGTCACCCTGTGCCACTTATAGACACAGGGTGACTTAGACATATTAGGTGCATAGGGTGCTGAAACAATGGTTTCCCAACCTCCTCAAGGTATTCTGTGGGGGACTCCCATCACACTCCCCCTCTCATCATCTCCATAACATAGGGGGTAGGGGTTCTGTAGTCTAAAGCGATAACTGATAGTAAAACTGATAACTTCCTGTGCTTTCTGCTTCTACTGCATTGTTATCAGCTCACTAGATTTCTTTCAGGATCGACAGGTAGTTTTTGCACTTGTTACCTTGTGCGTTTCCCATAGCGTCGATGGGGCTATATTTTCAATATCGTTTTCTTTAAAGAATAAGCACATATCCTTCTCTAGGTCATCGGCTATCTTGGTATTATTTAATAGGGACTCATCTATTCTCCATATTCTCTGTCCCGCCGGGATCTCCACTGTATCCAGGAACATCACCACTGAGGCATGATCATATAGCGTTATTGATTTTATTTCTACCCTTCTTAATCCCTCAAGCAGCCGATGATCCAGCAGGATATGGTCAATTCTTGAATATGACCTATGCACCAATGAAAAATATGTAAAGTCCCTATCTTTTGGATGTAAAATTCTCCATGCCTCTACCAAGTGCATTTGATATAATTTATGTTTGATCATTCTAAGATATTTCCCCTCTGACCTCAATGAGATGGATTGGGTATCTAATATTGGGTCAAATACAAAGTTAAGGTCATCTGCTAGAATCACCTTACCCTCTCTAAATGCCTCCAATTTGTTCAGGATTTTCCTCAAATACACTGCCGGCCTTGCATTGGGGCAATACACATTTACCAATGTATATTTCATGTTCAATAGAGTACCTTTATCAAATAAGTATCTCCCTTCGGGATCTATTTCTGTGGCTTCTAGAATAAACCGTATATTTTTATCAAACCCTATTGCGGTTCCCTTTGATCTTTTATTAGGGAAGTAACTATGAATCCATGTAGGAAACTCTTTTGAGTTTAATTTGGTCTTAGATGTCACCTTTAAATGGGTTTCTTGCAGAAACACTATATTGGCCGAGAGTCTGTTCGTCTCCTGTAGTATCTGATACCGCTTATTTGGGCTATTTAATCCTCGTACATTGTACGTAACGATTTTTAATGCAGCCATTTTCTATGTTTTACTTTTATCCCGTTCAGGAGGCGACATATCAGACCCCTACAGGGTACAAGAGACCTCGGATCATTTTTCAGTATATATAAAAAACAAGCAATACTCCCAAGACCACACATACCCCCCACCCTCTCCCCTCCCTCCCCCTGCACATTGTACCTTAATGCTAAGACTCCCTCGGTCTGTGCCCAGCCAGCCAACTTGCCGAGCGGGCCTTTTCTCAGGGTGTCTAGTGTGACCCCCCATTCTCCAGGGACCCGTCCTCTAAGTTAGGGACGGCACCTGGTCCATGGCAAGCATATCGGCTCCATGTTTTCCCCCTCCCCAAATGAATTCCATTAGTTCTCTCTAGGCGATAAACAGAGCAAATACCTTTACACAAAGGTGGGGGGGGGGAGAGGAGAAAGAAGAGGAACACACCCCACAAACAACCTGATGACCAACAACCATTGTTTTCCATCTTCCCACTCCTACCACCTCCCTCCCCCCACCCCCTCATCCCAAAGAGAGATCCTTATACCCGATGATAGGCATAATAGTCTATGCCCTATTCCAGTGCTGTTCCCTCCACCTTCTCCAGGCCGGAGGTCTCTTTTCCCAGTTAGCTATTTGTATATATTGTATATTCAGTTTATTACAAAATTCCTTTATGTCTTCAGGGAAACGGATATAGGCAGAGACCCCCTGATTCTTAGCCAACAGGCAAGCTGGAAAGCCCCATCTATACGGAATGTCTTTTGCCTGTAGATGACTAGTTAAGTGCTTCAGTGCCCTTTTACTTGCTAAAGATCTGAGAATATAAGTAATTTAACTCCCTTATATTCCATAGGGACAGCGTTCCTTGTACTTTGGGATACTTGTTCTTTTTGTTCATATTCTTGAAATCTCACTATAATGTCCCTTGGTAGATCTCTATGGGTGTTATATGACCTTTGTATTCTGTGTACCCCTTCAAACCGCATTGGTGCTGTTACTTCACGTTTTAAAGCTGTATTAAATGTCTCTCGCAAAACCTCTCACAATTCTGTATCTTTGACTTCTTCAGGGAGACCTCTTATACAAAGATTTTTCCTTCTACTACGATTTTCTTGGTCCTCGAGTTTATACCGAGCATTTCTTATTTCTATACAGTCCAAATCAGCTTTATCTCTTAATTCTGTTATTGCATTTTTGTGCTTTTCCAGTTGTTCTTATATCCCTTCCACTCTCTGTAATACACTCTGTATGTCCCTTCTCGTTGCACCCATTTCACCCTTGATGGTTCTTTCTAGGCGTGATATCATATCTATCATGTCCATCATATCTTGCTTAGTTGGTGGGGCCTGAGAGTCCTCAGGGGAAGCCTCAGGAGATAGGCTAAATTGTTGTAGTCTCTCAGGGGTCTTCTGAGCTTTACTCTGGCCTTTTGCTTCTGAAGATTGATCCTTATTTTTATCCTTCTTCTTTCCCGAGGCCTCTCCCTCAATCTGACCCTCCGTGTGTCCCTTGTTCTTTATAGGTGTCCCGGATACAGCATCATCATTTTTTTTATTAGGGCTATCTGATATCTGATCCACCCCTTTAGTCACTAAATAGGACCTCATTGCGTTACGGCCTGTGCCCCCATCCTGCATATTTTTTGGGGCCTTCCGCACCATCCTGCCCTTGGGCTAGGCGAATGAATGCAGATGTAATAGTAGAGTGCCCACCGACACAGAGTATAATTATCTGCTCCCCCCTGAACAAACAGGCTCAAGGCTTTAACTCCTTTAACTCCTTTACCTGATACTTAGTTCCAGTCTTTTAAGCCTGCAGTGGGAGCAGATATAGTTTTAGTCGATGTTTTTACTGATTATTTCTCTACACATCAGCTTTCTTTTCTAGTGCAATTGTAAATTTAGGGATCAGAGTCAACAAAAAAAAAAAAAGACAAAAAAAAAGGTGTAGTCTGAGGGACTTGGATCAGAGTATACCATGGGAGCAGATGAGCAGTGTTCTTCCGCATCGGTATGCCCCTTTAAGTGCTGCTATGTAATTCATACAATTTGGACACTGCTGATTCACCGGGGTTATTTATCCTGTCAGTCCTATAGCCAAGTTGGCTTTTCAAAAATACAGGTTTTTTTTTGCACCCCACAAAACTTTTGTACAGCAAGATTTTTGCATTTTTTGACCGGGCAGTATATCTCATCAGCCTTACCCCCTCCACGCTCTCAGCTTCTCACTCCACCTCCCCTCTCAATCCTGCAGCCCGGGGAGGGAGGAAACCGTCCGTTCTGCGACCGTAGAGAGGCTGTCTGCCGTCCGCTCTGGGGGAGGGCTTCGCCTGGCCGTCTTACGGGACCCGGGAGTCCTGCTTCCAAAGCGTCCCGTCGGAGCCGGCGTAAGAAGAGACCTTACGTGGTGCACCCTGTCTCCCGGCAACCACCTCCGTCCGTCTATCTCCTTATCCTTACTCCGTCACCTCCTCCTCCTCCTTCTCCGTCACACGGTACACCGACCTAGACCGGGGGTTCTGCAACAGCCCCGCACAGGGTACCGGACACGGGACACAGGCCACCGATCGCCGCTCCCACAAGCCCAGAGGTTAGACTCTCTCATTCAATGCCCTCCGTCCATAGGGATAGTTCAGCTTCAGTCTCCCATTATCGGATCACTTAGAGAGGAACATGAGACCGCCGCCGCCGCCGTCCTACAGCGCCATGTTGTTACTCCGCCCCTCTGCACTTGTTAAACAGACATAGCAAAATGTTTTCAATAATATATGTAGCAGGCCAACAGGGAGAAAAAGGATAAATTCAAAGTTATTGCTGACATGCATTTCAATTTGTAAGGCACAAAGTCTTAATCCAGAATTTTAGAAAACCTTTTATCGCGGCGTATACCATCGTGGGTGCGCGATATACGCCGATACCCGCTTCCCGCGTTCAGTTTGAAGTGAGCCGCCGACATATACCGAGTGCAGTACACTCGGGTACATTCGGCTAGGCTTGGCTTCGCTCGTGCTCACGCATAAACGTCACAGAGCGTGAGTACGAGCGAAGCCGAGCCTGGCCGAATGTACCCGAGTGTACTGCACTCGGTATATGTCGGCGGAGGTGTTCAAACTGAGCGCGGGAAGCGGGGATTCGACTCGAGACAGCGCTGGAGAAGCCGGGAGGACACCACCGAGGCCGCAGACGGACGCCGGACCGGATGATGGATGCCGGGCAAGACACCAAAACTGTAAGTAATAAAATGTTATAACATTTTTTTTTACAGGAATTTCGGGGCAACTTTAGGGGTGCGCGCTTTACACGGGAGCGCACAATACCCCGATAAATACAGTATTTTCTAAATGTAAATGATATAACTGGGTACTAACATATATAGGTAAAGTTGATCCAGGGAATATCCAATTGCCTTTCGGGGATCAGGAATCCTCTGGATCAAATGTGGGTATATGGGATTGTATGATTTTTTTTCTCTTTTATTGATTGGACTAGATGGACTTGTTTTTTTTTTTTTTCAATCTGACTAACTATGTAACTCTGTGCCTCTTATCTGTAAAGCACTAAAAATAATCCATAGCAATCAATCAGCAATGCATTTTATTGTTGAGATGTTTCTAAACTGATGAAAGGAGAGGTCTGATTGGGTTACTGTTAATTAATACCCTTTTTTAATTAAATGCTACATCCACCCCAAAATTGTATTTTAGGCTTGGATAGACATTGGAAAGCTTTTTATGTCGTTTAGATAAACTGGTGGCAAAATATTAGCATCTAGGCTTCAAACTCTGCCCATCTGATGTCAATATTAAAAGATCTCCCTCTCAATGCTGGATATTGGAGTGGGCAAATGGATCAAAAACTGAATACTTGCAACATTTTTGGGAGCAGAATGTAGCAGCTGATAAATTGGCTGATGTGTTTCACACCCCTTACTGGTGCTTAGTCAGAGCTATAACTAAGCACCAATAAGGGGTGTGAAACGTGTCAGTTGATTTATCCATTGTCTTTGAATGCTGTATGGATTATTTTTATTAAATAAAGACATTTATTCATTGGAGTGCGGCTGTCTGGATTTCTTCTACTACATGTGCTCTATACACCGAGCCAGCACCCAGCCTGTGCAGGGGAGGTGTGGTTTTGGTATCTTTACCTGGAGAGATATATATCCTTAGCAAATGTACATATATTTTTGTGGGAAAATACGATTGGCAACTCACATGTAGACACTTAAATATTCACCATCAAAGTTGGGCATGTGATGGCGATGATCTCAGTGCAGCAGAGTCAGAATTCAGCCCAGGTTGAATTCACAGGGCTGTCAGTTTGATGTACCTGTAAAACTGAGAGGACACCAGGGGGTGCCAAATTTAGTGCAGCATATACAACAATAGCAAGTGCAAACAAAATAGGCAACTCACTTGGGTATGAAAGAAAGAATGGCACTTATTTTTAATAGTCCCATCTGTGAAACTACCCGGCATAGGGGGTATACAATACCATCTCAGTGTCCTCTCAATTTCACAGGTGCATCCAGCTGACAGGCCTGAGCATTCATCTCGGACTAGATTCATGCTGCCTGCTGCACTGAGACCTTCACCATCACAGGCCAAACTTTGATGATGGGCAAACATTTAACTGTCCACATGTAAGTTGCCAATTCTCTTTTTTCCACAATAATTATGTAAATTTACTACATTCAGGTCACGCCCTTCTCTGTCCTTATCTGTTACTCATGGAGAATACTTCAGTCTCCTATAGGTGCTGCACTGAGTTTCCGGAGTCTAGCAAGAGTTAACCCCGGAAGTTCTAGTTGGATTTTATGAACTTTTTTGTAGAACTCATTACACCTCTATTGGCTCACACTACACTTTGCGCCATTACTTTTACATTTCCTATACATTATTGGGAGTTAATATGTTGAGTGGTGGAGCAGCGTCAGCAGCTCCACCAGCAAGTATGTACCAATGGAGTCCCTTAGGTATAAAAGAACAGATTAATACAGCCTACCAGTTGTCCATGAATAACTAATAATAGCCACTTGGTGGGACAGTTTACACAAGCCTAGATATGGTCTCACATTAGCTTCCCTCCTATTTAATATGCTGTAAAAGATTACTTAACTTCTCACTGGCAATGTCAGCCATCTGTTTACATAAGGAATAAAGCAAACATCCAGCTTGCCCCATGTTAGCTCAGCAAACAATACATACATCCCTCTCTTTTTATGACAAGCACCACACTAGCCTGTGCTCGGCTCTGTGCAGGAAATGAGTACAAATCCTAAAGTGCCTCTTCACCAGATCGGAGGATCATGACAGATTTTCTCCCTTCACCCCCCTCATATTTACTGAGGGATTTACCCGTTTAAGTGGAGTGTTCCTAAGGAGACTTCTCTTTAAAGTTATGCACAGCGGTGTAACACAATACTTAAAATATTACCATTGTGCAGATCAGAGAAGTTGTCTTGGAAAGGAGAACTTTGTCTGGCAGGGGTCAATGGCAAACTCTTGTACACACCATTACGAGACAATTCTGTGATATCTGTTGCACTTCTGTTCATCTGCAAAGAAAATACAGACAATAAAGGAATCCTTCTCCTTGGCCATCTCTGTGTGTTTTGACAGGTTTTTAAGCTAGCCCTAAGCTACATATGGAGCTTATTTAACAAAGAAGAGATATCCAAGCCTTACCTGTAAATGTACAAAAAAAAAATCTTATTAATAGAAACGTTTGTATGGTTCCAGCTTAGAAAATCTAGCACACACAATGCCAAATATTTATAAGATATAGTGGATTGTAAACCTACATAAATGTTCTAAAGAGTTCTTTGATTATTAATACATTTTTAGTCGTTAAGAGAGCAATAGATTGGAGAGGGTGTAGGTGTGGCGCTATTCCTCTTAAAGAATTGTATATATATATACTGATTAAAGTGCTTTGGGTGAATAAATTGCTGAAAAATGGCCAAACCGCCTGTAAGATAAACTAAGTAAATATATGTGACATATAATTAAAGTGATATGCGCTTATGTGTTACACCCTCTGCAAAGTACAACACTCAAAAAGTTGGATAGCATGTCAAGTATTTTAATATGACATAAAGGTTTTAATTAGAAATGTTTTTTTTGTTTAACTATGGTGAATATAATATGGAACATTAATCGACACTAACAATTAATAAAATTATAAGCAGTATTTTAGCACATTGTAGCACATCATGTATTTTAGATCAAATACGTTTATACTCAATGGAAAAACACTACAATTCAGCAGTGCAAATGGAGTTGGTCTTTAAAATAAGGTATTGAGTGTCTTGTAAGGTGTTAATTTACATCAATGGAAAATCAAAATAAATAAAAAAGTGAGATGAACAAATAATTGACAAAAAATAATAAAATAAAATAAATGTATTTTGCAAAGCTGAAAGACCACATAAATTTTTAGCTGTCAGACTTTAGGCCACCAGTTCTCAAGTGAGTGAGAATCACTGTACTTATTTATAATTTTTTTTCCAATAGTATATCTGTTGTACTTATTTATTATAGCATTCAAAACTCAATATCTTCAGTTAAGTTTCCAAATAACACTAGATACAGTACCTAGAGTATGGGTAGTTGGTTTATGCATAAATGCGATAATTGAAATACTTTAAGTCCTGCATGCTGCGGACACTCTTGTCTGTTTTTCTGAAAGCAGACAGAAGAAAAGGGCTCATTGAAGAATAGATTCTGGGGTAAATGATTTGTCTTTTTATTTAGTTAAATTAATCACCACTTTGTGTTTATTTGCCCACTGAGCAGACCCCACAGATGCCTTTTCTCCCTTTTGTAACTCCATTCCCACACATGAGGGGCAAACTCTGGGTTTTGTACACAGTGCTACCTTTACCAATTTGCCCTGAATACCACCATTTGAGAAAATTGCCATACTACAAAGACAAGGGAATTCTTGACATTTTTTGTACATAAAGGGGGTTAAATGTCTGAATTTGGGGGTCAACGTGTTATACAAACTGCAATCTAATCATTTTTACAAGAACACACGTGCAATAAGAAAAGAAAAAAGACAAGAAAAGGAGACGGGCAACTTGTGTTTTTGTCCTTTCTCCCAAAAGTTTTGGCCAATTGTCATGTCCTGCAAGAAAGAGAGAGAGCATTGGTTCATCATTAAATTGCTCTATAAGCAAAAGAGCTCAGTGCCATTTCTGTTTGTTTTGCTAAATAAAAGACCCAGCGGGGTCTCCCTTGTACCATCCTGGCTTTATTTGACGAAGGCGGCTGTTTCCCATAGCCCAGCAGGTCCGTTTATACACTGAACTTAACCTTAAGGGAACCTGGAAACAAAACATGGTAGGGTATCTTAGCAGGGATGTTAAAGAAATTGTATCTTTTTTATTGGCCCATTTTAAATGTGTGTGGGCCAATTCAGTCAAAGGCGGTGTACCTCTATTATGAGTACTCATATAATAAATGTTTTGATTCCTTCAAAATCTGTGAAATACTTGTAGTCAAATTAGCTTTTTTGGAATTTCCTTAAACAGAGTACTATACATGTTTAAGTGTCTTATCTGTCTCGCTTCTAATGTCTGTCCATTCTGTAAAAGCACATTTTATTAGAATTTTATATGCAATTTTATTGAAAAAGGTATGCTTTTTATTGGTTCATGTACTGCAACACACTAAAATCAGCCATGTTATCAAAATATTGGTGTATCATGCATACGCTTTAATACCTTTGCAATATTTCAATAGGCCTCTACATTTTTTAATGCTGGTGGCTATTTGGGTTGTGTTAAATACAACCCGGGTTGTTTTTTTTTTGTTGTTGTTTTTTTATGTACACTATTGTCAAATAATAAAATCACATATGTGATATAGGCTGCCCATACCAGTAATATTGGTCTGCACCATTGGATAGGAACTTCCTTTCATATGGTGACAATGCTTTTCCCTTTGCACTAAAATCACTGCAGTATATTCACCCTTGTTGCTGCTACTTAATTGTTGGCACCACTGATAGCCCTTTCAGTGATATGCCATGTCTAGCTCCACCTACAGCCCACCTGTCACTTCTGTCTGGTGGCATTGTTCTTGGTATGCTACATGTGTATTTTTTGTGTATTTTTTGTGTATTTCCTGGCTATTGGCATTACTCCTGATATTCTCCATGTGATGGTTCGGACCGTTGACACTGTTCCTGATATGTTATCCCTGTCCCTCTTGGCTGCTGGCATTTTTCCTGGTACGCTCCACCTGTCATTTCTGGCTACTGCCACAGTTGCTGGTATGCTCCATATGTTGCTACTGTCCATTAACACTGTTGTTGGTACGATCTGGCACTCCTGGCTGCTGGCATTGTTCCTGATATGCTTCATATGCCAAACTCTGCTTTTCCAAGCTCTTGAGTACCGCTCTACAGAGCTCCTGTCAGCTCCACATTTGCTCAATAATTGCCTGACTGTTTCTTTAATTGGTCCTATTGCATCTTCCTGCTGCATCTGCCAGTATCTGGGTGGGGAGTTGACCTGGAGGTTAGAGTCTGAACACCCATGAGGGGGTTCCTGAAGAATACCACCCATCCCTTAAACGGCCCTCCTCAGCAAACCCAGCCATACTCAGGTTAGGGTCTGATGACCTTGCCATTTATGAATATGTATACATAGGTCGTGCCCCACCACTCTGTACTTGAATGCCCGATAACCTTGCTATATATTTACACACTTGTGGATCCTGTCAGAAATCTTGGAAGCTGATGACTCCCTGTGCCCTCAGCTTGTGCTCTACTGTTATCCGTTTCTTTATTCCTTGCTATCTCTGAGGACTACAGAACTTCCCTAATGTGGTATGGAAAATGGGAATGTTCTCTAGTCCTGTCCTAAGTTGAAAACACAGCTACTCCATAGTTACAGTACAGTGAGTGAGCGTTGTCACCCTAAGGCAAGTAGTACTGCCAAGTTCAGAAATACAGAGAATACAGAAATAGAAAGCAAATTCAACCACAACTAGTGAGCTGCAATACATTATGTCTTATTCTTGGGTTAATATCAATTTTAATGTCAGGTGTCAAGATTTATAAAAAGGCAGAGAAAAAAGGTAAGGGGGGCTCTTTCAGATAACCAGAAATGACATAGTTGCATAGTTAGTCTAGTTGGAAAAAAAAGTCCATTTAGCTCAACCAGTAAAACGTTCAGAATAGGGTGAATATAAAAGAAATTAAAAAAGCAATAATGTGTGTTGTTGCAAAGGTTTCCATCAGATGGGTTATGGTCATTTAAATAAAGGTTGCCATTTCAATGAATCTTATTTAAATTGTTGCAGGTACAGGTCACTGATATTTTTATAGAGAAAAATTAAATGTGCTTGATTTTGCCTTTTCTGTTTCTCTCTTCACAATATTTAATTGTTTTGTGTCTATGGAGACTTACAACGATGTTGAAAGAAACATCCAGCTCCAGGGAAGGCTCTGCCAGCTTTAGCTGCCTACAATAGGTCCCCTGCTGGCTAATTAAGGAGAGCTGCTGAGACAAGGCTACGTACTGCTGGACGGCTCTACCGACGTGTTTATCCTACAGGGGGATGGGAGATGCTTTTGACCTACTGTAAAAGATCTCATTTTTAGTTTTTAAAATATGCACTATATCTACTTAGTTTATTGGCACAGGCCCATTAGTTTTTCAGAAATATATATATATATTTTTATATGTTTAGCAGCTGTTGCTAGTTTATGCTGCATAGGCTTGACATGGAACCAAGTCCTTTGTTCTTAAGATACCTCATGCAGCCTTAAGAGGGCAGTATTGAATGCAGTTGTAATATGGTGGCATGATATCAAATATGTAATAAAACCAGAACCTGGGCCAAAACTGCTTTCTTCCTTAGTTACCTGTACTTTGTATAATAAGGCAAATCAGTTAAAGCCTAATTCCAGGAAGGGTAACAACTCTTTTAGCCCCCCCCCCCCAGTAGTGATTGCCTTTAATATTAACCTAATGTTTTAGTTATATAATTGCTTTGGTGCACTATTTGTGGTTGATTTACTAAAGGGAAGTAACCTTGCTAGGTATTTTCCCCAGAGCTTAGTGAGTGAGGTGAAGTTCTGCTGACTGCCAGGCATCCAATCATGTGCAAGAAAAAACACTGTTTTTCATATTTTCCTTGCACATGATTAGGTGTAAAGTGGAATTTCACCATATTCACTAAGTCCTGGGGAAAATTCCCTTCAAAGTGCAACTATCCTCACAAAATGTACATCATTTTTGCCTTTAGTATGTCAACCCCTTTGTCTCAATGCAGGTCTGGCCATGGAAAGAGATCTTTGGCACACACATTGGTAATGTGTACCAATGTGGTAACTGTTTGGGGCAGACAGAGATGAACTATTTGGGGAAGCACACAAAGAGGTTGTGCTACCTGTGGCAGCATCATGATTTCACCCCCTGAACTACAGTGGGTGCATGTACAACAGCTGGCCACGGATGGCCAGGGGATGTGGACCATTACACAGCCCAGTCATAGGAAGTCTGGCTTATGTTTCCTATGAAAATCTAAGACCAAAATTAAGTATATAAAGCAGGCTTTAATAGAAGAAGGGGGAAATAAAGCTCCTAAGGGGCAATGAAAAAAGGCAAGCCAGGAGCTGGGCTTTAATGTTTAGTCAGTATCATTGATGGCAGAGGTAGGCAACCTTTGAGAGGTAGAGATCGGCCTGGACAACATGGAAGAAAACACCCCCTTTTTTTAAAAGACGTTCACTAGCAAGCCCCCCAGTATAAATTAAAGCGGAATTTCACCCTAAATATAAGCCCTCCCATGTGATCCAGCATACTGGCGTCAGCGCCAGTATGCTGTTTTTTTTTTTTAAATCCATGTACTTACTGTCTTATGCAGAATTTTATTTTTTTTACCCCGCGGTGGACGGCGCCAGTATAGCGCGTCACATCTTACGAAAGTACCCGAAAAGGACTCGGGTAATCGCGGTGAAAATGCGGCGCCTGCGCACAGACCTAGGAGCTGACTGCGCAGGCGCCGTATTTCTCCGAGTCCTATTTCGGCGTTTTTCGGAGGGCGTGACGCGCCATAGCCGTAGGACTCGGAGAAATACGGCGCCTGCGCAGTCAGCTCCTAGGTCTGTGCACAGGCGCCGCATTTTCGCCAAGATTACCCGAGTCCTTTTCGGGTACTTTCGTAAGATGTGACGCGCTATACTGGCGCCGTCCACCGCGGGGTAAAAAAAATAAAATTCTGCATACGACAGTAAGTACATGGATTTAAAAAAAAAAAAAAACAGCATACTGGCGCTGACGCCAGTATGCTGGATCACATGGGAGGGCTTATATTTAGGGTGAAATTCCGCTTTAAGGACGGCATAAGGAAAATTTATAAAAATCTAATAAGACTAATGTCACTGTAACAATATAAACTTAGCCTACAGTACCTTTAAAAGGTAGTTTAAGCAAGAAACTCTGCATTCACTTTCTTTCACATTTTTTAATGTCAGGGAAATGATTGGCCACCCCAAACAAGAATGATACAGGAGTCAGTCATGAAGGCAGAACATTTGCTACTGCAGGCTGTTTTGCTCAACTAGTTTGAGTGTAAGTAGTATAAAGGATATTGTCCAGGGGTCAGTAGTAAATAGGGCAGTGTACACAGGCAAGTAGAGGTAAATAGTAGGTAGGACAGTGTACAGAGGTCAGTAATAGGTGGGGCAGAGGACAGGGGGTCAGCAGGGCAGAGAATAGGGCATCAGCAGAGCAAAGGCCATGGGCTCAGCAGGTCAGTGTGCAGGGAGATCAGGAGGTCACAGTACAAGGGGCTCAGGAGGGCCTAATGTAGGGGGTCAGGACAGCACAGCACTGGGACCAGGGGGGCATGGTACTGGAGGGGGGCAGGAGGGCATGATTTAGGGGGGATCAGGAGGGCACCCCATGGGGGGGGCACGTCAGAAGGGCACAGTGCACAGGGAGGTGTCAGGAAGGCACACCACTGGGAGGGGCATCAGGAGAGCACACCCACCGGGGGGGCCATTAGCGGGGCACACCACAGGGGTGTAACATAGAATGAAGACATTTAAGAAAAAAAATAACAATGGCAATTGTTTATGACACAGTGGGGTTGATTTACTCAAGACAAACAGACTGTGCACTTTGCAGATGCAATTGTATTAATTTTCCCAAGAGCTTGTGTGGTATGCGAATGTGGTGAAGCTCTGCTGATTTCCGTCATCCTATCATGTACAGGCAAAAATGTTTTTTTTTTCTCTGCACTTGACTGGGTATGCTTTACTTGCTGAAGCAAGCAAGGAAAATGGGTGCAACTGCACTTGCAAAGTGCACTGTCTATTTTCCTTTAGTAAATCGACCCCATTGTCTTAGAGGGTTTTCACCAACTTTAAAAAAAAATGTTTTACTTGTCTATTCTGTACTGACACGTTTTAAATGTGACCACATATTATGTCTTGTGGACAGAAATTAATGTATTTTTTTTTTAATTTGGGGGAGTTATCATGAGACTAGAGTTCTACTTTAATTACTTCTGAAATTGCTATGAAAAGATGCTGTACTGGGTGATCCGAGCAACACCAACATAATTGGAAATTGGTGCACTCTTAAGCTGGAGGCATACTGGGCATAGATCCTTTGAAAAAGCACATTCTCGTTTTGTTGTTCTATGTTTGATGGCAGATACTGAAAGAAAACAGGCTTCACTATTCCAGAATAAATTGCTTTATGTTGTATGTCTTTTCTACAGACCTGCCTCTCCCTTTGTCACCTTCAATTCACCCTACACTCACAAGACACCCTAAGCCTTCTTTCACTACAGGTTTCTTCATGCTTGTGTCCCCAAGCTGTGTAAGGTGGGTGGGCAGGCCATAAAAAGCTGGGTTCCCACCCTCTGTAAATGGCAAGCTTTTGCCTTGCTTTGAAGTACACAATGCAGGCAGATAATAACAAATTTGTCACTCAGGTGCTCCGTGTTGAAAGAAAATTAATGATATTTTTATATTCTAATGGTAATGAAAATTATGCTTACTTGTATGAAGCTGCATACAATATATATATATATATATATATATATATATATATATATATATATATATATATATATATATATATATTATTCATATATATATATATATATTATTCATTTGCAGGTAATTGATTGATTGATTTCTCACAAAAATGTCAATGGTTTGTGTATCTATCGCATTGATGCTACTGTAGTTTAAAATCGTGCTACTTCACTTGAAGTAACGCAATTTTAAAGTAGCAGGTCAGTGCAATTTCAGGGGCTACATGAAAGACATCTGTGCACCTTCATGCACAAATGTCTATTGGAATCACACCCGAAATCGGCAAAAGTAGTGCAAAAACAAGTTTTTCAAATCGGTGCAGCGCACGCAAAGTTGGCATCGCACCGATTGGAACAGTGCCATTGCCAGCAATAGGCTGGGAATTGTCATGGCATGACAAATCGCTCCAATGTGAACGAGGGCTGTAGAAAGATTTCACTTGAAACTGATTTTGTAGTTGTTTGTTGTTGTCATCATGTTAAATGACATGCTTAATTTAGTGGTAAAATGTCTCCACACTGCCATCATTGCTACAAAGCTAAACAATGTGTTCATGCAACTATAATGGAAAGTAAAAATAAAATAATAGGTTAACACAATTTTTTTTTAACCTTGTTGGAAGGAGTCTAAACAACAACAAATGTGGAAAGATGTTGCTGTTGGTGCATATAATATGTGGAAGAAGCTGATGGGTGATTCCATTCAGTAGTGCCCTTTCAAACATAAAATAACCTGTTTTGGGGTTTTCTGTCATCTGTCTTATTGGGGAGAGCTTTCTTCACTTCCTGTCCCGTAGACACAACATAATGGAGGGAAATGCCCTCTCAGACAGTTATCAAAGTGCCATTTCTTCAGTGTTGTCACATGAGAAGATATAATAAAATATTTACAAAAATGTGAGGGGTGTACTCACTTTTGTGAGATACTGTATGTATGTGTGTATGTGTGTGTGTGTATATATATATATATATATATATATATATATCATTGGCGTATAACACGCACAGGCATATAACACGCACCCTAATTTTAAGAGGGAAGTTTCAAGAAAAAACGTTCTACAGCCACCTGCGTATAACACGCACAGTTCACCCTCTATTTTCAAGGTAAAAAAGTGAGTGTTATACGCCAATAAATATAGTATATAATACAGTATATAATATATATTTACTTTTGGGCTTTTTTGTATCCTTTCTGTACCCTTTTGTACTATTTCTTCTGGACTTCTGTCCTATGTCGCCTTGGTGAGATACATCATTCCTGTGATTACATTGTGCCCACCTCCTTCCCCCTGCTGTCTTCTGGGACCTATGCGTGTCCCAGAAGACGAGGGGACACAGCTAAAAAAAACTGACTGGTATTTTAATCCTTCCTTACTCTATCCAAACTAAAAACAAAAAGTTTGGGGAATAGAAACATGTTAACTAAGCAATGACTTAGGACATTGGCAGTGGAATAACTATAAGAAAAATAAGGCCCCTAAAACTTCGATCTCTTATGAAAAAATACATTAAAAAAAATATACAAATCATTAATTTAACCACTTCCATACCGTAGGACATCATATAACTTCCTGGATTTTAGTGGGGGGTATCTGAATGATGCCTGCAGCTACAGGCATCATTCAGATATTCTTTTTATCAGGCGGCGATTCTGCGCACCATAAGAATGGTCATAGAGGCGGTTCCGCCGCTTGATCGGTCTAATAGGCGGCGGGAGGGGATGTCCCCTCCTGCCGCCATCCGGTGCTTCTTCGGGCTCTCCTGTGCCATCAGATGCCAGGTGAATGAATCGGCCGCCGCCTGGTGGGGAGTATAGAGATTTCTCTATGACCGTAGGAGGCCCGGGAGTAAACGAAGCATGATATTGGTGAATTTTTTTCAAAAAATCATGCTTTCCAGCCTGGAGGAGATCCCGCATCTCTCCATAAAGAGGACCTGTCACACACTATTCCTATTACAAGGCATGTTTACAGAAGCGAACGCGCACGTAAGTCCGCCCACATATGTAAACGCTGTTCAACCACACATGTGAGGTATCACCCCGTGCGTTAGAGCCATATGAATAATTCTAGCACTAGACCTCCTCTGTGACTCTAAAGTGTAAAAAAAATTAAAAAAAACGTCGCCTATGGAGATTTTTTAGTACCAAAGTTTGGCGCCATTCCATGAGTGTGCGCAATTTTAAAGCACGACAAGTTAGGTATCTATTTACTCAGCGTAACATCATCTTGCTTTTCAGCTCCCTTGTTCTTATAGAAACCACAGACAGAAGCTATGTAAGAAGAGATGAGTACCTTGATGACTTACAATGAGTTCAGCCGACAATTGGCTTCTTTCAGCACAGCTGAAAATTAATTCATGCTCAAGAAACATAGAACTCCACCTGTTGGCTACCTAGAAGATTACAAGTAAATTAATATGCAATATTTCATGTTTACCTTAAAGTGAAGTTCCAGCCTGGTCAAAAAAGTCTGTAGCTGCTGACTATTAATATTAGGACACTTACCTGTCCAGGGAGCCCGCAATGCGGGCACCCTAAGCCGATCTGTCCATTGACTGCGGCTGCAGGCACTGGCACTGCTAGTAAGGGAATCCGGCAGGGAAGTCTTAAGGCTTCCCTGACGATTTTCTACTGCACATTCGCGAGTCACTGGCAATGCTTTCTGGTCCCGTCATCTTCTAGGACATGCAGAGAAGCAGCGGGGGGAAGGAGGAGGGCACGATGTAATCACAGAAATTACATATTTTACCACAGCGACATAGGACAGAAGTCCAGAAGCAAACGAGCAGAAAGGGTACCAAAAAGCCCAAAAGTGTGTGTGTGTGTGTGTATATATGTGTATATATATATATATATATTGTGAACTTTGGGGGTTCTTTAGCTCTGCAAGATAAGTGCTTAAACTGTAGTAGTGAACAAAAAGGTTTTTTTATTTACGATCAAACCAAACAAAACAACGCTTTCTTCAGTAAAGGAAAAATCATCAAAACAAAAGTCCTGCTTGTCTTCAGCACAAATGACAAAGTCTGTTTTCCCTTCAGCACAGCAAACAAAACAAAACAAAGGCACATACGGTTTGGTAAGTATTCCAGTCCTTCTCAGCAGTGCACAGCTTCTGCAGGCAGCTCCACTCCCATACTCCTCCACCCTCTATCAGCACTTCCTGTCCTTTTTAGCTGATTTCCTGGGAGTTGTTGACCCCTGTGTGCCTGAAAACCAGGGGTCAGAAGGGGAGGCTCTTTCCCTCCCGAATGTCGCTTTAGAGCATGGGTCTTCAAACTACGGCCCTCCAGTTGTTCAGGAACTACAATTCCCATCATGCCTAGTCATGTCTGTGAATGTCAGTGTGTTACAATGCCTCATGGGATGTGTAGTTCTACCACAGCTGGAGGGCCGTAGTTTGAGGATCCCTGCTTTAGAGCCTCCGAAATTCCGGGCCCCCAAATAACATTAAGAAAGACAGAGAGGACTGTAAGCCCGTCCTCTCTGGATCCACTTTTAACTTGCTGGAATTTCTCACCCCCTCTGGGTGACCCCCTGAACCCTATACCACTGTTTTAAAGGGACCAGACTCCAAAAATTGGCGCTATATAGCGTCCATCCAGGACCCAACCCTGGCATCCTGTATAATATATATATACATACACACACACACAGTATCTCACATTTTTGTAAATATTTTATTATAACTTTTCATGTGACAACACTGAATAAATTTCACTTTGCTACAAGTAAAGTGTACAGCTTGTTTACAGTGAAAATTTGCTGTCCCCTCAAAATAACTCAACACACAGCCATTTCTAAACCGCTGGCAACACAAGTGAGTAGACCCCTAAGTGAAAATGTCTGAATCGGGCCCAAAGTGTCAATATTTTGTGTGGCCACCATTATTTTCCAGCACTGCCTTAACCCTCTTGGGCATGGAGTTCACCAGAGCTCCACAGATTGTCACTGGGGTCCTCTTCCACTCCTCCATGCTATCACGGAGCTTGTGGTAATGGGAGATCTTGCAATCCTCCACCTTCCGTTTAAGGATGCCCCACAGAAACTCAATATGGTTTAGGTATGGAGACATGCTTGGCCAGTTCATCACATTTACCCTCAGCTTCTTTAGCAAGGCAGTGGTCGTCTTTGAGGTGTGATTGGGGTCATGATGTAATCATATTGGAATACTGCCCTGTGGCCCAGTCTCCGAAGGGAGGGGATCATGCTCTGCTTCAGTATGTCACAGTACATGTTGGCATTCATGGGTCCCTCAATGAACTGTATCTCCACAGTGCCAGCAGCACTCATGCAGCCCCAGGCCATGACACTCCCACCATCATGATGTAGGCAAGACAAACTTTTCTTTGTACTCCTCATCTGGTTACTGCCACACAAGCTTGACATTATCTGAACCAAATAAGTTTATTTTGGTCTCAACAGACCACAGGACATCAGTAATCCATGTCCTTCGTCTGCTTGTCTTGAGAAAACAGTTTGCAGGCTTTCTTATGCATTATCTTTGGAAGAGGCATTCTTCTGGGACAACAGCAATGCAGACCAATTTGATGCAGTGTGCAGCATATGGTCTAAGCACTGACAGGCTGACCCCCACCCCTTCAACCTCTACAGCAATGCTGGCAGCACTCATACGTCTCTTTCCCAAAGACAACCTCTGGATATGACACTGAGCATGTGCACTCAACTTCTTTGGTCAACCTAGGCCATCTTTATATAGAGCAACAATTCTTTTTTTCAGATCCTCAGAGGGTTCTTTGCCATGAGGTGCCATGTTGAACTTCCAGTGACCAGTGTGAGGGCAATAACACCAAATTTAACACACCTGCTCCCAATTCACACCTAAGACCTTGTAAAACTAACAAGACACCGGGGAGAGAAAATACCCGCGCACTTTTTTTTCCCTTAAAATCAGGGCAAATCGTGGGTGCGCGATATACGCCGATACTCGCCTTCCAGCGCTGTTATTGAACTGAGCCGCCAACATATACCGAGCGCAGTACACTCGGGTACACTCGGCAAGGCTCGGCTCCCCTCGCGGACACGTCCCGTACGTCCTTTACGCGAGAGGAGCCGAACATGGCCGAGCGTGCCCGAGTGTACTGCGCTCGGTATATGTCGGCGGAGTGCTTCAAACACAGCGCGGGAAGCGGGGATCGGCTGAGACACACAGCGGGGAGGACACCACGATGGCCGCAGACGGACAAGACGGACGCCGGACTGGACAAGGCAGCTGATGGACACCGGGCAAGACACCAAAACTGTAAGTAATAAAACATTTTTTTTCAGGAATTTCATGTCCAGATTAGGGGTGCGCGCTATACGCCGGTGCGCGTAATAGGCAGATAAATACGGTAAATACTTTGCAATTGTTAGCTCAAGTCAGTATTCACTAGTTTTGTCTAAGTAGGTCACCAGTGCTTTTATGATAATGTTTATTTTCTTTATCTCAATACATATAACTGTAATGTCATGTTGGCACATTATACAGCAGCGGAGAGGGCTTCTGAATGGATAATGTTGGCACTGTGCACTCCTACCACCTTCAGACTTCTTGCTAGCATGCCAGTACCCAACAAGTGCCAAGCAAATTTCTCCTCCCCTTCGCTCCCACCATCCGTTTTATCTGCCATAATGTAAAATAAACAAACAAACAAAACTTGCATTACTTCTCCAGATTAAACCAGACAAGAGCTTTTTAAAGCTTTTGGCCAGTGCACATTATACTCATTAGTGAATGCTCGATAAAGAAAAACGGGAAAGAGAGAGAGAGGCAAAGAAAACTAGAACCCAAACAATGAATTTGGTAATATTGGAGAGCCTAGCAGATGTTCTTGTAATGAATGGAGTGGTACAATAACAAATCTGTGGAAGTAGCTCTTTTCATTATTTGGGTAATGAATATACCACTTGAAAGTGTCTTGGGTGTTATTAAAGCAAAGGGCTTCACAAGACAAGTCCTCTTCTTGAAACAACCAATTGTCTGATAGAGGCAGCAATTCAACAGGGATAAATTAACTCTTGGCTGCTTAGATTAAGGAGGCCTCTTGTAGAAAGAGAAGGTGTAAAATTAGCCTTTGCCCTTTCTCCCCAAGTGTTTCCACACAAGTAGGTTTTTATAAAACACCCCTACAAGTCTGTTACATTTTGGGAATGCTGTCAGCCAAACTCAAAAACGTAAACCTTCTAGCTCTTATATTATTAGTCTTTATTAATGGAGTGCCAACATATTACTTAGTGCTTGTAGTTGTTTCATTTTCTTTGCTTCATTTCATGTACTGTTTTCACCTAAACATATATAAAATATTTTTTTGTAATTTAAGATACCAGTTTAATAATTAAAAGGATGCACCAACATTTTAAAACAAGTGTTCTTATAAAAATGAAAACAGTAAAAATGTAATGTAACTAAATTAAACTATTCCATCAATACAAATTATTGTCTAAAAACCTTTTTTTTATTACAATATTTTGTTTTTAATATTTTATATGTATTTTGTACATATTGCATCATTGTGTGGCGATCTAAGAAACAACCAACCCCCCCCCCCCCCCGCCTTCCGGGAGACACACAGGTCCCAAAAGATAGCGGCACCATTCAGAAAGCACAGCGCGACTTGCGCATGCACAGTAGGAAACAGGTTGTGAAGCCACAAGGCTTCACTTGCTGTTTCCCTTAGTAAGGATGCTGGTGCCTGCACTCGGAGCTGATAGATAGGTCGGGTTCATGTGTCAACATTTACATATCAGATACACTACAGATGAATAGAGACCAATGGAGGGGAGGTCAAAAAGTTTATGTAAATTGATTGGAAAGCATATTCTGCTTTTTGTTTTTGTTTATAATCTTTTTTTAAAGAGGTGATACAGGAGTGTAACATAGTGTAATAACATTTGATACAGACAGTGAACTCAGTACGGAACAGAGTGGAGTGGAGGAAGTAATAAAAGCTTAATAGCATCAACATGAAAGGGAGTAAACAATATCGGGTGGCTTTAGGGGAGCTATCAAACACAGTGTAAAGTGCAGACCAAGGGGACCATTTTTTGTCATAGTAGGGGATTGTATGGTAGAGGGTGTGTACATCTTTGCAACTCTATTTATGGCATCAATGCAGAATTTAACTTGTGAGAGAGGTACATTTTGAGTTTTCCAATTAAACACGACCGTCCAGTAGATGGCAACACAAATCGTATGGATCAATCTCAAATGTATTGTGGATTGGGGCGAATAATAGACATTGTGATGGGGTAAGGGACTGTTAGGCATCAGTTATTGTAGAGGAAAATGAATTAAGCTTTCTCCAAATTAGGGCAATATGGGAGCATTCCAAGAAAATATGTAGGGATGTGCCCGGGGGATTGCATCCTCTAAAATGTAATGAAAAAACACCGGGAAAAATGGTGTGGATTTTAACAGGGGTTTGATACCATCTTGTATGAAGTTTCAGTGGTGTTTCTCTAATGTTAAGTGACCTTGTGCACTTCTTCAGATTGTCAATACAGTTATTCCAATTCAAGGTACCTTTCTCCAGTAAGCATTCCGATTCCCACTTGACTCTATAGGGAGGGGGTCAGAAGAGATCTGATTGTTTAAATGAGTATATCGTTTGGAGATGAGTCCTTTGCCCCTGGGGTTGTGTAAACAAATCTGTTCGTACATAGTTGGTTTGAACGATGTGTCACTTTTAAAATGAGAGGTATAGAAATGCTTGATTTGTATGTAATAGAATATTTTCTTGTTAGGAATAAGGTACGTGGCTTGGAGAGTTGAAAAATAGATAAACTCTGAGTTTTACACCAATCTGTGTAGAAAAATTGTATTCTGAGTTCGTCCACCAGGCAAATTCAGTCAGATTAGTAAGATTTAGGGAAAGCATATTCTGTTTATCCCTCTAAATTTAAAGTAAACCTACACAAAAAAAATAGCTAAATTCAGCTATATTAAATATTAATTTTATGTTGGCATTGATTTAGTATAACTATAAAGACTTTGGTAAACAAGTTCTTGGTAAATCATGTGGATACACCTGCATGGTCAGTGGCTATCTAGCTAAGTTATTTCTGCTCCCAGGCCCATACTTACTCATCACCAACTCAGCCTGTGACAGGACTGCTGGGCCAAGTAGTATAATTAGTTCTGGGGGGTTAGTTACAGATATGAGAATAAATAAAAAGTAACATGGCACAAAAAAGTTTAGTTTTCAGCAGTGACAGTTGCAGTATAGTTATAGTTGTGCTATAATAGTTTTTAGTTTTCATTCACATGTGCATTTGCTTTTATTAAATAAATAAGAATTTGATCTAGAAAGTATAAACAAATTTAAAATTACATGCATTTACATGCGATTACGCATGTTTAGACATGTTCAGAGTATCCAATCTGCCCCTGGATGCACAGATTTTTATTTTTATAAATGCAACAAAGCTTAACATACCTGAATGCTAGTAAACACACAGGCCCAGATTCACGTACATCGGCGCATTATCGGTCCGGCGTAGCGCACCGCCATTACGTTAGACTTGCGCCATCTAGCCGCGTAATCCCCCGATTCACGTAGCTTTTGCGCAGGAAATTGCGCAAGCGTAAGGTTTTTTCCTGAGGCGTAAGGAGGAGTAATACAAATTGGGAGGGACGTGGGCGTGTTACATTGAAATGAGCCGTGACCCCATGCAAATGAAGGGCCGGCCGGCTCGCGCATGCGCGCGTGAAGGAGACCATGTCAGCTCCGCTGTGCGCATGCTCACAACTCGGGAGCGGCGCAATCAGTGAAATTGGACATGGACTAGGGCAACGTTGTGAACTACGCAGACAGCATAAATAGACACACACAAACGCACTTGCATTGCAAAAGTACATCCCTTTGTGTCCCTTCCCATTTAACCAAGTGCTTTTGTTCCTGTTGTTCGTTGCAGTGTGTCTTGTAGTTGTCAGATTAGTGTTCTGTGTGATCAAGTTCTTGTTGGTATATTTGTGAAAGTGTTTTTTGATAAGTGTTTGAGAGACTGTTTGTTTGATTGATATATTTCTGAGCGTTTGTTTTCTTGCTTTATTTTTTCTTTTTTCTTTTTTTGCTGACATTTTTGGCATTTTTAATTTTTTTTTTTGCTGACATTTTTTTAAAATTTTGGGTTGTGCATGCTGTTTGAATGTGGGGGTGACATTCCTGCTGGAAAAGGGGTGTCATCCTCAATTTTGGTGGAGAAGGGTTCCCCAGGACCAGGGAGAAGTGATTCCCAGGTCCGTGTGAATGGTGTATGAATGTACAGTGACATAATTGGAGCCTTGACGTGGCGTTACTGCTCACCAGTCGTGCATGGTGGACTGGTGCCAATCCAATTTGATGAGGATGTGGGGTGTGTGTGCTAGGGACCACAGTGGTGTGCATGCATGCATTCTCATTGTGCCATGATTAATGTGTGTGTTTAACGTGCAAAGATGCCCAATATGAGCTGTCTCCTGACTGCTCTTCCCTCAGAAGACGGGGTATCCTCGGTTAGGGGGGGATTGTCTGGTTGGGGGGTCAGGTCATCACGTAGCTCAACCTGCAGGCCCTTCCTCACTGCGAGATTGTGCAGCATGCAACATGCAACGATGATATGGCACACGAAGTTTGGGGAATACAACAGTGTACCCCCAGACTTATCCAGGCATCGGAAACGTGACTTCAGGAGGCCAAAGGTGCGCTCCACCACTGCTCGGGTTTTGATGTGTGCTTGATTGTATCTTTCCTCTCCTGGGGTTTGGGGGTTCCGGATAGGAGTCATGAGATGGGGTCCCAGTGCATATGCAGAGTCACCTGGAAGGGAAAAGACAGGAGAATGTTAGTCATGCATGTGCCACTTGTGAGGTGTGCATCACGGGAGGGGATAGTCATGCCTGACTCCCATGTCACTCACCAACCAGCCAGGTGTTCCCATACACGTTCTGATAGAATTCCATTCGGATGTGGCATTGATTGTAGATGTAGCTGTCATGGGTGGATCCGGGGTGTTTGGCACGGACGTGCCATATGAGTCCTTGGGCATCAACTATCACCTGTACGTTGATGGAGTGCCAATTCTTCCGATTGCGGTACATGTGCTCTGTGTCATGGGGGGGCTGGAGTGCCACATGTGTGCAATCAATGGCCCCGATGGTGCGTGGGAATCTGGCAATTCTGTAGAAATCTGTCATTGCCTTCAGCCGCAGGTCCTCAGTGGTGGGTTTGATGATTAGGTTGGCCAAGCGTGTGAGGATTGCTGGGACAACCTGGTGCACACATCTGCTCATGGAGGATTGTGACATCCCAGCCACCACTCCACTTGTACGCTGAAAAGAGCCACTGGCAAGGAAATGGAGTGTTGCCAGTACCTTGACCAGTGGCTGCACTGGATGTGAGCGTTGTGTTGGGCTGGTGATGTCCTCCTGCAGGGTTGTGGTTAATTCCAGGATGGCATGAGGGGGGAATCTGAAGATGCGATACACCTCATAATCACTCATGCCAAAGAGGTCTATGCGTGTGCGGTATACCCTCTCCCGTGCCATCCTCCGTGCCCTCCTCCTTCTTTGGTCATCTAAATTCACTAGTGCAGCTATGAGCGACGATGCCCCTGGCATGTTGGCAGTCAAATTGTAGTGCAACACGTGTGTGTGGTCTGCTCCTCAGTAACGGTGTTGCTTTCTGTGAGATGTAGATGTTTTTTCAAAATTTAGACCAGCTTTTATGTGCTCTAACTTTAGACAGGACATTTTGCTGTTGCGCACATCGCGTAGCCTGCGCAGCAACTGCGTTTTTTTGTGGATCCCCGCAACTCCCTCATTAGCATATTTGACTAGCAAATCAATGGTGTGTCTAGCGCATTTTTGCGCGGACGGATGCGTCTGTCTAACGAAATTACGCCGGACCAAAAAAAGTAGATTTCTGGCGTAAATCGTTTTCTGAATCGCGCGCATCTAAACGCACGCGCACATTTAGACTTACGCACGCGCAACACCAGTTGCGCAGGCGTAATCGCTCTGTGAATCTGGGCCACAGTGTACACTATAGCATTTAACATATATGGGTGTTTAGAAATGTCCTATAAATTCTTATAATATCAAGTCTGTGTGAATGAGTTCTTAGTTATTGTTGTAAATTTGCCATACTTTTATATGCAAATCTTTTCCGTATTGTCATTCTTGTAAGAGCTCTCCCATGTCCCTGAGATTTTATCACATGAAGAGAATAAGCATCTTCTCTAATAGCCTCTATCTATGTAGTGTGCACGTATATATGACGATCACAGGTAGGGAACACATTTTTGTGTGTTGTGAGCTTAGAGAAGGAATGACAGAAATGTTATTATAGGCCTGGCTTTATTGTTGTCTTTGTGGTGGTCGCTTACCTTTAGGAGATGTCTCAAGCAAGGAATGATGGTGAGGGCTTTCCTTTGAAGTTTAACACAAGACAAATTTGGCTTTTAATCCACTATCACGTTTCATCTGCTTCTCTGTAAGATACAGGAAGACTGGTAGAGATAAGGGTCTAGGCTTTGTTAGAGAATTGCATTAGTACACCTTTCATATAGCTGGAAACTTCAATTCATCAGTTCACACACAACTTGGATCAGGCGCTACTACTGCTCAGAAATAGCCAGTGCAAAGACCTTATACACTCTGAAAGCGTTTAAAAAGGCCTATTGAGCTCTGGGCATTGTGCTTGGGAAATATGTTTACAACTTGTGTTCACATTCGGCAACGGGCTGTACATACCTCAGTTATGGTGCTGCAGTGCATTCAGCAATGTGCTTCCAATTCCATGCATATACATTTTTTTTTTAAAGAAACTGTTGGCACGTAACATACCGCAACATACCATTGCAAAGTTACAAAACAAACAAACCTTCTCAAAAGCAAATAAATGTAACTGTTTGTTTTTATTAATTTACAAGATGCAAAGTGAGCGAACAGAAAAAAAATCTAAATCAAATCTATATTTGGTGTGACTACCCTTTGGCTTCAAGCCAGCATCAATTCTTACACTTGAGCTTTTCCCCCCCTTTTACTGCAAAAACTCTAATAACATGCATAAATGCACTTAAACGCTGCTGGAACACTACTACAAAAAAAGCTATTACCAGCATTTTTTTAGCTTTAAAAAATGCTAGTGTGGAAGGAGCTTAAAACTTTTGCACAGTAGTTTATATAGTAGCAACAGTACATATTTTACAGGAAGCATTACATAGAATTGAATGTGCACTTATATGGTGCACAAAGAGAAATAAAGTGTGGAAATTGTGGTCTTCAAAGAGTAGATTGAGTCCAGAGATCTTGCCAAACCTTTCTGATAGAGTTGAAGGAAGGGACCCATTTCAAGCGAATAAAATAACTTTTTTTGCATAGAAATGTACTATCCTCAGCAGTTGCTTGGTTTTTTGAGTTAACAGGGATGTCCTCCTCCAACCCTAGTAAACAAGCCTTGAGGCATTTTACATTTAGAAGATTCAGGACTGTTTCAATAAAACCATACACTTGTGACCACAATGCATGTATCTTGGGGTACAACCATATGGCTTGATAGAAATCTGCTTCCTAATTGCAAAGGTGGAAGCAAAGTGACGTTGTAATAAAATTCCCTGAGATTCGATTCTGTAGCGCAGCGGCTGCTATACCAGACAGCTGCGCTCTGTAAATCTACTTCTCTGCGTCACTTCCGGTGCGCGGACCTTGCGTTCTAGCATGGAACGCGGAAGTACGCCGAGAGTACACCTTTCACTTCCCCGCGAATTGCGGGTATTTAAACAGCTAGAAATGACGGCAGGGTGTTCTGGTATTTTGTTAGACACCCGCCGTCATGTAACAGCACACCTCGCAGCCAAAAGGACCCACTGAAGCACAATACCGTCTGCAGCACCCTACCCGGGTTAACTGACAGCCCAGAGTCAGCAACTAATCTTGGTCTCCTACTCTGCTCTGCATTGACCCCTCAACCCCAGGACCAACTCACCTGCATGGAACAGCGTTATCTCCTTTCACTGGACACACTCCTGAAGCCTGCTGAACCGCAAGTATTTGTGCCTGGAAGACTACTTATTTCTATGTCAAGCTTCACCGCAATTAGCTCATAACATTTCAGTTCATTGCTCCATATTTAGATTGGGACACTTTGCTTTACCTTCTTGGTTGATGTAAACTAACATTAACCATTTGTTCTTTTGCTTATTAACCCCATTAACTCCTCCAATTACAAGATCTTATGCATAGCTGCTAGCTACCTGCTTTACATGTTACCTAACTTACTAATACCGAGCTACGCTTATGCCATTATAAGCTAACGTCTTGTTTGTCTCATATGTTACTTCAGAGGTTGTGATGAATTCACCCTAACTTTCTGTGAATCTGAGAGTGAACTAGTGGTTATACCTGAGAAACCTCTACAGTCATACAGAAGTTCTACTCCTTTGTTTACTGGCTTGGTGTGACGTGACATAATAACAGAACCCTTACAAAAAAAAAATAAGGAGAATTTTTTATATAAGATTTTTCAGATGGATCCAGGGGATTTCTCTAATCATTTAGTTGCTTTATCACAGAGAGTAGAGACCCTCACAGCCTCTATGAATGAACTTTGTCTAGAAAATGAAGTGATACGTAATCAAGCTCACGCCCAACACCGTGATAGGCCTGAACCTAAGGTTTGCCCCCAGAACCTTTTTCAGGGGACCGAAAACGTTACCGTCAGTTCGTCAGCTCCTGCCGTCTCATGTATGAATTACGCCCCCGTACCTACTACTCAGACAGGATTAAGATTCTTACTTTAGTTTCTTACCTCAAGGGAGAGCCCAGGGTTTGGGGTGACGCTTATGTTGAAGAGCATGGTGACCTTCTAGGATCATTTAATAGTTTTTTAGATGAGATGTCTCTCTTATACGAGGACCCAAATAAACAACTCACTGCCGAAAATACTATTAGACAGCTCAAGCAAGGGAAGAGACCCGTCGAGGAATACATATCAGAATTCAAGTGTTGGAGCAGGGACACACAATGGACTAACATTGCTCTACGTAATCAATTCCACATTGGCCTTTCTGAGGCCATGAAGGATGAGATCGCTCGCATTGAGCTTCCTCCTTCTTTAGAAGATCTAATGCAATTATCCCTCACTATTGATCGACGTATAAGAGAAAGAAAGGCTGAACGTGCTTGCTCCTTTCCTGTCTCACCCCCCAAGAGGTATAATACTCCACCTAAAGCTGTTCCTATGGAACTTGGAACTGTTAAAGGCCCTCTATCACCCGCAGAGAAGCAACGTCGCAGAGCACATAACCTCTGTCTCTATTGTTCATCCCCAGATCACATAGTATCCACTTGTCCTCTGCTCAAGAAGAATACTGAAGGTACAATCTCTAATGTTTGTAAGACCAACCCCCCTCACACCACCTCTAACCAATTTACATTCATTACTCTTGTTTTACAGTGGGAACATAATACTACTACCATTGATGCCATGGTTGATACCGGAGCCTGTGGAAATTTCATTGATTTAGAGATCGTAAAGTCCAATAAAATTCCCTCTGTACTCAAATCAACACCACTCTCTGTCACCTGCATTGACGGTTCTACCTCCACTTCCGGTCCTGTCTTATCCCAAACCATCCCTATTCTGGTGACTTGTGATAACCACCACGTGGAAACTATGGTTTTCGATATAATTCCATCTCCTCTATTCCCAATTGTTCTTGGTCTGCCATGGCTGTTACTACATCAACCAACTTTCATATGGCCTAACTTATCCCTTAGATTGGCATCCTCATACTGTAAGCAAAATTGCTATACCACCTACCCAGTTGTTACCCTCCACCAATGTTCTCCCGAATTAACTCCATGACTTCAGTGATGTCTTCAGTAAGACCAATGCAGAGAGACTTCCCCCTCACAGGATTTATGACTGTCCGATTGATTTGATTCCGAATAGTCCTATCCCTACCGCTCACATATATCCACTATCACAACCTGAACTAGGACACCTAAAGGAGTACATAGATGAGAATCTAAAAAAAGGTTTCATTAGACATTCCACTTCCCCCGCCAGTTCCGCTATGTTTTTCATCAAAAATAAGGATGGTTCTCTCCGCCCCGTCATTGATTACCGATCCTTAAATAGTATTACTGTAAAAAATCGCTATCCTTTACCACTCATCCCAGAACTCATAGAGCGCTTCCAATCCTCACAGATTTTTACAAAATTAGATCTCAGGGGTGCATACAATCTGATTAGGATTCGTCCTGGAGATGAGTGGAAGACTGCCTTTAAGACCAGATATGGCTTATATGAATACACTGTGATGCCATTTGGCCTGTGTAATGCACCGGCCACTTTCCAGTGGTTCATAAATGATATATTCAGAGATTTGCTTGACATCTGCGTAGTCATATATCTGGATGATATTTTAATTTACTCAGATTCCTTTGAGCTTCACGTCAAACATGTCCGTTGGGTTTTAGCCAGGCTCAGAACACATTCCTTGTATGCAAAGTTGGAGAAATGTCTCTTCAGTCAAACCAGTATCAGCTTCCTAGGCTACCAAATCATACAGATGGATCATTCCAAAGTGGATTCTATTATTTCCTGGCCAGTTCCGTATTCAAGGAAAGCTTTTCAACGTTTCCTTGGATTCTCAAATTACTATCGAAAATTTATTTAAAAAAATTCTGCGATAGTCAAACCATTAAATGCCCTTACTAGTTCTAAGACATCTTTCACCTGGACACCAGAAGCACAAACTTCTTTTACCACCTTGAAGCACTGTTTCTCCTCAGCTCCTGTACTTCAACTCCCCAATCCATTGTATCATTATACTTTGGAAGTTGATGCTTCCCATTATGCTTTGGGAGCAGTACTTTCTCAACGTCCGACTCTCTCCGAGCCCTTGCATCCAGTAGCCTTCTACTCCAGGACACTATCACAAGCTGAAAGAAATTACCCCATCGGTGAAAAGGAACTCTTAGCTATTAAGGTTGCTTTAGAAAATTGGAGACATCTACTTGATGGCTCAACCCATCCAATAACCATACTCACTGACCACCGTAATCTACAACATCTGAAATCCTGTAAAACCCTCTCTGCTCGTCAGGTTAGATGGACTCTCTTCTTCGATAGGTTTGATTTCTATTTAACCTATCGACCCGCCTCACAAAATATTAAAGCCGACTCTCTCTCACGAATGTCCGAAGATCAATTCACGGAGAACCCACCAGTCTCTATCATCCCTTCACATCGTTTCATTGGCAATATCACTTTGTTTAGGCAGTTACTTATCGAGACACTATCTACAGAGACTCTTAACCTACCAACAGGCCTTATCAAACAACCTGACGGGATATATACAGTGCAGAAAATAAGTATTTGAACACCCTGCTATTTTGCAAGTTCTCCCACTTGGAAATCATGGAGGGGTCTGAAATTGTCATCGTAGGTGCATGTCCACTGTGAGAGACATAATCAAAAAAAAATATTCCAGAAATCACAATGTATGATTTTTTTAACTATTTGTATGATACAGCTGCAAATAAGTATTTGAACACCTGAGAAAATCAATGTTAATATTTGGTACAGTAGCCTTTGTTTGCAACTACAGAGGTCAAACGTTTCTTGTAGTTTTTCACCAGGTTTGCACACACTGGAAGAGGGATTTTGGCCCACTCCTCCACACAGATCTTCTCTAGATCAGTCAGGTTTCTGGGCTGTCTCTGACAAACACGGAGTTTGAGCTCCCTCCAAAGATTCTCTATTGGGTTTAGGAGTTTCTGGAGACTGGCTAGGCCACGCCAGAACCTTGATATGCTTCTTACAGAGCCACTCCTTGGTTATCCTGGCTGTGTGCTTCGGGTCATTGTCATGTTGGAAGACCCAGCCTCGACCCATCTTCAAAGCTCTAACTGAGGGAAGGAGGTTGTTGCCCAAAATCTCACAATACATGGCCCCGGTCATCCTCTCCTTAATACAGTGCAGTCGCCCTGTCCCATGTGCAGAAAATCTCATCTGACCACATGACTTTCTCCCATGACTCCTCTGGATCATCCAAATGGTCATTGGCAAACTTAAGACGGGCCTTGACATGTGCTGGTTTAAGCAGGGGAACCTTCTGTGCCATGCATGATTTCAAACCATGACGTCTTAGTGTATTACCAACAGTAACCTTAAAAACGGTGGTCCCAGCTCTTTTCAGGTCATTGACCAGCTCCTCCCGTGTAGTCCTGGGCTGATTTCTCACCTTTCTTAGGATCATTGAGACCCCACGAGGTGAGATTTTGCATGGAGCCCCAGTCCGAAGGAGATTGACAGTCATGTTTAGCTTCTTCCATTTTCTAATGATTGCTCCAACAGTGGACCTTTTTTCACCAAGCTGCTTGGCAATTTCCCCGTAGCCCTTTCCAGCCTTGTGGAGGTGTACAATTTTGTCTCTAGTGTCTTTGGACAGCTCTTTGGTCTTGGCCATGTTAGTAGTTGGATTCTTACTGATTGTATGGGGTGGACAGGTGTCTTTATGCAGCTAATGACCTCAAACAGGTGCATCTAATTTAGGATAATAAATGGAGTGGAGGTGGACATTTTAAAGGCAGACTAACAGGTCTTTGAGGGTCAGAATTCTAGCTGATAGACAGGTGTTCAAATACTTCTTTGCAGCTGTATCATACAAATAAATAGTTAAAAATTCATAAATTGTGATTTCTGGAATTTTTTTTTTGATTATGTCTCTCACAGTGGACATGCACCTACGATGACAATTTCAGACCCCTCCATGATTTCCAAGTGGGAGAACTTGCAAAATAGCAGGGTGTTCAAATACTTATTTTCTGCACTGTACCTACCAAAATAAAATGTACGTACCTCCCAAGCTACAGATTCCTTTGCTCAGACTTCTTCACGATTCCCCTTTGGCTGGCCATGCTGGTATTACTAACACCATTCATCTTGTCAAGAGACATTACTGGTGGCCTTCTCTCTCTAAATCTGTTCATCAGTATGTAAATTCATGTGACACTTGTGCGCGAAACAAACTCTCTAGAAAACCTCCTTTTGGCTTATTGGCCCCTCTTCCAATACCTCAGAGACCCTGGGAAGTAGTGTCTATTGATTTTATTGTAGACCTCCCTAGATCAATGGATACTAATACCATTATGGTTACTGTTGACCTCTTAACTAAAATGGCACACTTTACTCCTTTAAAGAAACTACCAACCTCCTTAGATACGGCAAAAGCGTTTATCGGCACAGTCCTTAGACTACATGGCTTACCCTCCCAAATTATCTTGGATCGTGGATCACAATTCATTTCCACATTTTTGAGAGCCCTTACTACCACTCTACATATTGACCATCGATTGTCGACTGCTTATCATCCTCAGACAAATGGACAGACCGAACGTGTAAATCAAATTTTGGAACAATATCTACGCTGCTACTGTACACATCTTCAAGATGATTGGAAACCATTACTGCCTTTGGCTGAGTATGCCTACAATAACTGCACTAGTTCTTCAACCCGCTTTTCTCCATTTTATGCCAACTATGGGTTCCACCCCAACAACTTACCTTCCACGTTTCTCTCAAATTGTGTACCTGCAGTTACAGACTATCTATCTTCTATAAAGAAGACACTCAATCTCCTACGCACCAACTTGGAAGTTGCGCACTCGACACAAAATAAATATTACGATTCTCACCGTTCTACACCACCAATATACAAGGTGGGGGATTTAGTTTGGCTATCCACACGAAATCTCCACCTTAATATTCCATCCAGGAAACTCGGAAATCAATTCACGGGACCATTCCCAATTACTCATATCATCAATCCCAATGCTGTCAAACTTTCCCTACCACCAGACTGGAAAGTGCATCCTTCATTCCACGTGTCACTCATCAAACCTTACATCTCTAACCCCTTTTCTAACAGGAAACCACTTCCACCACCTCCTGTACAGGTTCTCGGTGAAACCGAATACATTGTTGAAAAATTTTTAGATTCCAGGAAAAAAGCTTCTAACCTTCAATACCTCATACGCTGGAAAGGCTATGATCAATCTGACGACTCTTGGGAAGATTCTTCCAATATAGACGCTCCACGACTAATCAGACAATTTCATCAAAGACATCCTAACAGACCCGCACCTATTGGCAGCTCTGTAGGAGCTCCCTTGAGGAGGGGAGTATGTAATAAAATTCCCTGAGACTTGATTCTGTAGCGCAGCGGCTGCTATACCAGACGGCTGCGCTCTGTAAATCCACTTCTCTGTGTCACTTCCGGTGCGCGGACCTTGCGTTCCAGCATGGAACGCGGAAGTGCGCCGAGAGTACACCTTTCACTTCCCCGCGAATTGCGGGTATTTAAACAGCTAGAAATGATGGCAGGGTGTTCTGTTATTTTGTTAGACACCCGCCGTCATGTAACAGCACACCTCGCAGCCAGAAGGACCCACTGAAGCACAATACCGTCTGCAGCACCCTACCCGGGTTAACTGACAGCCCAGAGTCAGCAACTAATCTTGGTCTCCTACTCTGCTCTGCATTGACCCCTCAACCCCAGGACCAACTCACCTGCATGGAACAGCGTTATCTCCTTTCACTGGACACACTCCTGAAGCCTGCTGAACCGCAAGTATTTGTGCCTGGAAGACTACTTATTTCTATGTCAAGCTTCACCGCAATTAGCTCATAACATTTCAGTTCATTGCTCCATATTTAGATTGGGACACTTTGCTTTACCTTCTTGGTTGATGTGAACTAACATTAACCATTTGTTCTTTTGCTTATTAACCCCATTAACTCCTCCAATTACAAGATCTTATGCATAGCTGCTAGCTACCTGCTTTACATGTTACCTAACTTACTTATACTGAGCTACGCTTATGCCATAATAAGCTAACGTCTTGTTTGTCTCATATGTTACTTCAGAGGTTGTGATGAATTCACCCTAACTTTCTGTGAATCTGAGAGTGAACTAGTGGTTATACCTGAGAAACCTCTACAGTCATACAGAAGTTCTACTCCTTAGTTTACTGGCTTGGTGTGATGTGACAGACGTATAGTAGGCTTGGTGATAGAGTTTGAGTTGAATAGGTTTGTCCTTAAACTGGCCATACACGGGACAGAATATACAGACAAGGCAGTTTCACAGTAGTCGATCGGTAGATCGGCTTCTGTTCAACCACATAGATTGAAATTTAACTGAGTTTTAGTTTTATGATAAAGGTCATGTAGGTGTCCTCAGCATCTTCACACTCCTTCATTATTAATTGCAATGTCACATCATGTCACCTGGGCATTTAACACTTTTAGTGCGCTTCACATGAAGTATAGATTAAAATAAAACTGCTTTATCCACTGATCCATAGTTTTCAGCACAAAAATGTAAACAGGCTCTTAGACTTTGGATAATTATTATTTGATAGTTTCCAGAAGGGAAGTAATGATTGTTTGCAAATATGTAGTTGTCTTCTTGATTTTATGAATAGCTTAAGGCCATGCAAAGAAAAAGTTTGATACACAACATAAGTATGGTAAATTGTTGGCTCAATCATACAGTAGTAGATTGCCACTTATGATCTTAGGCCTGACTTTTCTAAATGGTGTAAAACATTGGACAATAGATTTATTTTCTCTGCTCAGTGCTGATAGAGAGACAGTACTGTTTTTCACTCTTTCTTCAGGAAATTATGAGGAATATGCATGACATGCATTTATTTGCCAGATAACAGTAAAAAAACACTCACCCACTCAAACAGGCTGCCAAAATTCAAAAATTTTGCACAGAACAATCTCTGTTTGTACGGAAGGCCCAGGAATTCAACTATGAACTATTCAATGGTAATTCAAGTAGGTAAAACTGTGTTCCATAAAATGAAGTAGTAGAGGTGCCATGCAAACATTAGAAAATAAGTGAAGACAATTACTATGAGTACATCTAAGGCCCTGTACACACGATCAGACATGTCTGATGAGACTTGTCTGACGGACCGTTTTCATCAGACAACTCTAAACTTGTCTGATGGTCTGATGTGCGTACACACCATCGGACCAAAATCCGATCAGACCAGAACGCAGTGACGTAGAACACAACGACTTGATGAAAAATTGAAGTTCAATGCTTCCAAGCATGCGTCGACTTGATTCTGAAAATGCGCGGGTTTTTGGTCCGATGCTTTTGTGTACTAACCATCGAACCTGTCCAACAGACATGTTCCATCAGACAGGGTTTAAAGCATGTTTTAAAACTTTGGTCCGATGGAAAACGGTCCGATAGGCCGTACAAACACCATCGAACTGGTCCGATGAAACCGGTCTGCAGACCAGTTTCATCGGACATGTCCGATCGTGTGTACGCGGCCTTAGTGGTTCTGCTTGCTGTCTTTGTGGGGGTACAACAGCCCCTCCATTTTTTTTTATTTTTTTTTTATTTATGCACCACATGAGGCCGGTCCACGTGGACCACAACAAGAACAGTACACCAACTGGTGCCAGCAAACATGCATACAGAAAAGAAAGAGAAATAAATCTCAACAGTAACAGCCCCTCCATTTGATCGGGCTGCTGTACCTGTATTTCCTGTAGAAGAAAGGTCCCTTAACCTTTTTTTAAATGTGCACTATGTGTTTCTGTGTGCTGGAAAATGCACCATGTTTTTTTGGTGCGTGGAGGGTACCATTAAGATGCCATGGAGGTGCCCATCAGGCTAGGTTCACATCTGTGAACCTAGTCTAATGTTTAATTTAATGAACATGACTGTGCGCATTATCGTTCCAGTGTACTGAATTAACCCTTTTCACCTATAGTCAAATGCTTTTAAAAATGCAGAGATAAAACCAGCCTTCTTTAGCAGGCTTTGAAGGCAGGTAGCTTTGGGACAGATCCCTTTTAAATGAGAAATGTGTTATTTTAACTTGTGATGAAAGTTATGGCTTGTAAATCCCAGCTGTTTTAAAAACTTAAAGTATAACTAAAGGCCAAACTTTTATTTTAGTTTTGGGTAGTTTGGTGGGGAATTAAAACGCTTGCCAGTTTGTATTGCTGTCTGTGCCCCCATTAGGTAGAGTCACCTTCTCTATTTGTCCTGTTTTACCCTTATCATTGAAAGTGAACTTAAAAGAAAATCCCACATTTTCCCCAGAAAAGTATTAGAGGGGAAATATTCCAATGGGGGAAATCTAGGGGTCCACAAGGAATTGCAGGGATTTCCTCTCACTTCCTATTTGGTTGTGGGACAATAAGTGAAGGGAAATCTTTGTAATGGAACACAGTTGGTGAAAAATCTACCTGGGGTTATAACCCTCTCTTGCTCTATCCAAAATGAAAATAAATGTGTTGCCTATAGTTCTAATTTAAAGTACAAATTGCATTTTCTTTTAGTTTTGGACAGCATGGAGATGGATCAGAACACCTGCCAGGTTTTTATTGTTGTCTGTGTCCCCATTATGGAGATTCACCTCTTATAACTGATAGTGAAAGTAAAAGAAATACCCACATTTTGGGTTGTCCCAAGAACAGTAATAGAAGGGAAAACTTCCAATAAAGGTACTAGTTCTAGTGACAGACAGGTTTCTGTTTGACTAGGGGTCGGGAAGGTGAAGGGAAATCTCCCCAATGGCACACACACTGCTATGAGTTATAACCAGGGGCAGACTGACAACTCACGGGGGCCCCTGGGCAATAGGAGATTATGGGGTCCCCGGGCAATAGGAGAAATATGGGGCCCCCAGGCAATAGATTACGGGGGCCACACAGTTTACACACACACATACAGTATACACACACAGACACATAATATACACACACAGTATACACATACACACACTGAAAAGGTACTGGAGAGGTGGGGCAGCTATAATCTTGGGACTTAAAAAAAGGATTTTTACATATTGTCCCTGGTTTTACTGAGGCTGGCAATCCTCATGAGGCCCCCTAGTGGCATGGGGCCCTCGGGCAAGTGCCCAAGTGCCTGAATGGTCAGTCCATCCTTGATTATCACCTTCCCTTACTCTATCCAAAGGAAAAGGAATTTTGCCTTTAGTTATACTTTAATGCAGTACACTAAAGGACTTCTAGTGAAGTTTTTTTTTTCTTTCTGCACTTTTGCCATAATCTAACAGGCTATCCTGTTTGTCTACACAGGGAAGGCAAGGGTGGTAATTGTTTTTTTTTTTTCACTTTTCATAACATTTTTACTTCCAAAGCTACAGAATGTTGCTATTAGTTTTATATATTTTTTTTTGGTTAAACTTTGATCTGAGGATACAGGTTGCCCAATCTGGATAATCAGTTGCAGTGATGAGTTTAAGGCTTACTCACAAAGGGTAGTGCTTAGCTAATGCCTTATGAATCTAAGTTGTAGAGTTGTGGCCTTAAAAGTGTAAACTTATGAGTGTTGTTCCTCTTTTTACTATTACTTTAGTTAATTATTACTTATTATTTTACTATTTCTTTAGTTCATTATTTCCTAATATGCCTTATTTGTACCTTGTAGAATCATGTTCTTTAATATAAACCCTTTAATTTAGTTACTTTTAACAATATTTATTAAATTTATACTATATAGCTTGAATGTATATATATATATATATATATATATATATATATATATATATATATTTATATATATATATTTGTTGGTTATAACACATGGGTTACATTTTAGGCTAAAAATTACAAATTACAAATGCAATTTCAAGTTACAAATGAGACTGCAAGCAAAACCTCTACTGAAATCTATACGCTCAGTGCCCTGAGAAAGTCTTAAGTCCAATAACCAGCACCCCTGGGCTCAGGTTTTGGGGATTAGTCTATGCACTTGATGTTAAAACTTGCCCATGATGATCTCATGGGGGGCTGTCGCTAAGGTTGTCAAGCCTGTTTAAATGGTTGTTATGGACTAGGCATTAAGGGTCGATGTTGTAGCCCACAGTCACGGTCACGGAGGGAATTACACAGTGACAATGAAATTGTTATTCTACATAATCTGCTCTTTGGAGAGCCACTGGGGAAAACGGGCCTGCCCCAGCATGCAGCCAGGGCTGTGATCACAGAAGCGTGCTGGCTACAAAGATCGTACAGGGCTTCGCCTTCTGATCTGGGAACTCCAGTGCACCAGCCGCTAATCTGCTTTATCAGCTATTTCGCTGACACAAAGGTGTTTACTTATTTTAACATCTCCCAGGACTCTATTTCTCCTTTTGTGTGGTCTTTATCCCCCAACAAGGTTTTAGCCCAGATTACAGATGGTGCCTCAGATCTGTGACACTGGATCAAGGAGCAGAGAGTGGCAAAATAATGGAGTCCGATGCATGAATCTCATGTCAGATTCCATTCTTTTGATTTAATGTATATCATTTGTAACTTACTTAAAGAGCAGGTGCTGTTTACCCATTGTGAGACATACAAGGGGAGCAGTTAAATTAATGAGCAGATCAGAAGATTATAATATATAGTTATTTGGTTTCATTTGGAATTGGTATTGGAGTAAAAGGGGTCATTTAGATGCTGTTTCCAGGGATTACCAAGCAATGATTAGTTTTTCCCCTGTAACTATGCAGTGCTAATCATGGGCAGATGAGATTAACCATTTGAAACATTCCATCATATTGTCATGAATGTTAACTCACTCATAAATAATAGTCTTCACAAGTAAAATTTGTTAGAAACCAGTCAACTACACATTATCCGGGCATTGCAAATGATTTAAGCTTTGACATTGCATACAGCATGGTATATAACCTATCATAGGTCCATAATAGATATATGATAATGTAGACCTGCTTTTAAATTTTTCCCACTGTACCTTTATGAATAGCAGCGCAGTATTTTTCAGAGTAGGTTGCCATTTTTCACCAGCGTTCATCTGACTGGTAGCTATGCTGCTATATAGGTTGAAAGACTACAATTATGCAACAGCTAGTATATTTTGGCCATTATAAGGAAAACTAATGCACATAGATGCAGTCACACTACACTGCTTTGGCAATCCACATTAACATAGTTTATGAACTGATGACTTCCAGAGTTTAGATCAGTGGCTACCCATCCATTAGGGGTGCACGGCCATCCCCCCATCCATGTGTCCAGCCTCCTGATATACATGCAGAGCTCCGGATTCCAATGGGGGGGGTGTTTTTTTGGAAGCACGTGATTAGAGCCGGAGGTTCTAATAAGCTTTAAAAAAGGGTAGGCTCGGGTTGTAGAGCACTGCTCTCTGAGCCCACCCAGTTGTGTGAGAATAGCAAATGAATATTTGCTATTCTCACACTGATCTTCCTCCCGGCCAATCAGGAAGTGTCATCTGATTGGCTGAAAGGACAGGTGATCCTATTGGATGCCTAGGAGAAGGCGGGAGGAGACACACAGCGGAAGTTGTTATGATGCAGAGGAGGAGATTGCTTACCTGCAACCTAAATGGGGTAAGTGTGGGGCTGGATGACCGACTGTTTACCCAGAGTCCCAGAGTAAGCCTGACCTTACAAATGCGCTTATGGAAGAATGGTCAGACATTCCATAGACACACTCCTAAATCTTGTGAACAGCCTTCCCAGTTGAGTTGAAGAGCTGCAAAGGGTGGTCCAACTCAATGTTGAACCCTATGACTAAGACTGGGATGCCATTAAAATTTATGTGTGTGTAAAGGCAGGCATCCCAATACTTTTGACAATATAGGGTATGTTAGGTCACAACAAGCATTAGTCATACACCCTGAGAATTTATTGATTTGAATCACAAGGCTATTAATAAGTAAGAGGTGCCTCAGCATATATATTCATATATCAGTAATTATAATTCCAGTGGATTTATGTGGGTGTGGATGAATAGCAAATGCTGATGCCAGGCTTCACACAGCTCATGTATCGGAGCAAAAATCAAAGATTCTGCGCTAAAACCAACTAAACCCAGATTGCAGTACTAATCTTGAGGATTAATTACTCCTCACTGGCTATAGCTACAGAGATCATTTGTTTCAAAGCTTATTTATTACTTAAGAATACATGAATAATTGAGTGTGGCCATAAATTACATCTCTGAGCACTGTTTACATCTAAATTGACCATATGATAGAACTTAGAAACCTTATAGTAATTAATTGAAGCAGCAGTATTTTAGTGCATAGGTGATGGAATAGCATGGAAGGTAGAAAATTATAATATAAACTGATCATTTAACATTACTAATGCAATTTTAGAAAAATATACAATCCATTGTCAACAATCATGTAACTTTCTTGTTTTTTTGTATGGCTTTAACAGTCTGTACACAAACAAATAAAATAGGGTGACCCTTTGTCTCCGCATGTATTAGATGAGTCTTGATATCTGATCAAAAATCAAAAAGCTTTACGCATGAGCCATTGGGGGTCTCCTTCCTGTATTCCATGTGTGAATCATGACGGGGGCAGGCACAGCTGCAGCACCTTTTATGCTGGATGCTCGATAGGGGCAGACATCATATTATTCTGGGGCTCTGGTTTAGAAAATCAGATTGTTAGCAACCCTTCAGACACTGAAAAAAAAAAAATAATGTTTGTATAGTTAGTAGTTCTTATAGAAATGTGGTGAAGTTCATACAGTCAGCTTTTTTTTCTGAAGAGGTGACAATCTCTGGTTTCAGGGGCTGTTATTCTATGATGTATGTAGCTGTTGTAGAAAGACATGAATTGCTGCTTAGCACCCATTACTAAAAACAAAAAGGATGTCACTGTACAGTATGCATTCGTAGATAACTTTCAGACATAGGAAATCAGAAATTAAGATATATACCTCTGCATGAACAGATTGGTATAATCTAATCCAGATACTACCCAGCTTTGTGTTAAAGCAAGTTCTGTATGCTTAACCTAAAAATACTATTATCTGACTTTAGAAATGGGATTTGATACGCAAGAGGTGTGGCATCTAATGTAACTGAAAAAGGAAACCTAGCATTGTTTGCATAGGACATTTCTTGAATTGTCAGGTTAGATTGATGAGAAGTACACATTGTAGGAGTGATGAGAAAGACCGTCTTGTACACTTAAGCATTACAAAAAAATAACTTTTTTCAAGTGTAATATAACAATGGTCCAATTCTTCTTGGGGAGTCCATGTGTCAGCAGGTTCTACAGTGAATTGGAGCAAATACACATTTTAATATGAAATGTCACTGCTTAAGAACATGAAGTTGGATGTGTGCCTCAGACACCTGCTTTAGGGACCATACTGGAGGATTGAGACAGCATTTCAGTAAAAAACAGCATATGTTCCAAAAAGAGACATATATGCATCTGGTTTAATAAATATTACTGGTCTTTACTGTATCTGAGCAATGAAAATATATTCTCCTGTGATAGAAGATGTCTGTTCTTTCATAATGATTTATGATCAGTGGTGAGATTAGAGGGAGCTGACTAGAGTATCATCTCGGCTAACTCGTTCAAAGCAAAGTTTAACATTTTTAAATATTTACATGTATCCTGGCATAGTAATGGGTAACAGCCATGCCTGGATTGGGAGTCTGGGAATGCTAGCATTTTCCATAGGGGGTGTTGTGCCAGAGAATATTTGTGGGATGGTGTCAGCTCCCTGATGCTTGCAAAGCTCAGTTAGTTTTATTAATGAATAATAATGTTCAAATTAGGTAAATGCACATAAAAGGCTGATGCTTATTTCGGTCCCCATCTACACATAAATATACACCTGCAGTATGTGTATAGCCAGTAGTTCTTTTTAGTTTGTTGAGGTTTATCTTTAATTCTGCTTTGGCCTTTAGGCAACCCCAGAGATGAATCCTCCACAAGACAACTTAGGCAGAAGCTCAGTAGATGTCCAGGTGGCCCAGCTACAGCCTTCATGCTCCTGCAGTTAAACAAGGGGATAGCAATGGTCCAAGCTTTGCACCTGTCGGTCCATTCACAAGGGAAGATGCACTCGTAGGCAGTTGGTATCTGATGGGACAATCTAGAACACACAATGCAAATGAGAGCAGCTTCTCTGTGCCTATTGCAATCTTTATGAATGTCAATCTAAACGACCAGGGAGGGTGGGTCCAAAGCTGCTTTTTCGCCTAGGTTCACATTGTACCTTAATCTGCAATCCAACATCGCCCCAATGCTTTAAAAGTTGCAGGGCCAGCTGATAGAGGTTTAATGTTTTATATTGATGTTTAGTGTAAAAATCGATAATATTTTGTGACTGCTTTCATGGAAATTTGGCCCTCCATAATGCAATATTTTTCACAATAAATGGATTTCACATCTAGCAAACACAAAAGGCAACCTGTATATAAAAGACTATGGTTACTCATTAATGCCAATGTAAAAGGATTTTTTTTTCATTGCAGTGGCCAACTGATGGACTGCCTTGGAACTGAATTTAAACGAGGTGCTGGTGTTCTGGATGTCTGCTATGAAACGCCTTCCATTTTGTTATCGTGTGGCTATGATACATACATAAGATACTGGGACTTGAGAACAAGCACCAGGTAGTGATCTTTAAGTAATTCTGGATGATATTTATCCTTTAAGAGACTGTCAAACATTTTAAGGCTGCTTACATAAACAAAATGTTACTAATGCTACCATTGCATAGGAATTTGTTATGCTTTCTGTCAGTAGAAGCAACAATGGCGAAACTACCGCCATAGTAGCCCATGCAGTGGTTATGGGGCCTAGGCTGGGGGAGGCTCTGAAATGGGGAGTGATGGGCTGAAGGAAGCTCTTCTTGGTGTGTGCTAGGATCCAGGACACTCTGCAGAGTGGCACTGATGCTGGAATGCTGTGTGTAGCACATGGCACTGCTCCATGAGGCATTACATGAAGGCATTGTAAATGAATGCTTCCCCAAATTCTACAGACCTCTTGTTATGTGACGAGAGGATGAAGGGAAAGTTTCACTTTCACGCTCCATGGGGTGCCTGTACTGACAGAAAGTCTAAACTGAAATTATGGTGGGGAGAGCAGTCTCTGTTGCACACTGTCCCCTGCAAGTGCTGCTATAGTACTTTCCCCCAGCCTTCCTCCAGAGCCCCCTTCTATCCACAGAGCCCCACAGTCCCCATCATGCCTTTTAGCCTTCTGCAGGACCCCAGCATCCACAGGGTCATGTAGAGTGCCTCCAGCCCCAGAGCCCTCCAGCTATCACTTCCTAATATTTTTCTTCTTACTGACAATAACGTTGGGGCATTTATTTCTCCTACTGACTGCTGACACTGGGGAATCCTTACTCCCACTTACTACCAACACACTGCCATTTTTTTTTCCTATTACTGACCACTAATGTTGAGGCATTCTTTGCTGCCACTGATCACTGAAGTTGGAGCATTTTTTTTCTTACTGACCACTGATGCCAGGGCATTTTTTCCTCCTACTGACCACTGATTGGGTATTTTTTTTACCTTCCATTGCTTACTGATAAGGCATTTTTTAACCCCCGCTGACCACTGATGAAACATTTTTGCTCTTACTGACAACCAACAGTGCATTGCTAATCCCCTGAAAAGCTATGTACTTTTCTTTACCCTCTGACACTTGCGAACAGCTACACTGCATCTTCTCCTCCTCTCCTGGCAAAAAGTCTATGAAAAACTGCTTTCTAAAGCCCCGTACACACGGCCGAGGTTCTTGGCAGAAACCACCGAGAACCTCCCTGGCATCCTGATTCTGCCGAGAACCTCGGCCGTGTGTACGGATTCGGCGAGCATCCCGTCGGGAATGCCGTCGAGCCGAAATAGAGAGCAGGTTCTCTATTTGCTCGACGGCCCGTCGGGATGAATGGCTCGTCGCATTTCCCGACGGGCTGGTCGCCGAATCTGCCGGCCGCCCGAGAACCTCGACGGGCGGAACGATGTGTTCCGCCCGTCGAGGTTCTCGACCGTGTGTACGGGGCCTTAGACTACCCTTTCCATGTTGTTAGGGTAACAACACAAACAGTGTTGCTGCCTACTTAGAGGAAGTGGATAATAAAATAACAGATCCAACGTTGTGATCAACAGATAAAAGCCTATATTACAGAAAACCAAAAATGCTGTGTTAATGCTAGTTAAAGACTACACCGTAAATATAATTTTATCTATAGTTTCATTCTAAATTGTATTTTTTTTTTTCTGTGCAGTCAATTAATTTACCAAAGGTAATAGCAAAGGGGGTTATTGCTTTTTCTTTATCGTACATCACGGGACACAGAGCGGCAATCCATTACTATGTGGGTTATAGAGTCTACCTTCAGGTGTGGACACTGGTGTAATTAACTACACAGGAAGTTCCCTCCCTATATAACCCCTCCCATACTGGGAGCTCCTCAGTTTTTTCATCAGTGTCTAAGGTGTTGGTCACGAATGAACATGTGCTCTTAGGAGCTCCACTGGAGGGATCCATGCTGGATGTAAAAAACCTCCATAAATCTGGATCCGTCCAAGGTGCTTCATAGCCAAAGTCGACAGTACCCGGGCCTCGGTACGAAGAACGAGGTTTAGCCTATAATGCCTCTCTGTGGAGGGCTGGATCCTGGGTTCCAGAACTTTGTGCCTTCCAAGGACCAAATGTTTTTTCTGCTGCCAGGATGCTATATAGGTCCAGGGGAGTTGGTGTTCCTGCCATGGACCCCGGTCCCTGAAGGTCTAGGACAATACCCACGGTGAAGGGGGAAGATTGGGCCTCTTGCTTGGCAATACCCTGCAGCGTGGAGAAGGTAAGAGGAGGGCCTACGGGACTTGGTTCGACAGTAGGTCCTCCGTGGGGGACTTGGGTCTCACCTATATTATGCTTCTATGCATGGGCAATGTAAACCACTATGTCTTCTGAGACAGGATGGCCCAGGGCACCCATATACCTCCCCTAGCCGGCATGCAGCCTGGCCCACCATGTCTGTTAGACAGGATGGCTGCAGTACCTATATATCTCCCCTTGAAGGGGCCGGTACGTAAAAAAAAAAAAAAAAAATATGCCCTTAATCCTATACAAAGGATTGTCTTCCGTGAGTAGCTGCAAGTCTTATCTGTGTTTCCACTACTATGGGCAGTAGAAGACATGCCTGATGTTTTTGCTTACCATGCTTTCCAAAAACGGAAGCTTAAGTGTTAGCTGATCTATTGTGTCCCACTTCCTCCGCTTCAGGCTCTACCATGTTGCACGTGCTCACCGGCTCAGTGCAGTCGCAGAGAAGGCTCTTCAAAGGGCCCGGACGTCAGAGCTCTGTAAAGCTAGGGGGACACAAGCGTAAGCACCTTGTGTGAGTTGGATACAGATTCATCTAAGACGCCTACTTGCATCTAGCTGTGCAGATGAGCAGGCATTGTGTCAGACTAAATTCAGCTATTTGATGCACCTGGGTTAAGTGCCTCTGCTTATAGCTTAGGACTTGGTCTCCCCATTGAATAAGGTCAGGGGTAGGAATATAAAGAGGGATCGCCACCTGAACCTGGTGGACCCTTATTCTCCTCTGTAGAGACTTGAACAGCTCATAGATTGAGCCATCAGACCTATCAGGCAATGCAGCCTTCCCCCAACATTGCAATCACTCTGCATGTGTTTTGTGTTTTGCAAGAAAAAAAAAAAAGGGGGTGCCCCCCTTTTCCTGCTTTAATCCTGAAACTAAGGGATTAGAAGGCTTGGGGATAAAAGCTTCACTGTCAGAGGACAGGAGACAGGAGCTGCAGCCTAACAAGGAGAAGCTATCAAAAGCCCTACAGGTTCTGATTACACCTCTATCTTCTCCTTGGAGTGTAAAGAGAGGTTTTCCTATAGGTGGCTAGTAAGACCTCCATATAATCCTCAGCCTGGTGTCGGCTTCAGGCTAACCAAATGCATCGGAGGGATGCACAGTTGCGGGCACACATTGCTAATGTCTCTTAATTGAGGAAACGCACATCTGCAGAGGATAATTTCCTCTTTACTAGTCAGCATGTTGCATAACATACATGAGTTTGGAATGCATGTGGGATAAAAACAAGTAACAGAGCAGATTCTATTGTGGATCGCATAAGCATACATGTTTCTGTCTGTATGGTGCTGCATGTTTCCACAAAAGAGGTTGCATAAAAGATGCTTGTATGCATAAAAATGCTGAATCGCATAAAGACGTTTGTAGGCATAAAAATGCTGAATCACACGATTACCTGATCACCCAAGTCCTTGTTTCCCCCAAGGATGTTTGGTTACACAGAAGAGGTTTGTTTCCACAGAAAGGCCTAAAATCGCATAAAGTTGCTTGGATGCAAAAAAGATGCTGGATCACACATGGTTAACTGATCATCAGCGTCCTGGATTACTCAAGGATGTTTGGTCACACAAATAGGCTTGTTTCCACAAAGGTACCTAAAGTCGCATAAAGATGCTTGTATGCATAAAAATGCTGAATCACACATGATTACCTGATCACCCAAGTCCTTGTTTCCCCCAAGGATGTTTGGTTACACAGAAGAGGTTTGTTTCCACAGGAAGGCCTAAAATCGCATAAAGTTGCTTGGATGCAAAAAAGAGGCTGGATCACACATGGTTACCTGATCATCAGCGTCCTGGATTACCCAAGGATGTTGGGTCACACAAATAGGCTTGTTTCCACAAAAGTACCTAAAGTCGCATAAAGATGCTTGTATGCATAAAAATGCTTGTATGCATAAAAATGCTGAAACGCATAAAGGATGCTTGTATGCATAAAGGGGTTGAATCACACAGGATTACATGATCACCCAAGTCCTTGATTCCCCAAGGATATTTGGTCACGCAAAGAGGCTTGTTCCCACAGAAATGCCTAGAATCGCATAAAGAGGCCTGAAGGCATAAAAATGCTGAATCACACAGGATTACATGATCACCCAAGTCCTTGATTCCCCAAGGATATTTGGTCATGTAAAGAGGCTTGTTCCCACGGAAATGCCTAGAATCGCATAAAGAGGCCTGAAGGCATAAAAAGGCTGAATCACACAGGATTACCCGATCACCAAAGTCCTGGATTACTCAAGGCCTAAAGGGATCACTTAAAGATGCTTGAATGCAAAAAGAAGCTGGATCACACATGGTTGTTGGATCAACAGAGTCCTGGATTACCCAGGGATACTTGATCACATAGAGAGGCTTGTTTCACAGAAATGCCTAAAGTCGCATTAAGATGCTTGGGTGCATAAGGATGCTGGAACGCACAGGGGTGCTTGGTCACACAAGGGTTCTTGTCCGCACAGTAGTGCTTAAAATGCATAAGATGTTGATTGCATGGAAGATGCTGAATCGCATGCATGGTTACTTTAAAGTTGCACATGGCGGCTTAATTAAGCAATACAGGATACCTTGTGTTTGCATAGAGATACGTGTCTGCATGGGTTCATGTTGCACATTGTTGCATAACACGTTTATAGCACATGCTTGCTTGCTTGCAAAGATGCTCGTTCCAGAACACACATGCTATATGCATGTTTGGCGTGAGACATATTTATATGATTTCATGCTTCCATGAACACACACTGCCATGTACACACGCTTCCATTGAGGCATATGGCTTTAACACTTGCCACATACACATATGGGGAGCCAGTTGCATATGTGTTTATTTACTTGGGACTGCAGAGGTTGTCTGCGTTTCGCAGGGGAACAGCACTGTCTCCAGTTGGTGGTCTTGCCCTTTTGGGTTAGCCTCCGTGTCTGGGTTGTCAGGGCGCTAGGGCCCGCCTCTAGCAGGTCTGTAGGCCCAGGGTATAGCAGTAATGGCATACCGAAGCAGACTCCTGCTGATGGATCAGTCAGCAGCATGGCTGGACCTAAGGGTGTCCAGCATGGTCAGGTATCTGGATCTCCTGGGTTAGGATCCAGTCTAAAGATACATTCTTCATTGACAAGAAGCTGGGTATGTTTTGCACCAGGAGAGTCCTTTTGGCCTAAGACAAGACCATCGCTATGAGAAAGCTGGTCTAGGTGGTTACGGCAAGGAACAGTTCCTTACTTTTTGCCTTCTGCTTAAGGCACTAGGGAAGATGCTGGCCTCATTCAAGACAGTTCCCTATACTTTTATTCAGGACTGTTATAAACAGTATTCTGTTGGCCTAGAAGGAGTGGATCTTGACCTAGCATTATCCAAAGAACCCGGTCCCAGAGATATGCTGGAATTCCTCTTGGTGGTTCTTAACTAAAGGGTTTGCCAGGTCAGGAAGAGACCTTGGCCCAGGGGAAGTAGTCGAGCTCCAAGGGAGCCTTATCTGTCAGCTAGAGCTACCGATGGAGCATCTGGCTTAGGGGCCTGAACGTTCAGGTGGCTGGTTGGTTCGGTCAGAGTTCAATCAGACTATACCATATTAAGTGATTTACTTCATTTACCAAGGAGGAGCTTGTGCCTTGCCTATTGACATTCGTCATTTCATGAAATGCAGAATTGGCAGGCGATTCGCTGTAGCCGTCAACAAGTGTCTCCGGGAGAATGACCTCTACACCCGACTGTTTTCCTGACCAAGGGCCACAGAAATGGTACCCTGTACATAAGATGTATTGGCGTCCAGGCTCAACAAGAAATTGAACAGCTTGAGGTCAAGGACAAGGGATCCACCCGCATGCGGGGCAGATGTGTTAGTTATCTGGTGGGACCAGTGGTCACTGGTTATGTCTCTCCCCCCAGTGCCGCGGCGTTTGTGGCTTCTATGCAACATTAGAGGATGGCGGAAGCTGGCCTGATTACTCCGGCATAGCCCTGACGACCTTTTCTGTGCAGGGACAGTAGGGGTGGTAGTAGAGGACCCACGGTCCCTTACATCTTGTCCAGGCCTACTTCGAAAGGGGGTATTACATCCTGTCGTGCAACAGGTGAATTAATGGTCTGGCTATTTTAGCCCACATTCTTCAGGATCAGGGTTTTTAGAATCGACGGCACTTCCTTGATTCATACAGGAAGGCTGGCCTCCAGGACCAGATATCCCAGGATCGGGAGAGCCCATGTTCCTGGTATGAAACAGATGGTGGCATCCTTGGAAGTTTTGTCAAAGATAAAATTCCTTCCTTCCTGCATTTGGAAAGGAGACGGAGCTAGCCTTAAGTTACATCAAGGATCCGATCTCAGCCGTGCCTCCAAAGGTCGCTTGCTTCACACTCTTTGTTCCGAGCCATTATACAAGGGGTGACGCGCATAAGTCCACCAGTTTAGTCGCCCTTGTGCTCAGACCCACGTGGAAGAAAAATATATTTTAAATATATTTAAAAAAAACATTCTAAATATATTTTTCCCAAATATATTGCAATATATTTGAAATGCTACAATTTTGGCCAGATTCAATATATTTCAAAAATATATTTCAATATATTTCAAAAATATATTTCAATATATTTGTGAATATATTATTGAATATATTGGGAAATGCATTGTGAAATATGTTGCAAATATACTCATAAATATATGTTAAATGTACTTCTGAATGCATTTAGCAATATATTTATGCAGCCATAAATATATTGCAACATGCATTTTGGAATGCATTGTGAATATATTCAGACATATATTGCTAAATGCATTCAGAAGTACATTTAACATATATTTCTGAATACATTCACAATGCATTCCAAAATGCACTTTGCAATATATTTATGGCTGCATAAATATATTGCTAAATGCATTTAACATATATTTATGAATATATTTGCAACATATTTCACAATGCATTACCCAATATATTCACAAATATATTGAAATATATTTTTGAAATATATTGAATCTGGCCAAAATTGTAGCATTTCAAATATATGGCAATATATTTGGGAAAAAAATATATTAAGAATGTTTTTTAAAATATATTTTAAATATAAATGTACTGAATGTAAAATAAAAAAAAATACATTCCTATTACATTTTGAAATGCTGTGCATTTATATATTGTATTTTATATATTGTAGGCCTATAAAACCAGCAAATATTTGGAAATAAAAACGATAACACAGTACAATACACACAAATTTATTATCATGTAAATATACAAACACTACAACACAGAGAATAGAAAGTGGTGTTAACTGTGGTAAATGACATACAAGTTTATTTGTGGTATTCTGATGGTTCCCGATGTTTCCCTTCAGGTGATATTTCAACACCGGAATTGTTCTCGTAAGAGCGTCACTGATCACACCGTTTGAAGTCCCAGGAAACTTTGCCAAAGTGGCAGCTTTAACCACTTAGCAACCACCTGCCGAAAAATAACGGCGGCAAGGTGGTTGCTTAACTCTGGGATCACGTTATATAACGTGATTCCAGAGTCGCGCTCCCGCGCGCCCCCTGGGGCGCGCACACGGGAATGTCCGTGACCGCCGGGTCCAGAGGACCCGGCGGGTCACGAATCACGGTAAATCGCCGCTGATAGCGGCGGTTTACCACGTGATCGCGCCGTCCAATGACGGCGCGATCAGATGTAAACAGACCGGCGTCATTTGATGACGCCGGTTCCTCCCTCCTCTCTCTGTACCGATCGGTACAGTGTGAGAGGAGAGGGGAGGGAGCGGATGGCAGCGCCAGTGCTGCGGGATGGATCTGTGACAAATGTAGTCACAGATCCATCCATCCATCCCTCCCTGCTCAGCCATCCCTGCTGCAATGCTGGGCAATACTCTGGGGGGGGGCAATACTCTGGGGGGGGCAATACTCTGGGGGGGGGGCAATACTCTGGGGGGGGCAATACTCTGGGCATACTCTGGGCATACTCTGGTGGGCATACTCCGCAATACTCTGGGCATACTCTGGTGGGCATACTCCGCAATACTCTGGGCATACTCTGGGCATACTCTGGTGGGCATACTCCGCAATACTCTGGGCATACTCTGGGCATACTCTGGGCATACTCTGGTGGGCATACTCCGCAATACTCTGGGCATACTCTGGGCATACTCTGGTGGGCATACTCCGCAATACTCTGGGCATACTCCGCAATACTCTGGGCATACTCCGCAATACTCTGGGCATACTTCCGCAATACTCTGGGCATACTCCGCAATACTCTGGGCATACTCCGCAATACTCTGGGCATACTCCGCAATACTCTGGGCATACTCCGCAATACTCTGGGCATACTCCGCAATACTCTGGGCATACTCCGCAATACTCTGGGCATACTCCGCAATACTCTGGGCATACTCCGCAATACTCTGGGCATACTCCGCAATACTCTGGGCATACTCCGCAATACTCTGGGCATACTCCGCAATACTCTGGGCATACTCCGCAATACTCTGGGCATACTCCGCAATACTCTGGGCATACTCTGCAATACTCTGGGCATACTCTGCAATACTCTGGGCATACTCCGCAATACTCTGGGCATACTCTGCAATACTCTGGGCATACTCTGCAATACTCTGGGCATACTCTGCAATACTCTGGGCATACTCTGCAATACTCTGGGCATACTCTGCAATACTCTGGGCATACTCCGCAATACTCTGGGCATACAGCGCCCCTGTCCCCGTGAGCTTGCATGCAGAAGCGAACGCATACGCAAGTCCCGCCCACATATGAAAACGGTGTTCAAACCACACATGTGAGGTATCGCTGCGAACGTTAGAGCGAGAGCAATAATTTTGGCCCTAGACCTCTTCTCCAACTAAAATGATGTAACCAGTAAAAATATTTAAAGCGTCACCTATGGGGATTTTTAAGTCGCAAAGTTTGGCGCCATTCCATGTGGCCACGCTGTGTAAAAGTCCCACACATGGGGTATCGCCATACTCGGGAGGAATAGCAGAATGTGTTTTGGGGTGTAATTTGTGGTATGCATATGCTGTGTGTGAGAAATAACCCGCTAATATGAAAATTTTGTGGAAAGAAAATAAAAATGAAAAAAATCTTGATTTTGCAAAGAATTGTGGGAAAAATTACAACTTCAAAAAACTCACCAGGCCTCTTTCTAAATACCTTGGAATGTCTTCTTTCCAAAAAGGGGTCATTTGGGGGGTATTTGTACTTTTCTGGCATGTTAGGGTCTCAAGAAATGAGAGAGGATGTCAGTACATCAGGTGTGATCAAATTGATCAATTTTCAGTAATTGGTACCATAGCTTTTAGACCCTATAACTTTCACCCAGACTAAATAATATCTAATTTTTTTTTGTTTTGTTACCAAAGATATGTAGCAGTATACATTTTAGGCCAAATTTATGAAGAAAAATTACTTTTTTGCAAAATGTTATAATAGAAATGAAGAAAAATTCATTTTTTTACAAAATTTTCGTTCTTTTTTCATTTATAGTGAAAAAAATAAAAACCGCAGAGGTGATAAAATACCACCAAAAGAAAGCTCTATTTGTGGGAAAAAAAGGACAAAAATTTCATTTGGTTATAGTGTTGTATGACTGAGTTATTGTCATTCAAAATGTGAGAGCACCGAAAGCTGAAAATTGGTCTGGTTATTAAGTGGGTTTAAGTGCCCAGTAGTCAAGTGGTTAAAAAGTAAATGGAAAAGATTAGACTTATTAGATTTTCCCTGTGAATCAAAAGCCATATAAGACCCTTTTCACACTGTAGCGCTGCTAAAGCTCCGGCGGTTTTTGCAACACTTTTTAGGCGTTTTTTTTTTTTTTTTAAAGGGAAAAAGTACAGTTTTTAATGCGCTTTTAAAGTGCTTTGGAAGTGCTGCCCATTAATTTCAATAGGCAGGTGTGTTTTAGGAGCGCTATTTATAGCTCTCCCAACCCGCCCCAGATGCTGCTTGCAGGACTCTTTCTAAAGTTCCGCAAGCGCATCGCCCCAGTGTGAAAGTACTCACTGCACTGAAAGGGATGCAGTTTCATGAGCTTTTTAGAGGCTATTTCTAGTGCTAAAACACCTGAATACTGGCTCAGTGTGAAAGGGGTCTAATAGATGCAGCTGAGTAAATAAAACGAACAAAATTAAGCATGTAAAAAAAAAATATTGTAGACTTTTAAAAAATCTGTATAAAAATCAACATCTTGCCTACAACTTGCCTTTTTAGTTCAGACTACTACCAGACTGAGCAAGATATCTGATTTTGACACAACAGTCAAATTGGCTTGCAGTCTACATGTCAAAGCTGATGTTTTCATAGGGTCTAACTGTACTTGCTTCTCTCCATCTGTCAGCCGCTTGGAGGCACCTCCTTAAAGGTTACTTTTTATTGAAGTGGTTGTAAAGGTACAAGGGTTTTTACCTTCATGTATTCAATGCATGAAGGTAAAAAAAACTTCTGTGTGCAGCCCCCCTATACTTACATGAGCCCTCTCTCAATCCAGTGATGTCCACGAGAGCCTTGTCTCTCCAGGGACTTGCACTGCTGATTGGCTTTCTGTAGCGGTGGGAGCTATTGGCTCACGGTGCTGTCAATCACAGCCAGTGAGCTTATTAGGAGATGGGGTCAAGGCAAGGCTCAGTGTGTGATTGGACACACAGAGCTCTGGTTCAGGAGCACCGGCATGGGACCTGAGAAGAGAAGGATCTGAGCTGCTCTGTACAAAAACCCTTACACAGAGCAGGTAAATAGGAGTAGGATATGTTTGATATTTAAAAAAAAAAGACAACCATTAATGTTTCGATACCAAAAGAAAACCTACCTGTTTAGGCCTTGAGTACGACACTTGACAAGGAGATGAGCTCAAGTCTTCAGATGGGACAAAAGGTGATGCACACGATACACCCACACAGGATGAACTTCCACCATCATTCTTCAGTGCTATTAGCTGCGCTCTTGTTGTTTTCAAAAGATCCATTACACCAGGCAACTCTATGGAAAAGCATAACAACTTTTTAAGTAACATAATGGCCTATTTTCTCACTATATCCATTCATTTCATTTGTTAGAAATTGATGACTTGTGGAAAAATGTACTTAAATGATTAGAGGGTTTCCTCCAGTCTGCTGCTGACCCCCCCCAAGAGGGTTTCTCCCAAGGTAAAAGTAAGGATGTTCCACAAAACAAAAATCCTACTTGTGCATATAGTATGTAGTTACCTCAGTGCACTCACTAATACTATAATGAATGTAGTACAGTAAACTTCCAGTTACTCAACGATCCCCATTGGTACTGTTATTTCTGGTTGCTTGAGATCTAATAGTAACTCTCAAGCATCCACCTCCCATGGCACCCTGACCCCCTCCCACTTAGCAGCTAAAGGGGGTAGGGATTGGGGGCAGGGTTTTACCACCCCCAAATTCACATGTGAATGAGCCTTAAAAGTGCTATTGCCAAATGCAACTTAGGGCTCATTCACAAGTGCGGTATGCAATGCTCCAATGCGCCTCTGAGAAATTCTGCAAGGTGGTGAGGAGGCAAAATGTTTACACCAAAAATTGCAGTGAAAGGCACACAATTGCAGCGCGGTAGTACGGCAATTATAGGTTTTAGTCAGGTGTGAGGAGGCAACATTGGAGGAGACTGTGCCCTGTGATCTTTGACTTCTCCCATGTTGTTCAGGTAGATCTCCAACTCTCTAAGGTTGCCTACCTCTGCCTTAAAACACTGTAGAATGAAAGGGCAAATGATTGGTCAAACAGAAAATAAAGATAAAAATAACAAAGGCAGCAGAACTGGTGGAATAACACACAATAAATAGATAACAAAAATAAAAGACTGTGCCAATAAAAAAGATTCAATGAAAATTAAAATTGAAAAAATTTCACCAATACCAATTCCATTGAAAGATTGGCATCCAGGGGCTGATATGCCAAAAACGGTGCACAATAATTAACCAAAACAAAAAAATCAAGAGTGCAAGGAAAAATTTGTATATAAATTCACAAAATGAATGTCAAATTATATGTATAAACAATGAGAGGTTAATACGCCAAATCGGTGATCCCAAAATTGTATGCCAACAGCACACAATTGGCAAACCAAACCTCAAAAATTCTTAATGATATCACCACAAAACTCAAACGCTGATGACCAAATGAATAATGAAGGATGATGCAGATATGATGATCAGATACAGTGCCAGTTTAATGCAGTGATATAAACCGCAATTAAGTTGTCCGCTTACCAAAGGCAAGTTGTCTCAGTTGTTGGTTTTCTTCTTCCAAGTGCTTATTCTGGTTTTATATTCACCAGCTGTCAGTTAGTCTTGGTCAGGTGCTTTGACAGCGGCTGGCGGCCCATCTGTCAGAATCCGCCAAAAATAAAAAAAATAAAAATTATCTTTCCACCTCCACACCCCCCATCCACTCCCCCCCACCCCACACACACACACACACCCCCATCTTTCAAACCCCCCGCCCACACACACACCCCAGACACCGCTAACCTCCTTCTGCACAATTTATTTGATGGTAGCTGAATGTAAACAGCAGGCAGTGGGGGAACCATAGCCAGACTGCCATTGGCTGTTTCAAATTTTAAAATTAGGCTGACTATTGTGCCCCCTTCCCACTGCCTGCTGTCAATCAGCAGAGGAAGACCTGAAGAAGAATGTTCTCCTTCAAATCCTCTCCTTTGCTGATTGACAGCAGGCTATTGATTTCCCTGCTATCTGCTCTTTTTTCCTGCATTCTGACAGTGGCCAGTGGCTGTTAGAATACAAAAAAAGGCCTAGATGTCAACTGATATCAGGCTACTTCTGGGGCAGCTGGATGTAAACATAATCATTACCTCATATTGTTATCGGCCTGAAAGGTGGCCCATAATTGGTATCTGTATGGAAAAATCCATATCTAATGGCACCTAGTAGCAGGGCAGATAATAATATGCAAAAGGGGAGGGAGACATAAACATTGGTAGCACTATGCACTGACATTATGGGGTATATTTACTAAAGGCAAATCCGCTTTGCACTACAAGCGCACTTGGAAGTGCAGTCACTATAAATCTGAAGGGGACAAAAAAAAAAAATTTTTGCCTGTACATGATTGGATGATAAAATCAGCAGGGCTTCCCCTCATTTCAGATCTACCCCTCAGATCTACAGCGACTGCATGTCCAAGTGCACTTGTAGTGCAAAATGGATTTTCCTTTAGTAAATCAACTCCTATGCTGCATGGCGAGTGGATATAGAATAGAAGCCATATAATATTGTATGCAGCAATGTACACTGAAAGTAAGTTACACAGTTACTGGATATAACATGGAAGCCATACATATTATATACAGCAATGTGCACTGACAGTATGTTACACAGTTACTGGATATAACATGGAAGCCATACATATTATATACAGCAATGTGCACTGACAGTATGTTACACAGTTACTGGATATAACATGGAAGCCATACATATTATATACAGCAATGTGCACTGACAGTATGTTACACAGTTACTGGATATAACATGGAAGCCATACATATTATATACAGCAATGTGCACTGACAGTATGTTACACAGTTACTGGATATAACATGGAAGCCATACATATTATATGCAGCAATGTACACTGAAAGTAAGTTACACAGTTACTGGATATAACATGGAAGCCATACATATTATATACAGCAATGTGCACTGACAGTAAGTTACACAGTTACTGAATATAACATGGAAGCCATACATATTATATGCAGCAATGTGCACTGACAGTATGTTACACAGTTACTGGATATAACATGGAAGCCATACATATTATATGCAGCAATGTACACTGACAGTATGTTACACAGTTACTGGATATAACATGGAAGCCATACATATTATATGCAGCAATGTACACTGACAGTATGTTACACAGTTACTGGATATAACATGGAAGCCATACATATTATATGCAGCAATGTGCACTGACAGTAAGTTACACAGTTACTGGATATAACATGGAAGCCATACATATTATATGCAGCAATGTACACTGACAGTATGTTACACAGTTACTGGATATAACATGGAAGCCATACATATTATATGCAGCAATGTGCACTGACAGTATGTTACACAGTTACTGGATATAACATGGAAGCCATACATATTATATGCAGCAATGTACACTGACAGTATGTTACACAGTTACTGGATATAACATGGAAGCCATACATATTATATACAGCAATGTGCACTGACAGTATGTTATACAGTTACTGGATATAACATGGATGCCATACATATTATATGCAGCAGGGTGACATGCTGTGGAAGAGGATCTCTATAATATTACATTACTGTGCACATGCTGTATGGTAACTGGGAAGGTGAATGTACACAGAATGAGAACTATTCAGCAGGAAATAGACAAATACAACTTAACTCATACACCAAACTTTCACAATTCTAATATTATTACATAGAAGGCTGACCTTTCATCCAGGAGAATACATCCAGGGGGATACAGAGAGCGTCTCCACCATGCTGCCATGCTTTCCTTTTCAGACTAGGCCTTACCAGGAACAGGAAGTGAGAGGTGAAAGTTCACCCCTCTGGTTCCCACTGCTCACTTCCTGTCACACACCTCCTGTATTGTTTCCTGTATTATCATTGCAGTCTCATTTAAAGAGTTTTCCCCAGGGCTGAATTCACATATTATAAGATCGAAGGCACAGAAATCAGACTCACATCCCAATAAAAAGAATGAGATAAAAGAAATGAGAAAAATATTTATACATGTAAGTGATGGGAGATGCATTCTATATATATATTTTGTATCTTCATTCTGGTACATGTGTGTGTGTATATATATATATATATATCAGATATACTCTATGTGTATGTGTGTGTGTGTATATATATATATATATCCAGGGACACATTTTTTTTTACTAGTAATGGCGGCAATCAGCGTCTCTCTGCCCATCGCTGCAGCCGCCCACCACACAGCCTGCCAAGTCTTACACTCCGGGTCCCCGCTACTGCTTTGTGGGGAGCGGAGGAAGATAAGCAGGCAGGCAGCTGTCCGGGACTTGAGCCAAGGCAGAAGAACATGGAAGCGGAGCTGAATGGGAATGCACCTGAAACTGAAGAAATATTCCCTCTGCTCCGACCAACACATGATCATCAGAAAGGGGCACAGGTAATGGAAAAAATCCCCCCCCCCCAAAGCTAGTAGGAGCGACAGAGTAGGGGGGTGTAATTCAGAATTATTATTTTTTTAATTCTGCACTGACTGTCTTTGAAATTGCCCCAGCCCCTGTTCAAATCCAATGGGGACAAAACTGGGGACAGACTTGGTCTAGGGACAGTGTCCTTAATCCAGGGACTGTCCCCTGAAACCGGGGATGTCTGGTCACCCTATATATATACACACACACACACACAGTATATCTGAGATATATATATATATATATATATATATATATATATGTATATATATATATATATATATATATGTATATGTATATATATATATATATATATGTGTATATATATATATATATATATATATATATATATATATATATATATATACTGTATTTGCTGGCGTATAAGACTACCTTTTACACTTAAAAAAACTGGGCAAAAAGCAGGGGTCATCTTATACACCGGGTCAGCTGCTCGGATGCCTGCTGGATGTGCGGTAATATCGCATGTAGCTTCGGCTACATACAGTATATACCGCTGAGCCAATCCCGGTGAGCGATGTATTCAAATGAATACAGAGCCTGCTCAGATTGGGGTAACAACCTCTGCCAATCCGAGTGCCTACATACAGTAGCCTGCTCGGATTGGCTTTGAGAGTCAGAGATGCACGGGCTGATGATGTTACAACCTCTGCCAATCCAAGCAGGCTTTGTATTCATTAATAGAATACATCGCTCGCCGTGATTGGCTCCAGTCCCAGTAAGAATGAAGAAGTATATGGCTCCAGAAGGAAGAAATATGAAGTATCGGAACGGGGGTCGTCTTATACGGTGAGTACAGGCAAAAAAAACGTTAAAAAACTGTAAAATTAGGGGGTCGTCTTATACGCCTGGTCGCCTTATACGCCAGCAAATACGGTATATATATATATATATATATATATATATATATATATATATATATATATATATATATACACACACACATACACACACACACACAGTATATATATATATATATATATATATACACACGCACAAGAATGCAGCTCTCATCACTTACATATTTATCTTCCAGCACAGCCTAGCATTGGCAGTGCAGCTTGGGCAGGGATATGACATTTAAAGCGGAGTTCCACCCAAAAGTGGAAGCTCCACTTATTTGCCTCTTCCCCCCCCCCCCCCACCTACTTTGCCAATGCTTTTCTGCATGTGTGTTTTTGATGCATTCCAGGGTATGTTTGGTGTATTTTTAAAGCATTCCAGTGCATTTTCCCCTCTTTTTTTCTTAACCTTAGATAAGGACATGTGTGTTCCAGTGTGTTCAGGTGCATTCTAGTGCGTTTTTGATGTGCTTTACAGTGTTCCATTACAGTCCAGTGCAGGAAAAATGCAGCATGCTCTACTTTTTTTCTGGAACTGCAAGCACTAGTGTGAATTATGCCATTGAAAACCATATAACTTACTTTCCATGCAGACAAAAAAAAAAACGCACTGGGCTGCATGTGGTGTGAATTGTCCCTATATATAGGCAATGGAGGCAGCAGCACCCGAGAGCCAATGGAAACATTGGCTGGGATACCAACATCGCCGGATTCCAGGACAGGTAAGTGTCCTAATATTAAGTCAGCAGCTGCAGTATGTGTACAGTATGGGGGGTTATTTATTAAAGGTCAAATCCTCTTTGCACTACAAGCGCAAACTACAAGTGCAAAGTGCATTTGAAATTGCACTGAAAGTGCACTTGTAAGTGCAGGCGCTGTAAATCTGAGGGGTAGAACTGAAATGAGGGGAAGCTCTGCTGATTTTATCATCCAATCATGTGCAAGCTAAAATGCTGTTTTTTTTATTTTCCATGCCCCCCTCAGATCTACAGCGACTGCACTTCCAAGTGCACTTTCCTTGCAATTTCAAGTGCACTTTGAATTTGTAGTTTGAGCTTGTAGTGCAACGTGGATTTGCCTTTAGTAAATAACCCCCTTTGTGTAGCTGCTGAGTTTTAATTTTGTGCTGGGGGGAACTTTTTGCTGCTGGAATTACCCTTCGGCAGGTACGAAGTCCAAACAATGGACTGGACTTAGTATAAAAAGAATATACAGTATATATACAATATATATTATATTGCCAAAAGTTTTGGGACGCCTGCCTTTACACGCACATGAGTTTTAATAGCATGCCAGTCTATAACAGCTTCAATTCCTCTGAGAAGGCTGTCTTATGGGAATGTTTGACCATTCTTCCAGAAGCACATTTTTGAGTTCAGGCACTGATGTTGGATGAGAAGGCCTGGCTCACAGTCTCCACACAAATTCATCCCAAAGGTGTTCTATCAGGTTGAGGTCAGGACTCTGTGTAGGCCAGTCAAGTTTCTCCACCCCAACCCACTCATCCATGTCTTTATGGACCTTGCTTTGTGCACTGGTCCAAATCATTTGGTGGATTATGGTGTGTGTGTGGGGGGGGGGGGGATTATGGTGTGGGGCTGTTTTTCAGGGGTTGGGTTTGGCTCCTTAGTTCCAGTGAAGGGAACTCTTAAGGCGTCAGCATACCAAGACATTTTGGGAAAATGTTATGCCCCCAACTTTGTACGAACAGTTTGGGGATGGCCCCTTCCTGTTCCAACATGACTGCCCACCAGTGCACAAAGCAAGGTCCATAAAGACACTGATGAGCGAGTTTGGTAATAATAGTGCAACTTCTGATTCATGGATTAAACAGAACATTGAAGATTTATATCCAGAGTTTCTCTCTGTACTCTGTAAGCAGACAAGACCCTTGGACTGTGGAGGTGGATGTCTGTGAAGGTTCTCATTCATTCAGGTCAATCAATAAATCAATATAACTGTACTTGCTGGTCCGCAGACAAGCGTTCTCAATTCAGAATGACTTATACAAAAATTCTTTGGGAATGGAAAGTGGATGCGAGAGGTTTATCTGCTTTGTATTGAATGGATTATGTGCTTAACCACTTAAGGACCCCCGCACGCACATATACGGCCACAGAATGGCACGTACAGGCACAAGGGCGTAAATTTACGTCCCCGCCTAAGTGCGGTTCGGGGGTCCCATCGGGACCCCCTCCGCGGCGTGCGGGGGTCCCCCTGGCTCCGGGAGCGATCCGGGATCAGCGGGCGGATGTCGGCGAATAACCGCCCCCCCGCGATCGCTCCCAGCCAATGGGAGCGCGCTCCCATCCTGTCAGTTCCTCCTCCTGTGTTTACACAGGAAGGAGGAAATGATGTAATCTCTCATCGCAGCGCTGTTTCCCAGCGCTGCTGATGAGAGAAGACATCACAAGTAAGTGTGCACCAACACAACACTGACACACACTCACATAGGCATATTAACCCCTTGTGATCGCCCCCCCCCACCCCCCTGTCACAGTGTCACTGAATGCAGTGATCTAATCACTGCATTTAGTGTCAGTGTGACAGGCAGTGTAAAAAACAGTTAGTGTTAGGTTCAGGATAGCCCCCCCACCCCCCCTAATAAAGTTTTAACCCCCTGATCACCGCCCTAGTTAACCCTTTCACTCCCTATTGCCAGCGTCACTAAGCGATCATTTTTCTGATCGCTGTATTAGTGTCGCTGTTCCCGCTAGGTAGCTATTTTTTTTTATTGAGATTTTTTTTTTTACTAAAGACATGTGGCTAAATAAATTTTGGCCTAAATGTTTGACTAAAATTTAGTTTATTTGATTTTTTTTTAACAAAAAGTAAAAAATAGTGTTTTTTTTTTTCAAAAATGTCGCTCTATTTTTGTATATAGCGCAAAAAATAAAAATCGCAGAGGTGATCAAATACCACCAAAAGAAAGCTCTATTTGTGGGAAGAAAAGGACGCAAATTTTGTTTGGGAGCCACGTCGCACGACCGCGCAATTGTCTGTTAAAGCGACGCAGTGCCGAATCGCAAAAACACCTTGGGTCATTTACCAGCGTATTGGTCCGGGTCTTAAGTGGTTAAAATCTTATAAAAAAAAATATATTTTATTTGAATCTTTTTTTTTTTTTTTTTAAAGAGTAAAACAAGCCATTTTAAAATGGTAGTGGGTCTCGTATAAATGTATTCAGAATGTTATCTATGACATAGTTACAAAAATATCAGACAAAATATATGTTGAAATGTCTTTATTAGACATTAAATATTTTCAGAAAAACATATTTTAAAAATATATTTTCTAATATATAGCTTTGTAAAATATATTTAAATTATATTTTTGGAATGCATTTACAAGTATATTTAAAGATATATGTTTGAATGCATTTTTTTATATGTTCAAAAATATCTGGACAATATATTTTCAAACATATATTTTCACATATATGCCTTTGGAAAATATATTAAAATTATATTTTTGGAACACATTTACAAATATATGTAAAAATATATGTTGAAAAAAATCTGAAGAATATATTTAAAAAATATATTTTTCAATATATGTCTTTGGAAAATGCATTTCAATTATATTTTGGAATGCCTTTACAAGTATATTTAAAAATATATGTTTAAATGCATTTTTTTAGATGCTCAAAAATATATGTCAAATATATTGAAAAAAATATATTTTAAAATATATGCCTTTGGAAAATATATTTGAATTTACATTTTTGGAATAGATGTAAAAATATATTCGCGTAGGCCAATATATTGTAAATATATTTAAAATATATAATTTTTTTAAATAAATATATTGGAAATATATTTTTCTTCCATATGGGGAGGATTGGCTCTAGTTTTGTTGGCTTACAGGGTCAGCTCCGTGGGCCGATGCACCATATTTCCCTTCAGCCTTTAACAAGGGAATTGGTGTTCTTGGTTGTGGTAGCCTCCAAGAGAGTTTCAGTATTGGCAACCTCTTGGTATAAAACCATACTTATTCTTACAAGTAGGGTGATGTTAATCCTCACCCAGCCTTATTTACTAGAAGGATCTAGTGTTCATTTGAATCTAGATATTCTTACCTTCCCCTTTTTCAAAACCTTGTTTTCGGAAGGAAAAGTTATTGCTTTCTCTCAGCAGAGATGAGAGCAGTTAAATATCTATCTGAAGGTTCAGATATAGAAAGCTGAAGTTTTTTGTGCTGCCAGAAGACCCTAGATGTGGGCAGGCAGTGTTCAGTTCAGCTATTAAAATGGTTACACTCTCTCTCCTTTGGAGTAGAAGGGTCAAGGCCTATCTGAAGCGGCTGCTCGGATACGGAAAGCTGATGTTGTTGTTGCGCTACCAGGAGGCCCCAGGAAGGGGCAGGCAGCGCCTAAAATCAACTGTTTTCAAGATTGATTCATCAGGGTATTATTCAGGCTTGTGGTTCGGAGAGTGGGACTCCCCCTGTTTCTTGGGGGGGGTGTGCTCCGTACCAGGATAGTAAGCGCTTTATGCGCGATGCTTTACCGAGCCTTTATGACGCAGATTTTCAGGGCTGCAACTTGGCGTCTGTGCTTAGGTTCACTGATTCTTGTCAGATGTACATAGGAGGGCAAAAGGATGCAGCTTTTTGGCGCAGTATGCAGCATGCAGCATTATAGATCCTCACATCTGATGGCGGCCTGCGTTGTTTGTGTCTCCCTCCCCTCAGTAAGCATTGCTTTCGGACATCCCACATAGTAATGGATTGCCGCTCTGTGTCCCGTGATGTACGATAAAGAAAATAGGATTTTTTATGACAGCTTACCTGTAAAATCCTTTTCTTGGAGTACATCACGGGACACAGAGCTCCCGCCCCTCTTGTTTGGGGATATTGGGACACTTATTGCTTTGCTACAAAAACTGAGGAGCTCCCAGTATGGGAGGGGTTATATAGGGAGGGAACTTCCTGTGTAGTTAATTACACCAGTGTCCACACCTGAAGGTAGACTCTATAACCCACATAGTAATGGATTGCCGCTCTGTGTCCCGTGATGTACTCCAAGAAAAGGATTTTACAGGTAAGCTGTCATAAAAAATCCTATTATTCGTAGTTTACAATTTAATGATTTGTCATTGTCTTAACCAGGAATTATTTGTTTTTTCCTACAGTAACCACTTGGATTTGGTCTTTCTTTGTTTAATTCCAGTTAACTTTTGCATCTGATTATATGCATTGAGGCAATACCAACAGTTTGTTTTTTAAGCACTTATATTAAAAACTAGTGTACTAGCATGGATTGGTCCCTCTTTTGTAGCCCTCCCAAATTATGTGGGGATGAACATATCCAATTTATTTTGCAAAACTGGGGCAATGTTAAGTAATTACTGACCCAGAGAATCACTAGTATGATCTCTCCGCACTTACCCTGCTGCCTTGAAGAACAGAGCACCAAATGCAGCTAGGTGTTTGAAGTCATTTCCATGAATACCAGTAGTGTGGTCCAAATCTAGATTTGTTGATTAGCATTCAGAGGAAGTGGCCAGCTAAAAATCTATCCCAGCTGTTGGATCTCCCAGACAGAAAGTATTTTCAGAGTGTTTTACTTAACATTATCCCAGAATCCCAAGGTAATCTGAGATTATCCAGATAATTTGGACAGTATCCATTATTATGACATAATGAACAACCAAAACTATCAAGCGCAAAAAATATCCCAAAACCATATTCTAGCAGGACCTTATTTGAGTCAACAATTTGAGTAGTAAACAATTTGAGTCACTTTGATAAATCAGATACTGTAGAGCAGAATGGTAAAATACCCATTTTTTTGTATACAAGGTATTTTTATGTATCTTGTAGAATTGCACATTTGATGTTTTAAACTACCTTATTCCGTGCATTTATCAAGATGTTTTCTGTAACAGCAATGTTTAAAGTATATCCAAAGCCAGTTTTAAAATTTAGGGCACAGTTAGAACCTCTGTCAGGTTCTTTTTTGCTGTATGTCTTATGTTGGGTTGATCTCTCTTCACACCTGTTCTGGAAACACAACAAGAAGTGAGATGGGATCTGCAATATAGAAAGAAATCCAGGACAGTTGTCGTAGTGAACAGGTGTCTCCATTGGAAGATTTCCCTACTTTTGCTGTTTAGGTGACAGCTCTATTAATGTTCTACCATTAGTTAGGTCTTAAACATTGTTTTTCCAGACCTAAACAAGGGGGTGTTTTGGACCCCTGAAATGCATTGAATATCCCTTTTTGATCTTCTGTTTGACTGTATATTAGAATGTTTACTGTGTCCCCCATGTGGCTTTTTTTTCAACAATGCCACTATTCCATAAAGGCCAGATTTGTGGCGTGCACAACTAATAGTTGTCCTGTGGACTGATTCTCCCACCTGAGCTTTGGGTCTCTGCAGATCCTCCAGAGTTACCATGGGCCTCTTGGCTGCTTTTCTGATGAATGCCCTCTTTGTCTGGCCTGTCAGTTTAAGTGGACGGCCATATCTTGGTAGGTTTGCTTTTTTATAACCTAACTATGATTTAAACTTCTCCACAACTTTATCCCTGACCTTTCGGATCTGTTCCTTGGCCTTCATGATGCTGTTTGTTCACTAAGGTTTCACAGAACGGCTCTATTTATACTGAGATTAAATTACACACAGGTGAACTATATTTATTAATTAGGGTACTTCCGAAGGTAATTGGCTTGACTAGATTTTAGAGGTATTAGAGTAAAGGGGGCTGAAAACAAATGCATGCCACACTTTTCAGATAATTAGTTGTAAAAAAAAATATTAAAACCATTTATCACTTTCCTTCCATTTCACCATTCTGTGGCACTTTTTTTGGTCTATCACGTGAGATCCCGAAAAAATACGTTTACATTTTTGGTTGTAACAGTACAAAATGTGGAAAGTTTCAAGAGGTATGAATTATTTTTCAAGGCACTGTAAGTGACTTTCACTTGGTGTCATCAGTGTGCTGCAAATGGAAAGAGCTAGAAGCTCCACTATGTTTTTTAATTCAAGTTTAGTTTAGATAAAGTTTATTTGTCGCAGGGTTCTAAGGAACTGCTTTATAGTAATAAATGTTTTCTGAACCGTCAAAAACCTAGGGGCAATCTCATCTCTTTCATCTCATCCATTATAAGCTTAGGCCCATAGTGCATGTATCCAAAAGTAGAAGAGAATTCTACTCCATGTTAGGATATTCACCTGTGATAAAGTCCAGCACTCCATCACAGCATTTATCTATCAGTCCCCTGCAGGCAGGAGGAAACATTTTTATAAGTCTCCTCTCCCCCAGTTATCAGATTGCAGCATTGTAAATTCAGAAGTTAAAGGCTTTCTGCAGGAGTTGATCTGTGTTAAAGATTTGCAGGACCTGCACAGTCACCTTGATTTATATGATTGTGTGATCGGTTAGGCCTGCATATCAGACCAGTAAGTAAATCCTGGGCTTGAATAGTGCCTAAATAAAGATGGTACTGTCCAATAGAGAGAAAATATGATTAGGTATTGTCAGGAGAAGTATGTGATCTCTGTAAGAGTTAGTAAATTGATGTAAGTGTTACTTACTTACATAATAGCATGCATGCACTTAACTTGAAAAAAATATATCTAATCCTAGGTCCATGTTAAAAACCTGAATATGCGTAATAAAGCAAGATGGGTGATAGCTACTATTTGGAAAGCTGATAACTTTCTCTGCCTTACAATATCATGTTTGGCAGAAGGTTGGGGTTATTCTTTAAAACTTTTTGCAAAAGATGCCCAATTAAATGCAAAACCACATAAAGGCTAGTCATCAGTTATCTGGAATTTGTAGCTATCAGACAAGCCCAAAGACTCTCTCAGAAGATCAGGACAAGCAGTACGCGTATATTATCACACCATGCTGAGGTCTGAGAAATAACGAGTTGAGGGAGTCAAAGGCATCAGAAGAACGTGGAATCACACTCCCACTGCAATTATAAAATAATTTTAAAATAACTTTTAATTACAGGCACTGGCTGGGCTCCACAGCTGATCTGCTTTGTTAGTGCCTAAATGTGCTTGACACATCCAGTTCGGAAGCTGGTACAAACTGAATACATTTGTTCTTTATTTTACCTATTTTGATGATATCGAATGGGGTCTAGTTTCCTTTCATTACATTATTTATATTGGTGAACAACAAAGTTGTAGAAGCTTAGATCAGAAATGTGTAACTTTGAAGGTTTCTTGTTCTTTGAAATACATGATCACCAATTTTCTCATGTGGTGACCAGTAGTGCTGTGTCAGTGGAATGACTGTTATCTCAAACTTCATCTAAATGCAGAAACAAATAAGCTTGTTCACATGCTTTGTACCTCAAAAAATAAAAATGCACGTTTTATGTACTGATTAATACCCAGCAACGTAAATTAAATCTGAATTTTAAAACGTGAGAATTTGAGGTAGCAGACTAAAAAAAATAACAAATCCCCTGCAATAATGGCATAATGTGCTAGTATGCATCGCATTATGAAATACTTAGCACTGTCACCACTCATGGGGCTACCATCTTCCCTGGTCCTTTTTCCAGATTTACCGCCTCCGTTCCTGTGAATGGCTGAGCCGAGATGAAGTTGCGGTTTACAGCACAGAGCTCTGAAGGGACAGCATAGGTATGCCATCCCTTCAGAGTGCGTGTGTTGGTAAGGTCACTGGCTGCATCCAGTGTGAATATTTCATAAACGCTGCAAGTTTAGGAGATAATAACAGATAAGCACTATTATAGACTTACGTATAGGTACAAGTTCAAAAGCGGAGTTTACTACCACTTGAAAGAGAACATCCCAAAATGTTAATTAATTTACAAGTACCTTAAAGATTTACCCTTTATCTTGAATTGAATTCTTCCCAAACATAGCAGTGCACTTCCTGTTTCTAGGCGCCCTGTGTCTTGAGCTTCATAGCTGTATATCTGTAGTGCAAGGTCATCTAAGAAAGTCTTCTTACTGCTCTCTTCTGAGGTTTGGAGTGAGATTTGGTGTTGTCATCCCTGTACTGCTCACTGTTCTCACAGGAGAAGAGTCTGTACCTGAGGGTTAGGGATGAGCCGAACACCCCCCTGTTTGGTTTGTCCCCCTCTGACGCAAGGGGAAAGCCTGGACTTCCCCAGTGACATAGCAGAGGCTGCGTCAGAGGGGGACGGGGTCACGTGACGGTGGCCCCGCCTTACAAATATAAGAAATGTCAAAGCTCCAGCCGCTTATTTGCCGGGCGGTGTCTGCTCTGGATCCCAGATGATCTTCTCATTGCTGGACCAGACATCGCTGGATACAGACAACGTTGGAGCAGGGAGCCGGGACCGATTGGATTACCACCGCTGGATTATATATATATATTTTTTTAATTCATAAAGGACTTTTTTCTACAGTGTCTGTGTGTGTTTTTTACAACTATTTACACTTCCTTCCTGAAATGGTAGGGGTACAATGTACCCCATTATCAATTCACATAGGGGGGCCAGGATCTGGGGGTCCCCTTTGTTAAAGGGGTCTTCCAGATTCTGATAAGCCCCCCGCCCGCAGACCCCCACAACCACCGGGCAAGGGTTGTGGGGATGAGGCCCTTGTCCCCATCAACATGGCCAGGTTAACGTGCTCGGATAAGAGGTCTGGTGTGGATTTTTGGGGGAACTCCACGCCATTTTTTTTTCATTTGGGGTGGAGTTCCCCTTAAAATCCACACCAGACCTGAAATTGACAGTGGGGTTCCACTTAATATCCATACCAGACCTGAAGGGCCTGGTAATTGAATTTACACCCCCCCCCCCCCCGGTACAAAATTTAAAGTAATATTTCACTTTTATTGTTTCACTTTTAGCATTATTAAATTCACTGCTCCCAAAAACAATTTAATTTTTAAAACTTTTTTTTGCATTGATACATGTCCCCTGGGTCAGGACCCAGGTCCCCAAACACTTTTTAGGACAATAACTTGCATATTAGCCTTTAAAATTGGCACTTTAGTTTTCTCCCATAGACTTTAACAGGGTGTTCCACAGCTTTTCAAATTTGCCGCTGTTTGTTCGAACAGGCAATGTTCGAGTTGAACATGAGTTCGACTCGAACTCGAAGCTCATCCCTACTGAGGGTATTACAAGGATCTCCCTGCTTCTGCTTCATCTATCCAGCAAAAATTAGCTTCAAGTACCTCTCCTGCTGCTTCTTAATGCGGAGGTCCACACAAAACGTGAACCTCCGCTTTTTGGAACCCTACTTGTATAATACAGGTATTTGCACCCACTTCTGGGAATAGACTGCCGTGGGAGTAAAGCCCCATTGTGTGGCCCCCCGCTGTCTTCTGGGAAACACACAAGTCCCAGGAGACAGTGGGGACCAGTGAGGGCGCTCCATGCGGCTCGTGCATGCGCAGTAGGGAACCAGGCAGGTAATCCCAGGATGGCAGCGGGGGCAGCTGAGAGACGAGCGATTGCTCGGCCTCGGCTGCCGACATCCCCCACCAATCATCAGATCTGATATGAGGAAGCGCAACCTTTATCGATATCGCTGCCTCCTTACAGAGACACCCTATGGAATATGTTTTAATAAGTCTGTAATGGAAAAGACCGTTAAAGGAAATAATGGTGACTAGTCATTTGCCCTCTGTTTGCCTTTTTTGCCATGGCTTTCACACCTCAAGTCCTCTTTAAAACAACAGGACTTGTAGGAGCAAAGTGGAGCTTTTAAACTTTAGCAAGTATTATGCCGCGTACACACGGTCGTTTTTTGCAATGAAAAAAAACGACGTTTTTTAAAACGTAATTTAAATTGATCGTGTGGGCAAAACGTCGTTTTTTGTCTTAAAAAAAACGACCAAAAAAAATTCCAACATGTTTGAATTTTTTGTGTCGTTTTTCAAAACGTCGTTTTTTGTTTCACAAAAAGTCACCGTATGTGGCAAAAACGTCGTTCAAAACGACGTTTTTCAACCCGCGCATGCCCAGAAGCTAGTTATGAAGCGAGCTTCAATGGAAAAGAGTGGTGAACGTAACCTCGCTTTTTGTGAAAAAACTATGGTGTGTATGCAAAATTGTCTTTGAAAAGTGACGTTTCAAAAACGTCGTTTTTTACTTCACAGAAAACGTCGTTTTTTTTTCATCGCAAAAAACGACCGTGTGTACGCGGCATTATAGCTAAGAAAAGTTCTTTTTGGAAATCCTAAGGGGAAAACCGCGAACCTGCTCGGTCAGTCTTTCTCCTACACACGCTCGGTTTTCCCGACAGGAACGTTTTTCAGATAGGAAAACTGCCAAAAAGCACCGGGCAAAAGTCCGCCGGTGGGGAAAAAAAAGAGCCGGTTCTCATTTTTTGTCCAGTGCTTTTTAGGCAATTTTCCTGTCGGAAAAACTGCGAGGAGCATACAAAAGCTCTCCTCACAGTTTTCCCATCAGGAAAACCGGACGTGTGTTAATAGTTGTGCTGTGGACAGATTCTCCCACCTGAGCTGTGGATCTCTGCAGCTCCTCCAGAGGTACCATGGGCCTCTTGGCTGCTTCTGTGAATTAATGCTCTCCTTGCCCAGCCTGTCAGTTTAGGTGGACAGCCATGTCTTGTTAGGTTTGCAGTTGTGCCATACTCTTTCCATTTTCCGATGATGGATTGAACAGTGCTCTGTGAGATGTTCAAAGCTTGGGATATTTTTTTTATAACCTAACCCTGCTTTAAACTCCTCCACAACTTTATCCCCGACCTCTTTGGTGTGCTCCTTGGCCTTCATGATGCTGTTTGTTCACTAAGGTTCTCTAACAAACCTCTGAGGGCTTCACAGCTCTATTTATACTGAGATTAAATTACACACAGGTGGACTCTATTTACTAATTGGGTGACTTCTAAAGGTAATTGGATCCACTATATTTTAGTTAGGGGTATCAGAGTAAAGTGGGCTGAATACAAATGCACGCCACACTTTTCACATATTTATTTGTCAAACATTTTGAAAACCTTTTATCATATTCCTTCCACTTCACAATTATGTGCCACTTTGTGTTGGTCTATCACATAAAATCCCCAAAAAATACATTTACGTTTTTGAATGTAACATGACAAAATGTGGAGAAAGAGTATGAATACTTTTTCAAGGCACTGTACTTTCTATTGTACTGTGACTCTTCAGCTTTGACTGAGCTGCCTTATCAATGTTAGTGTATGTGTATCCAGTCTGTAAAACCCTTGCCTTTTGCTAAATAAAGAATAAAAAAACAGGTTGACAAAAACTATTCTAACACCCATGTAGAAAGTACTTAAAACAGTATTAAACCAAACAATTAATATTTTTCAGCTTAGAAATCATTAAATGTAGTGTCTACATTTGTTTTCTTTTTTCCCCTCTGCTGTCACCTAGTGATCTGGCCAGTAACACACCTTCTGTATTACAGTGCCCCCAGTCTGGATAAAGGAGCACAGGTGGCACAACAGACAACAGCATCTCAGTCTGGTGGGGAGGGTATTAAACAAATGTACACTAACAAATTAAAGCTAAACTCCAATTCACACTTTATAATCAGTTACAGCAAACATTTTTTGAAAGGTTTTACATAAATAAATAAAAGCTGACCATTGTAAACACAACTGTTAGGCCTCGTACACACGAGTAAATAGATTTGTTCAAAACGGTCTGTCCGACCGATTTGAACAAATCTGTCTGCTGGCATTTTGGTTTGCTCGCGTGTACACACGAGCAAACCAAAATCCCCGCCAGCAGACAGCGCGCTGACGTGTCGGTGACGTGGCGGTGACGTTGACGTCGCCACGTCACCGCACCAGGAAGTAAAACACTTCCGCAGCCATGACTAAGCACTGATCGAGTGCGAAACGCGTCGGCTGTCCTGTTTTCTGTGATTGCTGTGACTGTACATGTTTTTGGATTTACAATAAAGACAACTTTTTTCGTTTGATAATCCTTGGAGTGCGGTCGTCCTTCCCTCTTTTCTTCATCATCATTAAAACACTTCCGCGCATGCGTCGAAACCATTTGGTGCGAGAAGACATGTCTGGTGGTTAGCGTACTAACCAGCAGACATGTCGGGCGGACGGGTTCCCAGCCGACAGATTTCAAAGCATGCTTTGAAATCTGTCGGGTGGCCAAATCCGTCTGTTTGCCCGTACACACGATCGAATCTGTCTGCTGAAACGGTCTAGCAGACCGTTTCCAGCAGACAGATTTGATCGTGTGTACGAGGCCTTAGTGGTAAATGGTTTGTCTCATTCCTTTAAACTGATATTTCTGGAAGAGAGATTGTTCTTTTGAAAAACAACAGCTTTACTGGCTGAATCACCAAAACTGCTTCTCTTCCTCTACTGAGGATTTTCTGCTGCAACTGAACCCGTAATGTTTTTTTTTTTTAGCATTTGGGCTGAAGCCTTGTACACACAACTGGTTTTCCTGGCAACAAAACTGCCAGGAGAGCATTTGGCTGGGAATCCCGCCCGTGTGTATGCCCCCTAGCAGTTTTCCCATCAGGAAAACAGCCGGGAATCCCGATGGAAAAATAAACAACCTGCTCTCTATTTTCCCATTGGGATTCTGGGCAGAGTGTTTCCTGCTGAGTAGACATGTGCACAAAAAATTTCTTTCTCGTACATCACGGGACACAGAGCAGCATATTCATTACTATATGGGTTATATGGAGTACCTTCAGGTGTGGACACTGGCAATCTCAAACAGGAAGTCCCCTCCCTATATAACCCCCTCCCATAGAGGAAGTACCTCAGTTTTTTCGCCAGTGTCTTAGGTGTTGGTCACAGAATAGCTTTGCCTCCACATCCTTGGGATTAAGGCGGGCTAACCGGATCTGTCCAAGGAGCCTCAGTGCCAAAGTGGACAGTACCCGGGCCCCAAACCGTGGGGTTTTGCCTATAATGCTCCTCTCTAGAGGGCTAGACCCTGGGCCCAGGACTTGGAGTTTTCTAAACCAAAAGATCCTGTTTGCCAGGGTGCTGTATAGGTCCAGGACAGTCGGTTCCTTCCAGGACCCCAGTGCCTGAAGGTCTACTACGCTACCCACGGAGATGGGAGAAGATTGGACCGTTTTGCAAACGTCCTGCGGCATGGAGCAGGTAAGAGGGGAGCCTGCGGGACTTGGTTCGACAGCAGGCTCTCCAGGGGAGATCTTAAGGGGGGTAGCCTGAGTATGCGCTGCATTGGCACCATGGTCACTATGTCTGATGGACAGGATGGCCTGAAATGTTCCCCCCCCCATCACTTGATCCCCCTACCTATCTATGTATGTTTGCTAGCTACCTGCTGCTCGCTGGTTGAAGGTATTTAAAAAAAAAAAAAAAAAAAGATCTGTCTCTAGGCTAAAGGGACTCCTTAGGGGCCTGTTTTAAGCCTTACCTAGCCGGGATTTAAATCTGCCGCCTGATGCGTCCTCCAGCCTGCATTCCTGGGCTCCAGAGTGCGTCTCCTCCTGGGCTCTCCTCCCCCGACAGTCGCGCGGGGGGGGGGGGCAGGGAGCGTGACTGCAGTGTAGAGTGGGCGTGCCTTCAATTGCTGTTATACACAGCAGGCGCGATCTTAGCTCAGTTCAAAGCTGAGCTGGAAGAGAGAGGACGCAGAGCTGGCAGCACAGTGACTCCCGGTGGCGAGAAGGGGTACTACATGCTGGAGTCAGCTCCAATACTTTTTGTTAAGCCAAAAATCCCCTTGGCAACAGGTTGAATGCTGGCAAACATGTTGGGGGTGGGGCTGTATGTTGTGAAAAACAATAATATTATAAAGGAAAACATACTGAGCCCCACCGTTTTTGGGCATTAGTGATCCTATTGTCCCCTAAACCTTATTTTTTTGTACTCCTGGCTATAACAGTCTGTTGTTGTAGGCGGAGTCCCTCGGTTTTGTATTTTGGCTTCCAAAGGTTCAGGATCAAAACACAAAAAAAAAAAGGCAAAGACAAAGGGGTTCCTCCTCTGGTTCTGATGATATGCCAATACTTTCCCCACAGGTTATTCCTAGATCCCCATCGCCAAAAGGTGTATCCTCGAATGCTAAGGAGATTCCCCCTTCCGGAGGAATTAGAATTTCAGGAGGATCGGTTGGACCAGAACCTAGAGGAAGGATCTACCACTGAAGAATCGTTTTCAGCCTCCCAGACGGAGAGTCTGTGGGTCCAGTCTTTGACAGACATGGTCCGCTCAGCATTTAATTTGCCATTTCCAGAGCCTCAGGTTCCTGCGGTATCCTCTTTGGGTTCTTTTAAAGCGCCTTTAAGCAACGCAGTTTTTCCGGTCCATCCTCTGTTAGAGGAATTGGTTTTTCCAGTATTGGGACGACCGGACAGAACTTTTTCTGCCGCCTAAAGCCTACGGCCACATCACCCTGAAAGCGCCCGATCTCGTCTGATCTCGGAGGCTAAGCAGGGTCGGGCCTGGTTAGTGCCTGGATGGGAGACCGCCTGGAAGGTTTTCTGTTATTTACCCTATGGAAGAGAAATTTTTCTAAGAAATGGGTGCTCCCAACTGTGGACGCAGCCATCTCATGTGTGAATAAATCATTAACTGGCCCGGGGAAAAACATACAAATGTTTAAGGTCTCGGTCGATAAACGTTTAGAGACACTTTTTCAAGCATCCTTTGCTACGGCAGGAGCAGTGGTACAGCCAGCAGTGGCTGCAATTGGAGTTTGTCAGGCGTTAAAGGACCAGACAAAACAGATACTTAAAGACATCCCTGCCCAATAGGCAGAGGAGTTATTGGATATTCCCAGAGCTCTGTGCTTTGCGGTAGAGGCTATAAAAGACTCCATCCAGCAGGCGTCTCGTTTGTCACTATTTTTAGTGCATATGAGAAGGCTCTTATGGTTGAAGAACTGGGCGGCCGAGCCCCATGCAAAAGACTACTGGCAGGTTTTCCCTTCCATGGAAAGATCTGGATAAATACATTCAGACTGTTTCAAGTGGCAAAAGTACCCCTTTTACCAGTCAAAAGAAGTTCCGGGGTCCTGCGTTTAAAAGGCAGCTCCTCCCTGTTCCGGGGCCCTCAAATTCCAGGCAGTATCGGGCCTCCTGCGCGATCAAACTTTTAACAATGGATCGCAAGGACAGGCCTCTGGGGGCAAGAGGCCATGGTATCGATCCTTGACAGAGGGGGTCCGATCATCTGTGGCCACAGGCTACAGATTAGAATTTCTAAGGTTCCTCCACAAGGAAGGCCTCAATGCGGGCGGCATTGGACATCTGCTTACCAGGGCATAATGGTAGAGGTACCAGCCCAAGAACAGGGGCTAGGTTTCTATTCCAATCTGTTTGTCATACCAAAGCCCATCGGCGATGTCAGACCAATTTTGGACCTAAAGGTTTAAATGCTGACCTAAGGGTTCGCTCTTTCCGGATGGAATCCGTTCGGTCAGCAGCCGCCACACTCCAGAAGGACGACTTTCTGGCTTCTATAGACATAAAGGATGGTTACCTTCATGTACCAATCTTTCAGCCACATCAAAGATTTTTTTACGCTTCACAGTGATACAGCGTCACTTCCAATTCGTGGCGCTCCCCTTCGGGCTGGCTACGGCCCCCGGGTATTCACGAAGGTCCTAGCTCCAATTCTAGTCAATCTAAGGATCCAAGGGGTCTCGGTCCTAGCATACCTGGACGACCTCTTAATCATAGATCACTCGCTTCCTTGGCTGGAATGCGCAGTAGCCCTCATGGTTCAGTACCTCGAGAGGTTCGGCTGGGTCCTAAACCGGGGAAAAATCAGCATTTCAACCTACAAAGCAGTTGGAATATCTCGGCATGAGATTAGACACAGAACACGGTCAGGATGGCCGAGCGGTCTAAGGCGCTGCGTTCAGGTCGCAGTCTCGGCTGGAGGCATGGGTTCAGATCCCACTTCTGACACCACAAAAGGTGTTCCTGCCCCTGGTAAAGGTCGAGACTATCAAAAAATTGATTCAGTTGGTTCTAAGCAAAAGAGAACCAACTATTCGCCTATGTATGCGATTACTAGGCAAACTAATGGCCATGTTCGAGGCGGTACCGCACGCTTCCACACTCGCGTCCTACAGACAGCAATTCTAGCAGCTTGGAGCAAGGGAGCAAAGGCCTTGGAGTTTCCTTTGACGCCGTCATTAAAGGTCCGGCAGAAGTCTATGCTGATGGTTAGACCCTCAGAACTTTCTGAAGGGGAGTCTTTCTGCCCAGTGGTCTGGAAGGCTGGACAGCGGTCTTGAACGGGTTCACTCGCCAAGGAACTTGGGCAGAGGCGGAGAGGCAGCTGCCCGTCAATGTCTGGGAGGTCAGAGCGGCTCGGCTAGCCCTCCTGGCATAGACATCCAGATTACAGGGGTCCTCGGTGAAAATTCATTCAGACAATGCCACAGCTGTGGCATATATGTGAACCACCAAGGGGGAACCAAGAGTCAAGCCACTCAGAGAGAGATGAGCTTGGTTTTTCGGTGGGCAGAGGTTTATGTACCCTGCATATCGGCGATATTCATTCCCGGGGTGGACAACCTGCAGGCGGACTTCCTAAAGTCGCCAAACCCTGTCGCCGGGAGAGTGGTCTCTGCATCCACAGGTCTTTCAGACAATCTCCCAGAAGTGGGGAGTGCCAGACGTGGACGTCATGGCATCAGGATTCAACAAGAAGCTTCACAGGTTCATGTCTCGAACGAGGGACCCTATGGCCTGCGGAACCGATGCGTTGGTTTGCCCTTGGCATCAATCATAACTTCTATATGCATTTCCCCCGCTGCAGTTACTACCCCGCCTGTTGCGCAGGATCATAGCACAGGCCGGTTATCCTGGTAGCCCCAGCTTGGTACCGGAGGGCATGGTACTCACTAGTCCTGAAATTGGCAGCGGGAGGCCCTTGGACTCTTCCTCTATGGCCAGACCTACTCTCACAAGGCCCGATCCTCCACCCTGCATTACGGCATCTAAAATTGACGGCCTGGCGGCTGAATCCCTGATTCTCAGGGGTAGAGGTCTGTCTAGGCAGGTAATCCCTACCCTCATTAAGGCTAGAAAGCCGGCCTCCAGGGTAATTTGTTACAGGGTTTGGAGGGCCTACGTAGGCTGGTGTGAGTCTAAGAGATGGTTTTCCCGCAAGTATACCATTGATAGAGTATTACGTTTTCTCCAGCTAGGAGTGGATAAAGGCCTGGCATTAAGCACGATCTAGGGACAGATTTCAGCCTTATCAGTGTGGTTTCAGAGGCCGCTGGCCGCCCACTCGCTGGTTAAGATCTTCGTACAGGGAGTCTTACGGGTTAATCCTCCGGTCAAATCACCACTTTGTCCATGGGACTTAAATCTTGTTCTGTCAACTCTACAGAAACAACCCTTTGAGCCGTTGGCTGAGGTACCTTTGGTTTTACTGACTAGAAAGTCGGTATTTCTGATCGCCATAGTTTCGGCCAGGAGAGTATCGGAATTGGCAGCCTTATTTTGTAAGGAACCATATCTCATTTTACATAAGGATAGGGCGGGTTTCCGTCCTCATCCTTCCTTTCTACCAAAGGTTATATCCAGTTTCCACTTAAACCAGGATGTGGTACTTCCATCCTTCTTTCCAAAACCAACCTCTAGAAAGGAGGGGTTGCTGCATACGTTGGATATTGTCAGGGCCATAAAGGCCTATCTTAAAGCTACAGAGAAGGTTCGGAAAACAGATGTGGTGTTCGTTTTACCGGAAGGGCCCAAGATGGGTCAGGCAGCTGCTTGATCCACCATCGCAAGATGGATTAAACAATTAATCGTTCAGGCCTGCGGTTTGAAGAGGTTGCCTCCTCCTTTGTCGGTAAAGGCCCATTCTACCAGGGCCATGGGCACCTCCTGGGCAGCACATCATCAGATCTCTATGGCTCGAATATGCAAGGCAGCAACGTGGTCGTCAGTCCACATGTTTACAAAATTTTTATCAATTGGACGTAAGAAGGAATGCAGATACAGCCTTTGGGCAGGCAGTACTACAGGCCGCGATTCAAGCTCCTCAGGATCTGAGGGGGCTCCCTTGATTTAGATTTGAGATTTACATTTCTTGTCTAAGTTGGATTTATTAGTATTTGAGTATACCGCTAAATTAAATCCTTTTTTGGAAGATGTCTCCCTCCCCTCATTAAAGCACTGCTTTCGGACATCCCATATAGTAATGAATATGCTGCTCTGTGTCCCGTGATGTACGAGAAAGAAAAAGAGATTTTTTAATACAGCTTACCTGTAAAATCTTTTTCTTGGAGTACATCACGGGACACAGAGCTCCCACCCCTCTTTTGGGGAACATTTTTGGGAGGCATACTGCTTGCTACAAAACTGAGGTACTTCCTCTATGGGAGGGGGTTATATAGGGAGGGGACTTCCTGTTTGAGATTGCCAGTGTCTACACCTGAAGGTACTCCATATAACCCATATAGTAATGAATATGCTGCTCTGTGTCCCGTGATGTACTCCAAGAAAAAGATTTTACAGGTAAGCTGTATTAAAAAATCTCTTTTTTTTTCGTTTTTTTTTGTTCCGTTTCGTATGGTCCCGTCTGTTCGTTTCCGTTCGTTTTTCGTAAGACGCCCGTTTTCCCGTTCGTTTGTCGTACAACGTGATTTTTTCGTATTACGATCGTTTCGTATTGGGCTTAACAATACTATTGTTAAGCCCCATACACTTGGTCAGACAATTTTAACAACAAACATAAAAACGATCGTTTTCCGATCGTTCTCAGAAAATTTGTTCGTTTTTAAACTGCATCAGAAAACCATTTTTGGGTTCAGAAGTCTGGCCAACTGATCTCCCTTCAGATGAAAATCCACAGAAAAGTTTTAGGCTTTACTGTACAAGTGTACTCACTATTCTGCACAAAAGAGAAGCTGCTTTCAGTCACTGAGGCTGGCCATACATGTTCAATTTTCTTGTACAATTTTCTTTTAGATTTACCAAAAACCATATATGAGGTCAAACTAAACAACACTTTCAATTGTATGCAATCAGGCAGGCCCTTGCACTACATAGTTGAAGGTAAATCTAAAGAAAATTGCACAGAAAATTGTATCATGTATGGCCAGCCTAACTCTCTGGCCATTCAAAAAAACCATAAACAAAATATTTGCATTTGAACACGTTTCTTTTGTTATTTTCGTATGTTGATATGACACCTATAACAAAAAATTTGCCTTCAGCATTTTGAATACACAGAAAACAGAAAAAGGAATTCATTCAATATACATAATGAAATTATTTTGTTATAGATGTCATTGAACAATGAACATACAACTGAAAACGAACACAAAACGGATTCAAACAAAATACACAATGCAAACCTCTTGATACAGATTTCATTTTCGTTATTTTGCCATTTTTGTTTTGTCGTTTTTTCCCGTCGGATCGTTCGTTCGTATTTACGGTCGTTCGTTATGCGGCTCATCCGTTATCCCGTCGTTTTCGTATTTTGGTGCTTTACCGTTTTCGTTTGTACACATTATCCCGTGGGTACGAAAATGAACATTTTCGTACGAAAATAACATTTGTACGAACTAGAATGCACATATCTACTGCTGAGAAAACCGGTCTGATTCTTACCTGCAGGGTAGAAAAACCGTGCATGCTCGATAACACTTCGACGCATGCACGGTAGCATACAACGTTAGTCTGGGGTGTAGCAAGATGGCGGCAACGGAATTGAATGTGACGAGACACCAGCTCCATGTAGTCAATGACGATGATGTCACCGCGTTCTTGCCATTCAAAAGGACGACAAGCTTTTGTGTGGCTGTGTGTATACACGGCTTTTCAATCTCATGGGGAAACCCAACGTTTTTTTTCCCGACGGGATTCCCGGTCGTGTGTACAGGGCTTAAGACTTCAGTTGGGATTTAATGTACACAAATATGTTCATTCACGTATACAGGTGACTTGGTGCAAGGCAGGTTTTTTTTTATAATTCTGTCAGACACTGCAATCTGATTCTACTAAAACTAAAGTGTTTAATATTTCGATTATATTGAGCTGTTTTTCCTGTGCCTTGCTCAAGAGAATATTTTTTTTTTCCCTAAATTGTGATTGGTGTCCCTCTGAATTCTGGAATGTCTAATATTGTATAATTTTATGTTTCATCCATGTTCTATTGAATGTGATGTAATGTTAGTGCCCCACATAGAAGAAAAAACAAGGCTGCAGTTTATTACAACAGCACCAAGTCCTCACACTGCACAGCATCTAGTGGCTCAGAGGAATCGATTGGGTACATTACCACTTAGCATAGAGTCAGTGTGACTGCACATAAGGTCAAGGGGAACACCATGTTTACTGTCAGCCTCCTACATTAATGGGAGAAGGACAGGTCGGCTCTCCTTAGAATTGATTATCTTTCAGCCATGGGTCTTTCTGCCAGATACTAATTGGGCTTCCTGCTTTTCATTTATTGGGATAGACAAGATGTCAGACATTTGAAAGTGATGCCATCCTATTATAATTTATTAATGCATGTCCTGGTTAGGACACTAAACAATTCTAGAGGATTTCAGATGGCAACTTGCCACCTTATCTAGTTCTTCAACCATAACCAGTCAGCAGTTTTATAAAGGGTTGTTTCAGGGACTTTCTCTAAAAAAAAAAAAAAAATAGAATTAAAGAAAGCAAGTTTGATGTATTATCTGCAGTAGTCTGTCAAACAGATGATTTAACCAATGGCACTTCCTATACAGATATTTATATTATTAAACTGTAACTACATGTTATGAGGCTCCATAGAAAAAAAATAAAACATTAGGGCCCCCATCTTGCTAATCTCTATTTCAGATTCCTCTAGTGTTACAGAATACAAACTGCTTTCATAACAATTTTTTGGAAGTTTTCATATACACTTTTAACCATGATGTACGGTATTTGCCAAATGCTATTGGTACCTGCACACATTTTGGCCCCAGAGCAACTATATGGTGTGCTTTAGATATAGTTAGGCCCTATGTTTATGACTAGTTATAAGAAAATACATCATATCATAGTTTGATAACAGAAATAGGCATTATAGTTTGCCCTGTGAACACATCTAAACATCATCAAATTCTTGTCAAATTTGTTAATTAATGTTTGAATGTAATAGGTACAGTGGATGGTACATAAGTAGACATACTGTAGACATGCACTGACGTCAAATAGAGAGATCAAAGGTTGCAAAAATCAAGATCCGATACAGCACTCGCCGGAGGTGGTAAACATAAAGCTACTGTTAACAAAAATGTGAAATTACTGTAAAGTGCCAATCCCTGCAATCTGTGCACTAGAAAAGGGCCACTTGTGATAAACTGGTGTAGTTATAGACAAGAGTCCTCAATTGGGAACTATACCATTACCACACTATGACAAAAGGAAAGAGCTAAATAAATTTGGAAGAAAAGTTATAGTAGATGACCAGGGAAGAGAAAGAAAAGGAGGAAAAGTAGGGCAGGGAAGTGGGAGAAGGTGAAGTAAGTCCCAGAGGATGAAACAACTCCAAATATTTAGCTGCGAGGGTTGCGACGGGTGTTCTACCTAAGCAACAATGGCTCATCAAATCAGGGAGTAGGCAATGCTTTACCCAGGGATTCTATGTTTTTTTTCTTAAAGGGTTTGTAAAGGTTCGTCTTTCTTTTTCACTTTTATTGGTTCACTTACCTTTTCCTTCGATTTCCCTTCTAAATTTTTTTTTCTTTGTTTGAATTTCTTACCTGTTTCTCCTCAGTAAGCTTTCCACCATCATCCGAGCGGTGGAAAGTCAATCTGCCCCCAAAGAGTCCATTTCACAGAGGCTAGTTTTGTTACATAGTTCTGTATGCATCCTGCAGATATCTGTAATTGAAATGGGAAGTGTTGATCCAGTCTAAAGACTTCATTCATAGCTATCAATTTTACAGTAATTCAGAGTTTCACATGGGAAACTGAACAAATGGGATAGGGTTTTATTTACAGGGTAGATACTTTAGCCTAATTTAACCTTTGTCATTTATGATGTAGGCATAGCTTTGCTGCAGTGGATTCTTGTGACAATGACCTCATACAATAATTCAGAACTGTGGGCCAATATTGAGATTTAAAAGCGGGAAGGTCTGAAGACAGAGTGCATTGAGAATTTACCTTTTAGTTCTAGGGATGATCTCACCTCCATCAATACTCATCAGTATTGTTTTTGTTTGCCCACATGTTAGACTGCATTATATCATATTTGATGGGAGATAATTTTGCCTTCTTTATTTTTATCTTGTTTTGTATCTTATTAATGTCTGTTTCCTATAACAGGCCTTTTATGTTAAAGTGTATGTAAACCCTAACAATGAACTTCTCTTTTTTTCTCTCTTTTGGTCTTTTAAATATACCATTTGAATCATTTAGCCATATCTGTTCAGTAAGTGCAAAAAAAATTGTTGATCTGTTGGAAATTTGAGCTGTCCTGTGTGCACTCCCTGTGTTATCTCTAATACCCCCTACACACGAGAGGTTTTCCCAACAGGAAAACTGCGATGGAGCTTTGGTCGGGAATCCCGGCCATGTGTATGTATGCTCCATCGCAGTTTTTCTCATAGGAAAACTGGCAAAAAACGCTGGGCAAAAGTCTGCCGGTTTTCCCGGTGGGAAAAAAGAGAGCTGGTTCTCTTTTATTGTTCGGTGGTTTTTGGGCAGTTTTCCCGTCGAGAAACTGCGAGGAGCATACACACGGCCGGGATTCCTTGCCAAAAGCTCTCCTTGCAGTTTTCCCATCAGGAAAAAACAGCCATGTGTACGAGGCTTGAGAGCCATCCTTGTTTCTATTTTGAACTACAAAATGATTAGCCTTTATGTTGCAAAGATCTGAAAGTGGGAGTGGCTGAGTGGTTTGGCAAAAACAACAGGGAGGGCTGACAACACTCAAAGCTGTGAATGTTCAGCCCACAACAATACTTAGAGGAACTGCCGTCTGCTCACATATTTTGTAACAAAAACATCTTTGCCATTCTGAAGCTTCCCTCCAACTACTTTGCATATTATTTTATATATACTGTGATTCTGAATTTACCAAATATGCTGCAGAAATCTCACTCCACTGAGTGTGGATGCATCCATTTTAACTGTGGGCAGCTGAAGCTGCTGCCTGTTCACTTCCTGGATGTACACAGACTTACGGAGGCACACTTCCATCTTTGCAGCTCCCATTGGCTGTTTTACGACTTATCCTCTCCGTTCCTGGAAAACTCTCACAGGGAGTTAGAGAGAGAGAGAGCTGTGCATGATGTTGTAAGCCTAGGCTTTTTACCAGACAAGAAACAGGAAGTAGGCTGTATAAGGTATTTACTGGCAGAAAAAAAAGTGTTTTACTATCCAACAAGGGCAGAAGATTTAATAGATGAAAAAAAAAAAATATGAAATTCCGCTTTAAGAGTTGAGTGCATTTCAGGCAAGCCAACAGGTATTTCTTTCTTATCCATTGAGGGACATAGGAATTTATAAGCTGACAGGTTATACTGCCACCTTTAGGAGGTTTAGGACAGTGGCCAGCAGAACAATTGTAAGCAAGGCCCTGTAATGGCTGTGGGTTTGAGCGCTGATATCATTCACTGGGTGGAGCGATGTGCTCACCTTCTTTTCCACCATTCAGCTTGAAGGTGTCCCTGCCTCTAAGCCCCACATAGATCATTGGTCTCTGCTCTGCATGTAGATCATTGGTCTCCGGTCTGTGTTCACTGCCTGCCTACAGTGACCTGGTCACCTCTGGCTGCCTAAGACCCTAATGAGCACCACTTGTTTGTGAGTACCTGAGGCTTTGCCTCATATTGAGCCTAATTGCATTACCTCTACATGGAAAAACATTTCTCTGGTGAGACATCAAGAACATAATCCCACTGCTACAGGTGACACCTATAATCTAGAACCTGGGACCGTTGTTATAGGGGTTGCCTTCAGCTTAGTTGGATGATACTGGCCATTCAGTACCCAGAGACTAAGCAAACCCCTGCTGAGTTTGGTTCAAATGAACACAGCAGAGTGCGCAGACTAGTGCGAAGACTAGGTGTAGTGGATATTGACAATTTATTAAAACAACTACAGTTGGCAACTCCCATGGAAATAAATATACAAAGCTTATCGTCAAAGTCAGGAGGGAGTCTCATCCAGTCAAAGCATCAATGGGCTGTCTTAGCTGAACACATGTGATAGCAGGGGAAGACATCTCTAGTGACTGGGAAGACAGCAATAGGGAATCAAACTAAGTGCAGTAAGAAGGTAAAGTACAATAGCACAAGATAATAGCAACTCACTCAGGTAATTGCAAGAATCACATGTAAATGTGCTATATTAGTCCATTGCTGCAGTAGTTCCCGATCCAGGAGCTGTAAGCACAGTAGCAGTGTGTCTTGCCAGTTTTTTTTTGTTTTTTTTTATGTAAATACTTTAGTTTAGATTTCATGTGTACATATATATAAAAAAGAACAAAACACCAACCATCAGCAGAGGGTTAATTCCCCTGGTTCCAAAAAGTTGGAAGAGGCTAGTCATCGTAGAGATAAAAGATCTGTCTGTCACAATCCAGGCATTCACGTAAAAGAGTCTGTACCACTATGAAACACAGAGGAGAAAGAAAAAAGAGGGGGGGTTTAAAGGAAGGTAGTTTTTTTTATGGTTTCCCCACACCCTTCAAGTGGGACCATGCCTTCTGGAGTTGTATCCCATTCAGACCTAACATTCCCTTCGAGAATTCTGTATCCTTGAATTCGGTTGAACCTTTTGTGGTATTTAGTACTCTGCAGCATCCCCCATTGCAGAGGAAACCTTGGCCTATTAGCTTGCCGGCATGTCCCCATACCTGGTGCTTAAGTTTGGTTCTCTGGTCCTTGCCTTTTCAGGGTACCCTCTGTGAATCGGCTTTTTGAGTTGCAATCCATTGATTGTCACCCAGGTTTTGTAGGACGTTAACCTCTGGGAATGTTTGGAATTCCTCTTCATGACAGGACAGGTGGATTGTTTCCTATACTGGCTAATGATTTTTACTCTAAACTGCACCGACTTCCTAATTGACAAAGCATTGGCTCTTGGCTTTCCTCAATCAATAGCCTCCTCACCAAATAAAGAGGTTTGTGCACTTGAGTGCTCCTCATCACCCTAGAAATCATTTGGGCTTTGGGCTCCCTTGTATTGCTACCAGTCAGAACATGCTGGAATCCCACTGAAGGTACCCCATTTTGGGGTAGGGCACGCCTAGAGGCCCTTGTGGGACCTGATCATTTGGTGATTGGTCCTCCTTCTGTGGCTTATACTGCAGCCTCTTGAATAAGTGTCTCCAAATCCCTTCCTTGGTCATGCTTTTAATCAGGTGTATGTTCTTAGCAGTGTGGCTAGGGTCCCTGCCCCTCACTCAGTGACTATGGATGCTTTGTTTGATCTGGACAGGTCAGGATATTCTTAGAACCATATTCTGTGCTCAAAGTTAGGCAGGTCCAGCAGAATTCTCCTCTGTCAGACCCAGTGACACTGAATGTCAAGGTGGATAATTTCTTTTTTTCCGTGTCCCCTGTACTGCATTAGGTTTGCAATATACCTCTTCCCCTCCCCCCAGCACCCGTGTAGGGGTCCTTTTCATGGACCCTACCTTCTATCAATCAGGCTGAATTTAGGGTTGCCCTTGAGTTCTTTGCCAGTTTCAAAAGTCACTTATCCTTATGGAATAGTACACAGTGATGGTTCCCAAGTTCCTCAGATCTCTGAATTGAGATTGGTTGCATGACTGGGCAAAGTTTTTGACGATAAGCACAAACATCCTATTTTCTTATTTAAGGGGCTAAAAACAGAGAAATGTGCATGTATTGCACATGTTTTTTTGTTTTGTTTTATTATGCTTTGATATAAGCTGTATTCTATTGCTCTATGCCTGTGTAGGCTTTATAAATCAGAAAATTCTGCTTGCTGGGCTCTCATGAATCAGTTATAATTGATTAGTTATCTATTGCTAATATGTGTAGGAAGTCACCTATCAAAGAAGCACAAACAGATGGAGCACTTCTGACCCGGAGACCCTGAATATTGTGAAGAGAAATAAGAGAAACAAAATTTAAAAAAAATATACCATCCCTCCTATCCTGTAGGTTCCCTTTATATCCATGATGTGGAGCCTCGGTTCTACATTTCAGTGTGCACTCTGACACCTGCAAGTAAAACCAAAACATTTGCTTCATTGGTTGAGCCATAACAATGCTCTTTGATGGTACCTTGTTTACAAGACAGTAGTAATATGTCGGGGTGCGAAACAAAGAATCTACAGTATAGCTGAAGTATACAAAGCCCATTTTTTTTTTTTTTTTATATATAGAGATAGAGAAGGAGAGAGTTAATGGATTGCCCCTAACTTACTGTCCTGAAGACTAAACAGGAAGTGGGAGGTTGTTTTTCCAATTTGAGGGACAGTTATGAAAACAAGTGTTCCCATTGTACAATTCTATTTCTGTTCTGGTGGCGACTCAGTGTTTTGAATTTACCATCACTTTCATTTCTTGTGAAATTGACGATCAAGACAGAGACAGGAATACAAACCTGACAGTGATCATAATCTCTCACCACTTTATACAAATCTAAAAAATAAAGAAAGTGTTTGGCCCTTAGTTGTACTTTAAGCTGGACTTGTACAATAGTTCACAAAAGCAGAACGGTTCTGATTTTTATGGATGAAATGAAATATTTACTGTTTGGAAGGATCACACCAGATTGAGAGGGATAGGCGGTAAGGTTATAGCTATGGTGTAGACTTCACTACACTGGCTGCTGATACCACAGAGGAAGTGAATGTCATTGAGCAGTGAGAAGCTAGTTGAATGTTATTGATCCATGTTTAAAACGTTACTTAGGGATTTCCTGTTGCTCAGCTGTTCTTGACCTATGAATGTGGGAAATATAATCATATATACAGTAAGTAACCTTACACACACACACACACACAGGTTTATTTCTTTATATATACTGCACTGCTTGTCTTATGTCTGCTTTGATGAACAACATAATATTTTACAGACTGAGTTTAGCTTGAAATTAAAGATTTCAAGCTTATTATTAATATACAGGATTTATATAGCTCCAACAGTTTGTGCAGCTCTTTAAAAATGGGGGGGAGACAGTACAGTAACAGTAACAGAACAATTTAATACAGGAGAATTCAGAGGGCCTAGTATGTTGTAGCTTATAGATACATCTGTACATAAAGCAAGTAGTGTCAAGTTGAGCATCAACTGAAATGATTAGATTACAGTACATACAAGCTAAATTGTACTTTTAGTTTAGCTTTGGATAGAAAAGGGAAGCATTAGAACCCCATTAAGTTTGGCCATAGACATATTGAATTATGTTCGATTCCTGCTGAATCGGCTGCAATTCAAGCTGTGGGAGGACCTTAAGCAGCACCCAAATTTTGATTTAAAGATCATTAGCTGACACATACCGTACTTCCGATTGGGAGCTTTCCGATCATGTGACCGCTGTGACTGCCAATCAAATGATCGGAATAGCCACCTCCCAGCATTTGGAATTTTTTTAAAGGGCTAGGAGGTGGCGGTGGCAATAGGCTAAAGATGTATCACCCATCATACTAAACTTTTCCAAAATACTTTTTCATCATGGCACTACACTACCTATTATGGCAGCGTTTTGACCAAAATTACACATTCTTTTATTATGTTGGCAACAGAATAGAAGAAATGCCATTATATGATTGTTTTCCTTAAACATGGCCTTTTCTTTTCAGGAAGTGTGTGAAGGAATGGGAGGAGCCTCATGACAGCGTTCTCTACTGCATGCAGAGTGATGGGAATAACATGATAGCCACTGGATCTTCTTACTATGGAGTTGTGAGATTGTGGGACAAGAGAATGAACCAATGTTTACAGGTATGGTTAGAGGTCTGTGCTAGCCATAGCAACCTATATACTTGTTGATTGGGTGAATGTGGTGATTGACTTCCATCATTCAATCATGTGCCAGCAAAAAAAAAAAAATCTACCTGATTAGGTATTCTTTACAAAGTGAAGCTTCAAAACATTCACTAAGCAACTGCTCTTGCAAAGTTTACAGTCCATTTGCCTTTAGTTTATCAACCCCCACTGTGTTTTATTCATGCATGTTATCACCATAATTCTGTACTTTATGCAATCTATAATGCAGTTAATTAAAATTCTTGTATTTTCAAATAGTTCAATACAGGGAGAAATACTGCGGTTGGTGGGTGGGGCTGGTGAGCTTCCTTTCTTTTAAAGCGGATCTTCACCCTCAAAACAAAATTCTCTCCTATCCACCCCCCTGCACAAGCAATTCAAACAGGGTTGGGGTTCTTAGGGGCAAAGGTAAGGTGAAGTCGGTAACAAGGTGAGTATTACCAAAATTCAATCCAAAGGATTACATGTGTTCCAAAATGGAGCCAACTGACATGTTTCAACCCAGTGTACAAAAAGTTTTCAATCCCTAGTTACAGGCGAAGGCCCAGATTCAGAGAGAATTGGATTCTCGTAGCGTATCAGAAATATACCTGGCTCTACGTGGAATCCAGGTAGATTTTGTCGCAATCCATCTAGACGAGTAGGGGGCGTGAAGGATTTAAAATAGGCGCGTTCCCGCGGCGATCGAACTGCGCATGCTCCGTTCGCAAATTTCCCGCCGTGCATTGCGCGAAATCACGTCGTTACGTCATTCGTTGTTTGAGTAGCGTCGTTTACGGACATTTCTATTCCCGAACGAGTTACGCAAAAAAAAATAAAAAAATGTAAATTCGACGCGGGAACGACGGCCATACTTAACATGGGCTACGCACCGTTAGACCAGCAAAAAGCTGGTCTAACAGTACGTAAAAAAAAACAGACGTAAGCGATTGCGAAGACCGCTCGTATCTTCGTGGATCGCCGTAAAAACTCATTTGCATATCCCGCCGCATGAAAACGACGCAAACTCCTCCCAGCGGCCGCAGAAATATCGCAGCGTAGATCCGAAGGCTTACGAAGACGTAAGCCTCTCGGATCGAAGCCCGAAGCCGCCGTATCATGGTTTGAGGATTCAAACTAGTGATACGGCGCGCAAAATTTGAAATTACTCCTGTCTAACACCAGTTAGACAGGCGTAATTGCTTTATGAATCTGGGCCGAAGAGTTTATAATTAAATATTACATAATTTGTGACATTACATTTGCTGTGTACCCCATTTGCTGTACAGCTTGGCGCTTACAGTGGGGTGTACAACACATCGCCTTAGAACTCGCATTGGAGAGAATTTTTGCAATTTGGGCAATCTGCAAGCCAAAAAGATATAAAATGTTTCACAACATTTTAGGGAAGTCAATGGTGGTGAAACCACTGCTTTAGATTTTGTGGTATAGATAGGGTATTGGTGTCACCTACATAGTTACATAGTTACATAGTTACATAGTTAGTCAGGTTGAAAAAAGACACAAGTCCATCCAGTTCAACCATAAAAAATAAAAAAAATAAAACAAAGTAAAACACAGTACATCCTCCCATACACCCAACTCCATACCCACAGTTGATCCAGAGGAAGGCAAAAAACCCCAGCAGAGCGATGATCCAATTTGCTACCGGAGGGGAAAAAATTCCTTCCTGATCCCCCGAAAGGCAATCGGATTTACCCCGGATCAACTTTACCTACAAAACTTAGTACTCAGTTATATTATGTGCATTTAGGAAAGAATCCAGGCCTCTCTTAAAGCAATCTACTGAGCTGGCCAGAACCACCTCTGGAGGGAGTCTGTTCCACATTTTCACAGCTCTTACTGTGAAGAAACCTTTCCGTATTTGGAGGTGAAATCTCTTTTCCTCCAGACATAAAGAGTGCCCCCTTGTCCTCAGTGTTGACCTTAAAGTGAATAACTCAACACCAAGTTCACTATATGGACCTCTTATGTATTTGTACATGTTGATCATATCCCCCCTTATTCTCCTCTTCTCAAGAGTGAATACATTCAGTTCCTCTAATCTTTCCTCATAGCTGAGCTCCTCCATGCCTCTTATCAGTTTGGTTGCCCTTCTCTCCACTTTCTCCAGTTCTCCGATATCCTTTTTGAGAACTGGTGCCCAAAACTGGACTGCATATTCCAGATGAGGTCTTACTAATGATTTGTACAGGGGCTTAGAGAGGGGACACACAGGAATCAGTTGTTTCCTAATTACACTGCAAAACAGCCTATCGCTGCGCTAAAATGCAGACATGCTGCATTTGATCGCAGCACACTGGCCCGGATCGTGCTGCAATGTCGGGCATGGCAGGGCAGCGATGGCTATAGACAGTACTTGCCTTGTATGCTATGCTGGACAAACTATGATGAAGGCCCTGGTGGACTCAAACTTGTCAATTGGCTTCATTTTGGAACACATTTACTGCTTTTGATTGAATAAAGATTGATTGTATTAATACTCACCTTGTAGTCAACATTCAACTTACCTTGGAGGACTTTTGTGTGCAGATTGGAGACCACTTGTCAGGCACGATGAGTGAAGAGTGCTCTAGATGATTTTATACCTGCAATTGGGTTGTAGTGCCAGCACTTTACTTGATCTCCTTTAGTAAGTCTGCAGTCTCTGACAATCTCTTGTAGTACATCTGCAGTCTCCAACCATCTCCTGTATCATGTCTGCAGTCTCTTACCCTCTCCTGTATCATGTCTGCAGTCTCTGACCCTCTCCTGTATCATGTCTGCTGTCTCTGACCATATCCTGTAGTATGCTTGCGATCTCTGATCATATCCTGAGGCTGACCTGAATCATGCCTGCAGTTTCTCACCATTTCCCATTGTACATCTGCAGTCACTGACCCTCTCTTGTATCATGTCTGCAGTCTCGGACCATCTCCTGTAACATGCCTGCAGTCTCTGACCATATCCTGCAGTAAATCTGCAGTCTCTGACCATTTCTCCTTTAGTATGCTTTCAGTCTCTGACCACCTTCTGTAGTATGTCTGTAATCCTTTGTGTCTTAAAGTAGACCTTTCACCATGAAGGCCTCTTTCACACGTTGCAGTCCCTACCACCCCTTTATAAAGCGATCCATGATGGATTGCTTTGCAGAGGCAGTTTGCAGGCATTTTGGAGGCAATACTGCTGGCTCCAGAACGTCTGTCTTTTTTTCCCCCAGTCAAATAGAAATTTTACATAGATGTATTGTGGCTGCAGTGCGGTCCTATTGGTTTTAATGGACAAGTTGGACAGGCAGTGACACCTGTTTAACTTGACATGTCTAGTTAAAATTGCTGTATTGTGAAGATAAACATTGAGGGTACAGCAATATGTACTCACCCAGGCAAGTGATGTGTTCATTTGAAGGGGAGGTTCTGTTTAATCATCTTCTTTAAGCCGCACCCACTCCCACTGTTGGATGCAATCTGGTAATGCCCATTGCTCTTTGTGGCAGCATGCATGGCAGAACTTGTTTTTCAACTGTATCCCAGCATGGGTGATATTTTGCCATGCTGTATTGACTTTTTAAGTGTAAACCAGGCCAATTACTTCTTAGGGGTATTGTCACTGTTTACATATCGTGTTAACATTCTGTTTAAATATTGACTGTCTTAGTTTTTAATAGGAGTTCTGTAGTTTTTCAGGCTGTCAGTAAAAAATGTGCTCTGTCAGTAAATGTTTCATGTTTTGTCTGTAAAAACATTTGCCGAGGGTTGGCAACACTATTTCCAGTGTGCACATTCCGCAATGTACAGACACATGCAGCCTCCACCCTGGGAGTCTACAGCGTCCTGCCTAATCAGGAGCAGCAGAATCAGAGATGGACAGCGCAAAGGGCTAATGGGAGTGATGGCCTGGCTCAGATAGCAGGGTAGCTGAAGCATGTGTTGGCGGAGCAAAGGGAAAGACTCTGGAGTGCTGCTGTGCCTGGCCGGGGCTGCGCTGACTTGTGTGGGTTGAACTGGTAGTGGGAAAGATAGGTGACAGTGGAGGAGAGAGAGGTGCTTACTGCCTCTTGACACCCGACAATGAGCTGCACCAGAAGGACAAAATTTGTCTAAGTCTTACTTGTCCTGTATGACTTCTCTATTCCTGGCCGGTCCATCTACTGCAGGAGGCATGACTAGTCATTTTCTCCTAGTAGCCCATCATCTGGGATGCTGCTCACATTGGGCTCCGTTTTTACCTGTACTCAGTTAACCTTCATTGCTGTGTGTGCTCTGCTCATTGCTAATAACAAGCTTTAGGAGTTTTTTGTCTGTTGGTGGGTCCCCCCACCTCCCCAGTCCATGGTGTGCTGACAGTCAGGAGAAGATATGTTGTAATCTTTAGCAACCAAACAATGAGCATTTTTATTGTGCAATAAGCTCTAGTAACCAATCAGTGAGTGTTAATGAGTAACCTCTAGAAACCAATAAGCAGTAAGGATGATCAGTAACCTCTAGCAACCAATCAGTGAGCCTGGACCAGTTCTTTGTTTAAAAAAGGTGGGAGGGGGGGGGGGACCCAAGAAAGTGAAAAAAATCGGAAGGCAGGATAAAGATCTGCTTTAATGCATTAAGAATTAAAGGAGTATATCTGCATATACATATATAAATGCAGAGGCATCTGATCACACACGTTTGCCTCCCATTAGAGCTAAAATATGTCAAGCGCATCCTTCATCCATGGAGGTCCAGAGGATGACCCAGAATGTAAAGGATGGATCTGGAATGCCCCATAGGCACATTGATTTGTAGGGGGCACAAAGAAGCCTGCTCTACCCCATAAAACCTGCTGTTCATTCATTACCTCTAAGACAGATGAATACAAAACATATTTATTTTAACCAAAAGCATGTTTTCTTATCACTGCATATATATTTTTTATTTCAGTCTTTCTCTCTGTCATCTCCAACAAGCAGCCCAGTGTATAGCCTCCGATTTACTACGTCCCGCTTGTATGCTGCTTTGGCGACCACACTTCAAGTTTTGGACTTCACTGTTTCCAGCCCGCAGTTCGCATCCATGTAGATGTCAGTGTATACCTCAAAACTGGGACTTGTGTATGATATACAAGGCATCTCTTCCATGTAAAAGAAGCCACAAAACATTCTACAGGTCACAACATCAAAGACATCTTTTGTATCGTAAAAGTCACCATATGCTTGCAAAAAATAAATTTAAAGTTATTTTCCAATGTAATAGGTTATGGTAAATTCTAAATGCGTACATAAATATGTGTAAGGGTTTTCTATCTATAGGAGCTGAAATTAAGATTAGATTTCAGATGTGTTTCATATATTTTTTTAAATACTGTATATTCACTACACTTGCCAATACACATTAATATCAGGAACTCGTCACAATTTTACATTGAAGCTCAACTAAACTTTAGGTTTAAATCGGGTAAATGCATTCCAGGAGCATCACAACAAAGGTTGAGTATAAATGGCTTGTCCTCTTCTAATATACTGTAGAGAAGGGCCCTCTCTGTGCGGAAGCAGGGATCTTTCTGCAGAGGTCCGACACCACCCCCCCCCCCCCTCCTAGTCAGACCCATAGCTTAGCAAACAGCAAAACTTATGTTACCTGCTGATTGCTTTTTTAGCTCTGATCAGTAGTGTGTCAGACCTCTTCAGAGGCACCACTGCTTCCACACAGAGAAAAAGCAACAATCATTTTCCACAACATTCTGTCAGGGGACAGTTTTTTCTACTGAAGCTGTGATTTCTTTCTAAAGACAATAAACTGTAAGGCTGGCCATATATTATACAATTTTCTTATTTAATTTCCTTTAGATTTACCTTTAACTATGTAGTGCAGGAGCCTGCCTGATTACATACAAATTGAAAGTGTTTAGGTTGGACCTCATATTATATGGTTTTGGTAAATCTAAAAGGAAACTTGTACAAGAAAATGTTATAATGTATGGCCAGACTAAGACTTTGATGTTAAACTGTAATTCAACTGACTTTTTAAGATTAGGGATGCTGGTCTGTCCAGATTTTAATAAATAAAATTGCATTATGACAACATACAGAAATAAATTTAGCTAATGCGTGACCACAAATAAACATGAGGCGGAGACGTTTGTTTCACTGTGTATGCTTAATGATCACTGTCAAAAAAGTCTTAAACTGGAACTCCAGCAAAATATTTTCTTTTTACTTTTGTAAAGGAGGATAAAATGATTAGTACCTCTGTCAGGTTTTATTGTTCTCTGTGTCCATTTTGGGAACATTTTGACTCACTTTTTAGGTGGTCACCAGGACAGGACACAACAGACAATTTCTCCAACAAGCAAAACTAAAATACAACAGTTGTTTGCTACCATAAAATACACTTACCTGCTTGTTTTTAGCATGCCCAGTTCAAATTACAGCAGCCAGCCTGATCCCTGTGTGCAAGAATGATGGCCAACTGCACATGCGCATCCCACGCCGGCCAATGAAGATGGCCAAACACACAGGAGAAGGTGCCAGCGAGGACAACAGGACTGATGGAGGAAAGGGGAGTATAAAATGCCTTTAGTTCTGCTTTAATAAATGACATAGGTTCCAACCCTTCATCACTCCAAACCAAAAACAGGAAAAAAGTGTTAGTAGGAATTTCACTTTAATCCAATCAATAATCATCTTGTATATTACACTGTAAAAATCCCACGGGGGAGATTTACTAAAACTAGAGCACACAGAATCTGGTGCAGCTGTGCATAGTAACCAGTTTCTAGGTTATATTGTCAAAGCTTATGCCTAGTACACACGATCTAAAAATCGGATGAAGAATACTGCTTCGAAAGTACGATATTCTAATCGTTCGTACACAGCTTTCGAGAGCTGAGAAATAATACCGCTCTAAAAACTGCTGATCCCTTGGCCTTTGCTTCCGTTCCACTAAACCAAAAAGGTGCTGGCTATGCACAGGTGCATTGGATAGAAGAAGATCCTGGACTGCCGCACTCCTTAAAACAATGTCTTTATTGTACAAATCAAGTCCAAAGCGATGCAGTCAAAATGAAGTGAACAGGATAAAAGTTGGCTGACATGTTTCACATCATGTGATGCTTACTCGTAGCTTTTGAGAGCTTTTTCTTGTACAGTACTAGATTGTAAGTTTTGTTTATTCAATACAGTATTTGTCCGAAAAAAATCGGAGAAGCAAAACCATGCATGCTCGGAAACAAAAGAATACATTACAATACAGTTCAACACAATACATCACTTCAGAAGTTGTATTTTGTCGTACAACAATTTTTGGAAGTTGAGTAACTTCTTAATTTTGTTAGATATTCTCATTGTGTGTACAGGGCTTTAGCTGAACAAGCTGAAGTTAGAAGCTGATTGGTTATTATGCACAGCTGCACCAGATTCTGTGTCCACCAGTTTTAATAAATCTTTCCCAATTATTTCCCAATCTTTCCCCATAGAGGTCAAAGTGACAGGGTCTCTGCAAAGCCCCCCCCCCCCAACCTAGGTATACTTGATTACCTTAGTGCTGATGACGCTACCATGTGACCTTCTTCCCTGGGACAGTGCTCAGCTTAGCAGCCAATCGCTAGACCCAAGGGCGGGATGTCACAACTCTATCTGGTTGCCAACATCGATGACTTTAGTACTGGCTGAGATAGAGGAATGAGCAACACTGTACGGCAGGTAAAGTGAATATAAGAAGGTTGGGGGGGGGGGAACTCTTGCAAAGACATTGTCACTTTTGCCCTGCATGGGGGGTGACTTTTTAATCTATCTATACGATCAGAACTATTATAAAATACATGCACATAAATGGTTTTCTTTACATGTTGCAACTTTTTACGAATATATTTATATTCTATCTTTTCATGGACTGTATATTTTCCAGAAAAAATCTATAATTTATAGCAGGATTTACCTATTTTCATATGCTTGAAAAAAGAAGTGGCCTTGCACAAAAAGATGCATGCCTTTTTTTTTTTAACATACAATACTTTGGCTATATCATTTAAAAATGAAATCACATGTATGTAAATCTTATACATATTTTGGGAAAGCAGTTTGCCCGGAGGTGTGGAAGATAGCCAGCTAAATGTACAAAGCAGAAAAATAATATTTATGCTATTTTATAGGATATGAAAACCGATTAGAAAGGTTCAGTAAAGCAGAGCAGCAATACAATTCTGTACAGAGTTGCAGTTTAAAGTTGAATTATGGGAAAATAGCTAAATACCCAGTTGAGACACATGTATGGAGCTGTGTAAACTACCAATTGGTTTATACACTCAGTCCCCGAGCTACAAACATCCAACTTACATACGACTCATATTTACAAATAGAGGGAGACAACAGGAAGTGAAAGGAAATCTACCCCTAGAATGGGAAATTCATCCCTGTAAGGCCTCGTACACACGAGCAGACAGATTTGTTCAAATCTGTCTGTCCGACAGATTTGAACAAATCTGTCTGCTGGGATTTTGGTTTGCTCGCGTGTACACACAAGCAAACCAAAATCCCCGCCAGCAGACGGCGCGCTGACGTGGCGGTGACGTTGACGCCGCCACGTCACCGCACCAGGAAGTAAAACACTTCCGCGCATGCGCCGAATCCATTCGGCGGCGGTGCGGGACGACATGTCTGCTGGTAAGTGTACTAACCAGCAGACATGTCGGGCAGACGGATTCCCACCCGATAGATTTCAAAGCATGCTTTGAAATCTGTCGGGTGGCCAAATCCGTCGGCTCGGCCGTACACACGATCGAATCTGTCTGCTGAGACGGTCCAGCAGACCAATTCCAGCGGACAGATTTGATCGTGTGTACGAGGCCTAAGAGTTATCAAGGGAAAAGGGAGTCTCCACTGAAGCTTTGTCACCAATTCACAATGACCCAACATTTTTATCTTGTTTGTACTTCTGTCCATTTAATCATAAGAGTAACACATGACAGCTAGACTGATGACCCAACTTTTCTATAGGCTGGGTTCACACTTATGCAAACTGGATGCAGTTTTTGGATTGCACAAGGGTTCTGTGCACCTTTTTGGCTCTGTTTCAGGTTTGAACTCAGGCAAGATTTCAGGCCTGATTCGTCCCTGAAACAGAGACCAGGGACGCCTTGGACCCCTGCTGCAAGCCGCAGCCGAAGACAGTGAGAACCCAGCCTTACTGCTGTTAGGCAATAGAGCTAGGTCACCTCTCTGCCCCAGCCTGTGATTAAACAGAAGCTGACCCATGAGGCTCATACTCATTCTGTCTGCATTTTCTTTAAAGTGGTTGTAAACCCACTTTTTTTACTTTTACCTACAGGTAAGCCTATCATAAGGCTTACCTGTAGGTATAAAGATTGCAGCGGCCCATGCGCAGGGGATATCCACGGCGAAAGGACCGGCAGCCGCCGACCCACTGCCGCTCCAGTCAATCACAGCGCTGGAGCGGCGATACCCGGAAGACAGGTAAGTGTTCTTCACCTCGTTCCGAGGTAAGTATTTCATAATCAGCTAGTATGCGGTGCAGACTAGCTGATTATGCCTTTTGCCTTGCAGGTTCACAAAAAAAAATGTATATGCGGTTTACAACCGCTTTAAGTATATTTGCATGCATCACATATGATTGACTCGAAGAAAGCCCCACTTTCTATCGTACCGGGGATTACAAGAGACTAATATTAAGCCAAATTCAGGTAATTACACTGATTTCATTTAAAATACATTTAATTACTTGAATAAATATTGTACTGCATGTATTGGTGGTGTTTTTATATCTGCCTGGAGTTCAGGTGTAAGAATCTTGGTTTCCATGATAACCACCCTGGGACATACACTTTTACAATATTCATGCTGACTTTGCTTATGACCAAGGCTCCAGGAGCAAGCCAAGATAACTAAAAGGTAACACATCTTTCACACTGGGGCCGCGTTAGCGCTAAAGCACCACTCGTTTTATCGGCACTTTTCGGCCACTAGTGGGCGCTTTTAACCCCAGAGAAGGGGTTAAATACTTCCGCGTTGGGGCACTTCCAGGGTGCTTTTCAGGTGCTTCAGACTCGCTGACCATTCATTCCAATGGGCACAGTGTTTTGGGAGCTCTAAATACAGCGCTTCCAAACCGCCCCAAAAATGCTGCTTGCATTTTCAGGCACTTAGCAGAGGCTATTTCCAGCGCTAAAACGCCAGTGTGAAAGGTGTCTTGGGGTAAAAATACTAAAGATATTGATCAACAGGTGGTCACCTGTAAAGAGGGCATTTAGTAATTGTTTGGGTGAATACAGCATCAAACAATATATTTATGTGTAGTGGTCTGAATCCCATTTTCTGCAGGTTGCTGCTTCTTGCTGAAATATTCTTCCTTCCTTGCTTGCTTCCTTCATGGCCACCCAATATTGCCTTGAGCAGATATCTTCCAGGGCTGTGAGAATCAACAGCCACTACTGCTAGTCTAAAAAAAAGTGCTGATTATCCACACCATATCTGCCCTCTTCACCGTTTAGAGAGCTCAAACTACTATTCTACAATGCAAGGCATTCTGTGAATGAAGGAGGAGCAGTTTAATGACAGGATCCTTTCAGACTAGCAGCAGCTGTAACCATTCCCATTGTTGAAAGATAGACACCCAGGGCAGTATCTGGCAGCTATGAGGGAAGCACTGAAGGAAAGATTTTAAGAAGCAGCAGCCTGCAGATAATGGAATACACATTATCCCACATAACTAATTTGTTTGGTTCTGTACCCCCCCCCCCCCAAAATTACTAACTTTCAGCCCCAATATTTTTTTTTTAAATCACCTATAATATCAGTAGATTATTGTGAATTACATTTGTAAAACCTGCTTAGGCTTAAACCCAGGCAGTTCCAGTACTTTTCAAAAAAGAAAACAAATTATAATTTTGTAAAAACACACAACTGTGATAAAGAAGTTCCAGTTAGGAATGATGAAGTCCATAGAATGTGATCCACATCAAAATAAAGTGAATAGAAAAAAGTCCATGGATAGTAAATATGCATCAAGATGAGGTGAGCAGCAGCCTATCACCGACGACGTCTTTTGATGACAAAATGCGTAGGTGTGGCCTAGCTGAGTGGAACGTCATCACACATTGTTTACGGAGATGCACAACCACGGAGTTTAGCAGATGGGAGAAGATCAGAGGAGACGCCATTTTTTCCTTTTTACACATACCGCGCCATTTTATCAACGTAATTGTAAGTGCTACTTTACTTTTCTATTAAACCCACTTCCAAACGGTATTATGCTATGGGGTCTTCCTTTGTTTCTCATTCCATGGGAGTCTGAATCGTTCACTTACCTCCTGGAGCGAGTACATTTTGGATTTGTTACTTCATCATATATGTCTAGAGAGAGTCTATTCGGGAAGACTATTAACATCCCTGTGCCTAACCAGACCGCTGTAACGACGGTCATTTACATGTGGTAAGGAGACTACATCTCACGATTTGGGTGTCCTTTCGGTGGAAGAAGATAATTTTTTGTTTCTTGTAACTTTCTGTATATTTCCCTCCTTATCTTGATGCATATTACTATCCATGGACTTATTTCTATTCACTTTATTTTGATGTGGATCACATTCTATGGACTTCATTATTCCTAACTGGAACTTCTATATCACAGTTGTGTGTTTTTTCACCAATTTTATTTCACATATTTTTTGGTTTATCAATGTTCACTTAGCTCTGTACCTTGTTTTTATATTGTTTGTTTACTTTGGGTATCTTAGGTAATTGGTACTGGCAGCTCATTCCCTTCATTTGAGGTTATTTTCACATATTTGTTAGCACAGTGTTTTTTTCCTTTTTTTGGAGAAATATTTTTTAAATTCAAATTTTGGCCATTTAATTCTTAAAATTCTAAAAGGTACTACTCAACTGTGATATGTAAATTATACACATGTCAGAACAAGCATTCAATGTAAAAAAAATTGTCACGCTTGCAGCCTGTGTGAGTTTTATATCTGGTAGGGTCAATGGGGTTGATTTACTAAAGGAACACAGTATGTTGATTTTGCAAAGTTTCACTTATCCTAGCGAATGAGGTGATGCCTTGCTGACTTCAATCACCTGAAATCATGTATGAGCAAAAAGCCTGTTGTTTTTTTTTTCTTCTTGCACATGACCTTGTTTATTAAGCTAAGTGTACATTTCAGCAAAGTGAACAAGCTCTACTTGTTTAGTAAATCGACCCCAACTGGGTATTTGAATATGTGGGAGATGCCCAAAGGTAAGACTTTATTTTTTAATCTGCTCTACAAAGATGATAGCTGAAATCTTGTTGCTACAGGAACAATTCTCTTGCCTTTTTACGCATAATTTTTAAAATTTTATATTAAAATTATTAGGGCCAGAGGTTGTTTTTGTATCTGTGTTACTTGGTTGTTTTCAGCTTTGGTTTTTGTGTTTTTTTTGTTGCTTTTTTATGGTTATATTGCATCCACACTAGATATTTTGCTATTTTCCCCTTTGTTTCTTTCATTAAAATCATGTGAAAGTATAACTGCATATTTGTCTCTTTATAAATATCTTCTCTGACTCACTGCTCCATTAATCTGTCCATTTGGTTTAATATGACTGACATACTGAATGATGCATGTGACATGCAGAAGATATGCAAAGGTCATGACTACTACACCGTGATTTCTCCATTATCGTTATTTATAGCAGATGCTATGGAGAGATTTAAAGTTAGTCAAGTACTTTTCTTTGGCACGGAATAAGATCTTTCCAGGCCCAGTAGGATTGGACACCTCACCCCACAACTAAAATAAGCAACTTCAGGGGTTCCATTGGGACAATACTAATAGTAGTTATTGTACAAATAGTTCTGCCTGTTTCAGTGGTGGGACAAGGTCATTCATTTTCATCCGATTTTTGGGTATTTTCGTTATTGTTTTAACAAACGAAAAAAAATGCGCAGAACCCGAAATCTGAAAGATCTGACACAAAAAAAAATCCTTTATTTTCATTGCTACAACAGTTCGATATAGATAGAAGATTCGACATGACGATGACAATAGCAATTTGTGTCTATCGAACTTGCGGTCGAATGTGCCTAACCTTAACTCTAGTAGTCCGAGATTATTCTACATAGAGCGAAAAGATTCGCCATAGAGAGAAAAGATTCGACATTAAATAGACAGTGTTGGGGTAGACCATTTGACATGATCGACGAAGATTTGATGAAGCAGAGAAAAACATACAAACGTCTAATCTATCATTGAAGGCTTATGGTGTCTGTCGAAAGTTCTAAGAAGATTTGACAAACAAGATTTGACAAACGGCTAAACTGTATGACGCCGCAATCGTACATTTCCAGTCAAATTCTTGGCCCATAGACCATCAAATGTTGGTTGACTAGTGATAATAATTTATAAATATAATTATTACTAGTGTCATACAACATTAGAATTCTTTTATAGCTTGTAGGCAGAACATTCGACCGGAAATGTACGATTGCGACGTAGTACAGTTTAGCTGCCCCACCAAATCTTCTTAGAAAATTCGACAGACACCATAAGCCTTCAATGATAGATTCGACCTTAATTCGGATTTTTGGACGAATGCATTTTTTAACTAAACAAAATAAATAAAATAAAAATTCGGGAGTAACTAAATAAATTTATTTTTCTGACAAAAACGAAATTCCGAAACAAAATATTTCAGTGTGCACATGTCTACTAAACACTCAATGCAAAAATCCCAAAATGTGCCCCCACTTTATGCCAAGTCACATGTGAGAGGTATAGTGAACAGAGGAGTTGGACACCCGTGCCCAATCACTATTTCCTCCCTCATAAGTGTTGGGAGCAGGCGTGTTAGAAACACCAAATAGGCTTACAGTGGGGATTGAAAGTTTGGGCACCCCAGGTAAAAATTTGTATTAATGTGCATAACGAAGCCAAGGAAAGATGGAAAAATCTCCAAAAGGCATCAAATTACAGATTAGACATTCTTATAATATGTCAAAAAAAGTTAGATTTTATTTCCATAACTTACACTTTCAAATTTACAGAAAAAAAAATGGCGTCTGCAAAAGTTTAGGCACCCTGCAGAGTTAATATCTTGTACTGCCCCCTTTGGCAAGTATCACAGCTTGTAAAAGCTTTTTGTAGCCAGCCAAGAATCTTTCAATTCTTGTTTGAGGTATCTTTGCCCATTCTTCCTTACAAAAGTCTTCCAGTTCATTGAGATTTCTGGGCTGTCTGTCACGCACTGCTCTTTTAAGGTCTATCCATAGATTTTCAATTATGTTGAGGTCAGGAGATTGTGAAGGCCATGGCAAAACCTTCAGTTTACGCCTCTTGATGTAATCCCCCATGGATTTTGAGGTGTGTTTAGGATCATTATCCATTTGTAGAAGCCATCCTCTCTTTAACTTCAGCTTTTTCACAGATGGCATCAAGTTACCATCCAAAATTTTCCAAAATTTTATTGAATCAATGTTTCCTTCTACTCGTGAAATGTTCCCTGTGCCACTGGCTGCAATACAACCCCAGAGGATGATTGATCCACCCCCATGCTTAACAGTTGGACAGAGGTTCTTTTCATAAAATTATGTGCCTTTTCTTCTCCAACCGTACCTTTGCTCATTCCGGCCAAAAAGTTCTATTTTAACCTCATCGGTCCACAGAACTTGTTTCCAAAATGCATCAGGCTTGTCTATATGTTAATTTGCAAAGTTCAAACGCTGATTTTTGTGGCGAGGACATAGAAGAGTTTTTTTTACGATGACTCTTCCATGAAGACCATATGTGTACAAGTATCTCTTTATAGTGGGATATTGTACCACAACTTCAGTGTCTGCCAGATCTTTCTGGAGGGATCGTGCAGTCAAATGTGGATTTTGAATTGCTTTTCTCATAATCCTGCGAGCTGTTCTGTCTGATATTTTTCTTGGTCTTCCAGATCTTGCTTTAACTTCCACTGTTCCTGATGACTGCCATTTCTTAATTACATTCCGAACAGAGGATATTGACATCTGAAAACGCTTTGCTATCTTCGTATAGCCTTCTCCAGCTTTGTGAGCGTCAACTATTTTCAGTTTATTTTTTTTTAGACAACTGCTTAGAAGAACCCATGGTGCTGATTGTTGGGGCAAGGTCAGATGAGTCTGGGCATTTAAAATCTTTGAGATTGACATCACCTGGTCTTCCCAGACGATGATTGAGAACAATCCATGACACTGGCAGGTCTCAGCTTTGCAAAGGGAGCAGTGCTTGCTATAAATTCTGCAGGGTGCCCAAACTTTTGCAGACACCATTTTTTTGTTTTCTGTAATTTTGAATGTGTAAATAATGTAAATAAAATCGAAGTTTTTTTGACACATTATAAGAATGTCTAATCTGTAATTTGATGACTCTTGGAGATTTTTCCATCTTTCCTTGGCTTCGTTATGCACATTAATAGTAATTTTTACCTGGGGTGCCCAAACTTTCGATCCCCACTGTAAATCTGAATAGCTGCCTGAGGAGTACCTTTGTAATTTAAGAACTACTGTACAACCAAAGATGCCTGAGATGGCCATAACACAGATGTACAGGACTGAGGGTGCCTGTATGTCCTTACGGAGTGGCTTGGGTTTACACCTTTAGGTTTATGGAAAACCTAACTTGGAGAGGAAATTTGCTTTGGCAAGCATTGTTTATCTGAAGTGGGCATGACTTTTTATACTACAGTGAAATTTATTTTGAATGGCACCCAACACGCAAGTACAGCAGGTCTCAACAATGCACATGCATGATGTGCTGTGTTAAAAATGTTAAAATGCCGCAGATCCAGGTTTTAGTATGTTGCCATTCTTTGTCAGCCCATGAAAAATTATTGAGCCGACTTGACGTCACACATATTAAAAGTGACTTTCAAATATGCACCTCATGAAATTACTAATTCAACATAGAGTCCATATATATATATATATATATATATATATATATATATATATATATATATACAGTACAGACCAAAAGTTTGGACACACCTTCTCATTCCAAGAGTTTTCTTTATTTTCATGACTTTGAAAATTGTAGAGTCACACTGAAGGCATCAAAACTATGAATTAACACATGTGGAATTATATACATAACATAAAAGCAAAGTAGCCACCATTTGCAGTAGACACATCTCTAGAACAATTGTTAAGAGGCGACAGTGTGAATCAGGCCTTCATGGTAGAATATCTGCTAGGAAACCACTCCTAAAGAAAGGCAACAAGCAGACGAGACTTGTTTGGGCTAAAGAACACAAGGAATGGACATTAGACCAGTGGAAATCTGTGCTTTGGTCTGATGAGTCCAAATTTGAGATCTTTGGTTACAACCACCCTGTCTTTGTGCGACACAGAAAAGGTGAACGGATGGACTCTACATGCCTGGTTCCCACCGTGAAGCATTGAGGAGGAGGTGTGATGGTGTGGGGGTGCTTTGCTGGTGACACTGTTGGGGATTTATTCAAAATTGAAGGCATACTGAACCAGCATGGCTATCACAGCATCTTGCAGTGGCATGCTATTCCATCCGGTTTGCGTTTAGTTGGACTATCATTTATTTTTCAACAGGACAATGACCCCAAACACACCTCCAGGCTGTGTAAGGGCTATTTGACCAAGAAGGAGAGTGATGGGGTGCTGCGCCAGATGACCTGGCCTCCACAGTCACTGGACCTGAACCCAATCGAGATGGTTTGGGGTGAGCTGGACCACAGAGTGAAGGCAAAAGGGCCAACAAGTGCTAAGCATCTCTGGGAACTCCTTTAAGACTGTTGGAAGACCATTTCAGGTGACTACCTCTTGACGCTCATCAAGAGAATGCCAAGAGTGTGCAAAGCAGTAATCAAAGCAAAAGGTGGCTACTTTGAAGAACCTAGAATATGACATATTTTCAGTTGTTTCACACTTTTTTGTTATGTATATAATTCCACATGTGTTAATTCATAGTTTTGATTGATGCCTTCAGTGTGAATCTACAATTTTCATAGTCATGATAATAAAGAAAACTCTTTGAATGAGAAGGTGTGTCCAAACTTTTGGTCTGTACTGAGTGTGTGTGTGTGTATATATATATATATATATATATATATATATATATATATATATATATATATATATATATATAAAAAAATCAATAAAGTTATTAAAATGTATATAACATTCACCATACATAAGTCATTAAAACCATTGGATTATACAGTTGTACATATGGACTTCATGTTGATTTAATAATTTCATGAGGTGCATATTTTAAAGTCCCTTATATACATGGGGCCAGATTCAGGTACACTTAATTTTGCGCTGCGTAATCAAAATACTCTACGCTGCCGTATTTTACCAGGCTCTACATCGAATTCTGGTAGCTTTTTGCCCGTACGCTACGGCGGCGTAGTCTATTTCTCGCCGCGTAATCAAAATACGCGATTAGGGGGCGTGAAGCAATTAAATTAAGCGCGTCCCCGCGGCGATCGAACTGCGCATGCTCCGTTCAGAAATTTCCCGCCGTGCATTGCGCGAAATCACGTTGTTACGTCATTCGTTGTTTGAGTAGCGTCGTTTACAAACATTCCTATTCCCGGACGACTTGCGTTAAAAATAATAAAAGACGTCGGAAAACGTAGAAATTCGAAGCGGGAACGACAGCCATACTTAACATGGGCTGTCTAATATTAGACCAGCAAAAAGCTGGTGTAGTGTCACGCAAAAAAAAAGATGATAAAGATGCCGTAAGAGATTGCGATTAAAGATCGTAATTTCTGGGATCGCCGGCAAAAGCTCATTAGCATACCCCGACGCGGAAAACGACGGGAAGTCCACCCAGTGGCCGCAATTTTATTGCAGCGTAGATCCGAAGGCGTACAAACACGTAATCCAGTCGAATTGAAGCCCGCAGCCGTCTATTGAGGTTTGAGGTTTCCGACTAACTAAAAAACGCGCGTAATTTGAAATTACTCCAGTCTAACACCAGTTAGACAGGAGTTGCGGCTCTCTGAATCTGGCCCATTGTTTTTAATATTGTTCCGTTTACTTGGGATGATGCTCTCATGAATTTGATATGTATTTAGTGACTCCACAAAGATTTTGATTACTTAAATATTTTAAAATTTGTCTATTTCGGAAAGGTATCAAAATTATGTTTCTAAATCGAAGAAGAATAATAGTTATTTACAAATTAAATAAAGTTGTTTTTTTTGTTCAAGTCTTGTGTATTTTTTATTTATTTTAACACTAAAAATGTATAGATCAAAAGATTTTATGAATGCTAAAAAAATGTAAAATAAAATAAGAATAGATGAAGGGAGGAGGTCACAACTAATAAAGTTAAACTAGGGCTTAATTAGATTCAACTTTAAAAAAAAAATCAACAACTGCAAGTTTGTGCCTGTACCTCACTGTTGATTATTGAGGATGCACAGGATAGTAAAAGATCAATAGAGGGCAGGCCCATGTCCAACTTCAAAGCTGGAATCAGTATTTGCCTAATATGGTGCCCTGAGTTTTGGAGCTCCACAAAGAGCTTGCACCTGTAAGAGCTTGCTACACAAACCTGCTCATACATTATTAGCCTGTATGTAATGCACAATTTTCCTTAAATGATAAGAATTCTCTTCAAACCTAGTCCACATGTATTGAGCTTGTCACCCAGAAAATCATTGCCCCTGTTTTAGTCATCTGTTCCTGCAGCAAATATCTGATGGAATTTGAAGGAGGGATATAGGCTATAAGCATAGACATGGACTATGGACTTTATGTTAAAAGTTTTCCACAAAATATCCTGCAGTTTTTTTTGTCACGATCCATAAATGTATGTAATTGTGAACAAAAATAATAATCTTATGGTGCTGGTTTTGCTTGTAACTTTTTTTTGTTATTAATTTAAGCAAAACAAAATATCTCTTCGGCCTCGTACACACGATCAAATCTGTCTGCTGGAAACGGTCTGCCGACGGATTTGGCCACCCGACAGATTGGAAAGCATGCTTACCAATCTGTCGGCTGGGAACCCGTCCGCCCGACATGTCTGCTGGTTAGTATGCTAACCAGCAGACATGTCTTCTCGCACATGCGCCGAATGGTTTCGACGCATGCGCGGAAGTGTTTTACTTCCTGGTGCGGTGACGTGGCGGCGTCAACGTCACCGCCACGTCAGCGCCACGTCAGCGCGCTGTCTGCTGGCGGGGATTTTGGTTTGCTCGTGTGTACACGCGAGCAAACCAAAATCCAAGCAGACAGATTTGTTCAAATCGATCGGTCCGACCGATTTGAACAAATGGATTGCCTCGTGTGTACGAGGCCTTAAACCGACAGTTACACATGTGCGTAACATTTGAGACAGGTATTGGTGCATTGATATACTCAAGGGTGAATATAGACCATGAAATATGGCAAAGTTGTAGAAAATACAGAAAATATTGCATCGTTTAATGCAGCGCATGAATAACGCAAATCGTCTCTCACCAAACATTTACTAACACAAGGATCAGCAGAAGCAGCCCAAAGGGTGGCGCCGTTGGAATGGAACTTCCCCTTTATAGTGCTGTTGTACGATACCACCCTTTGGACAGACGGACTTTTGGAAAAAACACTTGTGTGTACGAGGCATTAGGGTAAAAAAAATTCTGCCTTTAGAACCATTTTAAGGAATCACAACTTGTCCTTACCTCTCCCTCCTTTGCTTGCATTTTGTAAGCACTCTCATTGAAAGCCTACCATTTTTTTACTGCAGGGAATATATATCAAATAGTTTTCTTTTGTACGTTTTTAAAACATATTTATTTTCAATAGATACCAATACCATTCGCCCTCTACCTGTTCTTTTGTAGACCGTTTCTAATCTCTAATATCTCATCGTCTGCTTGTCAATGTGGGTGAAATTTAAACAAATCCAGAGACAAGCTTTTCCAAAAAACAGGATACCACTGACAGGGCCAAATTGTGTAGGGATTGAGATCCATCATGTAAGGTTGTATGCTTTGTCAGAAAGGTCAGCGGTATTGGAGCAAGCAGTCACCTGAAACAGGAGCTAATCAGATCACCTTTGAATAAAGACAGTTTGCCTAACTTAAAAAAAAAAGGAAAAAAAGTTCTACCTTTATCTCAGCCGAGAGTGGTGTAACGTGACTCCTAAAACTGCCAGTGTTTAGCTGCCTGGTTTCTCTGCTTTGGGGCAACATAAACATTTGTAAGGAAAAAGAAAATACAAATAAGCCAACTCCATTCCAATATTTTTGTGTTTTTTTCCAAGGTGTTTAATGCATTAGGACCAGCGCGTTGCCATTGTGTAAGCTAAAACTGTGGTTTAGACTAAAACCTTTGTGTCCCTTGAGTCCATGGTTGGTCATCCATCCCGTCATTTGTCAATCAGACTTTCCATCAAGATATCTGAGGAGGATTCTGTTCCCTGTGAATGTAGAAGCATTGCTTAATGGTCTACTGCTCACTTGAGGTTTTTTTTTGGACATGTAAAAAAGAAAGAATATAGTAGGGGGGGGGGGCAGCCCTGAATGGAGATCAAAGAAAGCCAAGCAGGTCATAAAAGGGAACAGATATTGTTAAAAATAAAACTATTCCTTCAGATATTCTTTAAAGTTGAGCAATGGGGAAACTGCAAAAAAAGCCAACTCCCTTCCAATATTTTCCTGTGGTAAATCGAAAAGCCCATACACATGATCAGACTTTTTGACAATTGTCCGACGGGCCTGTTTTAGCGGACAATCCGACTGTGTGTATACTCCTTCGGACAAACTTTTTAGCTTTTTCATCGGACAAATGTTCGCTGTGAGAGCAGATAAAGTTTGGCAAAAAAAAAATGTCCTACGTCAACTAATCCGATATTGTGTACACAAGTCCATCGGACTAAAGTCCAAAGTACAAACACTCAGAACCAATGCTAAAGATCAGACAACAATAGCAGAAGTTGTCCAAAGGGTGGCAGTAAAGAGCAGAAAAACCATGTAGTAGGTCTATTACGTCACTACGTTCGTGTTTGTTGGCTGTCGTGTGTATGTATACCAAGTTCACGGCCAACGCCCTTCGAAGCAAAATCCATGGAAAAGTCTAATGGAAGTCTGATCGTGTGTATGAGGCTTTAGAGGGTTTTTATACTATGGTAATAATTTATGTATAATAAGGCCTTTTTTGCTGCGTTATTAGATCAAGAGAAGATCACACATGGTTTCTACAGTATAAGAGATCTATAGATCCGTGTCACAATCACCTTGCACCATGTAAACACTGCAACATTTGACTTTGGAAGAATTGCTTCCCTTTGGGGAAATAGAGTGCTGATCACTTGGTTGGAGAAGTTTTCAGACATGTTAAAAATCTCTTCAAGTGATAATAAGCTTATTCATGCACATTTGTTCTCTAGCCTTACACTTTTGATCTGAGCCTTCATGGAATTAATATCCAGTGTAATTGGGTAGGAACTCAACTGTCAATAGCATTTATAGTGTGCACAGCTTGTGACCATCCTCATAGGTAATTTGTGGGACATATACACCTTACAAAACAATAGTCCGCCCTGTTTCTCTTATCAAACCTATGGGTACTTCAATGCAAACGTGTCAAGCCCTGTGAGAGATGATTCACGCTTTTCAGTCTTCGCACTTTCACTTAGTTTTCTGCTGTTCAGAATGCTGACGAATGTGCTATCTCCATTACGAACGCTAGTTTTGCCAGAAGTAGCTCTCCCGTCTCATACTTGATCCTGAGCATGCGTGTGTTTTTTAAGCATACACATGACTGGTTTTCTCGTCGTAAAAGAGTCCAATGAGAATCACAAGGTAATTGAGAATCCTGACGAGAAAATAGAGAGGGGGTTCTCTATTTTTCTCGCTGAGATTCCAGGCAGTTTTCTCGACAAAAGAAGACACACACGCGAACGATTTTCTCAGGAAAAAGCTCTGCCAGCACTTTTCTTGCTGATTCTGGCTGAGAAAACCGTGCGTGTGTACGAGGCTTCAGCCTTTTAAATGTTTAGCACTAGAAATCCTGACTAAGAGCAGATACCATAAGCTGTGCTTTACTCTTATTAAACTGAAGATCCTCTTCTGCATTATTAGGTGTCTACTTAATTTGGCAGCAGTTAGTCCTTACTTTAGAGCTGAGCTCTACCTAAATTCCATTCAACTGGCTAGTGATTGCCCAGTCATAAATGGTAATCTTTAAAAAAAATCAGGGAGACTTCCTTAAATTACTAAATCTAGTCTTAATTAGAGTAATCTTATTGTTCAGTGTAAGACAAGTAAGTTGTTAAGGATATGGCACTTGCAGTAACTATTCTGGAGCAACTCTTTTGCCCAGGAACACTTTTTATCCATTGCAATGTCTCTTAAGATGAACTCTTCCAGTTCCTAGATCGTGTCCCCTGATGACATCAGTAAAGTAATCCATTAATCAAAATCAGTAGTTGTATGCCTATCCACCTCCTGATAGGCTCCTACAGAGCAAGAAGAATAGAGTGCCTGGGAACTGTAACAAAGAGATGTGCTCTGCTGCTTCTAATTGGGGAATATATGCTAATGTTTTTTTTTTTTTTTTTTACTTATTGCACACAAGAGATTAAATGTTGCTGATTTTAGAGATGCACTACCATGACCTATAGTCTCACAGGCCAGGTACAGAACCATCACTGGATGGTAAAACAGCATTTGGTCAAGCCTTGGCTCCAGAGTCAGAGAAGATGAGCTGCTGTTGACAGAAAAGTCATAGGTTGAGTGACAGGTAAGAATACTTGAACATAGTTTGAGTTATTATTACAATGTTTACCTTAGAAACTTATATGATGTTGTTGATTTTACTAGCTTACTTCTCTCATTTTTGTTATATCAAATATACAGTATGTGACAACTAAAGGGAGCTTTCAATGGCCCACAGCAATTACATCTCTCTATTACCAACTTGTGAGATAAGAGATCTGCCACATGAAGAGTGTATTGTTTCCAATGAGTTAAGCTGGCCATACATGAATTGAAATTCAGCCAGCTTAGATTTAGATCCATGTATGGGTAGTCTGCCCCGTACACACGACTGGGTTTCCAGACGGGAAAAATGCAAGGAGAGCTTTTGGCTGGAAATCCTGGGCGTGTGTATGCTTCTCATAGTTTTTCCAACGGGAAAACTGCCCAAAAACCGACAGACAAAAAAAAAGAGAACCTGCCCTCTTTTTTCCCACCAGACGTTTTCCGGCACAAAACTGGCATTTTTGTCAGTTTTCCTGTGGAGAAAAACTCTGATGGAGCATACACACCCGACGGGAAAACCAAACGTCTGTACAGGGGAAAAGTCGAGAGCAGGTTCTGGATTTCCGACAGACCTTTTTCCAGTCGGGAATCCCGGTAGTGTGTACTAGGCATAACAAGTTTTCTGTATTTGGCTCAATCCATCTTCCCATCAACTCTGATCAGCTTCCTTGTCCCTGCCGAGGGTGTTCAGGGTGATGTGCAGTGTTAGCGTTTTGCTTTTAGGTCAATAAGTAACATTTTGGTCTCTTCTGACCATAGCACCTTCTTTAACGTGTTTGTAGAGTCTCCTACATGGCTTCTCACAGACTGCAAACAGGACTTCTTATGGCTTTCTTTCAACAATGGCTTTCTTCTTGCCACTCTTCCATAAAGGTCAGATTTGTGGCGTGCATGACTAATGGTTGTCCTGGGGATAGATTCTCCCACCTGAGCTGTGGATCTCTGCACCTCCTTCAGAGTTACCATGGGCCTCTTGGCTGCTTCTCTGATTAATGCTCTCCTTGCCCGGCCGGTCAGTTTAGGTGGATGACCATGTCTTGGTAGGTTTGCAGTTATGCCATACTCTTTCCGTTTTTGGATGATGGATTTAACAGTGCTCAGTGAGATGTGCAAAGCTTGGGATATTTTTTTTAATAACCTAACGCTGCTTTAAACTTCTCCACAACTGTATCCCTGACTTGTCTGGTGTGTTCCTTGGCCTTCATGATGCCATTTGTTCACTAAGGTTCTCTAACAAACCTCTGAGGGCTTTACAGAACAGCTGTATTAATACAGGGATTAAATTATACATTTGTAGGAAATTGGTTTCACTAGACTTTTGGTTAAGGGGTTTCAGAGTAAAGGGGGCTAAATACAAATGAATGCCACACTTTTCAAAAAAAATATAATTTTTCTTTCCACTTCACAATTATGTGCCACTTTGTGTTGGTCTACCACATAAAATAGATTTATGTTTTTGGCTGTAACATGACAAAATGTGGAATATTTCAAGGGGTGTGAATACTCTTTCAAGACACTGCAAGTATGAGAGGTGAGCAGTGTGAAGTCTTTTCTGCAGATCATCAGTTGTCCCGCAGTCTTCCATGTACTCCTTACACCAGGGCACCCAGCTCACCAGTATAGCTTCTGCTAACTTCTTAGATAACAGCTTATATTTTTACTTAGCTATTTTGTCTAGAAACGTATATGACACAAATATAACAAAATTCTGGTGAGTCATCTAAAGTGGTGTTCCAAAACATTTGTCTTGCATTCTACATGTCGACGGATCATCATTAATCTACCGCAGCCTTTAATGTTGGTCTGTAAAATGTTACCATAATCTGCAGCCCATTTCTTATTTAAATTGTGAGTGGTTAATCGTTTATTTTTTTTTGGCAGAGGCTCTACAAATACTTAATCCAGTCAAATAAAACCATCCCACAGCCCACCACCTTTTAGCAGTGCCTCGCATCTATTAAATACAAAATGATACTTGGCCTCTTTGTTTAACCCTCTCATGTCCAGGGTTTTATAAGCATTATGACCAAAGGAATTGCACTCAGAAAACTTGCCAGGAAATCTGTACAGAGAAAATCCGAAAATACAGAGGCGGACAAATCCTGAAAATGCTAGCTGGTCGTTTGTCATGCTGATCAATTACCTTAAACATGCTGTCACTGACCTGAAACAAGCATGCAAATGAGAGGTTCTTTACTTGTGGTATGCTTGTTTCAGGTCAGCAAATACTAAAAGCAGTGACAGGTGACAGAGATTGCAGAACGTGGTCAGCAATGACAGCTTCTGCTTTTAATTAGTACAGTGTTCTTTAGGGCTCATTCACACGGGCGAGAACGCAGCATACAGATGTATACAGCATCTTGGTTTGTATGCAACAGTATAGAAATCTATGAGCCCATTCTGACAGCTGCCCCTAGGGCTGTAATTTTCAGCATTATTTACATTGTATGCATGCAAACACTTGTGCTAATGTTTATGTTTACAGCATTAATGCACCCTATTGGTCACCTCTTTAGGGCCAACATTTGCAATGTGTAGCCAGCACTGCCGATTACAAACTACTGTGGTTGACATATTGGCCCTGAATGAATCATTCATGTGTTAGCGGCGCATATCCAGAATGACCCCTCATCCATTGGCTTAAGCCATTTTGCGTATGCACTGCTGCTCCATAAACGACTCATTTAGGACTGACATGTCAACATCAATATTGTGTAATCCGTGGTGCAGGAGCTGCTGGCTACTCATTAGTGGGAATGCTCTCCAAGCATTCCCAGTATCGTTATTCGTTTTTTTATTATTCTTAATTTAAATTGTATTATTCCGTACGTTTTTGGCGCTGCGTAACTTCCGCATACTTTCAGCTATTAAAACCATTTAAAGTTTAAAATGTTCAGCTTTTTTTAGCTAATGATGGGACTTCAACTTTTTTTTCTACTATTTATACTTTTTTAAATATTAAGCTTTAAGCACTTAAGACCCAGACCTTTAGGCAGCTAAAGGACCCGGACAGTTTTTGCGATTCGGCACTGCGTTGCTTTAACTGACAATTGCGCGGTCGTGCGACGTGGCTCCCAAACAAAGTTGGCGTCCTTTTTTTCCCCACAAATAGAGCTTTCTTTTGGTGGTATTTGATTACCTCTGCGGTTTTTATTTTTTGCGCTATAAACAAAAATAGAGTGACAATTTTGAAAAAAAATCAATATTTTTAACTTTTTGCTATAATAAATATCCCCCAAAAATATATAAAAAAAATGTTTTTTCCTCAGTTTAGGCCAATACGTATTCTTCTACCTATTTTTGGTAAAAAAAAAAAAATTTTATAGCGTTTACAAAATATGGGATAGTTTTATTGTATTTTTATTTATTTTTTTACTACTAATGGCGGTGATCATTTTTTCGTGACTGCGACATTATGGTGGACACTTCGGACAATTTTGACACATTTTTGGGACCATTGTAATTTTCACAGCAAAAAATGCATTGTTTACTGTGAAAATGACAATTGCAGTTTGGGAGTTAGCGGAGGTTCACCACAAAAATCAACTTTCTGCCATTAGCTCCAGAATTCTGCTGACATCTGCAGCATGCTGGATTTTTTTTTTTTTGTACTGTTTTAGCAGGGTTTCTTCTTCGGCACCGAGTGGGGATTCCTTCCGGGTATAGGCGTTCCTAAAACAAGCGTATTTGATTGACGGGCTTGGATAGCGCGTCACGCCTTCCGAAAATAGCCAAAGTGACAGTCGTCAATTTACGGCACCTGCGCAGTCAGCTCTACACGGCAGGCGCAAGCGCCGTATAGCGGCGTAAACAGCCGAGTGTCACTTTGGCTATTTTCGGAAGGCGTGACGCGCTATCCAAGCCCGTCAATCAACTATGCTTGTTTTAGGAACGCCTACTCCCCGCAGGAATCCCCGCTCGGTGCCGGAGAAAAAACCCTGCTAAAACGAGTACAAGTACAAAAAAAAAATCCAGCATACTGCAAATGTCAGCAGTATGCTGGAGCTAATGGCAGAAAGTTGATTTTTGAGTGAACCTCCGCTTTAACCACAAGGGGGCGCTGAAGGGGTTATGTATGACATCATCTGGGTTTCTAACTGTAGGGGGGTGTGGCTGTAGGTGTGACGTCATTGATTGTGGTTCCCTATATAAGGGAACACAATATCAATCACAGCGCCACAGTGAAGAACGGGGAAGGTGTGTTTACACACAGCTCTCCCCATTCTTCAGCTCTGGGGACCGATCGCGGGACTCCAGCGGCGATCGTGTCCTCGGGTCACGGAGCTTCGGACCGGGTCGCGGGCTCGCGCGACCCACGGCTGGGCAATTAAAGAGGACGTACCTGTACATGCTTGTGCCCAGCCATGCCATTCTGCCAACGTATATGAGCAGGAGGCGGTCCTTAAGTGGTTAAACACTTTTTTTTTTAACATTGAAGTGAATATGAGCATGCTTCAAATCCTTAAAATCTTCTTCCGCTCCTTCATACTTTCACCTACAGACACCAAACAAACATTAAAATGTCCACAAAATATTTAACTATCCAGCTATATCTTTTCAGTTTGAGATCTTTTACAGTTTTGAAAAAAAGTGTGAAAAAGCTGTTTAAGTTTAGTGATCATTTCAGGAAATGTTATCGATTAAACAGGGTGTGTATTGGGTTGCTTAGAGTGGATGATGTCATAGCTAGAGCACAGAGCCTTAAAAAAATTATCTTAGTTCCTTCTCTATAAATTGTTCTCATGCCCACAAGATCTACTTGTCATACACAATTTATACATCAAAACGTAGGTATTGTTGTCTAGTTTCAAAAAATGTGCTCAGTTTTGTGATACACCTTTTGGTTGCTTGATCTTCCAAATGACAAGAGTTCTACACTTTCTTCTATTGACTGTCCTGTATACAATTCTTCACATTTCCCAGCGAAACGCACAGCCAACTTCTTTTTTAAATCGTGGACATGCCCACATTTTTAAGTTTATCAACATAAATTTAATACCGATACATTCATAAAGGCCGTGGGCCAGATTCAGGTAGATGGGAGCATCTTTGCTCTGGAGTAACGCTTCTCATTTACGTTACTCTGCCGAAATTTTAGGAGCAAGTGCTGTTATTCACAAAGCACTTGCTCCTAAAGTTGCGGCAGCGCATCGCAAATGAGCCGGCGGAATTCAAATTGGGCGGGTACGGGGCGTGTATTATTTAAACTAAGCGCGATCCCGCGGCGAACGTACTGCGCATGCGTCGAGTGTCAATACATCCCAGTGCGCATGCTCCAAATTCTGTCAGTTAACGTCAATGACGTCACATCCCCATTCATGAACATTTTACGCAAACGACGCAAATTTTTTTTTTCCCCGACGCGATGACGACGGCTATACTTAACATAGGATACTCCACAAGGGGGCTGCTTTATCTTTACGTCGCGTATCGCTTACGGAAACGTCGGAAAGTCACTGCGTCGCGCCCGAAAACGATCGTGAATTTCCGATTCCCGCTGATTAACATATTTTTTCAGCGTTAATCAGCGGGAACGCCCCCGGCGCCATTTTTAAATAAAATTTGTGATACGATGGCGGAATTCAATTGCGCCGATCGCATCGGAACACCAACCCGGCGTTTCTTGTTTTCTGGTTACAGAAAACAGAAACGCCGGCTTAAAGTGACAGTTAGGCTGGAGTATCACAGATACTCCAGCCTAACTCTTCCTGAATCTGGCCCCGTGTGTCTCTAACGGTGAACTCGCTGTTTCAATAGCATGTACTGTTGTGGATTTATTAAGGCTTGTTTGAAGGGTTCTCTCACTCATTAGGTGTGGGGATTAATGATCAAAAAGGTTTTTTTTTTTAAAACTTTAAATATTCCACATCTTTTATACATTAGTGGTGGTGTTAAACTTTAATAAAACTTCATGTTTCTTTTAAAACCATTCCTACTCTTCCAACTATTCTCACTTCAACCTTTTCTTACAAATTTAAGCTATTCATCCAGTTAACTTTAGCAATTCAGCTATTTAGCATTCCCACACATTTTCTGCAGGAAATGCATTTTCTAGTTGTTGTTATTGACATGTCAGTCCCGAGAAGCACTGGTGACTAATAGGGTGCATTAATATTGCAAATATGTAACAAACGTTGCATTGATACATTGATAAATGCAGAATTTTGCAGACAGCTTTTGCCAGCAAGATCCTGAATTTAAAGCGGAGCTCCACCCAAAAGGAGAAGTCCTGATTTAAGCACTTATCCCCTCCCCTGCCACATTTGGCATGTCATTTTTTTTGAGGGGGGGTGGGAGCGGGTACTTGGTATTGACAGGTACTCGCTCCCACTTCTGCTTGGATCGCCAAAGTTCTTCTCTCCCCCTCTCACCTTCCCTGCAGTATTCTAGACTGCAGTGCGCACCCTGCTGTGAAGCTACAAGCGGTCACAGCCGGGTGCCCACAGTTGAAATGCCGGCTCTGGGGGAAGGAGAGAGAGAGAGAGAGAGAGAGAGAGAGAGAGAGAGAAGCGAAGCGACAGTTTGGGTGACTAAATCGCTGGATCCTGGGACAGGTGAGTGTGTGTGTTTTTTTAAAGAAAAAGTCAGCAGCTACACTTTTTGTAGCTGCCGACTATTAAACACAAAAATCACTGGAGCTTCGCTTTAAGTTCAGTAATTACGTACACTCATCTGAATGAGCCTCAAGTCTCAGTTCACACTAAATGCAATGCTGGAAACGCACAAGATTTGCTGCAGGTGTCAATGTTATCTTAAAGGAGAAGTATAGCCAAAGCTTGTTTGGCTGTACTTCTCCTGTGGATCACAGGGGTACAGTTCATTTTGCACTCCTGTGACCTGTCTGAATTCTGCTTTCTGCTGATATCACAGAACTGGTCCAGGCTCGGTGTCATCACGACCATAGAACACCCCTCCCCCCACACCCTTAAATACTTGCGTTCCCTGAAACACCCCATTCATCCTTTGCCACGGAGCCAAAACTGCGTAAGCTTTATGTCAGATGTTTCAGAGCTTACACAGGGTTAATGTCTTCCTCACATCAGTGTTTGGGCCTGGTGATTGGCCACTCAGTCCCAAGCACGGCATCTTGGAAGTGGGTCAATACTCCATAAAGAACGGATCAGTATTTACCAAGGGCTTCGTGTTTTTTTTTTTTTTACTGCAGTAGAAAATTTTGGCAAATAAAACGGTACATAATATAGTAAGGTTTTTTAGACGTTCTACTTGGTAGTGAATGACTATTCCATTGTACATGTTGATAAACCTGTTAAATATTTTTATCGATTGTGTCAATAAGTTTAAACACAAAAATAGGCACATACTCATTATATGGGTACATAGGTATTTTGTTTATTTTTTTGTAGAAAACTATAGACATAAATTAGAATGCAGGTCATTGAGTCTTACACTCCACATCACCCTCCGAGTTGGCCTTCAATGATTTGATCTCCTCCTGTAGCTCTTCTTCCACTGCCAGGATTTCCTTTGGTTTCTGATACTATATGAGGAGACAGCAGTTACTAAATGCTATCCAAAACACATAACATGCTCAGGCATTAGATCTCCAATCCAAAAAATTGCTAATTTTGCTGTTGTTGCTGTACGTTCTGACATGATCACAAGGAAATCAAGGGCGTCTCTAAATAGCTCTGACCAATGCATTTTAAAATGTTGGACTGTGGATTACAGCTAGAACCATTATCTGAAAAGCCATAGTCTCTGCAACATGCTGTTGTTGAGCAGCTGCACATCTCTCTAAGCCTGGGGTTGGTAACCTCAGCACTCCAGCTGCTGTGGAACTACAAGTAACGTGAGGCTTTGCAGACTAGCAGCCACAGCAAGGATTCCCAGATGCATGGTGGGATTTGTAGTTTTACCATAGCTGAAGTGCCGAGGTTGCCTACCCTGCTCTAACGCCACTTTCACACTTGTGCGACTTGGGACTGCAAAGTCGAATGACAAGTCGTACCCCATGATTGGCCCAGTAGCCAATGAATGGGCATTTGCAGAAGAAGGAGGTCAGCAATGACAGCCCTGCATTCCTCACATGACAGATTTACTTTTTTGGGCCAATATGTAGAAATACTATTTAAAAAAAAAAAAAGACAAAGTGGAATTTTATGCTAAATAACTAGCCAATCTTTGAACTGCTCCCACCGACCTACTAACTCCTATTCTAACTAACATGTGGAAGAAAGATGTATATACTTACATATTCTTAGAGTGCTTTGGTCCGGTCACATGATCAGCTCCCAGCAGTGGCTTTAGGGTCAAGGAGGGACAGCCAACAATGGATGCCACATAGTAATCCTATGGGCGACATCACCGCCCAGGCATTTCAGCCTCTTGACTATCTCTCCATTCCATCAATCCAGCGCTGGGGAGATCACATGACTAGACTGAAGCACCCCGAGTATGGCCAAGTATATGCATCTTCCCTCTACAGCAGGAATGCCAAACTGGTGGCCGTCCAGCTGTTGCAATACTGCAAGTCCCATTATGCCTCTGTTTTTTTGTGACTGTCAGCGTTGCAATTCCTCATGGGACTTGTAGTTCTGCAACAAAATGGAGGGTTGCCAGTTTGATACCGGTGCTCTACAACAGTGTTTCTTAACGCCAATCCTTAAGCCGCCACAACAGGTCATGTTTTCAGGATTTACCTCAGATAAAACAGCTGTGGGGGAGACAAACAAGTATAAATATCACCTTTTAAAAGAGGAGTTCCGGCCATTTCTGTGTTCATTAAAAGTCAGCAGCTACCAAAAAAAAAGTGTAACTGCTGACGTTTAATAAACAGACATTCACCTGTCTCACGGTCCAGTGATGCGGCTGCCCAAAGCCTCGCTTCTCTTTCCTCTACCCTGACATTGCAAGTGTGGGCACCCAGCTGCGCATCCTGAATGGCTGGGCAATCTTCTGGGACCTGTGACATATCCCAGAGGATTGCAGGGAGGGAGGCGGGGGAGGAGAACTTCTGCTTGCGGCGCTCAAAGGAAAATAAGTGGGAGCTGGGTACCTGTCAGAACTATACACCCCCCCCCCCCCAAAAAAAATGCCAAATGTGGCATTTCAGAGGGTCGGGAGTCCTTAAAGCGGAAGTTCCTCTTTTGGGTGGAACTCCGCTTTAAGTCTTATTTTTATTGTATTTTTTATATACTGGCCCAAAAAACAGCTCAGAACTGTACAGAAAAGCAATGTGCAGAATCTGTATAGTCTGAAATGCATTTTCTAACTTATTAACACATGGCTGATTCGGTCTAAACAGCCTTTGTTTTTTTTATACCGACCCAATTATTTACCCAAGCACTTTGACCCTATTGGCAAATCCCAGAATTGTCGTTCCAGGCCCTGTCAGAACATCTGATAACATATAAAACACAACATCCCTGATGTAAAGCGCTGCGCAAACTGTTGGCGCTATATAAATCCTGTATAATAATAAACAGTTATCACTATTATCTATCTATACACACTATATATATATATATATATATATATATATATATATATATATATATATATATATATATATATATATTACATAAACATAATCCGTACTTACTGTTATAATTAAAGTGTTGTTTGCATGGGCAAAGCTTAGCGCGCTCTCATTCAGTTCTAAGTGACATCGATCGAGATCTGGAATGGTGAACTTTTTATAATATCTGCAACAGAAATAAAGAAGTGGGTGAGATTCAGCAAGAATACTGCGAGAGGTGAATAGGTGGCTTAGTAATTAGCAGCAGATACATGTAACGCCCCCAGCTTTATTACAAGACTAAACAGCAATCTGTATAGCTGCCTGGCTGCTCCCTCACATTTGTGGTATCAGACGTGGAGGCAGATATTTTAGACAGCGGAGAAGTCTGTGATTTCTCAAACAGAGAAGAAGGGGGAGAGTGCTCGTGTGGCAGGAATTTGTACTCACTGACACAGCATTATACCGAGAACACGGTGGGGAGTATAACAGACGGAGAACTGATCAGCAAAATCTATTCCTGGGACTTGTAGTTCAATAAGCTGAAGCCTGCATAGAATTATATTCAACAGATTTTGAAGAATAACAAAGATATCATTAATGAGGGATGTCTTTATTAAAATACAAGTATAGCGCTGTGAATTTACCCTGCGCCATCACATATACAGTATATTTCACATCAGTCCCTGCCCTCAAGGAGCTTACACTCTAAGGTTCCTGACTCTCATTCATACTATACATACTAGGACCAATTTAGACAGGAAACAATTAACCTACCAGCATGTCTTGAATAGAATGTATGGAAGGAGGCCAGAGTACCCCAGGCAGGTAGTGCTGTGGTTGGGATTTGAACCAACGACCCTTGTTGCTGCTAGGCAGAAGTGTTAACCACTTAACCACTATGCTTAGATCATTTCTCTTTTCAGGCAAAGATGATAGAATGGGATATACGACACATTGGGGTTTATTTACTAATGCCTTGTACACACGATCGGTTTTCCCGGTGGTAAAAAGTCTGCTGGGAAAACAGAGAACCTGTTAGGCAGCTTTTTCCCCCCTACACACGGCCAGGTTTCCCCAACCAAGAAAAACTGCCATGAGAGCTTTGGTCGGGAAACCTGGCCTTGTGTATGCTCCACCGCAGGTTTTTCCCATAGGGAAACTGCCGGCGGGAAAAAAAGAACATGTTCTCTTTTTGCCCGCCGGAGTTCCTGGCGGTTTTCCTGTCGGGAAAACTGCAATTGAGTATACACATGGCTGGGATTCCTGGCCAAAAGCTCTCATGGCAGTTTTTCTGTCAGGAAAACCGGTCGTTTGTACGAGGCATCAGGGCAAATCCACTTTGCACTACAAGTGCAATTGCTGTAGATCTGAGGGGGACATGCAAGGAAAATAAAAAACAGCATTTATGCCTGTATATAATTGGATGATAAAATCAACAGAACTTCCCTCAAATCTACAGCAACTACACTTACAAGTGCACTTGCAGTGCAGAGTGAATTTTCCTTTAGTAAATCAACCCCATTGTGAGTATGAATGTTAATTAGAAAAAAAAAAGACAGATGAAAAGTGGAGCATACAATACAGCATGTGATGTAAAGTGGTTGTACACCCTGTACATCAACTTTTACCTACATGTAAGCCTAGATTAAGGCTTACCTGTAGGTGCTGGAAATATCTCCTAAACCTTCATGGTTTAGGAGATATTTGCAATAGACAATGCCGCAGGCGCACATTAGAAACTGCGATCGTGCCATTTCTAAACGAGGTGATGCCGTCACTGGCGGCTCCCGCGCGTCATGCGACTCCGGCCAGTCACAGAGCCGGAGCTTGCGGCCCCGGAAGGAAGACGGCTGAAGATGGACACTCGCTGATAGTGGGGACAGTGGTGACATTGCAGGCTTCAGTTAAGTGACACATAATGGGCATTATGCTTTACCTCACCAGAGAAATAACGATAAAGTAAAACCCATCAAGGTTTACATCCTCTTTAATGTACCATGAACACTGTATTCATATAGAACATTTAACTGCTGGCATTCTAAAATCGCCATTAATGTTGACCAACAAGTCCACAGCCTGAATGGACACAGTAAATAATTAAAGTGGCATTGCACAGACTTTGTATTACATCAGGGGAGGTATTCCTATATTCACATTTTGCAAAAAGCACATTAAACTGGCAAAGGGAGATACTTAGGTATATATAAAATTACAAAAATGGAATTATGGAATTATTTGATTAATGAATGTGTGTAGTTCTTTCAGGGAGGACCAGAGACAGCCGCGAGGGACCCCAGAAGACGTGGATCGGGGCCACACTGGGCAAAACGAGCTGCACAGTGGAGGTAAGTATAACATGTTTGTTATTTTTAAAAACTAAAACATTTCCTTTACAAACCCTTTAAGTACATTTTTGTTTTACATACATGCTCTGGTCCCATTGTGTACTTAAAAGTGGGGTATGATGGATTACTTTCTGGTTTTACTGAGACAATGGCATTAATGGAAGATATTTTGGGTAAGCACGAGATAAAAAAAAAAAAAAAAAAAGTAGATGATGCATCCTAAACATGAAGTTATAAGACATGGTGAAGAATGTAAATGAACCAACATATAATTGTTGGTACATAGTTACCAAATATAGTTTTCGTGACTTAAGAATTAAGACAGGAGGCTGGGTGCAGAATGTGCTCTGACAGAGATTAAAGTCTTCTGTGATGTAGCTGCTTTTGGTATTTGGCAAAGGTGGCAGACATGGATAATAAGGGAGATGTCAAAGGTTAAACAGCAGAGATTAGATGAACACAAAGACATGTTAAAGAAGTGTTAACTCCTCAATGATAGATAAAAAAAGACTATACAAAGCAGGGAACTCTGCTTGGGACAGGGAGGAACTGAGCAAGTAATCCAACGAATGAGTGTTTCTTACAAAATCATATATCCCATACATTGTTCAAGCTGATAACTTGCAGCACAGCAGAGGTGCCGAGACATGCACATATCCTCATCGTGAACCATCCTGTATTAGACCAGGTTTATTTTCCTTTGAAAACCTGTTCTAGCAGGCGTGTAAAAGACAAAATGGGATAAAGGCAGAGCCTTGACATGGAAGGATGTGGCTGGCAGTTTACATAGCCAAGTGTGAAGTCTACAAAGTCGAGGTGACAGGATGGTGCTATAGAGCACATTAAATTCCAGACGTATACCCATGAAAATGTCATGTAGTTAAAATGATGTGCAATAGATAGATCTCAATTATAGTCTTGTATTGAAAACTAGTATATATTGTAGGGAAGGTATTAGGCATCAAAGTCTAATGCCACCCAAAACACACTTTTCAGTTTGGCCATTAAAGAGCTGGATCATTTGGAGCAAGGCCTGGTCTAATACTGCGAAATGTTCCTTTAACCACTTAAGACCCGGACACATACGCTGCTAAATGACCCAAGGTGTTTTTACAATTCGGCGCTGCGTCGCTTTAACAGAAAATTGCGCGGTCGTGCGACGTGGCTCCCAAACAAAATTTGCGTCCTTTTCTTCCCACAAATAGAGCTTTTTTTCGGTGGTATTTGATCGCCTCTGCGATTTTTATTTTTTGCGCTATAAACTAAAATAGAGCGACAATTTTGAAAAAAATCACTATTTTTTAACTTTTTGTTATAAAAAAAAATCAAATAAACTAAATTTTAGTAAAACATTTAGGCCAAAATTAATTCAGCCACATGTCTTTAGTAAAAAAAAAAAAAATCGCAATAAAAAAAATAGCTACCTAGCGGGAACAGCGACACTAATACAGCGATCAGAAAAATGATCGCTTAGTGATGCTGGCAATAGGGAGTGAAAGGGTTAACTAGGGCAGTGATCAGGGGGTTAAAACTTTATTAGGGGGGGTGGTGGGGCTATCCTGAACCTAACACTAACTGACTTTTACACTGCCTGTCAAACTGCCACTAAATGCAGTGATTAGATCACTGCATTCAGTGACACTATGACAGGGGGGTGGGGGGGCGATCACAAGGGGTTAATGTGCCCATGTGAGTGTGTGTCAGTGTTGTGTTGGTGCACACTTACTGTGGATGTCTTCTCTCATCAGCAGCGGTGGGAAACAGCGCTGCGATGAGAGGTGACATCATTTCCTCCTTCCTGTGTAAACACAGGAGGAGGAACTGAAACGAAGGGGGAGCGCTCCCATTGGCTGGGAGCGATCGCGGGGGGGCGGAAAACACGGACATCCGCCCGCTCGTCGGCGATCGCTCCCAGAGCCAGGGGGACCCCCGCACGCCGGAGGGGGTCCCGATGGGACCCCCGAACCGCACGAAGGCGGGGACGTAAATTTACGCCCTTGTGCCTGTACGAGCCATTCTGTGGCCGTATATGTGCGTGCGGGGGTCCTTAAGTGGTTAACATGGCTACCCTAGAGGCAGCCTATAAGGTACTCCTCCGTTGGTATTGGGTCTATGGTGGTCCTACGCTCTTCACACTCTGCATCCGTCCAACCAAGGCCTTGTTAATTGACCCTCTCTATCCTCCCAATCTGGGGTCTCTCTCTCTCCCATTATTGCAGTTCTAATTTCTTTAAAAAAAACTTCTAATAAAAAAAGATTGTACCAGAAAAAGCTGGATCATTTGCCAAAAGGGTTAATTTCCCTTAATCATTTCACTTCTCCAGCCTCTCACACATGGTTGTAATGAAGGTGTTAAGAAGGTTAAAATCTTGGCCAGTTCAGCAGGGACTGGCTGAGATTCGAACCATGTATGGGCAGGCTGAATGTACCAAAGTTGATCGATCACTTTGGGTACAACCAACCCGTCGGATTTTACATACGAATATTACTATTATAGCCGCTAGCAATAATCACTGTGTTCTCCTGGAGAGGACAGCTTCCCCCGCTGGGAGAACACAATAGCTCTGCGGGAGGAATTCCCCCGTCAATGCCGACTGTTAAGTGGGGAATCGACAAAGAAAATTCAAACAAAGAAAATTGCCCTATCTATGGCGCACTTTACTCTCCGACAGGTGGATTCCCCTGTTCCATCGAGGTAGTATTACATTATCATTTGGTTTTTATGCTAACTTTACCAACTAGAATTGGGGACATCCCACCACTAGGGTCAAAAAGCTATATAAAAGAAAGCAGCATGCCATAAACATGAATAAAATATTAGCTATGAGAAGAGCTGGCCTTTAAGAAAATGGATTCTTGTGCGTTTTCTTCATCAAAAGTTAAGGCCACTCATACACAATAAACCCTTTACATTGCATGTTTTGCATTCCCAATATAATGGTGGGCTTATGAACTTATCCATTTAGCCCAGTAAGAGAGAGGTCCATCTTGTTTTTTTTTTCCCCATTGGCATGAAGCAATATCTTAAAGTAGAAACCCCTTTAAAAGAGGTTTTGTATGTTAACCACTTAACCCCCGGACCAAATTGCTGTCCAATGACCAGAGCACTTTTTGCGATTCGGCACTGCGTCGCTTTAACTGACAATTGCGCGGTCGAGCGACGTGGCTCCCAAACAAAATTGGCGTCCTTTTTTTCCCACAAATAGAGCTTTCTTTTGGTGGTATTTGATCATCTCTGCAGTTTTTATTTTTTGCGCTATAAACAAAAATAGAGCGACAATTTTGAAAAAAATTCAATATTTTTTACATTTTGCTATAATAAATATCCCCAAAAAAATATATAAAAAAAAAAAATTTTTCCCCTCAGTTTAGGCAGATACGTATTCTTCTACATATTTTTCGTTAAAAAAAAAAAAAAAATCGAAATTAGCGTTTATTGATTGGTTTGCGCAAAAGTTATAGTGTTTACAAAATAGGGGTTAGTTTTATGGCATTTTTATTAATATTTTTTTTTTACTAGAAATGGCGGCGATCAGCGTTTTTTTTCAGTACTGCGACATTATGGTGGACACTTCGGACACTTTTTTGGGACCATTGGCAGTTTTATAGCAATCAGTGCTATAAAAATGCATTGGATTACTATAAAAATGTCATTGGCAGTGAAGGGGTTAACACTAGGGGGCGGGGAAGGGGTTAAGTATGTTCCTGGGTGTGTTCTAACTGTATGGGGGGTGGACTCACTAGGGGAAAATCACTGATCTTCCGTTCATACATTGTATGAACAGAAGATCAGCATTTCTCTCCCTGACAGGACCGGGAGCTTTGTGTTTACACACAAAACTCCCGGTCCTCCCTCTGTACCGAACAATCGCGGGTGCCCGGCGGCCATCGTGCCCGCCGGGCACGCGTGCGGGACTCGTAGGCGAGCGGGGGCGCACGCGCCCCCTAGTGGCTGCAAAACACAGCCAACGTAGAGCTACGGGCTCTCGCCCAGGAGAGCCGACCTGCTGCAGTAAAATGATGGCGGCAGGTTGGCAAGCAGTTAATAGTGAAAGCAAAAAAAGTGTATACCTGCCTCCCCCACCCTTAAGCCTTGTACACACGGCCGAGAATCCCGTCGTAAAAAAAACATAGTTTTTCTCGCCGGGATTCTTGTCTGGCTTTTCTTGCTTACATACTGTCAAGCCAAAATCTCGTCGTTCTCAAACGTGGTAACGTAGGACAGCACTATAAAAGGGGAAGTTCGATTCCACTGGCGCCACCCTTGGGGCTGTTTTTGCTAATCTCATGTTACCACGTGTTAGTAAAAGTTTGATGAGAGACGATTCACGCTCTTCAGTCTTTGTGCTTTTCAGTCTGTTACAGCGTGACGAATGTGCCATCTCCATTACTAACGCTAGTTTTACCGAAGGTGCGCTCCCATCTCATACTCGATTCTGACCATGTACAGTTTTTTTTTTTTTTCAAATATTAATTTTATTTGTGTTTTTCAACAAAGAATACAGAAAGTAACATAAACAACACAACATAACAACCGTGTCCTTACCAGCCCCCGTCATATACACGTACGTTCTGCATAGAGATTCACATTCCCACTATCTGAAGCAGCAGTTAGACTGCCGCCCTAGACCTGTGTAGTGCCTGGGCACCGCCCACAGGTCAACCCTAGACAGTTTCGCTCCAACAACCCAGCCCCTGCCATATCAGCTGACAGAATCCATCTCTGGACTAGGTGAGGTCATTTCGTAACCGAATGGTTGCATCTCTGATGCCCATTCGGGCTCTACGCCCTTAGTAAAGCAAAGAGCAAAAGAGAAAAAAAGAAACAAGGAGAAAGAAATCGTAGTCGAGGGAATCACAGGTAAATATAAAACGGAGCAAGGGAAGTATTAAGAGAAAGAAATAACCAGGAGTAGTTATGGGGAGTCTTGAGCTGCGTGGCCCTGTGGATTAGGTTTAGTACTTTGGTAGTGTTGTCCCTGGCCTCCCTGGACGGGACAAAACCCACCTGGTCTAAATGTATGATCTCGGTCATGTGTCGGGACAGTCTGTTCGCTAAAACTTTAGTGAAAAACTTAAGGTCTACATTCAGGAGGGATATAGGCCTGTAACTGCCGCAGGCGGCAGGATCTTTTCCTTCTTTAGGAATGAGGGAGATGTGGGCCCTCAGGGTATCCCTCTGGAAGTGACCTGCATCTGCCAGTTTGTTGAACAGTTTGACCATGTATGGACCCAGCACCGGCAGAAGAATTTGATAATATTGTAGTGTGAAGCCGTCTGGGCCCGGTGCTTTACCCGGTTTCATTCCCTTAATGGCACACTGTAGTTCTGCCAACGTGATGGGTTCATCCAAGGCCACCCCCACCTCTTCGGGGAGCTTCGGGATATCTGATTTAATCAGGTAGTCTCTGACATCAGCGATCCTAGTATGTTGTTTCAGGAGGTTGTATAGGGATGAGTAGAATCTATGAAATTCCCCTGCGATACGGGTGGGCATGGCCTGTTTTTCCCCCGACGAGGAAATAATGTGGGGTATATATGCCTGGCGCCTCTGCTGCTTGACCGCATTCGCCAGTAGCTTCCCGCATTTGTTCCCCGACTCATAGGATAACTTCCTACAGATTTGGAGAGCTGCTTTGGCTTTGTATCTCAGTATGTCTACAGTTTGTCGTCTAACAGTCAGGAGTTCTGTTTCTACAAGGGGGGTCGGGTTGTGTTTGTGCTTTGCTTCTAGGTCACGGATCTTGTCCAGCAGCCCCAGGAGTTGTTTTTCTCGTTCCCTCTTGATGCGTGCACCATGTTTGATTAAGACTCCCCTTATAACCGATTTGTGCGCCTCCCACAGTACGCCCGGGTCGCAGTTCCCAACATCGTTAGTACTAAAATAGTGGGTCAATTCGGTCGTCACCTCAGTCAACACAGTAGTGTCCTGAAGCAGACTTTCGTTTAACCTCCAGAACCGTGCGGGGGGCGATGTGGCTTGCGAAAGGGAGTAACGCAGAGTTATGGGCACGTGGTCCGACCAAGTGATATTTCCTATCATGTGCCGCCTCTAGGTTGCGGTGTGGTATCAGGAAATAGTCGATCCGCGAGCATGTTTTGTGTGGGGGTGAAAAGAATGTATAGTCTCTCTCTCCCGAATGGAGGAGCCTCCAGATGTCTATCAGTTGTGCCTTGTGAAGGTCTTTAGCAATGTTCCTCTGTATCCTGGGTCTCACAGAGGAGGTGCCGGACGACGTGTCCACTGGTGGAACCAACGGCACGTTAAAGTCCCCTCCCAGAATCAACTGGCCTTCCGTAAAATCCATCAGTATGGACAGTGTGCTGTGCACAAACACATCTTGTCCGTCATTTAGCGCGTAGACCGTGGCTAACGTCACCAACACCTCCCCTATCGGTCCCTTGAGGAATACGTACCGGCCCTCTGGGTCAATCTTAGATTCACGGTAGGACCATGGCACACTGCCTGCAAGGAGTATAGATACCCCTTTAGATGTGTGTAAGGGGTTCGTCGCATGGTATGTTATGGGGAAGTGTCGATTTTTTAGGCATGGTGGGGAGCCTGTCTTAAAGTGGGTCTCCTGAATGAACGCTATATCTGCTCTAGTCCTTTTAAGGTCGTTCAATAGCATACGGCGTTTCTCAGGGATGTTCAGCCCTTTGGCGTTCAGGGAGAAAAAGGTGATTTGATCCATCACTACCGCGCCGGGTTGGGGGGGGGAGAGAGGGGAGGAGAGAAAGAGGGAGGGGAGGGGGGGAGAGAAGGGAGTTGAGAGAGGAGGGAGAATTGAGAGGTGTGAGAGCAAGATTAGCTCATAAAAGAGTACGGTGAATAAAGAGTGATCACCGTGATCCTATTCACAATTGATTGTTAAAACTCAATCAACTGTAGTGCAAAACGTTGCACATAAGCACCTTCCGGGTAGCCCCGGGTATGGTGCCTCTAACTAGTGGGGAGGAGGTTAGACTACGACCGGGGTAGCGCCCCCGGCTCCGCCCGGCCCCCCCAGCCCTAAGATATAATTGTGCATGTACTCAGGTATCAATGTAAATTGTACAAGCAAGAAGGCATAGACATGAAACATAATACAAGACAAATTCAGCGGCAAACAACAGAATATTCACATTCCTAGTGAGGATCATGCACTCCCCCACCCTGCAGCCAGCGTCCTCTAGCTCCCAGCAACAAGGCCCTCAGAACCATGGGTCCCACTTCCCACGAGCATTATATACAGGCCCCAGCCCTCTTCGTCATGACCCCCTAAGCCGGCTTCGTCCACCCCCGCCCCACCCCCCCGGGCCACCGGCAAGATCTCCTCTATAGTACAAACCTTCCCCCCATATCCCAGCACACTAGCCAACAGCCCATTTAGGTCCCCCCATTGCCCGACAGGATCCCCTGCCCCAGTACGTATTGCCCTCAGTGCGGCAATCCATGTGAAAAAACTTTTCTCAGCGACCAGGCTTCCCATTGCCTCTGATATTCCAAGGGTCGTTCCTGCCTAGGCCCTGCGGGGCCCCAAGTACGAAGGTGTACAATACAGTGCTTCTTAGATCAGGCACATGCCCGGAGGTCTCAGTGTAGGCTGTGCAACGTATATGCGAGAGGGGAGGGGGGTACAGATATGAGTTTCATGCGAGTCCCGGGGGGAAGTACCTATTGGACTAGTCCTCCATCAGGGTGCAGGGGGGGGCATATATCCGCGGGTCAGAATCAGGTGTCCACCCTCCACCCCAACAAACAGGCCCTCCCATGTGCTCAGTCCCGGACATCCCATATTTCTCAGGAAACCCAACAGCTTTGCTCACGACCACGGGGTGGGGAGGGGGGGGGGCAGGGTACAAGTCAGTTCCATGTGGGGGGCAACCTCAAACTGATCCATAAACAATGAGGGTAAGATCATAGGCAATAACTACTCGGCAGATGGCTCTAAGGGTAGTGAGTGTGCATGTGTGGTCTCACCATGGCTGTCTTCGTCACTAGGCTTCCCTGGAGTCTTCCGGGGGTGCGACGCGCGGCCTCTGTCTACTTCTCTGCGGCCGTGGGGATCGGGACCTCCTCTGGCTTGGACCGCCTGGTCTGGAGGGGAAGCTTGGGAGAGTCTGCAGCCAGTCCGGGACATCAATAGGGTCCGCTTCCATGAAGGCAAACAGCGCGGCCAGCTCCGAGGGAGAACGCAGGGTGAAGGACTGCATCTGCTTCTTGAAAGTCACTGCAATAGGAAAACCCTACCGATAGGTGATGCCAGAGTGCCGAGCGACTTCCAGCACAGGTTTCAGCATGGCTCTCCTCTGTAGGGTGGCTCGGGATAAATCCGGCAGGATTTGAATAACAGCCCCATCAAAGTCAGTGTCCCTCATTTTCCACGCCTTCCGCAGGATAAGTTCCTTGTGTGCATAGTGATGGACTTTGCAGATCACATCCCTAGGCCGGGCCGGGTCTGTGGGTTTAGGTCCCAGGGCCCTGTGGACCCGGTCAAAAGTCACATTCGGAGGGAGAGTGTCACCCACCACATTTCTGAATATGTCCATAACCGTTGCCCCTAGATCCTCTGACCCCGTGGCTTCAGGCAGACCCCTCACCCGCAAATTGTTCCTCCTGCTGCGGTCCTCGGCCTCTTCCAGGCGCAGCTGTTGAGTCAGGATGGTGGCTGCCTGCGTCACCTGCACTTCTTCCACCCGTCGCAACCTCACCTCCAGAGCTGACACCGCGGTCTCCCCCGTTTCCACCCTCTCCGTCAGCGATGTGACCTCCCCACGGACCTCCGTAATGTCTGTGTGGTGGGCTGCCTCTAACCTGCTGACCATTGACTCAAAGTCGGCTCTCATAGGCAGAGCCTGCAGCAGGGCCCTCAGTTCCGCGTCCGCTCGCAGCGTCAGTGGCTGGAGAAGCGATTGTGTCGGATCCAGTGGATCCGGTTGGAACGCTGCCGGTGTATCGGGGGGGGTCTCCCTCTGCCATGTAGGAGGCCATGGGTGCTGATTGTGAGGTGTGTGGAGGGGAACTCACATGTGCACTTTGCCTCGTGGTGCCCGCCATCTTGGGGATAGGAGAAGCTGCCTGGATGCCGCGAAAGTAACGGTGTATTTCGCCGCTGATCCGGGCTCCGGGGGTCTGGGACTTCTTCTGCGTGCCTCTCCGCTTCCCAGCCGAGTACATGCCGCGGTTGTGAGCTCGTTATGGCTGAAGATAGGGCTAGTTAGGCCGGGACGGACTGGGAGCTCCACAGGTACACGTCCTTACACGGCCATGTCCAGACCACGCCCCCCATGTACAGGTTTTTAAGACTCGGAAAAGCATACACACAAACGTTTTTCTCGTCTTAAGCCAGCCCGACGAGAAAATTGAGAGCAGGTTCTCTTTTTTTTTCTCGTCAAGATTCACAAGTTTTCTCGACAAGAAACCATAGACCAGAACGGTTTTCTCTGCAAAAAGCTCTGGCAGCAGTTTTCTTGCCGGGAAAAACGAGCGTGTATGAGGCTTTAGCACCACACACAGACACATTTGCTGATGGTCAGCAGGGGTGTTGCATTCGAAACTCTAACTGATCGGGTGTTTGAACAGAGCAGCACAGGTCAGGGCTGGTTGGAGCCCTTTGGCCATCCACGATTTTAATGGGTTTTATGGGCTTACAGTGTGAGGCCAGGCAACACAGCCCCCCTAACAAGTTTTAGAAGGTGGGTTGTGGTGTCCAAAAGAATCCAAATGGTTGTAGCCTCAAAGCTGAATTGGAGGGTCCTGAGCAGAATGCAGCAGTCGAATGATGGCATGGAAGTACAAACATCTTTACAAGGAGTAGCTCCACTTTTTATCACCTATATAGTTTTATTACGTCTGCCAATGATGTATATGTTTGCCAGTTTCCACCTGTTTGTTAAAAGTTTATCTACCATGTGTCTAAATAACAAGCAGGACCCGGTGACTGTCATCTTGACAATGTTTTACACTTTAAACTAAGACAAAAAGTAGCTAAAAACAAAACATTCACATATGTTCTAAAATGTATCAAGCTGAAAACCTAAGCATTATTTTCTTTGAGGCAATATTCCTTTTAACCGCTTGCTGCTGGTATCCCGATTGGTATCTTTAATTAGAGCTGGCTGAGCACTTAAATAGCACTAAATAGCCTCTGGATTGGTTTCGGGAGAGTGTCCCTGCCCCCTACCGTTCCACTGGGGAACCTGGGATTACAGCTGGCTGCTCTACTGGCTGACCATAGAGCCGATTGGTGCCTGAACAGCCACGATCATCACTATGGTCTAAGAAACCGTAAGCGACAAGTATTTCATTACTTTTGGTTTCGCTTGTTGTAAACACACCATTCCTTGTTTCAAAAAAGCATCATATTGAACTGATCTTGGTATGATCTTAAGCCTTTAAGGGCAGAAGAGACAGTTGGAGTCTAATAGGCCCAGTCTCAGTTAAAGAAGAAGTCCAACTTGAGCTTTTTAGACTGGTCTTCTCCTCTGGGTCACATGAGTGCAATTAGTTTTGCCCTCCTGTGACCAGTTTTCAGTGGAGAGAGGTTTGAAGTCTGCTCTCCGTTGATGTCACTGCCATCAGTCGGAGCAGCGCGTCATCCCGACTTCCAAGTCTGGATCCGCCAGCTGCCTTGATTGATGGCAGTCTCAGCAAGCCACTGAGATGGCCACTCCCCGCCCCACCACTGCTTAGCGCTCCAATGAGTGTGGAGAAGTAGAGCAGAAGCGATGCCAACTGATAGTCAGCATCGCTCTGCTGGGGGAGGAGTGAGAACCGAGCCATCTACGGTGTTCGATGGCTCGGTTCTCAGTGCAGAGACACCGGGGGGGCAGATGCAACATCGGTCTGATGCTGCAATCACGGGGCAAGTATGAATAGGGGGGAAAAACAAACAAATATACTTCTTGTGACGGTAGTCGAACATATCCCCGTCAAGCATTCCCTTCTTCTCTAATAAAATAAATCACCCAATATTCCATGAGTAGGAATATCCCTGGAATCGCCGAATAATCCAAACATGAGCCATGGCTTAATGCTGAATGTAAACAGGACACCTTTATTGAAAGTACACAGCACACTTTTATACAGGATTTGGAACATCCCGCCCCCAACAACCGTTTTCTTATTGGTCCTTTTTCCAGTCCCATCAGTTCCCCCTCAGGTCCACCTTCCATGTAAATGAGGACTTTAAAATGTCTCAGCAGAGATTGGTCCCAAAGCTTGAATAGCCTGAATATGTGTGTTGAGACAGAAGCCCCCAGGGGGTAATTACTACAATCAAGCAATCAGAACAACAATTAACACCTCTACACACTGGACAATAAAATGTCTCTCACAAGCCCGACTCCACTTATTTCACTAGTCGGAGCCAAGCATTGAAGGGTCATTGTCCTAGTGACCTAGTCAGGACAAATTAAGCCACTTCCAGTATCTCTTGCAATATGTACTCCACAATGTCTCATCTTCTGCAATACATGAATTAGGATTTCACGTAGAAACACTTTAATATCTCATGATCCACGACACTTCTCTTTTAAGAGTAAGAGGGCCTATCACTGCCTACTGCCATCATAAGGGATGTTTATATTCCTTGTGTTAACAATAAAAATGTCGTATGTAAACAGTGATCACACCACACATGTGAGGCATCACTGTGAAAGTCAGATTGAGAGCAATAATTCCAGCACCAAACCTCCTGTGTAAATCTAAAGTGGTAACCCGTGGTAAAGGCTTTTAAAAGCATCAGCTATGGATAATTTATTGTACAAAGTTTGTTGCTGTTCCAGGCATGTGCAAGTTTAAAGTGTGACATGTTTGGTATCTATTTACTTGGCATAACATTGTCTTTTATATTTTACCAAACAGTTGGGTATTTATTGTGTTTTTGTACATTGAAATTCATTAAAGTGTATTTTTTTTAAATAAAATAAAAAATTGCAAATAAAAAACCACTGCGCAAATACTGTGTGACATAAAAAATTGCAACACCCAATTTTTTATTCTCTATGGCCTCTGCTTTAAAAATATATATAAATGTTTGGGGGTTCCAAGTAAAGTAAAGAAAAGGATCAGAAAAAGGCCTGGTCTTCAAGTGGTTAAAATGAATGGTCACTGTAAATAACAAACCTCATTGGTTTGAGAAAAAAACAAAACAAAAAAAACAGAGAATTTAATAAAACTAGTGCAGTCTATATCAGCCTTTCTCAGACTTTTTACCCCAGAGGAACATAGATTTTTTTTCAGTTCTCAGAAAATATCTGCAAAAATAATTTATCGGGGTTCACTGGGGGAAAAACGTCTTGTAAATTGATGGTCAGTGGGAAGAATGCCCCCTCTACAAACAGATACAAAGATCATTGTTATCAAGAGGCATTAACCCTGGGACTATGCAGTCACCATCAGCTGTAAGGTCAGTCAGCCACAGCTCAAGGAACCCCTAGAAACTCCCGGAGGAACCCTAGTAGGGAATTTCAGCCACAGCTCAAGGAACCCCTAGAAACTCCCGGAGGAACTCTAGTAGGGAATGTTAGCCACAGCTCAAGGAACCCCTAGAAACCTCTGGAGGAACCCTAGTAGGGAATGTCAGCCACAGCTCAAGGAACCCCTAGCAACCTCTGGAGGAACCCTAGTAGGGAATGTCAGCCACAGCTCAAGGAACCCCTAGAAACCCCTGGAGGAACCCTAGTAGGGAATTTCAGCCACAGCTTAAGGAACCCCTTGAAACCTCTGGAGGAACCCTAGTAGGGAATGTCAGCCACAGCTCAAGGAACCCCTAGAAACTCCTGGAGGAACCCTAGTAGGGAATGTCAGCTACAGCTCAAGGAACCCCTAGAAACCGCTGGAGGAACCCTAGTAGGGAATATCAGCCACAGCTTAAGGAAACCCTTGAAACCTCTGGAGGAATCCTAGAAGGGAATTTCAGCCACAGCTCAAGGAAACCCTAGCAATCTCTGGAGGAACCCTAATTGGGAATGTCTGGTAAATACCAAAAAATCGGATTTCCTTAATAAACAGTAGAAAGTGTGCTTTTGTGCCATGCAAAGTAATGTGTACATTAAAAAGAAAACAAACCAAATTAGGTTCCCACTCTTTAGTCTGCGCTGGTTTTATAAATATCCCACATACTTTTTACTAAACCAGACTACCGACAGGCTCCTAGTGCCATGTAAAATAATGGAATTCCTTGAACGTCTGCTTGTGGTCCAAATCTATCCATTCCGGAAAATCTCTCTATACTTACAAGCTCTACAAAACTAATTTGTCTGCATGTACTTTCTGTAGTAAAAGACACCATGAGCTATTTTTTCCCTCTCTCCCAACTAAATCTTCTATCTCCCCAGTGTAATAACCTGAATTAACATGGAAGAAAATTCTCTGCTGGTGTTGTATGTGTTTATCAGGATGTCTGTGGAATGACAATGTGTTAATGTGACTTATCTAGTCAGGATTCATGAACTGCAATAATGAGACACTTCAATGCAGGCTATGTGGGATCCTCTCCAACAGCGCCCTCTCTTGGTCTTGGCTGCAAAATACACAACCTTGCTGAAAATTACATTAGATAAACGTTAGTTGATAACAACGAACAGATACAATTTGAACGTATGCAAGACAGGAAAACTTATAACAGGACGTTTCATTCTTCGATTAGTTAAGAGTGCTCCCATTTGTTCCAGCTTGGTGACGCAAGTTACTGAAACCACTGGATTATTCGAACAAGCAGACAATGAACATTGTCTAAAACTAGATACACACAGGCAGAAAACCAGCCAAAAACGGTGGGTTCTGTAGGATCCAGCCAACTTTTGGGCCCATGTGTACAGCTGTCCGTTCTACAGGAAAACTAGTGTCCGATCAGTGCTGGCAGCCAATGGCTGCGAGAGCAAATCAGTGTGTTCTGGTGGGAGGGCAGTTGTCCTGTCAGAATACACAGCGAGGGAGATTGTCGCATTACCATTCAGACTGCTGGGTTTAATAAGGGGGAGACACAACAACTTAGTGTGTACTTAAAGTGACTGTAAACGATCACCTTGTAAAACCACCCATACAGTTTAAAATAGAAATGGAATGTAAAACGTTTTCCAACATCTTAGAAGGAATCACATTCCCTCTGTTCTCAGCTGCATAAGAGCTAGGTGGAGGAGAAGCAGCAGCACACAGCTTCCCAGTGAATGGCTGTGCAGTGGGGCGTGTCAAGACAAGTCTGATCATTGGAGAAGGGCAGGCTGGGTTCCCAGCATAGCGGTGTGTTCTCCTGCTTAGTGTGGTCAGTTTTTAAAAAGGAAAGAAGAGGGACTGTCAGGAACACCAGGGATTTCACATAAAAGAAGCACTACAAAGAGAACAGGAGACTTCCTCATACAAGTACATAGTACAGCAAGCTCATATCAGGAATATGACATGTTGGGGAACAAACTCTTTAAAGGAGTTGTAAAGAATCTATGCATTAAGGTGAAAAAACATCGGATGCTGCTGCCCCCCCCCCAGCCCCGTTATACTTACCTGACCCCTCGAAAGTCCTGCGCGGTCCCAAGATCCTCTTCGCTGCTCAGCCTGGCCGCTGATTGGCTAGAGCGGATGGATTGAGAGCAGCGCAGCCATTGGCTGGCGCTGCTGTCAATCACATCCAGTGACGCGGCGAGGGGCAGGGCCAAGTGATACAGTGAGCGGCTATGGCCACTCGCTGTATCACGGGAGCGCACCCGCAATTACTGACCACCATGCGAGCTCTCGCATTACTGTGGTGAGTAATTGCGGGGAGGACCAGAAACAGCCGCCGAGGGACCCCAGAAGACATGGATCGGGGCCACTCTGTGCAAAAGGAGCTGAACAGTGGAGGTAAGTATAACATGATTGTTATTTAAAGAAAAAAAAATCCTTTAGTAACACTTTAAGTGAGTCAACATTGAAAGCTTCCCACTGTACAGGTTTCAGATAGTATCACTGGGAAATGAGCAGTGTTGTGTTTTTCCGCGAGAAGACAGAGAAGCCCCATGCAAGTTGTCGTCTGGTTGTTATGAATAAAGTTGACAATAAACAGAAGTTGCTCAACGCAAGTACAAACACCACAAACCCCAGACCAATAGTGGAAGAGTGCTGTAATTGTTCATACAACATTCATAACATTGCAAACACATTTCAGGGACAAACAAGCTGCTCACTGGCACAATTCTGCACCATCTGATTGCCATTCAAACATTATGCTAGACTTAGCTGGCTTCTGTTTCCAGAGTCCTTTCAAACATTTACAAATAGGACTAAGCCCTGATGAAGGGAGAGCATGTTTGCCCTGAAACAGGTTGGCTGTTGTATGATCATCATTTTACTTTGGTACTCTTCCAACATTGGTCTGGCACTTTTGTGGTATTTGTACATGCCTTGAGTCACTTTTTGGGTAAAGACTGTTTAAATTTGATGTTAAAGATCATCACACAAAACTAATATGGTCTATCTATGTTATGGAATGAATATATCAAGTCCCAGTTCCTCCTTGACATATCTTTTTGGAGCATACAGTATATATTAATTGTTGCCTATTCTAATCAATGTAGGTTGCAATCTCATGTCTATAAACCGCAGCAGACCTCCCATGTGAAAGATCTTGGGGGGGGGGGTGAATGGAAAGGCTGGAAGATCTCATCTGATTGCTACGGATTCCATCCCCAAAATAAGATTTTCTATTGCCGTCAAGCTGCACCCTTTCCTTTATTTGCTTTGCATGTCTGGCTGGGTAACCCGAATATGCACATTTAGGAAGAAATCGTGTCCAAAACTAGCAAAGGATAGTTGGCTCAAATCATGGTATATAGCCAACATTACTGCACAGCACTGATGCTTGTATGATAATTCCTCCATGCACTGTGAGGAACTACAAGTTGAGCAGAATATCTGGGCCATGTATGACTTATACCATGCCCCAGCTGTACTTTAAGATGCTGGACATTCCAAACAGTGGACGTCATTATGACAAAACACGTAGAGCGGAGCTTCCAGTATCATTTCCGGTTCTGGTCCGTGGAGCGTATCTGTGTCCCGGTCTTTCTGATTATTTAACCTTTTCTGACACAATGTAAATGCATTTCTGCATATTGTAATAAACTGTATTTTAAGGAATTACACACTATGGGGCCCATGTACTGTTATGGTTTCTGCATGTGAGGAAAACCGGAGAGACAAGAACCTGTTGGAGTAATCGAGGAAGTCCTGTAACTGAATAATGTGTACAGCTACATAATGCTGTGAATGCTGGTTTACCACTAGTAAGGGGGGAATTTTTGGTTAGTGAGATGGAGAAAGGAGGGGGGCACGTTAAAAACACCAATACATCGGCTATGCCGGAAGAGATATGTAATTTTTGGTTGGCAAATAGGGAGTCCTCGGGCCCCTTGGCAATTTGGGACACCTTCAAGGCCTGGCTCAGAGGGGAATACATCAAACGTATATCAGCGAGGAGGGGAGGGTCGGAACGAGCTCTTGAGCTACTAGAGGACCGCGCCCGGTCGCAGGAGGTGGCGTATGTTCAATCTCCCGGTGCAGGCACCCATTATCCCTGGCAGTACACTCTCGGTGAACTCTCCCTCCTAAGAATTGATCTTACTAAGAAGTCCATGTTTGACAGTGCCCAGCGTGTATTCGAATTTGGGGACAAGAATGGAAGGCTTCTGGCGTGGCTCGCTAGGGGTCAGAACCCCACTACGCACATAGGTAGGGTGAGGGACGGAGATGGCAGTCTACTGACCACCCCGGAGGACATTAACTCTAGGTTTCTTCGTTTCTATCAGGATCTTTACTCCTCTAGGGTGTCCTATACCCCGGGTGATCTTTCAGTTTTTCTAGATGGCATCCCGTTCCCGACACTTGACTCGGCCAAGTGTAGAGACCTGGATAAAGATATCACTTTGGAAGAGGTGCAGATGGCACTGGGTTGTATGCAATCAGGTAAGACCCCTGGACTGGACGGGTTGCCCACTGAGTTATACTCTGAGCACCAGGAATTACTAGCTCCTAGGTTGACCTCCCTTTTCTTGCAGTTCTCAGCTCTTGGGGCTCTTCCGAGCTCCATGTCTGAGGCGGTGATAGTTCTGGTGCCTAAACCGGGTCAAGACCCTGAGGAATGCGGGTCATATAGACCCATATCCTTGATAAACGCGGACGCTAAGCTTCTGGCGGAGATTTTGGCCCTAAGATTGGTTGCGGTGCTGGAGGATTTGGTTTACCAGGACCAAACAGGGTTTATGCCGGGGAAGGGCACGGACATCAATATCAGGAGATTGTTCCTCAATTTAGATACTACCCATGACAATGGTGGCGCCCGGGTCATAGCCTCACTTGATGCCGAGAAGGCTTTTGACTCGGTAGAGTGGGGCTATCTCTGGGAGGTGCTGAGGCATTTTGGCTTCGGTCCCAGGTTTCTGCAGTGGTTGGGTTTGCTATATGCTTCCCCCAGGGCTAGGATTCGCACCAATGGTACTTTGTCGGAGTTCTTTCCCCTCCAGAGGGGCACCAGGCAGGGCTTTATCGCCCAGCCCGTTTGCTCTCGCACTGGAGCCGCTGGCGATCCTGATTAGGGAGTCGAACGAGGTCCGAGGGCTCAGGGTGGGCCCCCTGGAGGAGAGGATCTCCCTCTATGCAGATGACATGTTGCTCTATCTGCAGGATGCAGACACCTCGCTGCAGGCGGCCTTCGTCCCCGCTATTATGGGTTGAGGAGTTTAAATACCTGGGGATTGTGGTGTCTCGCGACCTCTGTGACTTTCGTCGCCTTAACTTGACTCCTATCACTAGACGGCTCAAGGAGCACTGCTCCAGGTGGAGGGACTTGCCCCTTAACTAACCACGGTTCAATTATATCTTTCGGAATTGCCCGGTTAAGCTTCCCCTTTCCTTTTTCAGGGAGATGGATGCCTGTATAGGCTCCTTTCTGTGGAGGGGGTCCGCCCCTAGGCTAGCTCGGTCCACCCTGCAGTTGCCGGTCCGCTGTGGGGGACTTGCGCTTCCTAATTTCCTGGTGTATTATCAGGCGGCGGTCCTGGTCACTGTGCGGTGGTGGTTCGAACAATCTAGCTCGAATGCCGCCGCTTGTTTGGAGGCGGCGCTGCTGGGTTCGTTTAGAGAACTGGGCAATTTGGTGTATAGAGGGGCCGCTGCGTACCCCTCTCTCCCTGCACCTACCGTCACTACCCTGCAGGTATGGTCTGCAGCCCGTAGGCGACTAGTTCGCCCCCACCATTACTCCCCCTTCTGCCCGATTTGGGGGAATCCCTCCCTTCCTCACTTTAGGACTGTACCGGACCCTCAATTGTGGGCAGGTTATGTGGTCAAGAAGCTCCAGGACATTATGCGTGCGGGATCGCTGTTGCCCTTCCGGGCCTTGGCGGTCAAGTATGGACTTCCGGGACACATGTTGTTTAGGTATTACCAGCTGAGGCACGCCGCTAGGGCATAATTCCCGCAGGCTATCACCCTAAGTGCTTAAGAAGACGCTGTCTACACTATATATGGCCCTGCTGGAGGTAGATTCTCCCAGGATGGGTGTCCTCTGGGACAGGTGGCACTCTGACATTCCTAGCCTTGATAAGATTGGGAAGAATGTTTTGAGGATGGGATGGGGCCAGGATGTTGATATCTTCTAGGGACAAACTGATACACACTAAGTTCATGCATCGAGTCTATTACACGCCCCAGAGGTTGCATCGGATATACCCGGATAGGTCTCCCAACTGCCCTAAATGTCGTTCCCCAGAAGGGAAAGAGTGTTTGAGTGTATCAACATGCGTCTCACGCTGTCTATCCCGGTCTCGCCTGAGCTGGCTCTGCTTGGGATACATGAGGATGACCAGCGTCCTCGGGGTACGAAACTGCTTGTCTCCATGCTGCTTTTTTATGCCAAGAAGGAAATTCTTAAGACGTGGTCCTCTCCCTCGCCCCCCACTGTTGGGGCTTGGGACTCTTCAGTAAATGCTCTGTTGCCAATGTATAAATTGACTTATATTAGCAGGGGATGCCCTCGTAAATTTGACAGAGTCTGGCTTCCCTGGACACAACAGTTCTAATGTGTGTTCTATTTACAGTCTGTGCCTTCTTGTTCCTTATTATACCTGATTGATGGGTGGATGGGAGGGCTGATGATAAGGCTTGTGAATTACTTTGATTACGCGCAACCTGTACTATCGTCATTGTAGTTGTTTTATGTGCCTCTGTATGAACTGCATACGCATGTCATTTGTATTTCGATACTTTCTTAATAAAGACCAACCTCTTTGTTAAAAAAAAAAACACCAATACATCACTGTATTTGAGAATCCATTTACGAATGACTTTTTGTTTTTCATCAAAAGTCACTTTATTGACATTTATACTGTGCTATAGCATGTCACTTTGTCTCACGGATGTTAAGGAAATATTGCACAAAGCACAGCACAGTCACTTTATTGCACACTATGGGGGTTATTTACGAAAGGCAAATCCACTTTGCACTACAAGTGCACTGCTTGTGCACTTGGAAGTTCAGTCGCTGTATATCTGAGGGGAAGATCTGAAATGAGGGGAAGCTCTGCTGATTTTATCATCCAATCATGTACAAGCAAAAGTGCTGCTTTTTATTCTCCTTGCATGTCCCCCTCAGATCTACAGCGACTGCACTTCCAAGTGCACTTGTAATGCAAAGTGGATTTGCCTTTCGTAAATAACCCCCTATGTGTCTGCTTTGGTGCTAGTTTAAGGTTTACAGAGTTTAGTATTTATATTGAAGGAATCAATACCATACATTTATCAAAGGGCTGTTTACATATTATCTATATTATTTTTTTCTCATTGCCAATTTGCACATCATCTCGTTTGTCTTTAGCACAATAAGTTAAGGCGCATTTAAAAAGAATGCACACCACAAAAAAAACTAAGGCAGCGCCATACCCAAGTCCTTCACACTATTTATTGCCGACTACCGCCTCAGTGGTAGTTGTATTGGGAGCAGCAGCTTAAAAAGAGGAAGTAAACTTCCATCTTTAAGTTTTACCTAGAAGATCAAATTACCTATAGGAAGTGTAAATATCTTCTAAACATGCACCGTTTAGGAGGTATTTACTGTCCTAGCAGCCATTTACGTCACTGGCGCATGTGCTCTGAATAGACGGCTATCTGTGCCGTTTCTTCAGAGCAGTTTGTATTACAGATAAAGGATCTACAATCCAAGTCCTTGAGTGCCGGTTCACACTACAACAACTTGGGATCCGACTTGTCAGACCTCAAGCTGCCCCAAGTCACTGGACATAAGAAATTCCATTGAAGTGAATGAGAGCCGTCTTAATGTACACTACTCCAGTTGCTCAGACTTCAAAAAAAGGTTCCTGTACTACTTCAAAGCGACTTCTAGGCAACTTGTGCCCATAGATTATACTCGAGTATATACGGTAGTGCTCAGTACCCAAAGAAGAGGCCGGCGTGTGGCAACTGACTCACAGAATAAAGAGACTCGTACACATCCAGGAAAAAAATCAATAGTGCAGCCTTCAATATTTTAAGCATAAGTCACCTAACCATTGACTCATAAAGACTTCTAATTATCCAGCATGGTTCCGACTCATTTGAAAAGGTAGAGAACACTGACATGCATTAATGAGTGACATAGCGCTTTGTGTGTCAGAGTGTCAGTGCTATGAACTAGAAACACTAATCACATTTAAATTTGTCACAAAAGTCTGGACCAAATTGCAGGCTATGAGCAGTATATCAACTTACTTCTTGTTGGTTGTCCGTACAATACAGCAACGCTCAGTCTTGTCTACAGTGACACTATATACATCTTTAGGATAAGGCAGATTGCGGATTCTCCACTGAAAGCTTGTCTTGGTGTCCTTCCTCATAAACACAGGCTGGGAAAAAAGCAAGACACACATTAAATAGATATTTACATGTACATGAAATACACCTCATTGTCTAAATAAAAAAAAAAAGGGATGTAGCATTTAACTCAACATACCAACAATAACAGGTAACACATTTTATGACCAAACTAATATACCATATATATTGGTTACACAAGTTTGGCTTTATCTTTCAGTTTGGATCTACTGACATTTTCTAAAACTGTCAAAAATGCAAATGTCACTTGCTTGCAACATGGTAAACCAAAAGCATTTTTACAGCATTGGGAGCATTCTGTACAGTGGTGTAAAGCATTCCCTGCCTATATGACTGCCTCATTGCTTTTCTCAAAAGTCAGGACTGAAATAAAAGTCAAATTTCAGCCATCCGTTTCAGCTTTTTTGTAAACTGAAGATTGTCCACTTCTGAACGGGATGCATACACTGCAGATGTTCTATTCATAATCATGAACTGGGTAGATACAGTAAAGTGTAGGCTTCCCATTCAGAACATAGAGGTTAAAAAAAAAAAAAAAAACACCTGTGTGCTGCTCCCCCCCACAGCCCCCCTAATTCTCACCTTAGCCTCTCTCCATCCAGCGATGTGCACAAGAGACTCGGCCATCCTAGGATTCCCTCTCCTGATTAACTGAGACAGTAGTGTGCACCCATTGGCTCCCCCTGATATCAATCACCGCCAGAGAGGCAATGAGGAGAGAGTGCAGGGGGCGGAGCTGAGGTTCTATGTGTCTTATGGATGCATAGAGTAGCGGCTCGGGAAGGAGCATGCAGTGGCGGGCATTGATCGAGGGGGGGGGGGGGAGCCAGGAGCCCAGGTGAGGGACCAGAAGAGAATTGTGGCTGCACTGTGCAAAACAACTGCACAGAGCAGGTAAGTACAACATGTTTGTATTTTTTTTTTTTTTTTTTTTTTTTAAGCCAAGCTTTAATATTACTTTAAATGTGGCCAGGTTCACTTTAAACTGCCAGTATTTAAGATATGGTTGTCATGTTGCCAACTCACATTTATTTACTAAAGCTATAGAGTGCAACATCAGGCTCAGTCTGCATAGGAACCAATCAGCTTCTAACACTAGCTTGTTCAATTAAACCTTGGCAATAAAACCCGGAAGCTGATTGGTTTCTATGCAGAAGTGAGCCTGTTTTTGCACTCTCAAGGTTTAGTAAATAAAGCCTATAGTAACCACATAGGAAAATACACAATGCAAGTTCTAAATAACTGAAAAACAGTATGAGAAATACTGCAATAAAACAAACACACCTAACAGAGTTAGACTACAAAATAGGTTAGCAGTTTTTCTAAATACATACATTGGAACTGTTTTCCTTTAAGAAATCATTTTGTAGCACTGCGACCACTGGCGGTGGACTCTCCCCAACTTCAGTCTGCCATTCGCCATGCGCACCCAGGGCTGATTTCTGTCTCCATTTCCTTACTGAAAGCACACGAAGATTAGAAAGAAAATATAGCACTGTTGTTATTAAAAAAGAGGATCAATTGCAGCATGTACCTAGCATTGTTCTCTCTGCATAACATAGCTGGTTAGAAGAAAAAATGCCAAGTAGCTCATTTGTTTATAGTAGGGTTGTCCTGACACCGATACCGAGCATTTGCACGAGTACTTGTACATGCGCAAATGCTCCTGATGCCAGACACAATACTTTTCATGAGAGCTGGGGGAAGAGCGGGGTGGTGACCCAGCGGAGAGAGGGGCGGTGGTGGAGAGCAGGCGGGTAAGTCGAATAGGTGGAGGACGGCCGGGTACTGTGATAGGCGGACGAGGATGGGCGGGTACTGATTCCGGACTGTGATAGGCGGAGGACGGCCGGGTACTGCGATAGGCAGACAAGGATGGGCAGGTACCGATTCCGGACTGTGATATGCGGACGAGGATGGCCGGCACTGAGCCGTCTAGGTGCTTAACATGCGGCGTGCGCTCACCTTCTGGGAGGTGACGGATTGAGTCCATATCACCCGATCCGCTACACTGTCCTCCATCTCCATCTCAGTCGGGGGGAGTAGAGCAGAGCTCTTCACCAAAGCCGTTACCTGCCGCATAGCATTGTGGGAGAGCCGATCAGCAGCTTGCTCCTTGTGCTTCTTCCTTCTCTGGAATGCTGGGACGGGATTGGCTTATTAGCAATCATTGACTAGTGTGGTTAAAGGGTCACTCCACTTCCATCATAGCAGTGCTTGTGGCTTTGAATGTATATTTCTGCACCATATTAATTTTACACAGTGCCCTCTCTCTCTCTCTCTCTCTCTCTCTCTCTCTAGGTAATAATCACATATCCTGATATATAACAGATGGAGGGTTTTTCGCACAAGAAAACGACAGGTTCTCTTGGGCAGAAAAAAAAAAAAAAAAAAACAACTGCTGCTTTTCATTGAACTGTCAAAGTGAGAGATTATTTTTTGTTTTTAGAAAGGTTAGAAACGATTTTACTTCCTGTCTTGTAGACAAAACAGGAGATGAGGTTAAATTGCCCCTCAGACAGTTGTCACTTCAATAGGTAATAGGCATCCCATTCGTAGATTTTCCCACCTGTGAAGGTTAAGACTGTAACATTTTATATTTCCTTTTACTTTCTGTTTGGGCGCATGCCATTTTACAGGTTGCGGAGCAAAATATTGCAATATTTGGCTCTTTGGGATACACAACCTCCTGGAATGTGTGGATATCAATGAAGACTGTGGGCAGCTGATGCATACATCACCGGTGCCTAGGCAAAGAAACAGGAAGTGGGTGGCCCCTAATCTATGAATAAAAAAAAAAAAAGGTATTTACGTTTTACAAACTTTTAACATATTCACTGATTTTGTAAAGGGGAGGGGGAGGAAAGCTGAATTTCAGCTGAAAGGTTCACTTTAAGTAGCATAGTGAAAACATGTATTTTATCATCTGAACATACATGCTAACTTTAAACAATCAACTGGAACATGTTTATTGAAGCAGTAAAACAAACTACAAACTGGTTAACATAAAATAAATTATATTAGTACTCACAGATTAACAAATAAAACGCATTCAGACATTTAGGAAAGAAATTGCATAGAAACTGATATTCCGCCACCCGCAGGTCACTTCCTCTAGTAATGCAATGGATCAGGGGTGTCCGAACTATGGCCTGCTGCAATATTTTCTCTGGCTTGCAGTCAGGATCAATGGCCTCTCACACAAGTCTGCCTTTCTCCCAAACATCTACAATACCACCTCCATCCTGGTCTTCAGCGCAGATGAGCCCGGCTGCGCGGTCGTTGTACAATTATCAGTTGCTAGCACTGCTGGCGTTCTAACACCCAATAATGTGTTTGCCCCAGCATTCACAGGAAGATGGTACTTCCACCACCCTCTATATTTGCTCCTCCTGCTGCTTCCGCTAAGCTCCTCAGGCTCGCTTGCCATGCTGTAAGTGTGTGAGGTAAGGAGGGAGGTGGGGGTACTCTGATATAAGGAGGAGATTCTGATGGGGAACTTGATGTAAGGGGAGCAGAGATTCCGATGGGGACCCTGATGTAAGGGGGAAGAGGATTCCGATGGGGATCCCTGATGTAAGGGGGAAGAGGATTCCGATGGGGATCCCTGATGTAAGGGGGAAGAGGATTCCGATGGGGATCCCTGATGTAAGGGGGAAGAGGATTCCGATGGGGATCCCTGATGTAAGGGGGAAGAGGATTCCGATGGGGATCCCTGATGTAAGGGGGAAGAGGATTCCGATGGGGATCCCTGATGTAAGGGGGAAGAGGATTCCGATGGGGATCCCTGATGTAAGGGGGAAGAGGATTCCGATGGGGATCCCTGATGTAAGGGGGAAGAGGATTCCGATGGGGATCCCTGATGTAAGGGGGAAGAGGATTCCGATGGGGATCCCTGATGTAAGGGGGAAGAGGATTCCGATGGGGATCCCTGATGTAAGGGGGAAGAGGATTCCGATGGGGACCCTGATGTAAGGGGGAAGAGGATTCTGATGGGGATCACTGATGTAAGGGGGAGGGGGGGTATTCTGACGGGGGCCGTGATGTAAAGGGGAGACTCTGATGGATTCATGCTTATTTGGAATTCCTTTGCTTTGTTTTACTGAAGCTCTTTCTCTGTTTTGAATCATATCATGTGGATTGTAAAAAAGCTCCATGTAAAACATTCATTCATTTAGATTTTCTTCGGCCTGAGAATATTTGTAAAACTATTAGGTGTGGCTAGAGGTCAACCGATATGGGTTTTTCTCTGGCCGATGCCGATAGTTAGAAATCACATCGGCCGATATACGTTAACGATTTTTGCGGCCGATATCTTGGGCCGTTTTTTTTTTTTTTTTAACCTTAATCTTTAAAAATCTAGGGTGGAGAGGTGGGGAGGAGGTTATTGTTTAGGGTGAAGAGGTGGGGTGCAGCCTATTAGTGCCCACCAATGTCAACCAGTGCATCACAGCAGTGCCCACCAGTACGGCTCAATGTAATTACCTGCCACCAAATCAGCTCCCACCAGCGGAGCGCTCCCAGGTCCGTTCCGTTCCCTCGCCTAGCCAAAGGCAGCTCTATTCTTCCCCTGATGTGCTGCGTGCCCTGCCTCTGCCTCCAGACTACAAACCCCAGAATGCAGTGTGGCCAGTAACAGCCAATCGGCGGCCAGCGCTGCCGACTTCCTCCACTGGGGAAAAAAAAAATCAGCAAGCAACGTCCGTGATGGCAGCTGTTTAGAATAGACGGTGGGTGGCGGGGGGGGGGATTTCCACCCAGCATGCCCCTGCCTCAGATCACTTTTTAATCTGTCTTTTTTTACATAATGATCGGCCGATGCCGATTTCTTAAAAAAGGCGAAATATCGGCCCATATATCGGTCGACCTCTAGGTGTGGCCCTTGTACTAAAAAGTTTGGAGAGGGAAAAAAAAAAAAAGTTTGGAGACCTCTTCATTAGATGAATATGGTGGAACATGACAATTCCCAACTCCTATTCTCTGCAGTGCTAGAAAAATGTATATAGCTGTACTTTAAACTCTCTGTGGTCAATAATAATGAATCATTTATCATACTACTATGACTTGATGCTGTACTTTCCTTACCCAATAACTCCTGTGTCTTCTGATCATACTCTTCCACCATCTCCTTGCCATCTGCAAATAGATAGTGCACCTTTCTTCTGCCTAGAAATAAGAAAATAATGTGTTTACAACAAGCACGGTCGATCCTTAACGTGGAGGTCCTCCCTAATACTTAAATTCTCACCCGCAATCATTTATGTGAGCTAAATTCACGCCTCCAAATAAAAAAAAATCCAATGCATTTTTACTGACGCTTTTAGTAGCGTCAGACTTTTTTTTTTACCGCTTCAAAACGCCTTTCCATATTATTTTATCTGTTTATGCACACATAGGCTTTTGGGAGCTGTAAGTGACATAGGTGTTTTCCAGGCGTTTTGTTTAAAAAAAAACAGGTCATTCTGGAACAGCAGCGTTAAGCTATAAAAACACCCGACGCGGCTAAACGCGCGTTAATGCTGTATACAGCGTTAAGCCGCATTAGGTGTTTTTAAGCTGCAGCATTTGGATTTGGGAGTGAAAAATAGAAGAGGTCCAGGCTGCTTGGCGGATCCCCACCATATGGTCGCAATCTTTCCCTAGTTTGGCCCAGCTCTGTGACATCAGCCGACAACGGCCCAAAAATGGGTTACAGGACTGCAGAACGAACTGCACTCCTGTGATCCACAGGAGAAGTACAACCAAACAAGCTTTGGCTGTACTTCTCCTTTAAAGGGGTTGTAAAGGTTCGTTTTTTATTTTCTAAATACAGGTAGGTTCCTTTAACTACTTCAGACCCGCGCTATCGTCGAATGACAGCAACAGCGCGGGTCTGAATATCCAACATGCCGTCTTTTGACAGCCGCCCCTTTGGCGTTCCCAGCGCGCGCTGTAGAGCGCGCTGCGGGGAAGCCCTGTGTTGTCCGTGTCTCTTGGACACGGCCAATCACAGATGGCGGCGAACGGCCAGTCAGAGTGGCCGTTTGCGATGCGATCTGTGCGGCGAATGAGAGATGATCTCATAAATCATCTCTCATTGCCGTTTTTACACAGAGACAGCGTCCTGTCTCTGGAGAGGAGGAGACCGATCTGTGTTCCTTGTACATAGGGACACAGATCGGTCACCCCCCCCCTCCCCTCACAGTTAGAACACACCTAGGATACATATTTAACCCCTTCCTCACCCCCTAGTGTTAACCCCTTCAATGCCAGTCACATTTATACAGTAATTAGTGCATATTTATAGCACTGATGGCAGTATAAATGTGAATGGTGCCAAAAATGTGTCAAAAGTGTCCGATGTGTCCGCCATAACATCGCAGTACCAATAAAAATCGCAGATCGCCGCCATTTCTAGTAAAAAAAATAAAAATAAAAAAAATAATAATTCTCTCCCCTATTTTGAAAGCGCTATAACTTGTGCGCAAACCAGTCGCTTATTGCGATTTTTTTTTTTTTTTACCAAAAATATGTAGAAGAATACGCATCGCCCTAAACTCAGAAAAAAAAATGTGTTTTTTTTTTTAATTGGGATATTTATTATAGCAACAAGTAAAAAATATTGTATTTTTCTTCAAAATTGTCGCTCTTTTTTGTTTATAGCGCAAAAAATAAAAACCGCACAGGCGATCAAATAGCACCAAAAGAAAGCTCTATTTGTGGGGAAAAAAGGACGTACATTTTGTTTGGGAGCCACGTCGCACGACCGCACAATTGTCAGTTAAAGCGACGCAGTGCCGGAAGCTGAAATTTCACCTGGGCAGGAGGGGGGTGTATGTGCCCAGTAAGCAAGTGGTTAAGCTAGTGCATTGTTGGCTCACTTACCTTTTCCTTTGATTTCCCTTCTAAATATTTTTATTTTTGTCTGAATTTCTTACTTCCTATTCCTCCTCTGTAAACTTTACACCATCATCCGAGCGGTGGTTAGTCAGCCAGAACAGCTTACTGAGAAGGAACAGGAAGTAAGGAATTCAGACAAAGAAAAAAAACATTTAGCAGGGAAATCGAAGCAAAACATAAGTGAACCAACAATGCACTAGCTTAAAGGAACCTATTTAGAAAATAAAAAACGAACGTTTACAACCCCTTTAAGTTTATTTCCACTTAACATACCTTTTTAGTGTTTATATACACTTTAAATGTATATGGAGGGTACATACTTTCACTGCAATGCAAGGAGTTGGGCTTTAGCTCCCGTTCACATTGGAGCAACTTTACAGGTCAAATTGCATGACAAGTTTTGACTTTTGCCAGCAATCGCACTTTTTTAAATGGCGCAACGCCAACTTTGCAGTGCACCACTTTTGGCAAATTTGGGTACGACTTGCATAGAAATCTGTGCATGAAGCTGCACAGAGGTCTTCAAAGTTGCACCTGAAGTCACACCAACATGTTGCTTGGCAATCGTGCGATTTCAGATAAAGTCACACAAATTCAAAACCGCAGTCAATGCGAACACACCTGTGAATGCACCCAACACCAATTACAATTGAGAACCCCAGAAGGGGCTCTGGTAATTAGCTGCAAGAGGCAGCCCTATTGTAAGCAGCTAATCGTGGCCACTAGCAATGGGCTCTGGCGTGTTCGGGATCCCACCTGCCTGATCCCACCAGGAAGCCGACACGACACACAGCTAACCAAAGACAGTGAGAGATTTCCTGATCCGCAGCTGCACAGATCGAGAAATGTCTCACTGCCTGTGATTAGCCGTGTACAATGTTGGCTTCCTAGCGGGATCCTGAACACGCCTGAGCCCATCTAGTGGCCACTTGCTTGTAATCGGTCACGCAGCAATCACATTTGAGTGCTGGGCCCTGGATGCAGGCAGTCTGTGTACAGGGCCGATCACTGCATGAGCGATTACATGCAAGTGGCCACGATTAAGAATGAGCTCCAGCGTGTTCGCATGGAACACGTGCAGAGCCCGCCAGGAAGTGTGCACAGCGCTGCGCTAATCACAGCCAGGGAGACATTTCCCGATCTCTGCAGCCGAGCATCGGGACAATGTCTCCCCGGCTGTGATTAGCGCAGCGCTGCGCTGTCTTCCTGGCGGGCTCTGCACGTGTTCCATGGGAACACGCCAAAGCTCATCCCTAGCCCGATTCCCCCTCTCCTTTTCCTGGGATCTTTGCTTTCCTCCATGTTATCAATCTAAAGCTCAACATTTGTGTTGCTTACCCCTATACCCCTTCTATCCCTGTATTACAGTTTAACACATGATAATATGGAAACATCAGAAAAACCAGGTGCAAGCATTGCAGCAATGGGGTGACTGTCTTGTAGCACCGGTGCTCTGGGCTCAATTCCATCTCAGCACACTGTGTGTGTGTATATATAAAATTAGTGATAATAAAGGGATATCAGGATTATATGCTTGAGAGTGATGGGAATAGAACATTGTGTGTATCAGGGTTATGTTCTGACAAGCAGGCAGCTGCATGGAGTCCTGTACAGACATCTCCAGTCACAGTCAGCTGAGATGATCACCTGTGCACCCTCCATGCTGCCGCAGCCACGTGACCGCGGTCCTTCTCCCCAGGCCTATGGAGGGAAGACATACCGTCCTGCAGGATACAAGTCTTCTTAGCCGCTCTCAGGCTCTCCAGCCACAGCTGCACCGCCATTTTTCCCGGTTCCCTTCTCTGTCACTATACCAACCAGCCGGTCACCATAACAACCCGCACCGGCCTCTGCTTGTTACTATGACAACGCCTGCCGGGCCCTCCCTGTCAGCGGACTGATAGGCCTCAGAGCACACCGCGTGACCCACAACAACATCCGGGTCAGCCGGAAGCGGTAGTGACCCAGACAAGTCCGGGCAGTAAGTGGGACAATTCTTATTATTACCGCTAATGGATGGAATACTAATGAACGTTATACCGGTCCGCTCTGTGTGCAGCTTCTATGACCCTGAGGGGAGAGGCGAGGATAGGATAGGCTCTGTGTTCTACAGACACACTTCTGTCCAGGGTCCCAGCTCTTTCTATACACCACACCTGGATGAGGTGTGACTTTTATAGACAGGTCCGCTTTAGGGTTTATGGAACTTTGTGTGTTTGGGAAGCGGTTCGCTTTTTATGTAGCGTTAGGCAGTTGCGTAATCATGCGTCAATGTGCGCTGACTAGTGTTGCCACCGTATCACTTTAAACTCAAACACATATTTAATTACACAGGTTCTGTGGCTGATTGAGGTGGTAATTAAAGGGTAAGTTCACCTTTACAGAAAAACCTGTAAGGTGAACTTACTCAGGCAATCCCCATGACTAAGGATGAGCTCCGGCGTGTTCGCACAGCCCATGTGCAGAGCCGCCAAGAAGTCTGCGCTGTGCTTATCACAGGCAGTGAGACATTGTCCCGATGAATGGCTGCAGAGATCAGGAAATGTCTCACTGCCTGTGATTAGCACAGCGCCAACTTCCTGGCGGGCTCTGCACGTGGGGTTTGCAAACATGCTGGAGCTCATCCTTACCCTAGGCTTAATCTCCAACGCTGGGAGGTACGTTTAGAAGCATTCTAATTGGTCCGCACCGTCACATGGACGACGCCGACCAATCGGAACCTGCGTGGCCCGTCCTGTTAGCAGGGAAGAAGATATTAAGCCAAGGGGATTTCTAAGCCCCGGTCTGATGAGTGAATGAGACCGGCCAGAGACCCACGCGCAGCCCTCCCAGTGGACAGATCCCTGGTGGCAGGCTGCAAAAACTTCCACACAGAACAGCAAAAAGAACAGACAAAAAAGCACATGCATAAGATTAAAAAAAAGAAATTACCAGCTATATACAGTGTGTTTCAGCCCCGGAAGGATTTACCCCCTTCCTGACCAGAGCACTTTTTGTGATTCGGCACTGCGTCGCTTTAACTGACAATTGCGCGGTCGTGCGATGTGGCTCCCAAACAAAATTGGCGTCCTTTTTTTCCCACAAATAGAGCTTTCTTTTGGTGGTATTTGATCATCTCTGCGGTTTTTATTTTTTGCGCTATAAACAAAAAATAGAGCGACTATTTTGAAAAAAATTCAATATTTTTTACATCTTGCTATAATAAATATCCCCAAAAAATATCTAAAAAAACTTTTTTTTTCCCCAGTTTAGGCCGATGCGTATTCTTCTACATATTTTTCGTAAAAAAAAACGCAATTAGCGTTTATTGATTGGTTTGCGCAAAATTTATAGCGTTTACAAAAAAGGGGGTAGTTTTATTGCATTTTTATTAATATTTTTTTTTTACTAGTAATGGCGGCGATCAGCGTTTTTTTTCGGTACTGCGATATTATGGCGGACACATCGGACAATTTTGACACATTTTTGGGACCATTGGCATTTTTATAGCGATCGATGCTATAAAAATGCATTGGATTACTATAAAAATGCCATTGGCAGTGAAGGGGTTAACACTAGGGGGCAGGGAAGGGGTTAAGTATGTTCCTGGTGTGTTCTAACTGTATGCAGGGGGGGGGTTGACTCACTAGGGGAAATCACTGATCTTCTGTTCATACATTGTATGAACAGAAGATCAGCGTTTCCCCTGCTGACAGGAACGAAAGGTATGTGTTTACACACATACCTCCCATTCCCCGCTCTGTAACGAACGGGCGCGCGTGCCCGGCGGCCGCTGGCGGCGCGCGCGCCCTCTAGCGGCCAAAAAAGATAGGACGTAGAGCTACGTGCTCCCGCGTAGCAGTGCCACCGTCCCGCAGTAATATGACGGCGGGCGGTCGGCATCTAGTTAAAGGGGTTGTAAAGGATTTTTTTTCCCCCTAAATAGCTAAATAGTGCAGTCCTCCTTTACTTACCTCATCCTTCCATTTTGCTTTTAAATGTCCTTATTTCTTCTGAGAAATCCTCACTTCCTGTTTTTCTGTCTGTAACTCCACACCATAATGCGAGGGGTTCTCCCTGGTGTGGAGAAAGCCTCTTGAGGGGGCGAACAGGCAAGTCAGGACGCTCTCTACGTTGCAGATAGAGAAAGGAGCTGTGTGTTAGTGGGCGTCCTGACTCTCATGCTCGCCCCCTCCCCCCTCAAGAGGCATTCTCCACACCAGGAAGAAAGCCTCGCATTACGGTGGTGAGTTACAGATAGGAGAACAGGAAGTGAGCATTTCTCAGAAGAAATAAGGACATTTAAAAGCAAAATGGAAGGATCACAGATTTAAAGCGCAAGATTTCGCTTGCTATAGGGGGAAAGGGTCATCCCTTTGCCCTTCATCTGCACAACTTGCTGCCAGAGGATTTCAGTCACTTTAGAACGATTTATCATCTTGCAAATTCTGTAAGAACTGGAAAGTTTTGCTGCCAGTTAAATGGGGTTTCTCAGATAATTCAAGAAATTAGCACAAGGTGCCGGATTAACACCAATAACTGGGGAGGTATCTGAAAGTGTTCTCTAGTTTTGATCAATGTTCTTTTTCAAATCTCATTGAAGTTTTTTTTAGTTTTTTTATTCTGCACTTTAAATCATGTAACTCATGAAATATGCTTAACAAAACTGCTCTTTTACTCCTTTTTAGATCATTTCAAATAGGACTAAGCAGTGACCTTTAATTTTAGAAAATTGTAGGTTATTCTCTCATTTTGATCTATATATCTGTATGGAGGAGCAGTGTTGCCACCCTGGACTGCTCTGCTGAATTGGACTACAAACACCTGACCTCTCTGCTTATCTAGTCTCCATTACTTATGCCTCGTACACATGACCAACTGTCCGTGTGTATGCTCCAGGGCAGTATTCCCGGACAGTTTTCCAGGAAAACCGCCGGAAATCGTGGCAGGAAAAATCTAGGTTCTGTTTTTTCCTGCCGCGATTCCCGGCGGTCTTTTTCCCAGCACTTTCCCTATGGCAAACACTGTGGTGGAGCATACACATGGCTGGGATTCCCGGCCAAAGCTCTCACTGCAGTTTTCCCAATGGGGAAACCTCTGGTGTGTACACGGAAAGTGACCGAGCAGGTTCTCGGTTTTCTCCCGGGCGGACTTTTTACTGCCGGGAATCCCGATTGTGTGTACGGGGCATTAGAGGGTTGTTGCTTTGTAGTTCACAGAAGATAGCTGGTAGAGCTAACAACATTGTTTGATATATTCAGCTCACAGGAAGTGACAATGGGGTCGCTCAGTATAGTGACAAAAGTATAAAGCTGGCCAGATGCACATTATTTTGTTTTTATTCAAATTCTTACAGATTACTTCACACATGCTATACAGAGCAGATCCTCAAATCTCAAACGGCGGCTATTGTATTTTGACAGCCAGCCCCACATTAACTACAGCCAGTTTGTATGCAGCCAGAATCGCTGGCCCTGTCTGCATACAGAACCAGGCAAAGCCCATATTGAATGTAACCAGTTGGACAAGTGGTTACATGCAAACAGTGGTAGAGGTGGTCATTCATTTACTGTATACAGGGTACAAATCTGGCCACATGGCTGAAGATGTTGGCACACATGTGAAGTGGGCCTTTTAGTAAATCAGCCACACAGATGTACCAGATTCTGTGTGCACCAGTTTTAGTAAATCTCCCCCCGTGTATAAATTGCTAACAATACAGAAAATCAAAGGGAACAAGGAATGACTAACTTGCATGTTTACTGTAAATGTGAGCGGGAAGCACCAACTATTAACTGATTTTTTTTTTTTTTTAAAGATAGTTTGCATGGAACCGAAAGGAATTGTTAAAGCGTTCCCCAAAGTAAAACGGTTGAGAGAAACTAGCAATTCAACACAAGAAGCAAAAAAGATCAAAGCAGATGTTGATGTTCAAGGTAAGATGAAAAGACTGTCCAAAAACCAGACAAGTTGTAGTCTCATCTCTGGTATGCTCACATGTATTCGTTAAAGCGGGGGTTCACCCTAAAACAATTATCTAACATTACATCCAGCATACTAACGACAGGTACAGTATGCTGGTCCTTTTTTCTTTCTCCGTACATACCGTGTCATTGTCATTTTCGCCCCAGCTTCCGGATTCTGACTCCCGCGGGACTGGGCGTTCCTAATGAAAGCTTAGATGATTGACGTCTGGTGTAAAACGTCCCAATGGCGCATAAATCACGTCACCAATTTTCCGTAAATAGCCGACTGCAAGTCGATTCTATACAGCGCCTGCGCAGTCAGCTCTACACAGCGTGCGCAGGCGCAGTATAGCGCCGACTCGCAGTCAGCTATTTACGGAAAACTGGTGACGCGCTTTATGCGCCATGGGACATTTTACACCAGATGTCAATCATCTAAGCGCTCAATAGGAACGCCCAGTCCCGCGGGAATCAGAACCCGGAAGCCGGGGCGAAAATGACAATTACACAGTATGTACGTAGAAAAAAAAAATGACCAGCATACTGTATCTGTCGTTAGTATGCTGGATGTAATGTTAGATAATTGTTTTAGGATGAGCCCCGCTTTAAATGGAGGGGATAAAATTGCAAGCAGTATTTGTAAAAACAATTTTCACTTTAAAAAACAAAAAAAGTTTTTCTCTTAAAGTGGTTGTAAAGACTTTTAATATATATATATATATATATAAAAAAAAAAAGATGTTTCTCCCTCGTCTTCCAGGACGGCACCCTGAGAGTAGACTGGCTCACCTGACAGGAAACACAATCAAAATGAGGTTTAAAAGGCCCCACCCCTCCCGTGTGCCTCAGTTCTGATTGTGTTTCCCTTTCAGCGAAACGTTTGTTTTTTTCTTCGTGACCTAAAGCCTGGGGCTGGTGGTCCCCCCCCCCCGGAGCCCGGACCGCAGGTACCGGGTGCCGTTGGGTCCGGTGTAGCTTGCTACCCCCCCGGGGGGGTTTCCCCCGTCGTCTTAGTCCAGGGGGGAACAGGAGAAGACACAGACTCCCCTGGATGCCGGAGCCTCCTAGGAGGGCAGGGCTCTCCAGTGCTCCGAAGAGGCCACATCCTCTCTCCCCCCGCCTGGTTCCCTACCTTGGAGGTTGGGCTAAGGCCTCCCCCTTTCTGCTGGCTCCGTCCGGGGGTTTGCTGGACCCCATGGCGGGTAGTTAGGCGCCGCTTCGAGCGGCGCCAGGAGCATCCGGGCGCCTGTTGATGACGCGCACGGCGCCGTGACGTCATTCCGCTCCCGCGCGGCAAGATGGCGGCCCCCACCGGACAAACGCTGCAGGCGATCGGGGCGCACTATAAAGCAGCCAGGGAGATAGAGGGGCCTGGCGGCCTCAGAGCGTGTTCATGGAAGCCCTTTTCTTGGCACAAGACGCTACTATGGAGGAGGACCGTCTGTTTCCTATGGCTGCAGAGGAAACCACCAAGGGTGAGTCCTTCCTTTTTCTTAGGGGGGTTTTTGTCTCCAAAACAACCCCCCCCCCCTCCCCTAATCACTGAGAGGTTGAGGGTTAATGGGCATATGTTTCTCCCTGATATGTTTAGGTGAAGACCCTGTTGCCCAGGGGGAGTCCAGCAGAGTGGCTAAGCCTCCTAAGCGTGTTAGGAAATGTGGCAATTGTAGTGACAAATTACCAGCTGAGCATAACAAGCCATTCTGTTCTAAATGCATCTGTAAACTAACAGGGAAGGAGACCTCACAGATTATGAAGCAATTTCTCTCGGTTTAGACCGAAATGCTATCCACCCTAAAGGAGTTTCAATCTTCCCTAAATAGAAAAGACATTGATTCTCCGGCTCCGGGCCCCTCCTCCCAGGAATCCTCTTCTGCCTCTCGTTCGTTTGTACCACTACAGGCTCGTAGAGTGTACCCCTCGGATTCTGAGGAGTCCGAGTTAACCTTGCGTAGTGAAACCCTGGTTGACAGCCAGGCGGAGGAGGAGGAGGAGGAGGAGGAGGATGCCAGGACAGGAAAATATATGTTTCCTGCTGAGGATATGGAGGGCCTTCTAGCAGCTGTTTATGCTACCGAGCATATTCAAGAACCAGCAGAGCAGGTCTCAGCCCGGGACAGGATGTACAGGGGTTTAATAAAGCCTCAAACCATGACCATTCCTGTACATCAGTCACTAAAGGACATTATCCTCAGGGAGTGGGCAGAACCTGAAAAAAGCTTACCAAGTTTCAAAACTTGGAAACGCCGCTGTCCCTTTAAGACGGAGGTAGTAGACACCTTTTTTAAGGTCCCTAAGCTTGATGCCCCCTTGGCACAGGTCTCTAAACAGTCAGACCTTTCCTTTGAGGACACAGGCAGTTTAAAGGATGCCATGGATAGGTGTACCGACACTTCTCTCCGTAGAGCATGGGAAGCCAATGCAGCCGCCCTTGGTCCTGCATTGGCCTCAGCCTGCGTGGCAAGAAATGCCGACGCCTGGACTTCCAAGCTTCTAGACCATCTCCCCAGTTCTTCCAAGACTAAGGAGATACGAGATTCCCTCCAGCTTATTAGCGGGGCAGTGGCCTACTTGGCAGACGCAGCGGTGGAAACCGTTCGCGCCTCGGCCAAGACCGGGGCCCTTATTAATGCCTCTAGGAGGGCCGTCTGGCTAAAAACCTGGAGGGGTGATCTTGCCTCTAAACGCCGCCTAGGTGCACTCCCCTTCAAGGGTTCCCTCTTGTTTAGGGAAGCCTTAGATCAGGCTTTGTCCAGGTCTTCTGAGAAGGGGAATAAATTCCCTTCAAAACCCAGGCAGAGTAGGAAGCGGTCCTTTCGTCCCAGCCAGAGAAAGATTCCGGCCCCGGACAAAAGACCGTCCACCAGCCGACGTTGGACCTTTGGTAAAGATAGACCAAAGGGGGGATCCTTTTTTCCAGTCCCAAACCATCCGGAAAGGACACCAAGTGACGGGAAGGTGGGGGGCAGGCTCGCCAGGTTTCTTCCTGCCTGGGAGAGCATAACCCAGAGTCCCCATGTCCTGCAGATAATCAGGGAGGGTTACCATTTAGAGTTCAGAGAGCTTCCCCCCCCGACCTTTCTCCTCACTCACCTCCCAAGGGACTCCAGCAAGGCCGTAGGCCTCTCCCAGAATATTGTAAGTCTGGCAGAACAGGGGGTCATAATCCCAGTCCCACCAGACCAACAAGGTCAGGGAGTATACTCCCACATTTTTGTGGTTCCCAAGCCGGACGGCAAGTTCAGATTGATAATCAATCTGAGACCCCTGAACTCCCATCTCCTCTACAAAAGATTCCGGATGGAGAGTGTTCACAGCCTCAGGGGTCTTTTGTTAGAAGGCGTCTTTATGGCGACCATAGATTTAAGGGACGCCTACCTGCATGTCCCGATTTTTTCGGGACATCAGAGGTTTGAGATTTGCCCTCGCCTCCGCACAGGGAATTCAGCACTGGCAGTTTGCTGCCCTTCCCTTTGGTCTGGCCTCCAGCCCAAGGGTGTTTACGAAGGTCCTGGCGGAGGTAATGGCTCATCTACATCTGAAGGGGGTCTCCCTCGTCCCCTATCTAGACGACCTTCTGCTCTTCAGCCCAAGTCAGGATCAGCTCCTTTCGGACCTGGCCGTCGTCATGACCACTCTGGAGTCGCTTGGTTGGATAATCAACAAGCAAAAGTCCTCCCTTCTGCCGGAACAGCGGAAGGCATACCTGGGGGTTATCATAGATTCCCGAGAAAAGAAGCTTTTTCTTCCCCAAGAGAAGTTCCAGAGGCTTGTGACGACGATCGGGTCTTTAGTGGCTACAGAAAATCCCTCCCTCAGAGAGATCATGAAGCTGTTGGGTCGGATGACCGCTTGCATTCCGGCGGTCCCCTGGGCCCAACTACACGCAAGACCACTTCAGAGGTTCCTCCTCTCCGCCTGGAACGGGAAGGAGGACACTCTCGGTTCCCGGGTCAGGGTCCCGATCCTAGTCAAGGACTCCCTAGAGTGGTGGCTTCACCACCAAAACCTCCTGAAGGGCCGTCCGTGGAGTCAGACCAATCCACTGAAGGTCACTACGGACGCCAGTGCTTGGGGTTGGGGAGCCCATATACAAGAACTGCGGGCTCAGGGATCCTGGGATCCTCATCAAAGGCGGACCTCCTCCAACTATCGAGAATTACTGGCAGTGGGAGAAGCTCTGAGGGCATTCGAAGAGAGAATTCAGGGCAAGGATGTCCTGGTCCTTTCCGACAATGCCACAACAGTCGCCTTTCTCAACAGACAGGGGGGCACCAGGTCCCAGTCTCTCCTGACACTCTCCCTGGAGATCCTGGGTTGGGCGGAACAGAGAGTACCCTCTATTCTGGCAATCCACATAAGGGGAGCCACCAATCTGGAGGCCGACTTTCTGAGTCGTCGACCCATTTTTCAGGGGGAGTGGGAATTGTGCCAGGAAACCTTCGACTGGGTTTGTCGGCGGTTCGGGGTTCCGGAGATAGATCTTTTTTCCTGCAGGGAAAACAGAAAAGTGAACAGATTCTTTTCCCTTTGGCAGGGACGGGGTTCGCAGGGGGTGGATGCGCTGGCCCAGGCCTGGGATTTCCGTCTGGCTTACGCTTTTCCCCCGCTGAATCTGATCCCAAGGGTCTTACAAAAGCTGGCCTCCGCGGAGACCAAGTTAATCCTAATCACTCCTTGGTGGCCCCGGAGATCCTGGTTTCCCATTCTGAAGCTCTGGTCTCTAGCTCCCCCGCTTCCCCTTCCTCTCCGAGTGGATCTCCTGCGGCAGGGGCCGATCTCTCATTCGAACCCAGGGTTCTTCAGCCTGACGGCATGGCTCTTGAGAGGCGGAACTTGCAGCGGAAGGGCTGCTCGGATAGAGTCATAGATACCCTACTATCCAGCCGCAAGAAGGTCACCAGACACATCTACGCAAAGGTCTGGACAGTCTTTTTCGCGCTGGTGCACCACTAAGCGGATCTCTTCTCCCAAAACTCCCGCCATCCTGGAGTTTCTTCAGGATGGCGTGGAACTAGGCTTAGCTACCAGAACTCTAAGAGTTCAAGTGGCAGCTTTATCATATTTTTTGGAGAAGAGCCTCTCAGCGGACCCTCTCATCAAGAGGTTCCTGACAGCTAGGGACAGACTTTCTCCTGTGCAGATTTCCAAGGTTCCCTCATGGGACCTCTCCCTGGTCCTGGAGCAGCTGACTAAGGCGCCATTTGAGCCTATAGACAGCATTTCTGTAAAATTTCTTACGATTAAGTTTACCTTTTTGTTAGCCATCACGTCTGCCAAGAGAGTTGGAGACTTGCATGCTTTTTCTATCAAGGAACCCTTTCTGCGGGTTTTTGAAGATAGGGTTATTTTGACTCAGGATCCTCTGTACCTTCCCAAGGTGGCAACCAGGTTCCATAGGTCTCAGGAAGTTATACTTCCTTCTTTTTGCGCAAATCCCAGCAATGAAAAGGAAGCCACTTTCCATTGCCTGGATGTAAGACGCTGCCTTTTAGTTTACCTAGAGAGGGTTAGTGAGTTCAGAACTTCCCCTCACCTTTTAGTTAATTTCTCAGGGCAGAAAAAGGGTCAACAGGCAACTAAGGCTTCCATCTCCAGATGGATTAGGCAGGCTATTTCCTTGTCATACACACAGGCAGGTAGACCACTTCCTGTTATTAAGGCTCATTCCACGCGTTCTCTGGCAACCTCCTGGGCAGAAAGGGCAGGAGCTTCCATAGAGCAGATCTGTAGAGCGGCAACCTGGTCCAGCCGGAATACGTTCATCAGACATTATAGAGTCGAACTACTGTCTCCTCAAGACCTGATGTTTGGTAGGAAGGTCTTACAGACGGTGGTCCCGCCCTAAGGTAGGCCTGAAGATTACTTGCTTTTCTCTCAGGGTGCCGTCCTGGAAGACGAGGGAGAAATTACCAGTTACTTACCGGTAGCTGGATTTCTACGAAGTCTTACAGGACGGCAGGCCTACTTCCCTCCCTTTTTACTTCTATCTAAATTCCTCCCTTTTTTCTTAGTTTCTGTCTATACCGTGTTCTAAAGAGCGGTTACTTATCTTAAACTGAGGCACACGGGAGGGGTGGGGCCTTTTAAACCTCATTTTGATTGTGTTTCCTGTCAGGTGAGCCAGTCTACTCTCAGGGTGCCGTCCTGTAAGACTTCGTAGAAATCCAGCTACCGGTAAGTAACTGGTAATTTTACTTACCTGCCTAATGCAACAATATTACCTCTTTGGTGGCCTTTGTCTTTAAAGCGGAGCTCCACCCAAAAATGGAACTTCCCCTTTTCGGGAACCCCCCCTCCGGTGTCACATTTGGCACCTTTCAGGGGGAGGGGTGCAGATACCTGTCTTAGACAGGTATTTGCACCCACTTCCGGGAATACAGTACTGCGGCAGCCACGCCTCTACCCGCAGCCTCCGCTGTCTTCTGGTAAACACACTGTTCCTAGGAGAGAGCAGGGACCAGTGACGGTGTGGCGCGCTACTCGAACATGCGCAGTAGGGAACCGGGCAGTGAAGCCACAACGCTTCACTTCCACGTTCCCTAACCGAGGATGACGGCGGGTGCAGCCGCGGGACAGACGACTGCTCGTCCTCGGCTAACAACATTGCGGGCGCGCTGGACAGGTAAGGCCTCGTACACACGATAGTTTTAACAGAGGACAACAGTCTGATGGACCGTTTTCATCGGTCAAAACCGATCGTGTGTGGGCCCCATAGGTTATTTAACCATCTTTTAAAAAAAAAGCCAACTTGCTTTAAATTTAACCGATGGATTCCTAACCGATAGGTCAAAACCGATCGTTAGGCATGACCATCGGTTAAAAATCCATGCACGCTCAGAATCAAGTCAACGCATGCTTGGAAGCATTGAACTTCATTTTTTTTCAGCACGTTGTTGTGTTTTACGTCACCGCGTTCTGACACGATCAGTTTTTTAACCGATGGTGTGTAGGCACATCAGACCATCAGTCAGCTCCATCGGTTAACCGATGACAACGGTCCATCAGACCATTCTCATCGGATGGACTCATCGTGTGTTCAAGGCTTAAGTGTCCATTTTTTAAAAGTCAGCAGCTGCAGTATTTGTAGCTGCTGGATTTAAAAAAAAAATTTTTTTGCCGGAACCTCCGCTTTAATGTTTTTGATAGAATGGTGTTTTTTTTTTTATTATTATTGCTGTCTTTCCTGTTTTTAGATTTCTCCCACAGCAAAGCTCTGGAGGGGTCACCGTGACAGTAAATACAAACTGACCATCCATCTCCTCTTAGCAATGCTTTTTCTTTGTGTCCCTTTTGAAACTTCATTAGGGGGCTGGTAATCATGTCTGCAGTTCTACTTTTAAATGAACATTTCACATATTAATCAGGAACATGTCGGCATATGAAAGAGCTGTTCCTTAGCCTAGATCACATGAACAGTCATTGAAAGATATTTTTTTTTTTTTTGTATAACCAACACTGAAATACTAGGTTCTGCAATGCTTCCTATGTGTGTGTATGTGTATAGATAATTACAAACTAGACATAGAAACAGTTTTTTATAAAAAACATTTTTTTAAATAATATTAACATTATTTAAAGTTCAGTTTCCCTTTTAACTCCCTTGTCCAAAGATTCTTCTCGCACCTGCTAGATCTTCACTGTGTGGTTGGGAAGCATCTTCTGGCTTAGTAGAAAAATCTCTATCAGTTCCTATGGAAAAGCTGTTCATTGTTGGAACGCATACTAGACAGCTTCTCCATTGGGATGAATAGTGATTTTATGTGCTTGCGTAGAAGAAATGTAGACAGGGTTCCTGGTTGAGATCTGTCCGGAGAAAGAACTGGATAGCATAATATTTAGAGGGGGTGGGGTCAGGAAAAAAATAACTGTGCTAAAAATACAGTTATCTTTTAATTTGACCTGTGTTTATATAACACACGTAAGTAAAAAATAAATCCGCTTTTTAAATGACAGTACATTTTGGAGTGTGTCTGTACCCAAGAACAGACATTTGATGTATTGCAGCTAACCAGTCCTTAGCAGTATATAAAACAAAGAGGAATATGCTAGTTTTTAGAGTAATTAAAACTTCAATTTGTTTTTAATTATAAATATGGTATATTTGCCTGCTTTTTGTTCAAAGGTTTTGCACAGAGCAGCCCGATCCTCCTCTTTTTGGGTCCTCTGCTCCAGGCTCCTCCCCTTCAGTGAGTGCCCATATAGAAAGCCTCTTTCTATGGGGGCACCAATGCAGGCTTGCTCCCAAGCTGCCCTGCCTGCGTCTCACTCGCACAGCATTTGATTGACAGCAGCTGAAGCCAGTGGCAGGAGAGAAAGCCGCTGCTCTCGTGCACATCACTGGATCAGTATCGGGCTCAGGTAAGTATATAAGGGAGGGCTCCTGCAGCACAGAATGGTTTTGTTTTGTGTTTTTGTTTTTTACCTTGATGCATTAGCATAAAAAAAAAAAAAACGAAAGGCTTTAGAACCACCTTAACTATACACCGTGAACAAATAATAGAGCGGTAATGGAGAATTTCGGTCACGTGATGTAATAAAGAAGATGAAAACCATATTCCAGGGTGAAACCAAACTCTCACCAATGGTACCAGGTTTTTCTAAATTTCTTCTAATGGTAGGGAGAGGCATTTATATCTTTCATTTGCTTGATTTCATTGATATGAGCAGACCATTGCATCAAAGTAGGGGGGTCTGGTTCCACAGGCTAGGGATACTGCCTCTGGCCACATTTACTAAGTGGATCAATAGTGAGGTTTTGTATGTTTTGGGGCATTGTCTATTTGGACTTCTGTAAGTTTGTAACACAATGCCCAAGGCGAGGACCAGAAGTGGGTAAGAAGGTGGCGTTCCCAAAACATGTTAAATAGTGTGCCCAGGTTTTACCTTGAATGAATCATATAATCAGACTGTGTAGCACTGTATAATGAAAGCAAAAATGCTGCTAACCCCCCCCCCACTTTTTTTTTTTTTTTTTTTTTTTTTTTTTTCCATCTTTTTTTTTATGAATCTATTCAGGAGAATGTTTTGCCGGAGTCAGTGCTTATATCCTACAGGCTGGAATTGGCCAAGCCAGATCTGGGATCTTTCAGAAGCAGATCGTTCAGAATGGTGGCCAGGTCGTTCCCCTGTTTAGTCCAGAGGTGACACACATTATAGTGGATGATGGAATGGACTGTGGCCGTGCTTTCCGACTTTTGAAGTTGTCGAAATTACCCACAGGTGTACAGCTGGTGAAATCTAGCTGGTTAAGCCTGTGTATAAAAGACAAGAAGGTTGTAAATACAGCGGGGTACAGCATATTTGTTCCAGACAGGTATGTTTCTTAAAGAGTAACTTCACTTTTGTTGAGCAATTAAGGATCCCCTCTGAGCCAATCACAGGAAATTCAATTTTTGGGTGTGTTTTGTACACCAAGTGTGTAATAATCTCTGGGTGGCCATATTGCATTGAATTTTACAGAAAACGACAGCTCTGCAGATTGAAAAGTTAAAGGTAATGTTTAAGAACATTCAATTACCCTTATGGCTTGAGTAGCAATTGGTTACACTATAAGAAAATTCATCTCTCTTTCTTTTTTTTTTTTTTTTTTTAATCAAGTTACCCTTTAACTGCTTCCTGCTTGGTCTATAGTCAAATGATAGCCGAGCAGGTGCTTTCCCATCCTGGGTGGCCATCATATGATGTCCTAGTCGGGTGCCTCCTGCACGTTATAGCAGCCTCACTATGGCTGGACTGTTACCCACTGTGTCTGCCAGACACAGCAGATGACAGATCATTGTACCGGGGCGGCCCCCCGATACCTTGTGATCATTGTGACCAGAATAAATTTGGGTAACTTCAGACATTAGCACCATCTATCACCTTTTGAAAAAAAATATTTAATTCACCAACAATGATAAAAATACATAATGTACTTATATTTACATTTTTTAACGGGGTTGTAAAGGTTTGTTTTTTATTTTCTAAATAGGTTCCTTTAAGCTAGTGCATTGTTTGTTCACTTACCTTTAACTTCGATTTCCCTTCTAAATGTTTTTATACTTTGTCTGAATTTCTCACTTCCTGTTTCTCCTCAGTAAGCTTGCCCTCATCATCCAAGCCGGTCTGGCTGGGGGTTAGTCAGCCAGAACATCTTACTGAAGAGGAACAGGAAGTAAGATTTCTTTATCGTACATCACGGGACACAGAGCGCATAGCCATTACACTTGGGTTATATGGGTACCTTCAGGTGTGGACACTGGTGTAATCAATTTCACAGGAAGTTTCCTCCCTATATAACCCCCTCCCACTGGGAGTGCTTCAGTTTTTTCGCCAGTGTCTTAGGTGTTGGTCACGTCTAGCTGTCCCTCGGAGGTCTCGGGACCCAGGATAGCTAGCCGGATCCGTCCGAAGTGCTTCAAAGCCAAGGTGTACGGTACCCGGGCCCTGCTGGAGTGGGGTTTTGCCTATAATGCCTCTCCTTGGAGAGCTGGATTCTGGGCTCCAGTGCCTTAGTCTCTTCCAAGAACTAAACGCTACTGATGCCAGGATGCTATATAGGTCCAGGGGTGTGGGTTCCTTAACACAGGACCCCGGTCCCTGAAGGTCCAAGACAATACCCACGGAGATGGGGGAAGGCTGGGCCTCTTGCATTTTGCAATACCCTGCGGCGTGGAGCAGGTAAGAGGGAACCTGCGGGACTTGGTTCGACAGTAGGTATCCCCCTGGGGGTTCTGGGTTGGCTAATGGTATGCTTGTGCATCAGCCACTATCTCCACTATGTCTTTTGAGGCAGGATGGGATGTACTAATGTTTACCCAGATAACATGTAGATATATATATGCTTTTAAAGATATGTATTTTGCTACTCCCCCCAGATTTGCCTGTTGGCATGATACTGCAGCCCCACGTGTATAGAGAGGAAGTGCTGACAAAACTCCTGTTTCCTAGGAAGCCTAGGGGGACAGCTTCCTCTATGTGTGCACTACAAAGATTAGTGGCTTACCGGGTGTCTGTGTTACTAGCGCTGGTCCAGGCTTCTCCTCTGCTCTCTGCTTCCTCCATGTTGGTTTCAGCGTGGGGGGGGGGGGGGGGCGGGCCAGCAGCGTCAGGTCTCAGATAAAGCAAAAAAAGCATTTCCTGGCTGGTCATTCCCTCCTGAGATCAGTGGAGAGTGAGGACACAGAGCGCGCAGCTGAGCCATTTCTGGCTAACAGTGACACCCAGTGGTGGTTTGTGGATCTTCAGGTCTGGACTTAGTCCACACTGACCAGAAAAAAAAAAAAAAAAAAAAGATTTTTTTCTTAAAGGGACTCAGCCTTAGATCTGGCAGTATCTGAGTCGGTGCAACCTTGGACTCCAGCTAACGGGCATTGGTGTGGCAATACTCACAGGACTCTCCTCGGTATTGCCGCCTTCTCAGGCGTATGAAAATTAAATTTTTTTTTTTTTACCATAGCCTGTCCTTATTAATGTTTCACTTCTAGCTACAACAGTTGGGTGTTGGCTGTAGGGGTGTCTCAAGGTTGTGCAATGGCTCCCAAGGGATCAGGACCACCTAAGGCTGCAAAAGGTGCCGAAAAAGTAAAGGGGTCTCCAACGGGGTCAGAGGATTTGGGCCAGGCTCCAGTGGTCCCACCCTCACCAGATAGACCACCGAACAGCATCATGCAGGAGCCATTGAGGGTGCTAGGGGCAGAGGCGGCCCCCAATCAACCCATTCCCGTTTATGTTACGGAAGAAATGCTAGAATCCACCCTGGGTGGGCTAGAGAAAAGGTTAACTGCTTTAATTGCCCGCTCTTTGCCGGGTGGCAAACGGGCTAGATCCCCGTCACCTAGAACGGTGTGTTCGGATGCAGAGGTCCTCTCTTCGGAGGAATTGGACCCACAGGGGGATCAAGCGGACCTGAGTCCTGACGGGTCAGACATTGAAGATTCCACTATAGATGACATTTTTTTCGGCTTCTCAAGCAGAGAGTCTGTGGATCCAGTCTCTGACGGATATGGTTCGCACTGCTTTTAAACTTCCAGTGTCAGAACAATTAGCCCCCGCGGTATCCTCTTTAGGTTCCTTGAAGGCACCATTGAGTGGTGCGTCTTTCCCGGTTCACCCCCTTCTGGAGAGCGTGATTTTTCAGGATTGGGCTCGACCTGATAGGATTTTTATCCCTCCTAAAAGGTTCACCATTCTCTATCCTATGGAAGAAGAATTTGCAAAGAAATGGGCACTCCCTACCGTGGACGCAGCCATTTCCTGCGTAAATAAATTCCTGACCTGTCCGGTGGAAAATGTCCAGGTGTTTAAAGATCCAGTCGACAAAAAATTGGAGACCCTACTGAAGGCTTCTTTTACCACAGCAGGTGCCGTGGTTCAGCCAGCAGGGGCAGCCATTGGCGTTTGTCAGGCTTTAAAGGATCAGACTAAACATACCGGCTCAGGGACATACCGGCTCAGCAAGCGCGTGAATTGGCTGACCTCCCAAGAGCTCTCTGCTTTGCAGTAGATGCTATTAAGGACTCCGTTCAACAGGCGTCCCGTTTATCTCTGCTGTTGGTTCATATGCGTCGCCTTTTGTGGCTAAAAAAAAAAAAAAAAACTGGTCAGCAGAGGCACCCTGCAAAAAGCTTTTAGCAGGATTTCCCTTTCATGGTGGGAGACTATTCGGTGAAGACCTAGATAAATATATCCAGACCATATCAAGTGGTAAAAGTTCTTTCTTGCCTATCAAGAAAAGATCGCGTGGGCCCGCATTTAAGCGACAGGCCTTCACAGGCTCGGCCCCTTCAACTTCCCGTCAGTATCGACGGCCTCCCGGGCGTTCAGCATTTAATAGCCGCCCACAAGGACAAGCCATGACAGGCAAGAGGCCATGGCCTCGCAAGTCGGTTAAACCAGTCCTCAAGTCAGATTCATGAAGGGGCGCCCCCACTCTCTTGGGTGGGGGGAAGGCTTCGGTTTTTCTCTGAAGTGTGGAAGGCCAGAATTCCCGACTCTTGGGTAAGATCCGTGGTAACCACGGACTACAAGCTAGAGTTTCGGGAAGTCCCCCCTCCTCATCTTCAGGGGTCAAGTCTTCCAAGCGACCCATTAAAGAGGGCCTCTCTTGTAAAAGCATTGGATCGTCTCTGGCTCCAAGGAGTAATTGTAGAAGTACCAACCCAGGAATGGGGTCTGGGATTCTACTCCAACCTTTTCATAATACCAAAGCCCAATGGCGACGTCAGGCCTATCTTGGACCTCAAACGCCTAAATCGCTTTCTAAACATTCAGACCTTTCGTATGGAGTCCATACGTTCGGTGGCAGCCAGCCTACATCAAGACGACTTTCTAGCATCTATAGACATAAAAGATGCGTATCTGCACGTGCCGATCTACCCGGCACATCACAGGTTTCTTCGTTGTATGATAGATCACCGCCATTACCAGTTCGTAGTCCTCCCTTTCGGGTTGGCAACAGCTCCGCGGGTATTCACAAAGGTGTTAGCCCCGGTGCTAGCCGTCCTAAGGACAGAAGGCATTTTAGTCTTGGCATACTTGGACGATCTTCTGGTTATCGACAGCTCAGCTTCCAACCTCAATCAGGCAGTAGGTCGTACAGTTCAGCATCTAGAGGAATTCGGGTGGATTGTAAACCTAGAAAAATCGGTATTGAAACACACAAAGCAGTTGGAATATCTAGGCCTTCGGCTAGATACAGACTGCCAGAGGATAAGTTTACCTCAAGCAAAGATCAGATCAATAGCTCAAGCAATTCAAGTGATCTTAGGCAAGAAGAGGCCGACTATTCGCCTATGTATGCGACTGCTGGGGAAGATGGTGGCCGCCTTCGAGGCTGTGCCCTACGCCCAGATCCATACCAGATATCTTCAGGCAGCCATTTTCTCTGCTTGGAACAAATCCATTCAGGCGTTAGATTGTCCGTTAGTGCTCTCCCCGAAGGTCCGGCGCAGCCTGTCTTGGTGGCTGGTCTCTCAAAATTTGTCAAAAGGGAAATCCTTTTGCCCCATCACGTGGAAGATAGTATCCACGGATGCCAGCCTGTTAGGTTGGGGGGCAGTTCTAGAAGAACAGACCCAGCAAGGGCTGTGGTCGGGGGCAGAAAAACTGCTTCCCATCAATATCTTGGAGATCAGAGCTGCTCGACTGGCCCTGATCGCCTGGACTCTCCCCCTTCAGGGTCTGCCAGTAAGGATACAGTCCGACAACGCCACTGCGGTGGCATACATAAACCACCAGGGGGGCACGAAGAGCCCAGCAGCCCAAAGAGAAGTAAACCTGATTTTCTCATGGGCCGAAGCCCATGTACCCTGCATCTCGGCGGAGTTCACCCCAGGGATAGACAATTCTCAAGCAGATTTTTTGAGTCGTCAACAGTTGCTCCCGGGGGAATGGTCTCTTCACCCCCAGGTATTCCAAGAGATTTGCCAAAGATTCGGAGTCCCAGATGTGGACATTATGGCAACGAGATCCAACAAAAAATTGGACAAATTCATATCCCGAGCCAGGGATCCCTCGGCCTACGGGACCGATGCGTTGGTTTGCCCTTGGCACCAGTTTTCTCTTCTGTATGCGTTCCCTCCACTGCAGATGATTCCCCGCCTTCTACGGAGGATCCGGGTGGAGCGCAGGCCTGTGATCCTGGTGGCCCCAGCCTGGCCCAGGAGGGCTTGGTACGCACTCATCGTGAAGATGTCAGTCGGGGAGCCGTGGCCGCTCCCCCTGCGCCCAGATCTGCTGTCTCAGGGCCCAATCTGCCATCCTGCTTCACAGCAGCTAAATTTGACGGCTTGGCAGCTGAATCCCTAATTCTTAAGGGCAGAGGCCTCTCAGATCAGGTCATATCTACGTTGATTCAGGCTAGGAAACCGGTCTCCAGAAATATTTATTACAGAGTCTGGAGAACCTATGTGGAGTGGTGCGAGTCTCAAAAATGGCATCCTCGAAAGTTTTTTATTGACAGGATCTTGCGATTCCTCCAGGTTGGCGTTGACAAAGGGTTGGCTCTTAGTACTTTAAAGGGGCAGGTGTCGGCTTTATCAATATGGTTTCAAAGACCCTTGGCCACCCATTCGCTTATGAAAACCTTCTTGCAGGGGGTCTTGCATGTGAATCCCCCTATTAGAGCTCCCCTCTGCCCCTGGAATTTAAATCTGGTCTTGTCAGCTTTACAAAGGCAGCCGTTTGAACCTCTGACAGAAATCCCTCTTGTGCTACTAACCCGAAAGTTGGTTTTCTTGGTGGCTATGGCTTCAGCCAGAAGGGTTTCCGAGCTGGCAGCCTTGTCATGCAGGGAGCCATACCTTATTCTGCATAAGGACAGAGTGGTTCTGCGGCCTCAACCTTCTTTCCTTCCTAAGGTCATATCCAGTTTTACTTGAATCAGGACCTAGTCCTACCATCCTTCTTTCCTACTCCCCAGTCCAGAGAGGAAAGACTGCTTCATACTTTGGACGTGGTTCGAGCCATGAGGGTCTATCTCAAGGCTACAGAGAAGATTCGGAAAACAGATGTGCTTTTTGTTCTTCCGGATGGCCCCAAGAAGGGTCAGCCGGCTGCCAAGTCTTCCTTGGCTAGGTGGATTAAGCAGCTGATTTTTCAGGCATATGGTCTGAAGCGCGTTCCACCTCCCTTATCAGTTAAAGCCCATTCTACGAGGGCCATGAGTGCCTCCTGGGCGGCACACCATCAGATCTCTATGGCACAGGTTTGCAAGGCGGCAACCTGGTCTTCCGTACATACGTTTACTAAATTTTATAAGTTGGACGTTGCAAAGGGTACGGACGCAGCTTTTGGGCAGGCGGTCCTACGGGCAGCAGTATAGAATCCTCTGGCCCGGTTCACGCCCCCTTGTTTTTCTGTTGGTGGAGCCATGTTTTCTCCTGACAATGTTTTTATTTGGCTATTCTTGGCCTTACGGTCTCCCTCCCTTCATAGAGCATTGCTTTAGGACATCCCAAGTGTAATGGCTATGCGCTCTGTGTCCCGTGATGTACGATAAAGAAAAAAGGATTTTTAATAAACAGCTTACCTTTAAAATCCTTTTCTTTCTCGTACATCACGGGACACAGAGCGGCATATTCATTACTATGTGGGTTATATGGAGTACCTTCAGGTGTGGACACTGGCAATCTCAAACAGGAAGTCCCCTCCCTATATAACCCCCTCCCCTAGAGGGAGTCCCTCAGTTTTTTCGCCAGTGTCTTAGGTGTTGGTCACGGAATAGCTTTGCTCCACATCCTTGGGATTAAGGGCGGGCTAACCGGATCTGTCCAAGGAGCCTCAGTGCCAAAGTGGACAGTACCCGGGCCCCAAACCGTGGGGTTTTGCCTATAATGCTCCTCTTTGGAGGGCTGGACCCTGGGCCCAGGACTTGGAGTTTGTAAAAACCATAAGTTCCTGTTTGCCAGGGTGCTATATAGGTCCAGGACAGTGGGTACCTTCATAGGACCCCAGGGCCTGAAGGTCTACTACGCTACCCACGGAGATGGGAGAAGATTGGATCAGTTTGCTGGACAAACATCCTGCAGCATGGAGCAGGTAAGGGGGAGCCTGCGGGACTTGGTTCGACAGCAGGCTCTCCGGGGTAACCTAAAAGGGGGGATAGCCTAAGTATGCTCTGCATGGGCAACCTTGCTCACTATGTCTGAGAGAGACAGGATGACACCTTTTCTCCCCCATCACTAGGTTCCCCTGTCTAAGTTGCTAGCTAACCTGCTGCTTTCTTCCTAGGACTAGTAAGGATCCCTAGGGGCCTTTTGGAGAGTCCTACCTGGCCGGGGGTTTGAATCTGCCGCCTGTTTCTGCAGTCCTGGGTCTCCAGCAGCGCGGCTCCTCCATGTTCCTCCTGTTCCGGCATACGCGCGTGCGCGCGCACGTCTTATAGACGTTTTTCGCGCCGTTCAGACAGGAGGGCGGGGGGGGGCGTGCCTGCAGCGTCATACAGGGGCACGCCTTGTGCTGTTATAGATCAGCAGGCATTGTCAGTGCTCAGTCTGAGGCTGATTTCAGAAGGAGAGGACGCAGAGCGGCAGAACAGTGACTCCCGGTGGCGGAAGAGGGGTAGTACATGCTGGACTTTGTTCCAATGCCTTTTTTGTTAAGCCAAGAAATTCCCCTTTTTGCAGCAGGTTGGAGGCTGGCATACTAAGTTTGGGGTCACTGTATGTTTTAAAAAAGAAAATATATATAATATATTTAAAAAAAAAAAAAAAAAAAGAGAAAAACATACGGGATCCCATCAGTTTTTGGGCATTAGTGATCTATTGTCCCCTAAGCTCTGGTTTTGTACTCCTGGCCACTACAGTCTGTTGTGTGGGCGGAGTCCCTCGATTTTGTATTATGGCTTCCAAAGGTTCGGGGTCAAAGGGTACAAAAAAGACCAAAAAACAAAGGGGTTCCCCTTCTGATTCTGATGATATGCCGATACTTTCCCCGCAACTTATTAACATAAAGAGCGCCTTGGATGAGCCATTAGGGGGATCTGGTGCGGAGGCTGGCCCAGATCAGCCCAGCCCTGTGTTTATCACAGAGGAGATGCTAGCCGTATCCCTAGGGGGGCTAGAAGAGAGAATAGCAGCATTGATCGCTAGAGCTATTCCTGGTAAGAAACGGGTTAGATCCCCATCACCAAGAGGTGTATCCTCAGATGCTGAGATTCTCTCTCCGGAGGAATTGGAATTACAGGAGGATCAACTAGACCTGAACCAAGAGGGTTCAGGGATTGAGGGATCTGCCTCTGAGGAACCATTTTCAGACTCCCAGACAGAAAGACTGTGGGTACAGTCTTTGACGGACATGGTCCGCTCGGCATTTAGTTTACCATTGCCAGAGCCTCAGGTTCCTCCGGTATCCTCTCTGGGCTCCTTGAAAGCTCCGTTAAGCAACGCAGTTTTTCCGGTCCATCCTCTCTTGGAGGAATTGATCTTTCGGGATTGGGTACGGCCGGACAGGATTTTTCTGCCACCGAAAAGATTTGCGGTCATTTACCCCATGGAGGAAAGATTCTCCAAGAGGTGGAGGCTCCCAGTAGTGGATGCAGCCATCTCATGTGTAAATAAATCACTAACTTGCCCGGTGGAAAACATACATATGTTTAAAGATCCGGTTGATAAAAGGTTAGAGACACTTTTAAAAGCATCCTTTGCTACGGCAGGAGCAGTGGTACAGCCAGCTGTGGCTGCGATTGGTGTTTGTCAGGCGTTAAAAGACCAGACAAAAGAAATGTTAAAGGACATGCCTACCCAACAAGCAGAAGAGTTTTCTGACATTCCCAGAGCTCTGTGTTTTTCTGTAGATGCTATAAAAGATTCCATCCAGCAGGCCTCTCGTTTATCACTATTTTTGGTGCACATGAGAAGGCTCTTATGGTTGAAGAACTGGGCGGCGGAGCCCCCATGCAAAAAGCTTCTGGCAGGGTTTCCCTTCCATGGAGGACGACTCTTCGGAGAGGATCTGGATAAATATATTCAGACTATTTCAAATGGCAAGAGTACCCTTTTACCGGTCAAAAAGACATTCCGGGGTCCTACATTTAAAAGGCAGCTTTTTCCTGTCTTGGGGCCCTCAAATTCCAGGCAGTATCGACGGCCGCCTGCACGATCCAACGTTAACAGTAGATCGCAGGGACAGGCCCCTGGGGGTAAGAGGCCATGGTATCGCAAGCCGACAAAGACAGCCCCTAAGTCTGCCTTATGAAGGGGCGCCCCCACTCTCGCGGGTGGGGGGAAGGCTTTGTTTCTTCTCAGAAGTTTGGGAAGCCAAGATCCCCGACAAATGGGTCCGGGCATCTGTAACCACAGGCTACAGACTGGAGTTTCTAAGGTATCCTCTGCCTCATTTTCAAGAATCAAGGCTACCAAGGGATCCAGCAAGGAAGGCCTCATTGCTGGCAGCTTTGGATCACCTGCTCTGCCAGGACGTAATAATAGAGGTGCCAGCCCAAGAGCAAGGGCTAGGTTTCTATTCCAATCTCTTTGTCATACCAAAGCCCAACGGTGATGTCAGGCCAATCTTGGACCTAAAGAGGTTAAACGGTTACCTAAGGGTTCGTTCCTTCCGAATGGAATCCATCCGGTCAGCAGCCGCCGCGCTTCAGAAGGACGATTTTCTGGCCTCCATAGACATAAAGGATGCTTACCTTCATGTACCAATCTTTCAGTCGCATCAAAGATTTTTACGCTTCGCGGTGGGGCAGCGACACTTCCAATTCAGGGCGCTCCCCTTCGGGCTGGCCACGGCCCCCCGGGTATTCACGAAGATCCTAGCCCCAGTTCTGGCCAATTTAAGGATCCAAGGGGTCACAGTCCTAGCATACTTGGACGACCTTTTAATCATAGATCACTCACGGCCGGGTCTGCAAAAGGCAGTAAACCTCACGGTTCGGTACCTCGAAGAATTCGGCTGGGTCCTAAACCGGGGAAAGTCAGCGTTCCAGCCTACAAAGCAGTTGGAATACCTCGGCATGAGGTTAGACACAGAACAGCAAAGGGTGTTCCTGCCCCTGGTAAAGATCGAGGCTATCAAGGGGTTGGTTCAGTTGGTTCTAAACAAGAAAAAACCAACTATTCGCCTGTGTATGCGAGTACTAGGCAAGCTAGTGGCCACGTTCGAGGCAGTACCATACGCTCAGATCCACACTCGCGTCCTACAGGCAGCCATTCTAGCAGCCTGGGGCAAGAGGGCACAGGCCTTAGAGTCCCCTTTGACGCTATCATCAAGGGTCCGACAAAGCCTGGCCTGGTGGTTGAACCCCCAGAATCTTCTAAAGGGAAAATCCTTCAGCCCTGTTGTCTGGAAGGTAGTTACCACAGACGCCAGGCTGGGGGGCGGTCTTCGAGGGGTTCTCTCGCCAGGGAACTTGGGTGAAAGCAGAGAGGCAGCTCCCCATCAATATCTTGGAGATCAGAGCTGCTCGCCTAGCCCTTCTGGCATGGACCTCCAGATTAAAGGGGTTCCCGGTGAGAATCCAGTCAGACAATGCCACGGCGGTGGCATACATAAACCACCAAGGGGGAACCAGGAGTCGGGCCGCTCAGAGGGAGGTGAGCTTGATTTTTCAGTGGGCAGAGGTTCATGTACCCTGCATTTCAGCGATATTCATTCCCGGAGTGGACAACCTGCAGGCAGACTTCTTAAGTCGCCAGAGTCTGTTGCCAGGGGAGTGGTCTCTGCATCCCCAGGTCTTTCAGACAATCTGCCAGAGGTGGGGAATGCCAGACGTAGATATAATGGCATCCAGGTTCAACAAGAAACTAGACAGGTTCGTGTCTCGAACGAGGGATCCTATGGCCTGCGGAACCGATGCGTTGGTTTGCCCTTGGCATCAATTCAAACTTCTATATGCATTCCCTCCGCTACAGTTACTCCCTCGCCTGTTGCGCAAGATCAGAGTGGAGCACAAGCCAGTCATTCTAGTAGCTCCGGCTTGGCCCCGGAGGACTTGGTACTCACTAGTCCTGAAGATGGCAGTGGGAGACCCTTGGACTCTTCCTCTACAACCAGACCTACTCTCACAAGGCCCGATCCTCCACCCTACATTACGGCGTCTAAATTTGACGGCCTGGAGGCTGAATCCCTGATTCTCAGGGGTAGAGGTCTGTCTAGGCAGGTAATTCCTACCCTGATTAGGGCTAGAAAGCCGGTCTCCAGGGTGATTTATTACAGGGTGTGGAGGAACTACGTAGGCTGGTGTGAATCCAAAAGATGGAATTCCCGCAAATATACTATTGATAGGGTGTTAAGTTTTCTCCAGCTAGGAGTGGATAAAGGCCTGGCACTAAGCACAATCAAGGGACAGATCTCAGCTCTGTCAGTGTGGTTTCAGAGGCCGCTGGCCACCCACTCGCTGGTAAAGACCTTCTTACAGGGGGTCTTGCGTATTAATCCTCCTGTCAAGTCACCAATTTGTCCATGGGACTTAAATCTTGTCCTGTCCACTTTACAGAAACAACCCTTTGAGCCGTTGGCTGAGATTCCTTTAGTCTTACTGACAAGAAAGTTGGTTTTCTTGGTCGCCATAGTTTCGGCCAGGAGAGTGTCAGAATTAGCAGCCTTATCGTGTAAGGAACCATATCTCGTTCTGCATAAGGACAGGGCAGTTCTCCGGCCCCATCCTTCCTTTCTACCAAAGGTTATATCCAAATTTCACTTGAACCAGGATTTGGTACTTCCATCCTTCTTTCCAAAACCCACATCTAGAAAGGAGGGGTTGCTGCATACCTTGGATATTGTCCGGGCCATGAAGGCCTATCTTAAAGCTACAGAAAAGATCCGGAAAACAGATGTGTTGTTCGTTCTACCAGATGGCCCCAAGAAGGGGCAGGCAGCTGCAAAATCCACCATCTCGAGATGGATTAGACAATTAATCATTCAAGCCTACGGTTTGAAGAGGTTGCCTCCTCCTTTGTCGGTAAAGGCCCATTCTACCAGGGCCATGGGCGCCTCCTGGGCAGCACACCATCAGATCTCTATGGCTCAGATATGCAAGGCAGCGACGTGGTCATCAGTCCACACGTTTACAAAGTTTTATCAACTAGACGTGAGAAGGAATGCAGATTCTGCCTTTGGACAGGCAGTACTACAGGCTGCAGTGTGAGATCCTCGGGATCAGAAGCACCCTTGGTTGTAAAAAGAAAAAAAAAAAAAAGAAAAAGTTTTTTCTTGACTAAGTTGGAATTATTATTATTATTTGAGTTTATCTCTAAATTGTCTCCCTCCCCTCATTAAAGCATTGCTTTCGGACATCCCACATAGTAATGAATATGCCGCTCTGTGTCCCGTGATGTACGAGAAAGAAAAAGGGATTTTTAAATACAGCTTACCTGTAAAATCCTTTTCTTGGAGTACATCACGGGACACAGAGCTCCCACCCCTCTTTTGGGTGACCATTTTGGGAGGCATACTGCTTGCTACAAAACTGAGGGACTCCCTCTAGGGGAGGGGGTTATATAGGGAGGGGACTTCCTGTTTGAGATTGCCAGTGTCCACACCTGAAGGTACTCCATATAACCCACATAGTAATGAATATGCCGCTCTGTGTCCCGTGATGTACTCCAAGAAAAGGATTTTACAGGTAAGCTGTATTTAAAAATCCCTTTTTCTTGAAGTACATCACGGGACACAGAGCTCCCACCCCTCTTTTGGGGAACATTGTGTAACCTCGGGAGAATTGCTTGCTACAAAACTGAAGCACACCCAGTGGGAGGGGGTTATTATATAGGGAGGAAACTTCCTGTGAAATTGATTACACCAGTGTCCACACCTGAAGGTACCCATATAACCCAAGTGTAATGGCTATGCGCTCTGTGTCCCGTGATGTACTTCAAGAAAAGGATTTTACAGGTAAGCTGTTTATTAAAAATCCTTTTGTTTTATTTATTTTTGTTTGTTTTTGTTTTTTTAGGCCTCCTTTTACCATTTATTATCCTCCCAAGCAGGACTGTTATACCGTGTACACACGATCGGTTTCACCGATGTAAAAAAGTCAGATGGACTTTTTTCATCTGACGTGTGGGCCCCATCGTTTTTTTTTCCATCAGTGTTAAAAAATAGAACATGATTTACATGTTTCCGATAGGGGGGGGGGGGGCGATAGTAAAAACCGATCGTCTGTGTGGGATTCCATCAGAGAAAAATCCATGCATGCTCAGAATCAAGTCCACGCATGCTCGGGAGCATTGAACTACATTTTTCTCAGCACGTTGTAGTGTTTTACATGACCGCGTTTTGGAGGGTCGGAATTTAGTCTGATGGTGTGTATGCAAGACTGATGAAAGTCCGGATATCTGATGAAAAAATCCATCGGTTTTTAGACCATCGGAATTCCGATTGTGTGTACAGGGCTTTAATGTTTGAGTATAGGCTCAGTGTATAATTTGGGGTTTAGGTGGCATTTAACAAGGAATAAGCTAGGAGGAGGTTAATAGTTCTGCATAGTAAATAACGTAGTTGTATTGTCACTTGTTGCCTTTATACTGACAGCTGTAACTGTTTATAAATTATTTCCTGAAAGCTTCTTTCTTCTGCTTACCTGTTTCCTAGAATTTGTTCCTGAAATCTCCTGTTATAACTTAATAGCTATGTTCCTGCCTCCCCTTACTTTCAAGTATTTGCCCCATGGGCATACAAGTACTGTATGTCTGCAAACTTCAATAAAACCACATGTAAAGGTGAATCTTAAAATAACTATAATCGTATGGCAGGTACCTGGATGTGAAAGACCAAGCAGAGCCTGAACAAAGGGACACGGGCATTGTGGATGACAAGAAAGAGCATGATGAACTGCCACAAGCTACAGCCAGCTGCACCCACACGGAAGAAGCTTGTGATCTCTCTAAGCTGAGTGATGGCAAACTGCTTAATGTACAGGTGAGGTGGACGATTTTCTCTATAGGTGGAAAATCCGCTGCTTGGCCCCAACTTATGCTTCAAAAAATACATGATTAGTAACCTATTTAAGCTTTTAATAATGCCATCCATATAAATTGCATTTACTTCTGCAACTGCCAATCTCATCTCTATCCTAATATCACTTTAGTTAATTCTATACCGATAATGGTGTTTAGATAAGGCTCGGGTTAAAAAAGCATAATACGTGTAGTATTAACATAGCTATGTATTATTTGATACTTTTTTCCTAATTAACAAATCACCAAGAGTACAATTTTGGAAGCACAATTGATCATTACAAAGCTAGCGCTTGCATGGATCTATTTGTAGAGAATGGTATTTGTCCAGCAGGAGACACCAAGGTCAGCCTGGTTGAAGAGGGTTAATATATGAAGATAAAAAGCCAAGTAATTATGCACTCGGTGCTTGGAGGTAATGATGCACACTGTTCCGGATACAGGGAAAAACAAAACAAAATACTAAACTAAAGAATACCTCTAACCATAAAACAAGGAAATCAAACAAAAAAAAATATAAATAATATCAACATCAAGGAATGACACTGCTGCCATCCATTCAGGTTGGATTGTATGGGTTCCGTGATCTGTGGTTGGCGGAGGTGCAGGAAATGGACAGTGAAGACTGGGAGGAGGACATGTGGGATTACACGCTTCAGTCATTGGTTGCAACTAGGGACAAGTTAATCCAATTTTAAATCCTGCATAGAATATACTATCTACCCAACCTCATTGGCCGCTTGCTGGAGATTCTCTGGTACCGCCGCGGGCTTCCTACATATATTCTGGGATTGCACACAGGTATACGTATTGAAAGGCGGTGACTCACTTTATCCATCGGTTAACTTGCCATACCTATTCCTCTGACAATTAGCGTCTATCTCCTTGGCCTTGTGGAACAACTGGCGTTGGCTAAAGCAATCCGCACCCTAATAGGTATCCTATTATTTTATACATGGAAGCTATATTGCTAAAATGAAAAAAATCCCATGTACATAAGTATTGACAGCCTTTGTTGAAGCACCTTTGGCACCAATTACAGCCTCAAGTCTTTTGGGGTATGATGCTACAAGCTTGGCACTCCTTCTTTTTTTTTTTTTTTTTGGGGGGGGGGGGAGTTTCTCCCATTCTTTGCAGGATCTCTCAAGCTCCATCATGTTGGATGGGGAGTGCACAGCCATTTTCAGATCTCTCCAGAGATGTTCAATTGTGTTCAAGTCTAGGCTCTGTAAATTATAAATGAATAAATATATACTAATGTGAGAATTAAACAAGTACCAATAAGTGGATCATGTGACACGTAAGAGCCCTCCAATTATTGGGGAAATCTTGAAAGATCCTCCAATGGAAGAATACAAAGGACCCAATATGGTGACTGTTTTTCTTTATCGTACATCACGGGACACAGAGCGCATAGCCATTACACTTGGGTTATATGGGTACCTTCAGGTGTGGACACTGGTGTAATCAATTTCACAGGAAGTTTCCTACCTATATAACCCCCTCCCACTGGGAGTGCTTCAGTTTTTTCGCCAGTGTCTTAGGTGTTGGTCACGTCTAGCTGTCCCTCGGAGGTCTCGGGACCCAGGATAGCTAGCCGGATCCGTCCGAAGTGCTTCAAAGCCAAGGTGTACGGTACCCGGGCCCTGCTGGAGTGGGGTTGTGCCTATAATGCCTCTCCTTGGAGGGCTGGATTCTGGGCTCCAGTGCCTTAGTCTCTTCCAAGAACTAAACGCTACTGATGCCAGGATGCTATATAGGTCCAGGGGTGTGGGTTCCTTAACACAGGACCCCAGTCCCTGAAGGTCCAAGACAATACCCACGGAGATGGGGTAAGGCTGGGCCTCTTGCATTTTGCAATACCCTGCGGCGTGGAGCAGGTAAGAGGGAACCTGCGGGACTTGGTTCGACAGTAGGTATCCCCCTGGGGGTTCTGGGTTAGCTAATGGTATGCTTGTGCATCAGCCACTATCTCCACTATGTCTTTTGAGGCAGGATGGGATATACTAATGTTTACCCAGATAACATGTAGATATATATATGCTTTTAAAGATATGTATTTTGCTACTCCCCCCAGACTTGCCTGTTAGCATGATACTGCAGCCCCACGTGTTATAGGGAGGAAATGCTGACAAAACTCCTGTTTCCTAGGAAGCCTATGGGGACAGCTTCCTCTATGTGTGCACTACAAAGATTAGTGACTTACCTGGTGTCTGTTGGGTTGCTAGCGCTGGTCCAGGCTTCTCCTCTGCTCTCTGCTTCCTCCATGTTGGTTTCAGCGTGGGGGGGGGGGGCGGGGGCGCGCGCGTGCGCGCCGCCTTTTACAGCGTCAGCGTGCGTGGGGGGGGGGCGGGCCAGCAGCGTCAGGTCTCAAAGCAAAAAAGCATTTCCTGGCTGGTCATTCCCTCCTGAGAGCAGTGGAGGCTGAGGACATAGAGCGCGCAGCTGAGCCAGTTCTGGCTAACAGTGACACCCAGTGGTGGTTTGTGGATCTTCAGGTCTGGACTTAGTCCACACTGACCAGAAAAAAAAAAAAAAAAAAGGGGTTTTTTCTTAAAGGGACTCAGCCTTAGATCTCTGGCAGTATCTGAGTCGGTGCAACCTTGAGCTCCAGCTAACGGGCATTGGTGTGGCAATACTCACAGGACTTTCCTCGGTATTGCCGCCTTCTCAGGCGTATGAAAATTTTAGAGAAAATTTTACCATAGCCTGTCCTTATTAATGGTTCACTTCTAGCTACAACAGTTGGGTGTTGGCTGTAGGGGTGTCTCAAGGTTGTGCAATGGCTCCCAAGGGATCAGGACCAGCTAAGGCTGCAAAAGGTACCAAAAAAGTAAAGGGGTCTCCATCGGGGTCAGAGGATTTGGGCCAGGCTCCAGTGGTCCCACCCTCACCAGATAGACCACCGAACAGCATGTTGCAGGAGCCATTGAGGGTGCTAGGGGCAGAGGCGGCCCCCAATCAACCCATTCCCGTTTATGTTACGGAAGAAATGCTAGAATCCACCCTGGGTGGGCTAGAGAAAAGGTTAACTGCTTTAATTGCCCGCTCTTTGCCGGGTGGCAAACGGGCTAGATCCCCATCACCTAGAGCGGTGTGTTCGGATGCAGAGGTCCTCTCTTCGGAGGAATTGGACCCACAGGGGGATCAAGCGGACCTGAGTCCCGACGGGTCAGACATTGAAGATTCCACTATAGATGAAATATTTTCGGCTTCTCAAGCAGAGAGTCTGTGGATCCAGTCTCTGACGGATATGGTTCGCACTGCTTTTAAACTTCCAGTGTCAGAACAATTAGCCCCCGTGGTATCCTCTTTAGGTTCCTTGAAGGCACCGTTGAGTGGTGCGTCTTTCCCGGTTCACCCCCTTCTGGAGAGCGTGATTTTTCAGGATTGGGCTCGACCTGATAGGATTTTTATCCCTCCTAAAAGGTTCACCATTCTCTATCCTATGGAAGAAGAATTTGCAAAGAAATGGGCACTCCCTACCGTGGACGCAGCCATTTCCTGCGTAAATAAATCCCTGACCTGTCCGGTGGAAAATGTCCAGATGTTTAAAGATCCAGTCGACAAAAAATTGGAGACCCTACTGAAGGCTTCTTTTACCACAGTAGGTGCCGTGGTTCAGCCAGCGGTGGCAGCCATTGGCGTTTGTCAGGCTTTAAAGGATCAGACTAAACAGATATTAAGGGACATACCGGCTCAGCAAGCTCGTGAATTGGCTGACCTCCCAAGAGCTCTCTGCTTTGCAGTAGATGTTATTAAGGACTCCGTTCAACAGGCGTCCCGTTTATCTCTGCTGTTGGTTCATATGCGTCGCCTTTTGTGGCTGAAAAACTGGTCAGCAGAGGCACCCTGCAAAAGGCTTTTAGCAGGATTTCCCTTTCATGGTGGGAGACTATTCGGTGAAGACCTAGATAAATATATCCAGACCATATCAAGTGGTAAAAGTTCTTTCTTGCCTGTCAAGAAAAGATCGCGTGGGCCCGCGTTTAAGCGACAGGCCTTCGCAGGCTCGGCCCCTTCAACTTCCCGTCAGTATCGACGGCCTCCCGGGTGTTCAGCATTTAATAGCCGCCCACAAGGACAAGCCACGGCAGGCAAGAGGCCATGGTCTCGCAAGCCGGTTAAACCAGTCCTCAAGTCAGATTCATGAAGGGGCGCCCCCACTCTCTTGGGTGGGGGCAAGGCTTCGGTTTTTCTCCGAAGTGTGGAAGGCCAGAATTCCCGACTCTTGGGTAATGTCCGTGGTAGCCACGGGCTACAAGCTAGTGTTTCGGGAAGTCCCCCCTCCTCATTTTCAGGGGTCAAGTCTTCCAAGCGACCCATCAAAGAGGGCCTCTCTTGTAAAAGCATTGGATCGTCTCTTGCTCCAAGGAGTAATTGTAGAAGTACCAACCCAGGAATGGGGTCTGGGATTCTACTCCAACCTTTTCATAATACCAAAGCCCAATGGCGACGTCAGGCCTATCTTGGACCTCAAACGCCTAAATCGCTTTCTAAACATTCAGACCTTTCGTATGGAGTCCATACGTTCGGTGGCAGCCAGCCTACATCAAGACGACTTTCTAGCATCTATAGACATAAAAGATGCGTATCTGCACGTGCCGATCTACCCGGCACATCACAGGTTTCTTCGTTTTATGATAGATCACCGCCATTACCAGTTCGTAGCCCTCCCTTTCGGGTTGGCAACAGCTCCGCGGGTATTCACAAAGGTGTTAGCCCCGGTGCTAGCCGTCCTAAGGACAGAAGGCATTTTGGTCTTGGCATACTTGGACGATCTTCTGGTTATCGACAGCTCAGCTTCCAGCCTCAATCAGGCAGTAGGTCGCACAGTTCAGCATCTAGAGGAATTCGGGTGGATTGTAAACCTAGAAAAATCGATATTGAAACCCACAAAGCAGTTGGAATATCTAGGCCTTCGGCTAGATACAGACTGCCAGAGGATAATTTTACCTCAAGCAATGATCAGTTCAATAGCTCAAGCAGTTCAAGTGATCTTAGGCAAGAAGAGGCCGACTATTCGCCTATGTATGCGACTGCTGGGGAAGATGGTGGCCGCCTTCGAGGCAGTGCCCTACGCCCAGATCCATACCAGATATCTTCAGGCAGCCATTCTCTCTGCTAGGAACAAGTCCATTCAGGCGTTAGATCGTCCGTTAGTGCTCTCCCCGAAGGTCTGGCGCAGCCTGTTTTGGTGGCTGGTCCCTCAAAATTTGTCAAAAGGGAAATCCTTTTCCCCCATCACGTGGAAGATAGTATCCACGGATGCCAGCCTGTCAGGTTGGGGGGCAGTTCTAGAAGGACAGACCCAGCAAGGGCAGTGGTCGGAGGCAGAAAAACTGCTTCCCATCAATATCCTGGAGATCAGAGCTGCTCGGCTGGCCCTGATCGCCTGGACTCTCCCCCTTCAGGGTCTGCCAGTAAGGATACAGTCCGACAACGCCACGACGGTGGCATACATAAACCACCAGGGGGGCACGAAGAGCCCAGCAGCCCAAAGAGAAGTAAACCTGATTTTCTCATGTGCCGAAGCCCATGTACCCTGCATCTCGGCGGTGTTCATCCCAGGGATAGACAATTCTCAAGCAGATTTTTTGAGTCGTCAACAGTTGCTCCCGGGGGAGTGGTCTCTTCACCCCCAGGTATTCCAAGAGATTTGCCAAAGATTCGGAGTTCCAGATGTGGACATTATGGCAACGAGATCCAACAAAAAGTTGGACAAATTCATATCCCGAGCCAGGGATCCCTCGGCCTACGGGACCGATGCGTTGGTTTGCCCTTGGCACCAGTTTTCTCTTCTGTATGCGTTCCCTCCACTGCAGTTGATTCCCCGCCTTCTACAGGGGATCCGGGTGGAGCGCAGGCCTGTGATCCTGGTGGCCCCAGCCTGGCCCAGGAGGGCTTGGTACGCACTCATCGTGAAGATGTCAGTCGGGGCGCCGTGGCCGCTCCCCCTGCGCCCAGATCTGCTGTCTCAGGGCCCAATCTGCCACCCTGCTTCACAGCAGCTAAATTTGACGGCTTGGCGGCTGAATCCCTAATTCTTAAGGGCAGAGGCCTCTCAGATCAGGTCATATCTACGTTGATTCAGGCTAGGAAACCAGTCTCCAGAAATATTTATTACAGAGTCTGGAGAACCTATGTGGAGTGGTGCGAGTCTCAAAAATGGCATCCTCGAAAGTTTTTTATTGACAGGATCTTGCGATTCCTCCAGGTTGGCGTTGACAAAGGGTTGGCTCTTAGTACTCTAAAGGGGCAGGTGTCGGCTTTATCAATATGGTTTCAAAGACCCTTGGCCACCCATTCGCTTATGAAAACCTTCTTGCAGGGGGTCTTGCATGTGAATCCCCCTATTAGAGCTCCCCTCTGCCCCTGGAATTTATATCTGGTCTTGTCAGCTTTACAAAGGCAGCCGTTTGAACCTCTGACAGAAATCCCTCTTGTGCTACTAACCCGAAAGTTGGTTTTCTTGGTGGCTATGGCTTCGGCCAGAAGGGTTTCCGAGCTGGCAGCCTTGTCATGCAGGGAACCATACCTTATTCTGCATAAGGACAGAGTGGTTCTGCGGCCTCAACCTTCTTTTCTTCCTAAGGTCATATCCATTTTTCACTTGAATCAGGACCTAGTCCTACCATCCTTCTTTCCTACTCCCCAGTCCAGAGAGGAAAGGCTGCTTCATACTTTGGACGTGGTTCGAGCCATGAGGGTCTATCTCAAGGCTACAGAGAAGATTCGGAAAACAGATGTGCTTTTTGTTCTTCCGGATGGCCCCAAGAAGGGTCAGCCGGCTGCCAAGTCTTCCTTGGCTAGGTGGATTAAGCAGCTGATTTTTCAGGCCTATGGTCTGAAGCGCGTTCCACCTCCCTTATCAGTTAAAGCCCATTCTACGAGGGCCATGAGTGCCTCCTGGGCGGCACACCATTAGATCTCTATGGCACAGGTTCGCAGGGCGGCAACCTGGTCTTCCGTACATACGTTTACTAAATGTTATAAGTTGGACGTTGCAAAGGGTACGGACGCAGCTTTTGGGCAGGCGGTCCTACGGGCAGCAGTATAGAATCCTCTGGTCCGGGTCACGCCCCTTTTGTTCTGTTGGTGGAGTTACTTTACTTCCTGATAATTTTTTATTTGGCTATTCTTGGCCTTACGGTCTCCCTCCCTTCATAGAGCATTGCTTTAGGACATCCCAAGTGTAATGGCTATGCGCTCTGTGTCCCGTGATGTACGATAAAGAAAAAAGGATTTTTAATAAACAGCTTACCTGTAAAATCCTTTTCTTGAAGTACATCACGGGACACAGAGCTCCCATCCCTCTTTTGGGGAACATTGTGTAACCTCGGAGAATTGCTTGCTACAAAAACTGAAGCACTCCCAGTGGGAGGGGGTTATATAGGGAGGAAACTTCCTGTGAAATTGATTACACCAGTGTCCATCACCTGAAGGTACCCATATAACCCAAGTGTAATGGCTATGCGCTCTGTGTCCCGTGATGTACTTCAAGAAAAGGATTTTACAGGTAAGCTGTTTATTAAAAATCCTTTTTTTTGTGACTTTAGAACAGACAATATGAATCCACCACCACAGAGAGTGCACGCTTACCAGCTGCACAAGCTTTAAAGCTTGTGGCTAACAATCAGCCAGCTAGGGCCTTTATATTCCAGGTCAATTTGACCATATACTGCTGTGCATTGTTGATCGTAGCAGCAGTCAGTAGCTCAGCATTCCGGTCCACACTCAATGCAGGTAATCAAAGCAATCTTTACTCCCCTATCACATCATCACTCAATATCGCTCAGGTCTTCCAATTCGCAATAGTGTGAACCCAGCCGCCATTGTACCAGTTCTGGGGTTTCCTGTCTCCCTACAGCAAACCCCCAGGACTGATATAGTTGCGGCTCGGTTAGTATATTAGTATATATTTATGAATTTTTTATTTACATATGTTTTTGAGTAGCACAGCTCCCTATGTTTATCTCTTTACATTGCTGCATTCATCCTTTCCTTAATCCTGAGTAGTCTCCCAGTTCCTGCTGCTGAAAGACATCCACACAGCAAGATGCTGTCACCACCATGCTTCACTGTAGGGATGGTATTGGGCAGGTGATGAGCGGTGCCTGGTTTCCACCAGACATGACGCTTGCCATTCAGACCAAAGAGTTCAGTATTTGTTTCATCAGACCAGAGAATTTTGTTTCTCATGGTCTGAGAGTCCTTCAGGTGCCCTTTGACAAACTCCAGGTAGGCTGATATGTGCTTTTTACTGAGGAGTGGCTTACGTTTGGCAACTCTATTATACAGGCCTGATTGGTGGAGTGCTGCAGAGATGGTTGTTCTTCTGGAAGGTTCTCTCTCCACAGAGAAATGCTGGAGCTCTGTCAGAGTGACCATTGGGTTCTTGGTCATCTCCCTGCCTAAGACCCTTCTCCTCGATCGCTCAGTTTGGCCCGGCAGCCCTCTCTAGGAAGAGTCCTGGTGATTTCAAACTTTTTCCATTTACGGATGATGGAGGCCACTGTGTTATTGGGACCTTCAATGCTGCCGAAATGTTGCTGTACGCTTCCCCAGATCTGTGCCTCAATACGATTCTGTCTCGGAGGTCTACAGACAATTCCTTGGACTTCATGGCTTGGTTTGTGCTCTAACATGCAGTGTTAATGGTGGGACCTTATATAGACAGGTGTGGCCTTTCCAAATCATGTCCAATCGACTGAATTTACCACAGGTGGACGCCAATCAAGTTGTAGAAACATCTCAAGGATGATCAGTGGAAATTTGGTGCACCTGTGCTAAATTTCGAGTGTCGTGTCAAAGGCTGTGAATACTTATGTACATGTGATTTATTTTTATTTTTTTATAACTTAAAGGGGTTGTAAAGACAAAAATATTTTCCTCTTTAAATTTAAAGTCTGACAGTAGCTGATAAAGTAAAAAGTAATGTTTTGCTTTGTAACTAGTTGAAATTGAGCTGTTTTATTCACCTCCGTCACTCCTGAATCGTTATTCTCACTGACTTTCTGGTTTGCAGTGCTCATTCATTCATGCTACATCACGGCCTAATGGGAACTACAGTTCCCATTAGGCTTAGCCTCCATGCCTGTAAGGGATAAGAGAGCATCTTCACGCAGGGCTGTAGTCATAGGGAGGGGGTGAACACATTCTGCTTTCCACCATGCAAAACAGCTGAGGTGCTGGTGGAAAGCAAGAAGAGGAGAGACAGTAAATGGCATTTTCAAACCTGGATTACTGTATTTTGGAGGTCAAAAGGAAAAACAAGGTAAGTGATATTTAAATGCTATAGCTTACAGCAATCAATTGATCTAATAAAAAATGAACCTTTAGTGTTCCTTTAAAGATTTCAAACAAACTTCTTCTTTTACATTGTCATTAATTGGGCTATCGTTTGTAGAATTTTGAGGAAAATAATGCATTTAATCCATTTTGAAATAAGGCTGTAACATAAAAAAAAATTGGAAAACGTGAAGCACAGTGAATATTTTGCGGATGCACTGTAGACTCAACAATACTGTAATAGAAATGTAAGTTTACTTCCGAAGGAATGTTCAGGGCTCCACTATAAACGCCACTCCACTCCAATATAAACTATCTTGTGCGAAAATAAAAATCCACTCCCAAAGCAATACTTTAATGGTGATTTTTATTTATTAATGTTGATATTATTTATATCATTTTATTGTTTGATTTCATGGTGCGTTCTGGTTAGAGGCTAAAATATAAGATTTAGAATTAGGATATTAGGTGTTTTATTGAACCATGGTGAGGAATCGCTGAAATTCATCCAGTTCTGCCATAGATAAAGGTGTTTTCCTAATCGTACTGTGGTTTATTACATCCATGTTTAATAATCCATGTATAGCAGGGACTTTAGGAACATCCAACGCTTTGCAACAAACTTCCTTGACTGAAAAATATTATGTGTATATATTCCTATATTCCTAGAGAAAATATTGCCAATGTTCCCAGCGGGCGCAATCTTTTTTTGTGCCCGTAATTTGCATATCGTAATTTAAGGGTCTTGTCGTTTGATGCCGAAAAAAGGTTTTGAATATTGACAGTCGTGTGATCATAATGTCAGAGCTGACATAGAGATTGTTTGTCTGTTTTAAAGTGAGTACTAGGATTCTCTGTCCCTCCATATCTAACATGTTCTTGGCTAATGAGGGGACTTTAATGAAGTGAAACCTGCCATTTTCTCTCATCTCTCCCAACTAGAACTAAAAGCTATGTAGGGTTTGAAGTGGGTACTCCCAAGTCCTGCAGGACCTTATCAGTGACTCTCTTCTCCTTTTATGATTCCATTTGGAAAAATGATAGTGTCAGGAACTTTGTAGGAAGCCGAGATGCTGGGAAAGCTCCCCTTTGCGGCCGAGTGCAGCATACCACTGAAAGTGACACAACGGGTGTGGTGCCCACAGAAGCACGGGTGCCTGGTTGCTGAAGACAGACGTGCTTGGGAGGTCGAGGAGACGGAGACCAGTGGAGCAACTGGAAGCTGAGCCGGGAGCCAGGCCAATGATCATTCACAAGAAGACAGTCCGTAATCAGAATGACCAGGGCTGACTTGAGTCTTAGTACAGGGAACAGGATAAACAGAGTCCAATAAACAAGCCAGGGTCAGATGCAGGGAGCAGACAGAAGGAGGTCAGATGCAAGCCAAGGGTCAAGCCAGAGGATCGGGAAAAGTGGGTCAGAACAAGCCGGGTCGGTACACAGGAGATCAGATCAACAGGAGATTCATGATACAGGAATACAGGTGGAGCTGATGATCAAACAGCAAATGCAGACACTAGCAGACTTCCTTTATATAGGCCCATGTGACCTGCTGGTAGAGATACTGGGTCCTAAAGTCCTTCTCCTGCTGTTGGTTCCCTGACAGTGCCTTTTGCCTATGCAGGTTTGCCAACCCTGCACCATTACGCAAAGGGATGCGCCTATTTCCCTGACAGATAGACATGTCAGACCTGGCCATTCCTTACTCGGGCAGAGCCACGATCAAGGCTTTTCTCACTGAAGACGGAAGGACGTGGCACTTTTTGATTATTTCCTATAGCTTGTGGAGATATTTTGAAAAGCCACTTAATTTTTGTGCAGCCCTGTTGGCAGGCTCTCTAGTCTTTTTCTCTATTATGTGGTTTTTAGAAGAGTATATTTCAGCTGGAAGCTAGTGTCTCTATCCTATGTGCTTTTACTGTTGTACCTGAAATCGTTTTGATTCCAGGGTTAACATAAGGGACTGCAGTATCCTTTACCTCACCAGCCATATTTTGATATACAGATCATCTGTATTTGAAAAATTTAGCTTTTGATCTAGTTTCTCTTTTGTGCTTGCTTTTAAGGGGCCAGTTAACTTGGTAGTCATGCTGAATTGCTCTGTTCATTAGCATAATTTATACAGCAAGCTTCTGTGACCTTTGTGATTCAAACCTACGTTTGCAAAGGCGTTTTCTTTTTAGTAGAGTGTGGTTTGCTCATGCATATCCAAATGTAAGTATTTCATTAGGACTTTAATAAATCATAGTTCCTTTCGTATACTGGCTGAGATTGTTGCTCTAAATTCTTTTGTTCTTCTTCTTAAAGTGGTTATAAAGGTACATGTTTTGTTTTTTTTACGTTCATGCATTCTATGCAGAGCAAGGAGGGAGGAACCAAGAGCATTGGCGTGGGACCTGAGAAAAGGAGGATCCGCCTGCTCTGTGCAAAACCACTACACAGAGCAGGTATAACATGTTTGTTAGTAAAGCCTTATTTTTTTTTTTTTTTACTATTACTTTAAGCCCCCGTTCACTTTAGAGCAATTTGACATATTGCCGGCAACAACACTGTCCAAATCGATGCGACGCCTACTTTGCTGCACCGCACCAATTTCCAAAACTAGTTCCTGCACTACTTTTGACGAGTTTGGGGGCGATTTCAATAGACCTGTGCATGTCTTTCAAATTGCCCCCTGAATTCACACTGAAATGCAGGTTTGAAATCGTGCGAGTTCAGCTAAAGCCCAACTCGGGCTCAGTCCCACATTCTCCAGTTCCACCCAATGTGGTCTTTAATTTTATAAATTCTCTTTAAAAAGCCTCAACACTCTAATATGCAGATTATAACTTTAATGTTTGTTGAATTTTGAATTTTTTTATTTATTTTTCTAATGGAATGAGTTAACCACTTAAGACCTGGACCATTACGCAGGTAAAGGACCTGGCCAGTTTTTGCGATTCGGCACTGCGTCGCTTTAACTGACAATTGCGCTGCTGTGCGATGTGCTCCCAAACAAAATTGGTGGCCTTTTTTTCACACAAATTGAGCTTTCTTTTGGTGGTTTTTGATCACCTCCTGCGGTTTTTATTTTTTGCGCTATAAACAAAAATAAAACGACAATTTAAAAAAAAAAATCATTTTTTCTTTACTTTTTGCTATAATACCCCAAAAATAGATATACATTTTTTTTTCTCAGTTTAGGCATTATGGCGGATACATCGGACAATTTTGGCACATTTTTGGGACCATTGCCAGTTTCACAGCAAAAAATGCATTTAGAATGCATTGTTTACTGTGAAAATGACAATTGCAGTTTGGGAGTTAACCACAAGGGGGCGCTGAAGCGGTTATGTGCGACCTAATATGTGTTGCTAACTGTAGGGGTGTGTGGCTGTAGGTGTGATGTCATCGATTGAGTATCCCTATAAAAGGGATCACGCGATCGATGACGGCGCAACAGTGAAGAATGAGCAAGCTGTGTTTTCACACAGCTCTCCCCGTTCTTCAGCTCCGGGGACCGATCGCGGGACTCCAGCGGTGGTCGGGTCCCGCGGTCACAGAGCCTCGGACCAGGTCGCGTGCATGCACATGCAGCGCACGAGCCCACTGCTTGGGCTTAAAGGGCAATGTACAGGTACATTGATGTGCCCAGCCGTGCTATTCTGCCGACGTATATCGGAGTGAATGGGTCCTTAAGTGGTTAAATGATAGAGGCAGAATATCAACAAAAAATTCTGAAAACAAACGCCTAAATCAAATGCTATAAATTTAGTTGCAGTTCAGAGAGTAAAAATGAGTATTTGATCCCCAAGCAAAACATTACTCGTCGGCAAGCACAGAGGTAAGACATTTCTTGTAGTTGTTATCAGGTTTGCACACATCTCAGGAGGGATTTTGGTCCACTCTTCTTTACAGATCTCTACATCCATAAGGTTTATTGGCTGTTACTTGACAACTTGAAGTTTCAGCTCCCTCCATTTATTTTCTATAAGATTAAGGTCTGAGGACTGACTAGGCTACTCCATGACCTTAATGTGCTTCTTCTTGAGCCACTCCTTTGTTGTCTTGGTAGTATGTTTTGGGTCATTGTCATGCTAAAAGACCCATCCATGACCTATTTTCAGTGTTCTGGCTGAGGGAAGATTTTACAATACATGGCCATGTCTATTGGCCCCTTAATTCCGCAAACATCATCCTCTACCTTTTTTAGTAGAGAAAATGCCCCAAAGCATCATGTTTCCACCTCCGTGCTTGACTGTAGGGATGGTGTTCATAGGATCATAGTCGGCATTTTTTTTTTCCACCCCCTCCTCCTGGGTTCTACCTCTGTACCCACCACCCCTCTCTCTCCACCTCTGCACACCTCTGCCTCTGCAACTTTATAGCCTTCAACCCCCCCTAAGTTTTCTCGCATTACTCCTAGGTGGCTTCCTCCCTGTGTAATGGGCTCTAGTACTTGTGTTGGTGGATCTTTGTATTAGACTCCAGTACCAGTGAATTTAGTTTTGCCGCCTTGCAGGGCTGTCATATCTGTCCCTGCCATGAGTGCCTGCAGGGGTCAGGAGCCACTGAGAGCATAGCTGTCACAAAAGGTTTCTGTGTTTACCATGCCCTTTGCACTTTTGGCTACAGAATGATTATGGGGTTGATTTAGAAAAACTGGAGCGTGCAAAATCGGGTGGCGCGCTGCATAGAAACCAATTAGCTTCCAGGTTGATTTAACAAGCTGAAGATAGAAGCTGACTGGCTACTATGCACAGCTGTACCAGATTTTACACTCTTCAGTTTTAGTAAGTCAAACCCAGTGTGTCTGGTCCTTCAAATGAAAAGCTGGACTTCTTATTGGGCATCGCAGGTTGGAGTTATCTAATGTTAAAATCTGGTATCTATTTTCTGATTTCAGTATGTATCCCTGTGTTGGCACTCTCAACCGATCAGTAATCAGATATGCAAAGGCACATTGATAGCCAAGTGTGGTTTCCACAAATATTTGCAGATGTTTGCCACTGAGACCCCTGCTTTTTATGACTTAGAAGTAGGTTATACATTAGATTCCATTTGCACACTGGCATGGCTAAACATTAGAATATTTAGGAAAAGACCACACAAGCAAAGTTAATTCTTACCACATGCGTAATAATGAGACTTGGCAGTTTTGTAGTTCAAGCTGTGCCTATGGGTCAGCCTTTTCTGCCCTGTGTCATCATTCAGTTCCCGTCATGCCTCCTGCAGTGACTGCACTCTGTAGAAACCTGAGTAATGGCAGTTCCATCCCTATGTCGTACAACTACCAGAAGAAACCTAATTCAAAGTGTAATGGAGTGCTCACTGTGTGGAGCATGACTATACTTTCCTATCTGGTACTGTTGTAGCCAAAGAAACTTGTATAATTGTTAATAAATGTCCCTTTCTGTTTTTCTGGCTATCCTTATTTTTGTGACTGCCAAATTAATGTCTGACTGTATTCGCTTCCTTTTATAGCTGTTGAGTTTAGCCATACATTTCCAGAATTCTTGTGCATCTATGACATATCGGTTCTCCTCCATTCATACCGATAAACGGGGGATGTAAAATTACATGCAGATTGTTGTAGTGTAGAAAGTTCTGTTAGGGGTAAATATGTGTTTAAAGCAGGGGTGGCCAACCAGTAGCCCGGGGGCCACATGTGGCCCGCGGAGCCCTCTGATGTGGCCTTCGACCTCCTGCTTTGGAATGGCGGGTTGGCAAGCCTAGATTGAAGGTTGTCGACCCGCCATACTGCAGCATCAGTGCTGTGAATGAAGCTGGTGGTAGAGAAAGAAAGTGGCTGTGGAGCAGAGCCCCATAAGCTGATGCGTCCTTTACAGCGCCGGCTTTTGCCACAAGCGGAGTCTATGGCAAAGTTCAGCTTACCCGCAGGATAGACACAGGTGCACTACTCTGCACTTGCGGTGTGGGTAAACCGCAGAACATCAGTGTGAAAGCAGTCTTGGGCCCTTTTCACACGATCAGCCTGACCAAATGGGACACTCAATTCACCTCTATAGAGTGACAGATGTCCATTTACGCCCACCTATTTCCAATCCGAAAATCAGAAGGGAATTCGTCCCCTTCCATCTGGGCGTTTTGGAGGGCCTATAGAGTAGCCGTGACCTGTCATCCACCCCCTCTGCTCATTGTGGCCCGCGACTGGTTATCAAGTTGCTTAAGTGGCCCTTGTGCTTTAAAAGGTTGGGCACCCCTGGTTTAAGGAGTGATTTGGCTTTCACTAGTGCAGATTCAGAAATCAATTGTTTTCAATGGTTTTTCAAGACGGGTTCCTGGTAAAAATAACCCTCTCAACTTGAAACCTCAACGGTAACCTCAGCCCTTTTTGGAGGCTTTGTTAAAACAGCGGATTGCCTGAAGATCAGGATTTATTTACAGCAGGTTGGCGTGTGGGTTGGCATACTGCTCTCATCCTGGAAAGTGCAGTAAGCCTTTACTTATATACCATTTCTCTTAAGGTTAACTCTGTTATGTCTGCTTCAGATTTCTGGTTGCAGTAGAAATGTATATGTAGCTCTCATGGAATAACGTTGTAATGTTGACATCTGAAGTGACATCAAAGGTTTTTTTTTTTTGGCCCAAACCATCTTCTATACACTCGTTTTAAAAATGTTACAATGCATTTCTCTATATACACCTTCTATTGCTCTATGCTCCAGTTCTGATGCTCCTTCCCATTGTAGGCACTTTTGGCTGTGGAAACGGATCAGCACGGACAGTGTGACCGGTCTGCTGCTACAGTGTCATGCACAACAGCCTGCATTGCACCTGCAATGTGTTCTGACACCTTTCTTTCAGAACCAGCATTAACTTTTTCATTTGAGCTACAGTAGCTTTTCTGTTGGGTCAGACTACACAGTCCAGCCTTCACTCCTCATATGCATCCCATGACACTGTTGCCGGTTCGCTGTTTTATTTAAAAAAAAAATGTATTCCTTGGACCATTTTTGGTCAGTCCTGTAGACTGGGAATATCCCACAAGAGTTGTAGTTTTGGGGATGCTTTGACCCAGTCATCTAGACCAGGGATCCTCAAACTACGACCCTCCAGCTGTTGCGGAACTACACATCCCATGAGGCATTGTAAAACTCTGACATTCACAGACTTGACTAGGCATGATGGGAATTGTAGTTCCTGAGCAATTGGACGGCCATAGTTTGAAGACCCATGGTCTAGACCAGTGGTCTCCAAACTGCGGCCCTGGGGCCAGATGTGGCCCTTTGCTGGCGTCTTTCTGGCCCTTGGGGCACTATTCCATGCACAACTAACACCAAGGATGGAGCACCATTCGTCCCACTGACACCAGTGGTGGGGCACTATTTCTCCTACAGACACCAATAACGGGGTGCTATTCCTCCCACTAATATCAACAATGAGGCACTATTTTTCACTTTGACACCAACAATAGGGCACTATTCCTTCCACTGATACCAACAATGAGGGGCTATTACTCCCACTAAAACCAATGATGGGGCATTGTTTACTCCAATGGATGCTGGGACATTTGTTTTACTTCAGTCCGGCCACCCTAAAGTCTGAAGAACAGTAAACTGCCCCTTTATTTAGAAAGTTTGGAGACCCCTGGTCTAGACATTACATTTTGGTCCTTGGTCAAGCACAAGGATTTGAGCGACTGACATTTTTTTCCTGCTTTCAAAACATCGACTTTAGGTACAACATGTTCACTTGCTGCCTAATAATATACCACCTGCTTTCAGATGCCATTGTAATGAGATAACCAATGTTTAAATTACCTGTCAGTGGTTATAGCTGATTGGTGTATATACACACGTATCTTTTGTTAAGAAATGTATGCTTCTGTGTTGTTCTTCAACACTTTATAAAGAATATATTATGCATTTAATGATCTCCTTTTCTCTTTGCGAAGGAATCTGATGAGGGCAGCGATGGAGAGGATTGTGGTGTTAATCAAGGTGACCTGGATGCATTGATGTTTGGCCAGCAAGTCTCAAAAAACACAGAGGGTGAGAAGACTGGTAAAGAAGCGCCAATGGTGTCTGGAAAGTGGGTGTGTGCCCAATCATCTGAGACGAAGAAAAAGAATCACAATCAGTTTATCACTGAAAAGCTGGAGGTGCTGGAAAAGGCCTACTCTATTCAAGGAGACCGCTGGAGATCTCTGGGATATTCTAAAGCTATAAATGCATTAAAAAGTTACCATAAGCCTGTTACATCTGCTCAGGTGAACAAACACATTTATTTAATGTAGCCATTGTTGTATGTTGATTTTTTTTGTTTTTATTCCATTTTTATACACAGATATAGCTTTCAATACATTTCCAATAAGCATATACAAATTACATTTAAAATAAAACACATCATACATTGACAACAATATGGGTCTATCCTACATCCTCCTTTTTCTTCTCTCTTCCCTCCTCTACCACAACTTTCCCCTATCCCCAGCACCCCCCTTGAAAAGAAAAAGAAAAAAGTAACCCCACCCTTCCTCCCACATGTTATATTTAAAGTGCCATGTGCCCGATTTCCCATTTCTTATCCTTTAATAAGTAAGTGTGACATCAGTATTTTTTTAATTTATGAGGGGGCAAGCGTGTCACTCTTTCCCCATTACCCACTTACCCCTTGTGTAAAAAATAAATTAAAAAAACCAACAACCCCAATCCTCCTTCCCACCTATTATATTTAAAGTGCTTTGTGCCCAATTTCCCCATGTCTTATCCTTCAATTACCTTCTGTGGCATCTATACCAGGAAATGTCTGAACTCTACCCAACCCCTCCAAGTTCTAGTAACTCCACTTTTAGATTCCTTATGTAGGTATATTGCCTCCTTCATAATTCTTATTTTTTCCACCTCCCTCAACCGTTCCTGTATCATCGGGGCTTGCTTTATCCTCCACTCTTTCTAAATTTAATATCTTTGGCTGCATTCAGTAGAATTGTGATAATTGATGCTCTGTATTTCTTCCTAGGGTTACCTATTGCATGGAACAGACATTGCCATGGGTCCAAACCAATTTCAATTCCACTGATCCTCTTGATTAAGTCTAATATTTCCACCCAGTATGGCTGGATCTTGGGGCACTGCCACCATATGTGGGCATGGGTTCACACCTCCCTACACTCCCTCCAACATAAAGGTGACACCTGGGGATTTATCTTATGTAATTTTGCTGGGACATAATACCACTTAGTTAGTAATTTGAAGTTTATTTATTTTATCCCTGTGTCCACAGAGGTGAAGTGAACATAGTCTAAAACTTTACTTCTTATTGTTTCTGATAATGTCTGATTTAATTCTAATTCGCAACTTTGCGTTGGGCCACACGGATCCTCCCTCTAAGTGTGTCATCAACAACTTGCAAATACTAGAAATTCCATGCCCATCTATCCCCACTTGGTCGACAAATTTTTCCCATGGATTTAGCCTACCTATCCCCCCGAAGGGGTTTTGGGAGGGATTCTACAATATTTTTAAGTTGTTTATCTCTCCAAACTTCCCATAAAGTGGTGCCATACCTTTTTACGTAATTCGGATAATGAACATAAGACATTCCCCTTCAAAACATCCTTTAGTCTCAGGTAGGTCGATTTGGTCCATTTTAGATATAATTTATTGTCTTTCCCTGGTGGAAAATATTTTTTTCCTGTTAGGAGCATTAGGGGGCTGTTATACTGTCCCTGTATATTTTTGATTAATTTATCCCACATTATTAATGCTTCTAAAGTAATCGATGCTGCTTCGACCAAGGGACCTCTGCACTGCCTTGGGATCCAAATAATCTGCCCCAACGCAGATTTACTAATATTTTCTTCCAATTCCACCCATTATTTTGCCGAGGAGCAAGGACCCAATCCATAACTCTCTGCAGTATTGCTGATTCATTATGATATTGTGGGGGGTTTGATTTACATGGGCAATTTGTCGGGGGAAATGGTTGGTGTTGGTGCTTCAATCATCACGGCACCTTGGTTGATATGGTGTCAGGACGATGAACTGCATTATTTTTATTATTACATTGTACTAAAATGCAGCATCTGCCATCAGATGTGCTTTGTCACTCTTCACATTGCCTGCCACCAGATGTGGATTGTCGCTTGCAACCAGATGCAGATTGTCACTGCAGTGGTGTCAACACAGGCCAATGAGGGAGAACAGCGGTGATGTGGGGAAAACGGTCAGAGATGTCATCTCTCTGCTGCCCCCGCCTCCCCAGCAGTGTAGCAGCCCCGCTGTGTGGGCAGAAGAGCGGTGATGCAGGCTGGCGGTGAGAGATGATCTCATCTCTACTCCCCTGCTTCAGCTCCAGCAGTATATCAGACGGGCAGGAGAGCAGAGGAACGGTCATGCAGGCGGGCGGTGAGAGATATCTCTCTGCTCGCTCACCTCATCTCTAACAGTGCATTGCCCCCTCTGTGAGCATGGAACAGCTGTGATGTGGGCGGGCAGTGAGGGATGAGGTCATCTCTGCTTGCCCGCCTCACGTCAAAGTGTAGCCTTCGCGGCCTGGCTGCAAATGGATAACAGCCCGGCATCGGGCCGGAGGTTGGAGACCCCTGCTTTAAACCAGCCTTTCTCAGCCTTTTCAATACAGAGGAAAGCTCTCGATTGCTGCTTGCGATCAGGAGTTTTTTGATCACGTGATCTTAAGTCCCACCTCCCGGAAACCTAAGCCTCTTAAAGGAACAAGAGGCGCCGGTGTGAAGAGGTTAAAACGGGTATTGTTGGCTTATGTAATACATTTCACAACTATATGTTTTCAAAAGAATGCAATCATTGAAAGGTCTTCCCTTATCTGTGTGAACTGTGCTGGTTATTAATTCTGTTTAGACTGGGTCTATGGTTTGGGAGCAAAATGCTTGATGGAAAGTATATACTCCATAATAGTTTATGTTCTGCAATCATTTACAGAGCCTTGCTGGGGTAAGAAAAAGAGACATTGTTGGTATATTGTAATAAGATCCCAAACAATTTAACTACAGTTTACTAAAACAAAAAATTATGTAAATATATTCCAGTCAAAATTAAAATGAAATCTTGAATCTGCCTGCAGATTAGTTTTATTTTTTTTAAAACCAGACATTGCTGTATTGAAGAAGTCTACCCCATTCCATTTTATCTATCATCTGGTGATTCTGAAATGGATCTGCTGCTAATGCTTGAACATTCACTCAGAGCTCCTGGCTGCCATTAACAGAAAGAGAAATGTAAAAAAATAAAAATAAAAATTTAATTGGTGGATTTGAGAAATCACCTTTAAACTTGTCTTGGTAATTTGAATGTTACTGTTGTGTTTTACTGGATAACGTTACTAGTTTTTAGAAATCATCTATTTTTCTTAAATAGTTTTTTAACAAGCTGTAAACTTTTAATGAAAGACATTGGTGATGTCCTTTGAAGTGCAGTGCTCAGTTTGTTCATGCTTGTGTTAATTTTAGGAAGCTGCCAAAATTCCTGGTATCGGTAAGAAAATGGCTGAGAAAATTGATGAATTGCTGGACAGTGGGCATCTGCGCAAACTAGATCACATCAGTGACAGTGTTGCTGTCCTAGAGGTCTTCTCTAACATCTGGGGGGCAGGTGTGAAGACAGCCCAGAGCTGGTACCAACAGGTATATAATGACAGATAAAGCATGTTCTTTTGATTTCCTTCCAGGCTGCTGTTTTTTCACCTTGGCCTTATCTAATAAAGTATGCTTAGTGTTTTGTATCCACAAAATACCCAAACTATGGGTTAAGAGTTGATAAGAGTAAAATATAAGAGAAAGGGGTAAGATTTGTGTCCGCCTTTTTTTAAGCATTTTTCCTAGTGTTTTTTTTTTTGTTCAGATAGCAAATCTGTGTGGGATATAAGGCTGGGTACTGGTCTTCCACATTAGACCTGTGCTGCTGCCTGCCAAGAAGTACATTAATAGTAGCAACCAATGGCTTTTTTGTTTTGTTGCAACATTACTGTCATTTTTTTTTTAAGTAAACATGTCTGATTTGCCTAGTGTTTACAAAGTGGATCTGTTAAAAGAGAAGTTTAGGATTAAGAAATGGATGCAGCATCTGTCCCCTGCCAGCTCTGCAGTGAGAACCAAGCGATCAAACGCAGCAGATTGTTTGGTCCTCCCCCTCCGCTCTGAGCAAAGAGCCATGACTGTCAGTCTCCTCTCTCCATTCCACGCTCACTGGAGTGCTGGGCTGTGGAAGGGGCAGGAGGGGCTTGCTCAGGGTGGATCACTAAGAGGCTGAGCCAGTTGCCGATCCCGGCTTCTGGGCAGATCCAAACCATATGGTCAGGATCTTTTCAGAGCCTGGACCAGCTCTGTGACGTCAGCGGACAGTGCCTGATGTTGGCTAAAAATGGATTACAGGAGTGCAAAAAAAAACACGGCCAGTCAGAGATTCGGGACATCCCTTCGGCCGTACAAAGTCGTACGGCCATCGGGTAGTGGTTAATGTTAGCAGATTTCACCTCCCATTTCTAGTGAATGAGAGGTTTAAACATTTGTTTTAACATATTTTGTATAATATGACTATATACATAGTGCACTAGCTAGCTTAATATGCTTTTTCAGGGATTTCGAAGTCTGGATGACATCCGCTCAAAGGCCAACCTAACCGCCCAGCAGGTCATTGGTTTGAAACATTACGAAGACTTTCTAGACCGCATGCCCAGGGAAGAGGCTGGAAGGATTGAAGAAACTGTAAGGCCTTTGTATTTTACAATTACAGAAAATGACCAATGTTGGTTTGGGGTTTTATTTGTTTTGTTGAATGTATGAAAATACCAACACGTTTCTTGTGAATGCACTTCTGTCTGACACTAGTGTGTTTGCATATCTTGTATGCATTTTGTGTGACTAAGCCATAACTGATTTTATTAATACTCCTAACTTGATATCCTATCTATCTATCGATCATTTTTTTTTTTTTTTGTCCTCATACAGCATACAAAAACCAAACACAGTCTGATACCAGACCTCGCTCTCCTCCAACAAATTAAAAAATAACACTCGAATACGTCTCGGCATTGGGCCCCGCAGCATAATTCTGATGCCGCGTACACACGATAATTTTTCGGGTTGTACATTTTTTTTAAAAAAAATGACATTTAAAACGATCGCGGGTTCTGAAAAACTGACAATTTTTTTTCGAACACGCTCTATTTTTTCACAACGTTTTAAACGTTGCCGTTTTTCGTGTTGTAAAAAATGATTGTGTATGGGCTTTAGCGACGTGAAAAACCCGCGCATGCTCAGAAGCAAGTTATGAGACGGGAGCGATCGTTCTGGTAAAACTACCGTTCGTAATGAAGTTATCACATTCATCACGCTGTAACAGACAGAAAAGCGCAAATCATCTTTTACTAACATGAAATCAGCTAAAGCAGCCCAAAGGGTGGCGTCATCCGAATGGAACTTCCCCTTTATAGTGCCGTCTTATGTGTTGTACATCACCGCTCTTTGCTAGAGCATTTTTTTTTTTTTTTTACGATCGTGTGTAGGCAGGGCCGTTTTAACGATGAGGTTGAAAAAAAACGTAGTTTTTTCTAGAGCCTGAAAAACGTCGTTTTTTACAACCCGAAATATGATCGTGTGTACGCAGCATGAGGCTCGAAATAACATAATACCGGTATATGTCATGTTTGGTTAAATTGAGCATCAAACAATGGCATTAGTTTTAGCTCTATACATCTATGGCTCACCATCACCCACTGACACTTGGACCCACAGATATAATGCTTAGGTCCACATCTCAACCCCCATAGCAATAATATTTAACGAAAAACAATAACCACCCATCTGCATACCGAACATAAAATGAAATCCCCACTAGTAGTAGAAAACATTAATTTAGTCGGATACTGGATGGATATTTGGCCTGATGAAGAAATTTTAGCCCTGATTTTTCAATAATTGTTCTATGAATTTCCCCCACCCAACTTTAAATCCATCTTTAGAAGGCTGGATGTGAATTTGATGATGGCTTCATCCAACTTTTATGTGCCATTCTTTTCTGGTTATTCCTCTTGTTACCGGAAAGTGCCAAAGCCTGAAATTCAGATTTATGACGAAGCAACGACGATGTTGAGAAACGCGTCAGCCGTTTGCCCTGCTTCTGTTGTCACATGTACTTTGACTATTCATTACAATAAAGGATTTTATTGGAGTGCAGCTGTCTAGAATGTGTTTCTTCATTATTTTTTCCATACTCAAGTCAGATGGGTTGATATGCCTGTGCATGTAAGTGACTGGAAGTCCTAGAACTTATGGATAGGTAGTGCTGGAGTTCAGAAGGGCATATTGTGTGCTTGTTTGCCATGTAGTGATCATGCGTGCCACACAATGCAACTGAAGGACAGCAACTACAAAGCGCAGAATGCAGCTGGAACATAATGGATTGTCACTTTGTTAATAAATAGTTGGCAATCACTGAACAAATTCCTGGGCTCCTTCTTTTTGCCAAAGCTAAAGTTGATTAAAGTAAGGTTAAGCAACATGTGAGATCTTTGGCTGCTGGGAATGGAGCTGGAAGACATGATCAAGCTGTGCAGATAAACTCTGCTTTTGTTTTCAGGGTATTTGTGCCTTTTGCCTCTGCAAATTTCTTTCTCTTCTATTATTCGGGGCACAACATTAATATATTCTGTTAAGAAAGGGTTCTCTCTCCCACAAGCTTCTGTAAGAGCACAGCTCTTTGTAATGATCATCAGGACACACTATTTCAAAGACAGTCTGTTTGAGAAAATGAAAAGCGGCAGAGTTGGAAAAGTTGCTGTTGAGTGACAGGATCCCTCGGGGTGGGTTGGAACGAGCTGCTTTATGTTACACCTGCATACCCCCATCACCGTGGAAGCATCGGTCATTGCGACGCTGTCACTCAGCCACAGAGCCTGATTTTAAAGAATGCGCACCAAACCGGACCCCACTGAGAATCTTGTTCCCATGCGTGTGATTAAAGGCCAAAGACTCATTCCCCCCACTGCCACCCTCCCTTTTTGTTCAAACACGGTTGTCACGTAAAGGATTTTCAAGAATGACTTTCCAATTTCAAGTACCTTTCTTCTCCCCTCCCCATCTTTTCAAAAGTCAGCCAGGTTGTTGTGGCTGCTGCAGGGGGAGGAGCCAGGGCCCATTGTTGTTGTTGATTGGATTACTTGTCCTGGGTCTCTAGGCCCCTGTGGGTGAAGCCCAGGAGAAAGAGGGGATTAAGGGATTAGGCACTGTCCTTGCTGTATGTCGCATCAAGAGCTTGGGGGAGCTTTGCACTCCGTGGCAGTGTAACAGGTCTTCAGAAATCTTCATTAAAAAGAGACAAAATATGCATGAGAAAAGAGTGGTGACCTTCTTAGGCATGTCACTGGCACACACAGGACAGAATTAATGGGTTTATTCTACTAATAGAAGATGATCCTTAATTGTTATAAAGAGATAAAAAGAAAAACAACACAGAAAAGGCAATATTCGGAAGCTGCAGACCTTTTAGTATGTCATTGTTATACAACATCTGGGGAAACGGCTTACTGACGTATGTCACTCTGGATTTGTGATGGTACGTTTTATTTAGTGCTGCTCCACTTGCCATACATCCTACGTGCTAAGAAACTCTTCTATGGGAAAATCTGTGCTGCCTTTTTTTTGCAGACAGTTACCTTATTTCTGTCATGGAGATTTTTATATATACAGTGCAGAAAATAAGTATTTGAACACCCTGCTATTTTGCAAGTTCTCCCACTTGGAAATCATGGAGGGGTCTGAAATTGTTATCGTAGGTGCATGTCCACTGTGAGAGACATAATCAAAAAAAAAAATCCAGAAATCACAATTTATGATTTTTTTAACTATTTATTTGTATGATACAGCTGCAAAGAAGTATTTGAACACCTGAGAAAATCAATGTTAATATTTGGTACAGTAGCCTTTGTTTGCAATTACAGAGGTCAAACGTTTCTTGTAGTTTTTCACCAGGTTTGCACACACTGGAGGAGGGATTTTGGCCCACTCCTCCACACAGATCTTCTCTAGATCAGTCAGGTTTCTGGGCTGTCGCTGAGAAACACGGAGTTTGAGCTCCCTCCAAAGATTCTCTATTGGGTTTAGGTCTGGAGACTGGCTAGGCCACGCCAGAACCTTGATATTCTTCTTACAGAGCCACTCCTTGGTTATCCTGGCTGTGTGCTTCGGGTCATTGTCATGTTGGAAGACCCAGCCTCGACCCATCTTCAAAGCTCTAACTGAGGGAAGGAGGTTGTTGCCCAAAATCTTGCAATACATGGCCCCGGTCATCCTCTCCTTAATACAGTGCAGTCGCCCTGTCCCATGTGCAGAAAAACACCCCCAAAGCATGATGCTACCACCCCCATGCTTCACAGTAGGGATGGTGTTCTTGGGATGGTACTCATCATTCTTCTTCCTCCAAACACGGTTAGTGGAATTATGACCAAAAAGTTCTATTTTGGTCTCATCTGACCACATGACTTTCTCCCATGACTCCTCTGGATCATCCAAATGGTCATTGGGAAACTTAAGACGGGCCTTGACATGTGCTGGTTTAAGCAGGGGAACCTTCCGTGCCATGCATGATTTCAAACCATGACGTCTTAGTGTATTACCAACAGTAACCTTGGAAACGGTGGTCCCAGCTCTTTTCAGGTCATTGACCAGCTCCTCCCGTGTAGTCCTGGGCTGATTTCTCACCTTTCTTAGGATCATTGAGACCCCACGAGGTGAGATTTTGCATGGAGCCCCAGTCCGAGGGAGATTGACAGTCATGTTTAGCTTCTTCCATTTTCTAATGATTGCTCCAACAGTGGACCTTTTTTCCCCAAGCTGCTTGGCAATTTCCCCGTAGCCCTTTCCAGCCTTGTGGAGGTGTACAATTTTGTCTCTAGTGTCTTTGGACAGCTTTTTGGTCTTGGCCATGTTAGTAGTTGGATTCTTACTGATTGTATGGGGTGGACAGGTGACTTTATGCAGCTAATGACCTCAAACAGGTGCATCTAATTTAGGATAATAAATGGAGTGGAGGTGGACATTTTAAAGGCAGACTAACAGGTCTTTGAGGGTCAGAATTCTAGCTGATAGACAGGTGTTCAAATACTTCTTTGCAGCTGTATCATACAAATAAATGGTTAAAAAAATCATACATTGTGATTTCTGGAATTTTTTTTTGATTATGTCTCTCACAGTGGACATGCACCTACGGTAACAATTTCAGACCCCTTCATGATTTATAAGTGAGAGAACTTGCAAAATAGCAGGGTGTTCAAATACTTATTTTCTGCACTGTGTATATATATATATATATATATATATATATATATATATATATATATATATATATATATATATATATATATATATATATATATATATACATATACATATATATATACATATATATACAAACCACATGTACATGCACTCAAGTTAAATTGTCTGTCAGGCCAAACTAAAACGGCAAGGGGGCCATTTATGCTGTTGGCAAACAAAACCAAGCTGTATAACACCTGTTTAGACTGTGTAGAGGTGGTGATGCACCCTGAAAACACCACTAACGGGGATAAGCAAAATAGAACCAGGGGCCAGAACAACCATCTGTTTTCTTAGGTTTATGTAGCTTGTGCAAACCCAGCAGAGCTTCATACCTTACATTTTAGTAAAAAGTAGAATAAAACTTGTATCTAAATTGTTGCTTTTCCATCCAGGTACGAAAAGCAGCCAAGGACATCAATACAGAGCTGATCAGCATAGGTTGTGGCTCATACCGACGACAAAAATCGACATGCGGAGATGTAGATGTCTTGGTTACACATCCAGATGGGAAGTCTCATAAAGGAGTTTTTAACAAACTCATCGACGGCCTTAAATCTCAAGGTAAGAAATGTGTACTTAACTGAGAAAAAAAATGCAACAACTGACTTTACACATAAGTGTGGCTAACAAATCATTTCAAAACAATGTCAAATGATTCCGACCTGTACTTATTTAATAATCAAAGACCAGGAACCAGGTCCCTCCAATCTATGAACATAGAGGCCTGTAATTTAGATATGTTAATAATAAAGTGTAGCATTCCAGAACATGTATGTGTTATTAGTTTCTGGAATGTTGCGTGTTTTTCTAGTATATATTTCAAATTAAGTCTTTAAAGAACCTATTGCCTTATCATGCAAACTGCATTATGTCAATAACAAAGCAAACGTTTATCAAAGGCACAGTTTTTTTATTTTTTTTTATTTTTTTTATTATGTAATTTTATATAAAAAAAATCCCTAAAATATTGTTTACATCTGCAAGGATAATGGGACACAAACTGTACATCATGTTACTTTTATTTTACCTTCCATTGTAGGCTAAGTGAGCCTTGAAAGCGTAAGCTTACTCTCGCTAGTCTACTTTTCAGGATCTTCCTCTATGGTGATTAGAATCGCCCTCATGTGGCCCCAGATGCTTATTAGACGTATTCACATTTAAAAAGGATTTTGTGAAATAATGGTCTGCACCCTTCTTCCAGTGGCCCACCTTAACAAGGAAACCACCAAGGCAATGGAGGGAGTTCCTACATTCAAAGATCCTACAGATCACTAGTTTAAAGGAGTTGTAAAGGTACAATATTTTATTTTCCTAAATAGTTTCCTTTACCTTAGTGCAGTCCTCCTTTACTTACCTCATCCTTCGATTTTGCTTTTAAATGTCCTTATTTCTTCTGAGAAATCCTCACTTCCTGTTCTTCTGTCTGTAACTCCACACAGTAATGCAAGGCTTTCTCCCTAGTGTGGAGTGTCATGCTCGCCCCCTCCCTTGGACTAGAGGAGAGTCAGGACGTCCACTAACACACAGCTCCCTTCTCTATCTGCAACGTAGAGAGTGTCCTGACTCTCCTGTAGTCCAAGGGAGGGGGCGAGCACGACATTTTAAAAGCAAAATGGAAGGATGAGGTAAGTGAAGGAGGACTGCACTAAGGTAAAGGAAGCTATTTAGGAAAAAATCATTGTACCTTTACAACCCCTTTAAATCCCTTCTTTTTTTTTTTAACTCCATTCCCGCTGGTGGGCCCTGCCTCTAACCTATTCTGCAGTGACTGTAAATTAATCTCTCTACTGCAACAGTGGATTCATGACTGATGCTCTATGTGAAGCAGATGGATAGAGCTGTATGCTTTAGTTGTGATGGCCTGCTGGAAGCATCTGGACTTGTCTCCCATATTGGTCTTTTATCAATACATGTGCACAAGGCACGCTGGTTAAAGTTCTGGTCAACCCTGCATTCAAGAAGCAAGTGACCTGCACAGTCTTCAAGGAACATTATCTCTGCGGACGACCATTTATATTAATAGTGATGCCATCAGGGGCAAGAGCACCCAACTGTGAAAAACCTAGGGAAAGGCTTGTCAAGTCTTTTTCCCTCATCTCTTTACTCCCTGAGTATGTACATCCTGGCCTCTAAAACTTTGTTCTCGAGCCACCCTCAAAGTCTGGGGTAAGAAGCCTGCTAAACTTTCAGAAAATTCTTGCCTCTACTTTACAAAACTGCATAGTTTGCCTTTTTAGGTGCTTAGGTGCAGAATGATATTCCAGGAATACAAATGGAACCTTCACCTCCTTAACTTTATCCTTTGTAAGTCACCACACAGATTAGCAGAACTACCTGTGCCCCTTTTGGAGTCTACTATATTGAGTTTTTATTCTCCGGTGACGTGTCATATTCGGCTCCCCCATCACAGACTGCTCCGGAAGTGCTGCGGCGGCCAACTGCGCATGCGCGATGCGTTCCAAATGCATCTGCGATGCGTTCCAATGCATTCACGACACTGCACACCAGCGAAGCCGTCATTCAGAGCGACGTGGACTTAGGGGAATGTGGCCAGTCGGCCTCACGTCCTCGCTTCGCTCGGACGGCTCGCTCGGCCTCCTGGCTCTTTTTTTAACATCCTCCAATCCACGGGGATGTTAAGGAAAGAGCCTGGATGCCGAACGAGGTTTCGCTGGTGTGCACTGCCGTAAATGCATTGGAACGCATCGCAGATGCGTTTGGAACGCATCGCGCATGCGCAGTTGGCCGCCCAGCACTTTCGGAGCAGTCTGTGATGAGGAGCGGAGTACGACGATACACCGGCTCTTGCTAGATTGGTCTCAGGAATAGTATTCCAACTGGATTACTCTTCTCTTTTCCAAAGAGAACATTTGCCTTTTTTGAGGCCTGTAATTCCAACAATCCACCAGATCAGCCTTTCCCATCCATTTTTGGCTTTGGTAAGTTAGGTAGTGTACCTACAGTTTCCCTTCTTGGCCTCATTTTAGAACTCTATTTGTGCTTCAGGGTGGCCCCAGTGTTAGCCCTGGTGTGTTCTTATGGTATCCTTATTTCCCATTGTATTTGGCTACTATGGACCTTCAAAGCAGACTCTGTTTGAACAACCTAGCCTGATTTTGCAGATGTCTCAATGCTTTAGTGACAGCCTGAATCTTCAGAAATCAGTGCTGTGCTGGAATCATCTCACAGTCTGCAGACAACTTGGACCAGAATGTTTCTTCCGCAAGAAAATCATGTCCTTGTTCTCATGGCTGACCACCTCCCAGCTGTTGCATTGGAGTTGTGGGTCTGTGGATAACCCTCTTTGAGACAGATGTGTTCTCCAGTCTGTCCCCAGACTGTTTCAACACCACACTCTGGTGTTTCGGAAACACCTTGGCTTAATTTTGAGCAGAGGATCAGGAAGTTCCTGGTATGCTGGATCAGTCTTTCAGCTGTGGAATTGGGTAGGTCCACCCCTGATGACAGTCTGGATACCAAAATGTGTTGGTTGGAGCATACATCCTGCACAAGTGGTCTGCTGTTTTCACACTTTATTTCTACCAGGGGGAGGTTGTGGCCTCATTTGATGTTTGGCTCTGGGTAAGGTCTTTCTGGCTGCTCTTTGAGATGTAAGCAGTTTGCCATTCTCTGTTGTTCCTTGGTTTGTTTGCTGTGTTGCCCACCCCTCGGTTGAACTGCTTTTGGATGCCACAAAGGTGAATATCCTATGTCCCTTGATGGAGATCAGTGAGGGTCACATGAAGTCATGCACCTTCTGGAGGAGGATTGGACATTAGCCTACCTTCGAATAACCCCTTATACTCCCAGCATACCTCATTTTTGTAGCAAAGCAGTACCAAGAGCATGATCATAAACAAAGAGAGATGAGTTCTGTGACCCTCTATATAGACTCAAATAATAGTGCAAAAATCCTCTTATTGCAGAGATTTCCCCTTTCTGCCTGTTGACACTGTTTCTAGCGGGGCAGGAGTTGATCCAAACCTTCTCTAATCTAGACCCTAAATAGCAGTAAAAGCCCAAATGGGACTGTAACATACACTTTAATTGTGACCTTGCTATGATCCCTGTCGGCTGAATTTCTGGTTTAGGAGCAGTGTTTAGAAAAAGGCTCCTTCTTAAGGCCAAATCAAAATTTAATGCATGGTAATGGCTGGTAAAACACACATTTTCAAAAATGTTATAGCGTTAAAAAATTAACAGTCAAATTCTGGCTGCATCCTGGTATTTTTGCAGCCAATTCAAAAATAAATGCGCTGCCTTAATGTGGAACCTGAAGGTAACAATATTTTTATTTATTTTTTCATTTTGAAAAGAGTGAGGGAGAGTTATAACCCCTGTGATGTTTTTTTTTTTTTCTTGCTATCTGTTTCCAATTTGAGGAAATTTCCCTTTACTTCCTGTTCCATGACCACCACAGGAAGTAAGAGGAAATGCTTTCAAAGTAAAGGAAATCCCTGGTAGTCACCAGAGTCACTAGAACAAGTGTCCCCGTAGGAGGATTTTTTCCCCCTTGATTTTGTTCAGATGACCACCTAAAGTTTTGGGATTTTCTTTCCCTTTCTGTAATAACAATAACCCAGACAAATCGAATAGGTAAATTTCTTTATAGGGATTTAAACCGCAATAAACACCTGCCAGGTGTTATAATCCATTTAAAATATAAAGCTAAAAAAGGGTTTGGCTTCAGTTATAGTTTGGGTAAAACTGAACATTCAGTTAAAGGCCCCATTCACATTGGGTGTTTAGACCTATGCATGGGTTTTTGATGTTTAGCCACCTGCAGAGGGCACAGGTGCACTGTCCAGTGCCACTGCCAGCAGCCTGTCTGTCAGGCTCTGAGAGTCTGACAACTGTGCAACTGGATGGGGCCTCCAGTGTTATTTCTATTTAGGGCAGTATGTGCCCAGGGAAGAATACCTGAAATGCAAACTGTACTGTCCAGCTGCACCAGCAATCAGACTCGCGTATAGTTTGACAGGCTGCCGACAGCAGAACTGGATGGCGCACCGGTGCCCTCCGCCCAGGGCACTGGCAGTTTCAAACCTGCATTTATATGCGTTCAAAGGACATTTCTGAACACATATACTGTACTTGCATGTAATGATTTTTCAGTAGTGTTATTGCCACCAAGCATTTGCCTGTGTAAGTAGAGTCAGTTTAGCTGTGTGTGGACACTCAAAACCTGACTAAACGCATGTAAACATGACTAAATGCAGTTAAAGCAGGAACATCTGAATGCAGGAAAAGGGGTTCTGGGAGAACTAAAAGTTGTATATACTTCTCAAATGACCTTTTCTGCAGTTAGAGTAGCTAAATGCAGATATATGAGTGTTAAAAAAAAAATTGCAGTTTATTTTCATTAGAAATAAACCACAGCCTGAGTAGAAAAGTATGGTCCCATTGCGGCAGCATGTTGCACCGAATAGCCCTCTGTGTGGAGACCTTGGTCTCTTTGCAAAGTTCTGACATGCCCTTTGGTGTATCGGAGCAAGAGCCCTCCAATCCCCAGGAATCATGTGCTTTGCTGATTGCAGAGCTATAGGTCACAGAGAGAAAGGATCCTTCCCCACAGTATGCTGGCAGGGGGGCAAGCATTTCTACTTGGGCTGTGGCTACATTCTAAAGAAATATGACTGCAAGACTGTGGACACTTCTGTCTTGATCCACATAGCTGATATTTAGCTGATTTAAACTAAAGTTTTAAAGGAGTTTTAATACATTAGTTAACATCACAACGTTTAACGTGAGTTCATCCAGTTGCATTGATCCGTCAATGAAACTTTGTAAAATTGTACACTGCAGTTACTGTTAATGCAGATCATGGGCTTGTTCTGTAACATGCTCTAGCCATAAATATAGCACAAAAAAGGACAGCAAGGGATTTTTTAGCAGGATCAACAGGTATTTAAAAGAGACGTTTTTTGTCCATACTTCACTTGTGGATTACAGATGTGCACTTACATTTGCTCTCTTGTGACCCAGAGTCGGCGTATGGTGGGCTATTGCCCTCTATCAGCTGACCGGTGGGCTATTGCCCTCTATTAGCTGACATCATAGAGCTGCTCAAGCACTGGAAAGATCCTGACCATATTCTCTGGATCCACCCAGCTGCCTAATTGACAGGTGGCTCTGGCTCTTAGCCAGCTGCACCCGCTCCTTCTCCTGCCCAGCGCTTCCCTAAGGGGCAGACCAGAGAGCAGTGGCTGACACTCACCACTCAGAAGAGACCTGAGAACAGAGCAATCAGCAGTCATGTGGTTGTTTATGCAGGCCATAGATTATTAAAAAAAAAATTTGCAACCATCACTCAATTCCTTCCATGGAGCTTTTGTGTTCTCTCTGCCGGGAGAATGCAATGATTTTTGCTAGTAGCTATAGCCGCCGCCGACAATATTCATATGCGGGAAATCTGACATGCTGGTACGATGAATCGACTTGGGTACAATGAACCTGTCCATAGATTGTTCGAATATTGGCTGGTCCCTGCGGAACTGGCAGAGATTCAAACCATCTATGGTCAGCTTTAGTTCTTAGTCTTGGTTCCGGATGGGACAGCTACAGCATACAGATGAGTATGGGTGTTTGTTTTTTTATGTACCCCAAACTTCTCCTTTTCAAAGACCAAAAGGGAGAAAACAAGAGAAGTTCATTGCTAGGGTTACATACACTTTCACTACTTTACCTTTCACACCTGTATACCCCCATGGACCAGAGCAGTTTTTACATTTTCTGTATGAACTAATTTTGCAATGACTTTGTCCCCAAAAAACTATGTACAGTATAATTTTGTTATCTTAAGTAATGATAAAAACAAGACTTTCTTTTCATATTGTCTTGCGTTAATGATTTTCTTTTACAGGGCATCCAGAAAGTATTCACAGCGCTTCACTTTTTCCACATTTTGTTATGTTACAGTCTTATTACAAAATGGATTAAATTCATTATTTTCCTCAAAATTCTACAAACAATACACCATAATGACAATGTGAAATACGTCTGTTTGAATGGACTAAGGGTAACCTCTGATGTACATTCTTACTACTTTTGTTTGGTTTACTTTCAAAGAAAAATATTTTATGTTTGGCTGGAATGTTTTGAATAGATCACTTGGCAATTATTGTTTAATGTTTTTTTGACCCTCTCAGGATTCCTCACTGATGATTTGGTGAGTAATGAAGAAAATGGAAACCAGAAGAAGTACATGGGAGTATGCCGCCTGCCAGGACCAGGGCAGAAACATCGGAGACTTGATATCATAGTCGTGCCATATTCAGAATTTGCATGTGCACTGATGTATTTTACCGGCTCAGCACATTTTAACCGTTCCATGCGTGCTCTGGCCAAAACAAAGGGGATGAGTCTGTCTGAACATTCCCTAAACAAGGACGTGGTGCGCAATGGCAGTGTGAAGGTTAATGCTGGCTATCCTTTACCAACGCCAACTGAGAGGCATGTATTTGAAATCCTTGGGCTTCCTTTTAGAGAAGCGTATGAAAGAGATTGGTAGACTGGAAAGATTTTAAAAAGTGGTTTTAATTCCTTTTTGCACATGTATAACATATAAATTGTCAGATCATAGGGGTTTATAAAAGAAAAATGAAGGCCTCCTAAACTCTACATACATTCAGAGCATACTCTACTGAGCACTGTGCCCCTTTTTAAGATCCTTTCTCGGGGGGAAAAAATATATAACGGTAGCAATATAATGCAACCTTTTAAGCGCCCATATATACCCAGTCTTGCAGTGATTTTATTTTAAAGGGGTTATAAAGCCTCGTGTTTTGCACTTTCCGCCCCCCCCCCCCCCCGAGCCCCCGTTTTACTTAGCCCCAAACTTCCATGGGTGCGCTCACGTCTCGTTCTCCCCTCGGCCTCACTGCTTTTCATTGGATAGATAGCAGCGCAACCATTGGGCCCCTCTGCTGTCAATCAAATCCAACGATGCAGGGGGTGGGGCCTGGTCATCCACTCGGCGGCTATGACACAAGAACACGCCTGCAAGGTGTTTTTTTTAAACGCGGACCCATAGTATCACTTTAACCCTTTACACAAAATCCATGCTGCTCAGAACTTTCCCCCACTATTCATTTGATTTAGTAACTGTTTTAAATATAACTGATACAGTTGATTACAGCCTGTGTTATACGTTTCTACCTTCAAAGCTTGTCTTGAAAATGTAACTGTCGGTACAGATTAAATAAGTATCACAGTCATCAGTACTCAACGGTGTTGAAGCAAGTGCACTAATATGGATACAGTCATCTTAAGCAAAATGGAACTCAAAAGGACTGCTGTGCATTTTTTTTTTCAGAACTTCATCACACAACAAATATTAAATGGTAATTGAGCTGTTAGCTTTGATTTTAATTGCTTCTACTTTAACACTTTAATTGATCTGCTGTATGTAAAACATGAATGTATGGCGTTAGGGGAGAACATTTATTTATTTGATGAGATTATCAGTGCAACACACATTTGCTGTCACTTTGCATTTTCTTTCTTTTGAAAGTTCATTCTGCCTGTTTTATTATATATTAACATATATTACAGAACCTTTTAAGACCCTTTAGAACCATGTTTAGTATCTGAAAAGCTAGGCCCCCAAAACATGTAATTTGATTAGTGGGTATGTATTACCATGTTGGGGCACATAGCAGCTGCTTAATTTGTGGACCTGTCTTTGTAAACCGAAAATGAAAATAATGCCATGAAGCTCCTCCGGTGATTTCTTCATGCTTATGTCAGTTAAAATTTCCTCTACGCTCCAGTAACTGTAAAGTGGTTGTAACCCTTATAGTAGATTAAACAGCACAGTTGCTTTTGCCCCAGCTGTAAAAAAAAAACAGCTGATCCTGACAGTTCCTGTGTCCCCCTCTGTGTACCGACTACAATAATCATGGCTGCTGAGCCCTGATTATCATGGTCAATTTAAATGCTTCCGTCATCCGCAGCTACCCTCTGTCCCCCTTCCTTTCTGCTTTATCGGCTCCTGTGTGTGAGCAATCTCTGTTAACAAGCAAAATCACTGCCAGCCCCTCTCTTGTATGCAGCTATAACACACTGTGTAAATGTTTGTTGAAAACAAAGCATGCAAATACCCTTTTTCAGATCTCTTTAGGCCGGTCATGTGTCTTCTGGCCGCACAGCCAGCACAACGGTCACATGACCTCCCCGGCTGACATCAGAGGGAGATCAACCTGAAGAGATCTGAAAAAGGTATTTACATGCTTCATTTTCAACACACTTACACACTGTGTTATGGCTGCATAAAAGAGAGGGACTGGCAGTGAATATTAGAGGTTACACACATCTTAATACTGACTACTCTAATACTGGTGGCAGCATGAGCAGTGAGGATGGGGACTTGTCCAAGTCCAACCTTAGAACTGGGTTTTTTTTACATCAAAGTTACTGTATTTATCTGGGTATAGCGCGTACCCAGTTCTAGGAGAGAAATTTCCTGGGGGAAAAAAAATTACTTACAGTTTAAATGTCCTTCTTCGCTGTCTTGCCTGGCGTCCATCGGCGGCCTTGTCGGGTCCGCCGTCTGTCTTCGGACTTCGTGGTGTCCTCCCCGCTTCTCTCGCAGGGCGTGACCGCGGGCGGAGCCGAGCGTGGCCAAGCTTAGCCGAGTGTACTGCGCTCGGTATATGTCGGCGGCGGCGACGCTCAGAGACAGGGGATCGGCGAATAACGCCCACCCACGATTTTCCTCTGTTTTTAAGGGGAAAAAAGTGCGCGCTAAGCGCCGATAAATACGGTACATACAGTTTTGCTCATAAGTTTACATACCCTGGCAGAATTTATGATTTCTTGGCCATTTTTCAGATAATATCATTGATGACACAAAAACGTTTTTTCACTCATGGTTAGTGTTTGGCTGAAGCCATTTATTAACAATCAACTGTGTTTACTCTTTTTAAATTATAATGGCAACAGAAACTACCCAAATGACCCTGATCAAAAGTTTACATACCCCAGTTTTTAATATTGTGTATTGCCCCCTTTAACATCAATGACAGCTTGAAGTCTTTTGTGGTATTTGTGGATGAGGCTCTTCATCTTCTCAGATTGTAGAGCTGCCCATTCCTCTTGGCAAAAAGCCTCCAGTTCATGTAACTTCTTGGGCTGTTTTGCACGAACTGCACATTTTGAGATCTCCCCAGAGTGGCTCAATGATATTGAGGTCAGAAGACTGAGATGGCCACTCCAAAACCTTCACTTTATTCTGTTGTAGCCAATGACAGGTCAACTTGGCCTTGTGTTTTGTATCATTGTCATGTTGGAATGTCCAAGTACGTCCCATGCGCAGCTTCCTGGCTGATGAATGCAAATGTTCCTCCAGTATTTTTTGATAAAATACTGCATTCATCTTGCCTTTAATTTTGACCAAATTTCCTGTGCCTTTGTAGCTCACACGTCCTCAAAACATTAGCGATCCACCTCCGTGTTTCATAATAGGAGTGGTGTACCTTTGTGCCAGAAGGTTTAAGAGTTGTCTCTGTGCTGTTTGGCGTATTGAAAGCGGGATACTTTGTGGCATTTGCATAGTAATGGCTTTCTTATGACGACTCGACCATGCAGCCCATCTTTCTTCAAGTGCTTCCTTATTGTGCATCTTGAAACAGCCACAGCACGTTTTCAGAGAGTCCTGGATTTCTCCGGAAGTTATTTGTGTTTTTTTTTTGTTTTTTTTTTCTTTGCATCCCGGACAATTTTCTTGGCAGTTGTGGTTGAAATGTTAGTTGGTCTACCTGACGGTGGTTTGGTTTCAACAGAACCCCTCAATTTCCACTTCTTGATTAGAGTTTTAACACTGCTGATTGGCATTCCCAATTCCTTGGATATCTTTTTATATCCCTTTCCTGGTTTATACAGTTTAACTACCTTTTCCCACGGATCCTTTGACAATTCTTTTGCTTTCCCCATGACTCAGAATCCAAAAACGTCAGTGCAGCACTGGATGAAAGATGCAAGGGTTAGTCAGGAGTCTAGAAACTCATTGACCTTTTTAGGCTGGGTTCACACTATACTACACGACAGCAGTACAACTTTCATCCTACTTTGCTCTGCGACATCTGTCCTACATTCATCCTACATTCATCCTACATTGCTCCTACATCTATCGACTTTTTAATGAACAGGATACTACTTTGAACCACTTTGTGATAGACTTACTTGTTCTTTGACCAATCAAAACAATCCCAGAGTGAGATAAGTTCTTTTTACTGCTGCTGTAATCACATGTCGGATGTCTGATAAGGACAAGTCTCCTACTTTGGTCCGACTTCAATGATATTCAATGGGCTGAAGTAGGATGAATGTCGGAGCAAAGTAGTACAGGGAGTGTTTTCAAAGTCGGACCGACTTGTGTCGGATCAGTTAAGACGGCTCTCATAGGGAAACATTGATTTTGACACGTCATGCTACATGAGCTCCCAATGTAGGAGCGTTGTCGGAACAAGTGTGAACCCAGCCTAATACACACACTAATTACAAGCAAACAGATCACAGGTGAGGATGGTTACCTTTTAATAGCCATTTAAACCCCTTTGTGTCAACTTGTATGCATGTTATCAGGCCAAAATCACTAGGGTATGTAAACTTCTGATCAGAGTAATTTTGGTAGTTTCTTGTCATTATGATTTAAAAAGAGTAAATACAGTAGATTGATAATAAATGGCTTTAGCCAAACACTAACCATGAGTGAAAGAAATGTTTTTGTGTTATCATTCCTATTCCCTGAAATTTGGCCAAGAAATCAGAAATTCTGCCAGGGTATGTAAACTTATGAGCACAACTATACTTCATTTTCACATACTATTTAGGCTAGGTTCACACTGCTGCCATATGATTTTTATCTGTCTTTCAGTGCTATTATGAGCGGAATTTCCCACGGAAAAAGTCAGACGGGCGCTTTTCATTGGATATTCCGTCCGTGTGTATACCCCATCAGACTTTTTCTGTCATAAATTCGGACGGAATTAGATAGAGACCATGTCTATCGGACTAGAAAACCATGCAAGCTCAGAAACAAGTCGATGCATGCTCGGAAGCATTGAAGTTATATATATTTTTTTTTGGCTTGTCGTCGTGTTGCACGTCACTGCGTTTTTGACGGTCGGAATTTGCTGTGACCATGTGTATACAAGACGGCTTGAGCGGCATTCTGTCTGAATAACCGTCTGAGTTTATTTAGATGGGAAAACCGGTCCTGTGTACAGGGCATTAGTGTTTCTTAACCTTTTTTGAGTCCTAGACCCCTTCCCAGAAATATTCACATAAACACAACTTTGCATGCAATGAATATATGTACTTTATTTTATTGAATCGTGGTTGTCTCATACATATGATATACACGCGAATTTTGAATAAAGTAAACAAAAAAAATAATCCTTTTCATGCAAAAAGTAATGGGCACTCGTTACAAAAATTAAATACAACCATATTAAACAAAACAATCATAATTCTGCTCAAATCTACTACTACTACTAGAAACTGAGAATTGGTACTTACCATTATGGAGTGGCACAAGATGGCCGCTGTGTAGAAAACAATGTTACAAATTTAAATAGCAAACACAGTCCAACAATGAGTCAAGAGATGCTTAGTGGTTGGCACTTTTTAAATTTATAATTTCTCTCAATGGGAAACCTGTGTAGTGAATGTAAATGGGGGGGCTATAGAGTGAATGTAAATGCTATTTTTTTTTAATGAAGTCTATATCGTGCGGAAATTGCTACATTGAATTTCCTCAGCAGATATGTAGAAAGGGGAATACACACACACACAATGTGAAATAAGTCTGCAAACAATCATGTTCCCGTTTTGGCTACTTACAACTCTTGTCAGTCTGTGTTAATACATATTTATTGAAGGTTTACATGATGACAATGGAAGAATTTGTGGTTGTTAAAAAATATTGAAAGGTATATTGCCAGAAAACGAAGACAAACAGCCATGAATCTCCTTAAAGTCTATATACTATACAGTACAACTTTTGTTTTTATATCGCATTTAGCCTAATCATGCCATTTCTGTTTGATCAGTCTAATAAACACTTTATTTATGATTGCTAAACAGATCATGTTATTTACTAGAGCTTGGCATTTTTAAGTAAAATGGAAATAGGATGAGTGGTTGTTGAAGTTTGTTGCTCGGTTTTACTCTTTGCACATCTGGGCTGTGCAGCAAGTCTCCTAGAAATAGTTATTTAAACTGGTCAAATGATTGATTTTAGATTGTAGTAATGCTGCAATGCTGCTTCATGTATAACAATAATGTCAATAACTTCTTCTTTTATGTGTTCTCAATAAATTATTTTTTTACATCCAGAACCTGCGTGTTGTCTTTCTAATGTGAACTTATCGCTAAATCACTGACCTAGTCTCAAAATACCAACCTAATGGTTCTCTTTGTTCTTTTCAAGACCACCTGCTCTTTAGCTCTCTCATCCCCTACTTCCTTCCTTATCTCCAGGATTTTTCCAAAGCCTCTCCAAGCCCATGGAACTCCTTACCCCAATCTGCTCGTCTATCTCCTTCTTTATTAGCTTATAGAGGATCGCTGAAAACCCTCCTCTTCAAAGAAGCTGATCACCCCCCACAGCTATTACCCTTAGTTCCACTTCGCCCTCCCTTGTAGATTGTAAGCTCTAATGAGCAGGGCCCTCTGATCCCTCCTGTATTGAATTGTATTGTAACTGTACTATCTTCCCTGATGTTGTAAAGCCCTGCGCAAACTGTTGGCGCTATATAAATCCTGTATAATAATAATGCCTTAAAATCAAATAACTATTGATGACTCTAAAAAGGAAACTTTTATATAACATGCACAATGTCGGTTATTCAATAGGCATTTAAAGCACATTGCTGGTGATGTGCAGGTAGTTTAAGGCTTTGCACAATTTTTTTTTAAAACGCCCAACATTTTATTGATAGTACCGGCATGCTATGACACTTTTTACTTTATGGCACTATTTTTGAGACCGATTCATGAAGCAATACCACCATATCGATGATGAGGAAAGCGGAGCTAATCCACACCTTTTCCATGTACAGTAATTTGTTGATTGTGTCACATCATTGAGACAATTCTGTGGCAATTTTTTTTCAGTCCGCTGGATAATTGATATGTTACCATTTTTCACCCAACTTCTCTTAATTGCTTACATCCCTGTAAAGTTGCAACAGATTCATATACACCTTACTAGCACATACAATCTTTATACACCTTACTAGCACATACAATCTTATCGCACGTTCTGCCATCTTTCATAGAAATACAAGATTCCTAAATAGAATTTGATTCTTTATGATTTCCAGGGAATTTAATTGGGGGGGGGGGGGGAGATTTACTAAAACTGTATTTAACTACTTTAGCCCCGGACCATATTGCTGTCCAATGACCAGAGCACTTTTTGTGATTCGGCACGGCGTCGCTTTAACTGACAATTGCGCGGTCGTGCGACGTGGCTCCCAAACAAAATTGGCGTCCTTTATTTCCCAAAAATAGAGCTTTCTTGTGGTGGTATTTGATCATCTCTGCGTTTTTTATTTTTTGCGCTATAAACAAAAATAGAGCGACAATTTTGAAAAAAAATGCAATATTTTTTTACTTTTTGCTATAATAAATATCCCCCAAAAATATATAAAAAAACGTTTTTTTCCCTCAGTTTAGGCCGATACGTATTCTTCTACATATTTTTCGTAAAAAAAAACACGCAATAAGCGTTTGGTTTGCGCAAAAGTTATAGCGTTTACAAAATAGGGATTCGTTTTATGGCATTTTTATTAATATTTTTTTTTTTTACTAGTAATGGCGCCGATCAGCATTTTTTTTTCAGTACTGAAACATTATGGCGGGCACTTCAGACACTTTTGACACATTTTTGGGGCAATTGGCATTTTTATAGCGATCAATGCTATAAAAATGCATTGGATTACTATAAAAATGCCATTGGCAGTGAAGGGGTTAACACTAGGGGGCAGGGAAGGGGTTAAGTGTGTTCCTGGGTGTGTTCTAACTGTATGGGGGGGTGGCCTCACTAGGGGAAATCACCGATCTTCTGTTCATACATTGTATGAATAGGAGATCAGCATTTCCCCCGCTGACAGGACCAAGAGCTTTGTGTTTACACACAAAGCTCTCAGTCCCCGCTCTGTAACGAATGAGTGCGCGTTCCCTGCGGCGATCGTACCCGCCGGGCACGCGCGCGGGACTCGGGGGGCGAGCGGGGATGCGCGCGCGCCCCCTAGCGGCCACTTTATTGCGGACGTATAGCTACAGGCTCTCGCCCAGCAGTGCCACCGTCCCGCAGTAATATGACGGCGGGCGGTCGGCAAGTAGTTAATAAAACAGAATCTGGATGAGCTGTACATAGTAACCAATTTGGCTTGTTCTGTTAAGCTTTGACAACCTTTTAAATCCTAGAAGCTGATTGGTCACTATGCACAGCTGCACCAGATTTTGTGTTCACCAGTTTTAGTAGATGCTCATTGTGTACATCAGTATTGTGCAACATGTTTTCAATTAATTTGTCACAGATGAGGATTTCCATAGAATGTGCCTTATGTGAACTATGTAACATGAATCAGTTGGTCGCCATAGGTGCATCTGGATCTATTTTTGGTGTGGTTGGCTTTCCTGACTACAAGAATGTCTATACCATGGGTCTTCAAACTACGGCCTTCCAGGTGTTCAGGAACTACAATTCCCATCATGCCTAGTCATGTCTGTGAATGTCAGAGTTTTACAATGCCTCATGGGAAGTGTAGTTCTGCAACAGCTGGAGGGCCGTAGTTTGAGGATCCCTGGTCTATACCTTGTGCCACCTTCATTAAAATGACCAGAACCCATTCAACAGAACGTTTTGTGTCAGTCTCAACCAGCTTCAAATTGCCAAAATTGGTGAACTAGCACTGACACTTTGTGATCATATTTTATTTGTGAAGAAACCACAAGTGGCAGGATGCTTTAATGCATGGGGTTGTTTTAGCAATCGGAAGTTGATTTAAAAAAAGTTCATATTGTTACAAAACTGTATAGTATATGACCAGCATTAAGGATCGGTATTGTTGTTACTATACATTGACTATTCTGCAGGCTAATTGCATAGCAATTTATGCATATAAATATAGTCAATAATTTGGAACGCTCTCAATTTTTTTTAAAGTAGTATTCCACCTTTATGACTTTAAAAAGTTTGCTTGGGGCCAAGTTGGCCAAATGGAACTATGTTTTCCTTGTATGTAATGATGTGTTCTGTAGTATACACTGTACTGCATTAGCATTAACTAGATACAATATGCAGCGCTGTGTTCCAGCAGCAGAACGTGTGGCTTGCTGTCTGCTGCCCGAACTAAATAGACATCTGTGTTCTGTATAATACTGTTGTAGCATTACAGTATGCAGCGCTGTGTTCCGGCATTGGTACAGGCAAATTCCCATCTGCTGTTGTAACTAAATAAGAGAGGTCTTGTATTTTTGTAATTTAGTACAAGGCTTCCTCTGATTGGTAGAAGTAAGAATCATGATGTTATATCGTCCTGCCTCTCCACTTGGTAAGAGAAAGCCGTGTATTTCACCGCTTGCTGACTAGCGCAAGACGATGTGCATTAGCACAATGGCACGGCTGCGCAAATGGGCATACAGGTATGTCCCCTTTAAATCGCGGCTTAGTGGGCGCACGCTCACCTGGTGCGTACTCCTTACCCGCGGACTTGATGTCCACCTGTGTCCTGCAATCGTGACATGGAGCTGCAAAATGGGGAGATGTAAACAAGGCATTTCTTTATCGTACATCACGGGACCCAGAGCGCATAGCCATTACACTTGGGTTATATGGGTACCTTCAGGTGATGGACACTGGTGTAATCAATTTCACAGGAAGTTTCCTCCCTATATAACCCCCTCCCACTGGGAGTGCTTCAGTTTTTTCGCCAGTGTCTTAGGTGTTGGTCACGTCTAGCTGTCCCTCGGAGGTCTCGGGACCCAGGATAGCTAGCCGGATCCGTCCGAAGTGCTTCAAAGCCAAGGTGTACGGTACCCGGGCCCTGCTGGAGTGGGGTTTTGCCTATAATGCCTCTCCTTGGAGGGCTGGATTCTGGGCTCCAGTGCCTTAGTCTCTTCCAAGAACTAAACGCTACTGATGCCAGGATGCTATATAGGTCCAGGTGTGTGGGTTCCTTAACACAGGACCCCGGTCCCTGAAGGTCCAAGACAATACCCACGGAGATGGGGGAAGATTGGGCCTCTTGCATTTTGCAATACCCTGCGGCGTGGAGCAGGTAAGAGGGAGCCTGCGGGACTTGGTTCGACAGTAGGTATCCCCCTGGGGGTTCTGGGTCGGCTAATGGTATGCTTGTGCATCAGCCACTATCTCCACTATGTCTGTTGAGGCAGGATGGGATGTACTAATGTTTACCCAGATAACATGTAGGTATATGTATGCTTTTAAAGATATGTATTTGCTACTCCCCCCAGATCTGCCTGTTAGCATGATACTGCAGCCCCACGTACTATAAAGGGGGAATGCTGGTGAAACTCCTGTTTCTTAGGAAGCCTATGGGGACAGCTTCCTCTGTGTGTGCACTACATTAAGTATTGGTGCTTACCTGGTGTCTGTTGGGTTGCTAGCGCTGGTCCATGCTTCTCCTCTGCTTTCTGCTTCCTCCATGTTGGTTTCAGCGTGGGGGGGGGGGGGATGGGGGGGGGCGGGCCAGCAGTGTCAGGTCTCAGTTAAAGCAAAGCATTTCCTGGCTGGTCATTCCCTCCTGAGAGCAGAGGAGAGAGAGGACACAGAGCACGCAGCTGAGCCATTCTGGCTATGCAGTGACACCTAGTGGTGGTTTGTGGATCTTCAGGTCTGGACTTAGCTCCATACTGACAAAAAAAAAAAAAGAGTTTTTTTCTTAAAGGGACTCAGCCTTAAGTCCGGCAGTATCTGAGTCGGTGCAACCTTGGGCTCCGGCTAACGGGCATTGGTGTTGCAATACTCACAGGATTTCCTCAGTATTGCCGCCTTCTCGGGCGTATGGAAATTTGAAAAAAAAATATATATATATAATTTTTTACCATAGCCTGTTCTTATTAATGATTCACTTCTAGCTACAACAGTTGGGTGTTGGCTACAGGGGTGTCTCAAGGTTGTGCAATGGCTCCCAAGGGATCAGGACCAGCTAAGGCTGCAAAGGGTGCCAAAAAAAAAAAAAACTAAAGAGGTCTCCATCGGGGTCAGAGGATTTGGGCCAGGCTCCAACGGTCCCACCCTCACCAGATAGACCACCGAGTAGCATGTTGCAGGAGCCATTGAGGGTGCTAGGGGCAGAGGCGGCCCCCAATCAACCCATTCCCGTTTACGTTACGGAAGAAATGCTAGCGACCACCCTGGGTGGGCTAGAGGAAAGGTTAACTGCTTTGATTGCCCGCTCTTTGCCAAGTGGCAAACGGGCTAGATCCCCGTCACCTAGATTGGTGTTTTCAGATGCAGAGGTCCTCTCTTCAGAGGAATTGGACCCACAGGAGGATCAAGCGGACCCGAGTCCCGACGGTTCAGACATTGAGGGTTCCACTGTAGATTAATTTTTTTTTCGGCTTCTCAAGCGGAGAGCCTGTGGATCCAGTCTCTGACAGATATGGTTCGCACTGCTTTTAAACTCCCAGTGTCAGAACTATTAGCCCCTGCGGTATCCTCTTTTTAGGTTCTTCAAAAGCACCATTAAGTTGTGCGTCTTTTCCGATTCACCCCCTTCTGGAGAGCGTGATTTTGCAGGATTGGGCTCAACCTGATAGGATCTTTATCCCTCCTAAAAGGTTCTCTATTCTCTATCCTATGGAAGAGGAATTTGCAAAGAAATGGGCACTCCCTACTTTGGACGCAGCCATTTCCTGCGTGAATAAATCCCTGACCTGTCCGGTTGAAAATGTCCAGATGTTCAAAGATCCGGTCGACAAAAAATTGGAGACCCTACTGAAGGCTTCTTTAACCACAGTAGGTGCCGTGGTTCAGCCAGCAGTGGCAGCCATTGGCGTTTGTCAGGCGTTAAAGGATCAGACTAAACAGATATTAAGGGACATGCCGGCTCAGCAAACTTGTGAATTGGCAGACCTACCAAGGGTTCTCTGCTTTGCAGTAGATGCTATTAAGGACTCCATTCAACAGGCGTCCCGTCTATCTCTGCTGTTGGTTCATATGCGTCGCCTTTTGTGGCTGAAGAACTGGTCAGCAGAGGCACCCTGCAAAAGGCTTTTGGCAGGATTTCCCTTTCATGGTGGGAGACTATTCGGTGAAGACCTAGATAAATATATCCAGACCATATCAAGTGGTAAAAGTTCTTTCTTGCCTGTCAAGAAAAGATCGCGTGGGCCCACGTTTAAGCGACAGGCCTTCGCAGGCTCGGCCCCTTCAACTTCCCGTCAGTATCGACGGCCTCCCGGGCGTTCAGCATTTAATAGCCGCCCACAAGGACAAGCCACGGCAGGCAAGAGGCCATGGTCTCGCAAGCCGGTTAAACCAGTCATCAAGTCAGATTCATGAAGGGGCGCCCCCACTCTCTTGGGTGGGGGGAAGGCTTCGGTTTTTCTCCGAAGTGTGGGAGGCCAGAATTCCCGACTCTTGGGTACTGTCCGTGGTAGCCACGGGCTGCAGGCTAGAGTTTCGGGAAGTCCCCCCTCCTCATTTTCAGGGGTCAAGTCTTCCAAGCGACCCATTAAAGAGGGCCTCTCTTGTAAAAGCATTGGATCGTCTCTTGCTCCAAGGAGTAATTGTAAAAAGTACCAACCCAGGAATGGGGTCTGGGATTCTACTCCAACCTTTTCATAATACCAAAACCCAATGGCGACGTCAGGCCTATCTTGGACCTCAAACGCCTAAATCGCTTTCTAAAGATTCAGACCTTTCGTATGGAGTCCATACGTTCGGTGGCAGCCAGCCTACATCAAGACGACTTTCTAGCATCTATAGACATAAAGGATGCGTATCTGCACGTGCCGATCTACACGGCACATCACAAGTTTCTTCGTTTTATGATAGATCACCGTCATTACCAGTTCGTAGCCCTCCCTTTTGGGTTGGCAACTGCTCCGCGGGTATTCACAAAGGTGTTAGCCCCGGTGCTAGCCGTCCTAAGGACAGAAGGCATTTTGGTCCTGGCATACCTGGACGATCTTCTGGTTATCGACAGATCAGCTTCCAGCCTCAATCATGCAGTAGTTCGCACAGTTCGGCATCTAGAGGAATTCGGGTGGATTGTGAACCAAGAAAAATCGATATTGCAACCCACAAAGCAGTTGGAATATCTAGGCCTTCGGCTAGATACAGACTGCCAGAGGATATTTTTACCTCAAGCAAAGGTCAGATCAATAACTCAAGCAGTTCAAGTGATCTTAGGCAAGAAGAGGCCAACTATTCGCCTATGTATGCGACTGCTGGGGAAGATGGTGGCCGCCTTCGAGGCAGTGCCCTACGCCCAGATCCATACCAGATATCTCCAGGCAGCCATTCTCTCTGCTTGGAACAAGTCCATTCAGGCGTTAGTTCTCTCCCCAGGAGTCCGGCGCAGCCTGTTCTGGTGGCTGGTCCCTCAAAATTTGTCAAAAGGGAAATCCTTTTGCCCCATCACGTGGAAGATAGTAGCCACGGATGCCAGCCTGTTAGGTTGGGGGGCAGTTCTAGAAGGACAGACCCAGCAAGGGCAGTGGTCGGAGGCAGAAAAACTGCTTCCCATCAATATCCTAGAGATCAGAGCTGCTCGGCTGGCCCTGGTCGCCTTCAGGGTCTGCCAGTAAGGATACAGTCCGACAATGCCACTGCGGTGGCATACATAAACCACCAGGGGGGCACGAGGAGCCTAGCGGCCCAAAGGGAAGTAAATCTGATTTTCTCATGGGCCGAAGCCCATGTACCCTGCATCTCGGCGGTGTTCATCCCAGGGATAGACAATTCTCAAGCAGATTTTTTAAAGCGTCAATAGTTGCTCCCGGGGGAGTGGTCTCTTCACCCCCAGGTATTCCAAGAGATTTGCCAAAGATTCGGAGTTCCAGATGTGGACATTATGGCAACGAGATCCAACAAAAAGTTGGACAAATTCATATCCCGAGCCAGGGATCCCTCGGCCTACGGGACCGATGCGTTGGTTTGCCCCTGGCACCAGTTTTCTCTCCTGTATGCCTTCCCTCCACTGCAGATGATTCCCCGCCTTCTACGGAGGATCAGGGTGGAGCGCAGGCCTGTGATCCTGGTGGCCCCAGCCTGGCCCAGGAGGGCTTGGTACGCACTCATCGTGAGGATGTCAGTCGGGGCGCCGTGGCCGCTCCCCCTGCGCCCAGATCTGCTGTCTCAGGGCCCAATCTGCCACCCTGCTTCACAGCAGCTAAATTTGACGGCTTGGCGGCTGAATCCCTAATTCTTAAGGGCAGAGGCCTCTCAGCTCAGGTCATATCTACGTTGATTCAGGCTAGGAAACCAGTCTCTAGAAATATTTATTACAGAGTCTGGAGAACCTATGTGGAGTGGTGCGAGTCTCAAAAATGGCATCCTCAAAAGTTTTTTTATAGACAGGATCTTGCGATTCCTCCAGGTTGGCGTTGACAAAGGGTTGGCTCTTAGTACTCTAAAGGGGCAGGTGTCGGCTTTATTGATATGGTTTCAAAGACCCTTGGCCACCCATTCGCTTATGAAAACCTTCTTGCAGGGGGTCTTGCATGTGAATCCCCCTATTAGAGCTCCCCTCTGCCCCTGGAATTTAAATCTGGTCTTGTCAGCTTTACAAAGGCAGCCGTTTGAACCTCTGACAGAAATCCCTCGTGTGCTACTAACTCGAAAGTTGGTTTTCTTGGTGGCTATGGCTTCGGCCAGAAGGGTTTCCGAGCTGGCAGCCTTGTCATGCAGGGAGCCATACCTTATTCTGCATAAGGACAGAGTGGTTCTGCGGCCTCAACCTTCTTTCCTTCCTAAGGTCATATCCAGTTTTCACTTGAATCAGGATCTAGTCCTACCATCCTTCTTTCCTACTCCCCAGTCCAGAGAGGAAAGACTGCTTCATACTTTGGACGTGGTTCGAGCCATGAGGGTCTATCTCAAGGCTACAGAGAAAATTCGGAAAACAGATGTGCTTTTTGTTCTTCCGGATGGCCCCAAGAAGGGTCAGCCGGCTGCCAAGTCTTCCTTGGCTAGGTGGATTAAGCAGCTGATTTTTCAGGCCTATGGTCTGAAGCGCGTTCCACCTCCCTTATCAGTTAAAGCCCATTCTACGAGGGCCATGAGTGCCTCCTGGGCGGCACACCATCAGATCTCTATGGCACAGGTTTGCAAGGCGGCAACCTGGTCTTCCGTACATACGTTTACTAAATTTTATAAGTTGGACATTGCAAAGGGTACGGACGCAGCATTTGGGCAGGCGGTCCTACGGGCAGCAGTATAGAATCCTCTGGTCCGGGTCACGCCCCCTTTTCTCTGTTGGTGGAGCTACTTTACTTCCTGATCATTTTTTGTTTGGCTATTCTTGGCCTTACGGTCTCCCTCCCTTCATAGAGCATTGCTTTAGGACATCCCAAGTGTAATGGCTATGCGCTCTGTGTCCCGTGATGTACGATAAAGAAAAAAGGATTTTTAATAAACAGCTTACCTGTAAAATCCTTTTCTTGAAGTACATCACGGGACACAGAGCTCCCACCCCTCTTTTGGGGAACATTGTGTAACCTCGGAGGAATTGCTTGCTACAAAACTGAAGCACTCCCAGTGGGAGGGGGTTATATAGGGAGGAAACTTCCTGTGAAATTGATTACACCAGTGTCCATCACCTGAAGGTACCCATATAACCCAAGTGTAATGGCTATGCGCTCTGTGTCCCGTGATGTACTTCAAGAAAAGGATTTTACAGGTAAGCTGTTTATTAACCACTTAAAGACCCCCGCACGCACATATACGGCCACAACATGGCTCGTACAGGCACAAGGGCGTAAATTTACGTCCCCGCCTGAGTGCGGTTCGGGGGTCCCATCGGGACCCCCTCCGCGGCGTGCGGGGGTCTCCCTACCTCTGGGAGCGATCCGGGATCTGCGGGCGGATGTCCGTGTTTTCCGCCCCCCCCGCGATCGCTCCCAGCCAATGGGAGCGCGCTCCCAGCCTGTCACTTCCTCCTCCTGTGTTTACACAGGAAGGAGGAAATGATGTATTCTCTCATCGCAGCGCTGTTTCCCAGCGCTGCTGATGAGAGAAGACATCACAAGTAAGTGTGCACCAACACAACACTGACACACACTCACATAGGCATATTAACCCCTTGTGATCGCCCCCCCCACCCCCCTTGTCACAGTGTTACTGAATGCAGTGATTTAATCACTGCATTTAGTGTCAGTGTGACAGGCACTGTAAAAAACAGTTAGTGTTAGGTTCAGGATAGCCCCCCCACCCCCCCTAATAAAGTTTTAACCCCCTGATCACCGCCCTAGTTAACCCTTTCACTCCCTATTGCCAGCGTCACTAAGCGATCATTTTTCTGATCGCTGTATTAGTGTCGCTGTTCCCGCTAGGTAGCTATTTTTTTTGATTGCGATTTTTTTTTTTTTACTAAAGACATGTGGCTAAATAAATTTTGGCCTAAATGTTTGACTAAAATTTAGTTTATTTGATTTTTTTTTAACAAAAAGTAAAAAATAGTGTTTTTTTTTCAAAAATGTCGCTCTATTTTTGTATATAGCGCAAAAAATAAAAATCGCAGAGGTGATCAAATACCACCAAAAGAAAGCTCTATTTGTGGGAAGAAAAGGACGCAAATTTTGTTTGGGAGCCACGTCGCACGACCGCGCAATTGTCTGTTAAAGCGACGCAGTGCCGAATCGCAAAAACACCTTGGGTCATTTACCAGCGTATTGGTCCGGGTCTTAAGTGGTTAAAAATCCTTTTTTCCCTGTTCTGTCTAGTGACATAACAGGTCATGTCAGTGGTAGCCCACCCCCCACAGTTAGAATCACTCCCTTGGGACACACTTAACTCCTTGATCGCCTCCTGGTGTTTAACACCTTCCCTGCCAGTGTCATTTACACAGTAATTGATGCATTTTTATAGCACTGATCGCTGTATAAATGACAATGGTCCCAAAATAGCGTCAAATGTGTCCGCCATAATGTCACAGTATCAATAAAAATCGCAGATCGCTGCAATTACTAATAACTATTTTGTAGTCGCTATAACTTTTGCGCAAACCAATCAATATTCGCTTATTGCAATTTTTACCAAAAATATGTAGAAGAATACATATTGGCATAAACTGAGAAAGAAATTTGTTTTTTATACTGTATATATTTTTTGGGGATATTTATTATAGCAAAAAATGTTGCTTTTTTTTCAAAATTGTCGTTCTAATTTTTTTTTTATTCATAGCGAAAAAAAATGAACAAATACCACCAAATGAAAGCTCTATTTGTGGGAAAACAAGGACGTCAATTTTGTTTGGGTGCCACGTCGCATGACCGCGCAATCGTCAGTTAAAGCGACGCAGTGCCGAATCCCAAAAAGTGCTCTGGTCAGGAAGGGGGTAAATTCTTCCAGGGCTGAAGTAGTTAATAATACAAGACTTCTTCTTAATGGAGAGTTCCAGCAGCAGACAGGAAGTCGCCCATGTAGCTGCTGAAACACATGTTGACTTACTAAAACTAAAGCGTGCAAAATCTGGTGCAGCTGTGCATGGTAGCCAATCGGCTTCTAAGTTCAGCTTGTTTAATTAAGCTTTGACAAAAAGATCTGGAAGCTGATTGGCTACCATGCACAGCTGCACCAGATTTTTCACTCTCCAGTTTTAGTAAATCAACCCCAGTGTCACTTACTGTATGTAGCTAATGCAGCAATAGTATCTTACAGCACACACAGCAGTCACATTGTTATGTAAAGGAAATGGTTTGTCTGAGCCAGCTTCCCAAACAAACTATTTATTGCCATACTAAAGCTGGATTTTTACTATAAGACCCCGTTCACACGGGCGCTTGTTCTGTCGCTGTTAAAAGTATGTTTTGTTATTTTGAAATTCCAAGAATCCAGGCAGAGCGTTCACTTGCATTTGTACATTGCTATTAGCTGCGTTGGAACATTCTTGCCATTTCTGATGTGCTTCTTTCCTTGTTGCCGCTGCCATGTGCAGGTGAAATAGTACACTGCGATTGTACACTGTCAAACGACAATCCCCTTCTAAATCTCGCATTGTGTGTATGAGGCTTAAGGCAATGGTTATATGGTATGTCTCTTGTTGACAATGGTAGACCATGCCTGTGTCATGTGTGTTGAAAAAAAGCCACTTTGTATTTTCCATCAGAAGCTTATATGACAGTAGTAGAGGCCAGCTGAGTGTTGTCACCTTATAACCTTCATGGCAGGATCACCAGGTATTGTTTGAATGAAAGTGGCAGATTTACAAATATTGAAATTACAATAAAGTGGAACTTTACTTAAACAAATTTAAATTAAAAATTGTGAACAGGCAGAAGTTTTAATACAGAAGAGACATGCTATGTCTCTTCTGCAATAAAGTTACTTACCTGCCTGCCTACAGTGTACACTGAGTTGTGCACACACAACCCAGTGTAAGAATTTTGGCAATGCCAAGATGACTGAATTCCCACGCATGCACGGGTGTGGCATCATCTTGGCCCAGCCAATGGAAACGGCTGGGAAATATAACCCAGAAGCCGCCGGCCTGAAAATGACACAGGGGAGCTCTAGGGCAGGGGCGTCAAACTCAATTTAATCGTGGGCTGCATCAGCATTATGGTCGCCTTCAAAAGGGCCGCTTGTATCTGTAAGATTAGATGTCCAGCGCATCCCCTCCCCTTACATTAGATGTCAAGAGCCACCCCACCATCAGAAGTTGAGTCCTCTACTCTCCCTAACATCACAGTGTACCCCCCTTTAATTATGGTGCTGCTGGGAAGAAGCTGGATGCATTGCTTGAGGAGGACCAGAGGAGGGCTGGAGCTCTCTCCTGCAGGGGCAGGAGAGGTGCGAGGGCCGCATGAAATGGCCTGAAGGGTCTAAAAGGGCCGGCAGGCCTTGTGTTTGACACCTGTGCTCTAGGGGATCATAGGGCTGGACAACAGGTGAGTAGAGTTCCACGTTAACATGTTAAACATTATACAAGATTTAATTTTAACTTTGTTTTTATTAAAACAATAACATACAACCCATGCATAATGCAGCCTGTGAGCCCTTACTGTTTTTGTTCTGCACACAAATGAAAAAAAAAAGAAGGAATACAGTGCATTGAACAGATTCATATAGCATAGACAACTGCACAAGATAAACCATTGGACCAAGCAATATAATGTATCTTGACACAAAATATTTCAATCAAATAAAGCTTTCCAGGGGACATCACAAGAAAAAGTCTTAAATTGGGTTGCAGCATAGAGCATGACGGGTCACAGATTCAACATGTCGGTTCGCAAGAGTTGGAGTGCAATTACCTCTAGTTTACGGTTGTCTATGGGGGGGGGGGTCCCCTTTGTCTGGCTTAGTAGACATAAAGAAGGAGGGGGTTTGAAAAAGAGGAAGGAAAGACAAGAAAAAGAAAAGGGGCAACAGGAAGATTACCCCCCCCCCCCGCCCTGTAGGAGGAGCGGTAGGCCCCAGAGGCTTATAACATAAGTAGCATAGTCCATGGCACCTAGGTTAAAGCTCCAAGAACCGTGATGTCTGAAGGATCCGGCGGATGCTGTCAGACCTTATCGGAAAGAATACTCGCGTACGCGTGCGTGGGAGTGACGTCATCGCGGCTTCGGCCACTCACAGCGTTGAAGCCGCGAGCCCGGAAGACTCGCCGAGGGGAAAATGTCAGCTCCTTCGGCGGTGACCGGGATCCAATGCCAACTTCTCGATCAAAGGTGAATGTTTCATTATAAGCTAGTATGTATGCGGTCCTTACAGTTTTTGTTTTTTTTTCCTGTGGGTATACAACCTCTTTAATCAGTCACAGAACCTGTGTGTTTGATTTTAAAGGGATGAGGTGGCAACCCTAGACATTACCCATAATGGAAAAATATAACAAGCATATTAAGCCTTGTATACACAATCGGATTTCCATCAGACAAATCCATGAAATTTTGTCCGAAGAGCGTTGGCTGTGAACTTGTTCTGCATGCAGACGGCAAAACATTTTCAGCCAATGTACGCCAAACGACATGGTTTTTCGGCTCTTTAGCGCCACCCTTTGGGCAACTTCTGCTAATGTTGTCTTATGGTTAGCATTGGTTTGGAGCATGCGTGTTTGTACTTTGGATTTTATTCCATCACACATTTGTTGTCGGAAAATCCAATCGTATGTACGGGCCTTTAGACTGTGTGTCATCCCTGGTTCGATCGACATCTAGACTCAAACGTCGTCATGAATGTAAGTTGGTCGAGATTCAATATCTGGCATATCGTAAGACTCCCGGAATTGCTGGAAAGAGTAAACCCCTTGCGTTGTCAGGAGGGAGCGCACCATTGTAAATCCATGACATTATAGGAGATTTTAATGAGTGAATTTATATACACTTTAACCACTTGAGTGCCACGCTATAGACGAAAGAAGTCTACAGCGCGGCTCTCAACTGCCGGGTAGACGTCTTCCTTTTTACATTTCCCCCCCCCCTCGCGCGTGCCGCCATGTCACGTGGTGCCGATGCGAGCGCCTGCCAGCCACGATGTCCGCCAGGTACTCGCGATTGGCAGTTACAGAGCCAGGAACACAGTAAACACAAAGCTCCACGTCCTGTCGGGGAGAGAGGAGACCGATGGTGTGTCCCCAAGAATCACTCCCAGGGAACACATTTAACCCCTTAATCGCCCTCCAGTGTTAACCCCTTCCCTGCCAGTCACAATTATGCAGTAATCAGTGCATATTTATATCACCTTCGCTGTATAAATGTCAATGGTCCCAAAAATGTGTCAAAAGTGTCCGATATGTCTGCCGCAATATCGCAGGCCTGACAATAATCGCAGATCGCTGCCATTACTGGTAACAAATAATAATAAAAATGTCATAAATCTATCCCCTATTTTGTAAACTTTTGCGCAAACCAATCTATATATACGCTTTTTACCAAAAATAAGTAGAAGAATACGTATAGGCCTAAACTGAGAAACATTTTTTTTTTTTTTATTGAATATTATTATAGCAAATAGTAAAAAATATTGTGTTTTTTTCAAGATTTTCTGTCATTTTTGTTTATAGCGCAAAAAATTAAAATCACAGAAGTGATCAAATACCACCAAAAGAAAGCTCTATTTCTGGGGAAAAAATGATAAAAATATCTTTTGGGTACAGTGTTGTGTGATTGCACAATTGTCATTCAAAGTGTGTCAGTGCTGAAAATTGGTCTGGGCAGGAAGGGGGTTTAAGTGTCCAGTAAGGAAGTGGTTAATTTTAAGCATCAGATGTATCTGATAATGGCACCGCGAATGCTTGAAAAACATGAAAAAGCAAAACTATCATTATATAGTATATTTATTGATTTGAATGTGTAAAGTGCTGTTGAAATTATTAGCGATATATAAATACGTGTAATAAATACATTTTATAAATATATTGTGTGTGTGTGTGTGTGTGTGTGTTGTGGAATCTGCTGTAGATTGATAAAGATGATATATGCACGAGCGTTTTCACTTTTAGCTGTGTACAATCACCATATTATCTATTCCACAGCCCTGACTATGTCTCCTCTTGGACTTTCCAGTGACCCCCTGACACCAACTCTTGTAAAGGTCAGTAAATTGCTGAAAAAATGGAACTCACAGGACAGTGCCAAGCCTCAAGACAATAGTTGATGAAAGATCAAGGCTCAGTCATTAAAGCTTTTATAAGCAAGTAACACAAAGTGTGGGTCCAGGTGCATGAATTGACAAGTAGGTGGCAGTCCTTTTGCAGTTGTTACAGCTTAACCTAATATCAAGCATGATTGACCAATAAAAGTGGAATATTTTACGGATCTGTGACCCTCCCGTAACAGAATGCTGCCCATTCCTTTCTTTTGTGATGGAATGAAAGAAAGGTGGGCTTGTCTCTGTTAGCCTGGGGTGTCTAATTAGCATTAATAAAAACCCAATTGGAGTTATATGAAGGCTCTGATCACACTTGCACAACAATAACACAGCCATGATGGGTGTTTTCACACCAAGGAGTCGCACGTCGTTCACTGAACAGCGCTAATTGTGAACTTTATGTAGGGATTAAACTCATAAATGTTTTTCAAAGGCATTTGGTAGTAATTGGCTCCCCTGACTAGTACAGAAGTGGAGAGATCTGATTAACACAAGACAAGTAGCAGCTATAAATGTGCATCATGTAACAAATATGCTGGTTGGGTTGCATTAATGCAACTATATACCTGACTAAATATTTGTCGTGCATTCGTTTTCGTCCGAATGCATTTTCGTCTAAATTTTCAGGTATTTTTATTATCATTTTAACAAACAAAAACGAAAGTGCAGAATATGAAAAAACGAAAGATCCGACATAAAAAAATGCTTTATTTTCATTTTCATTGCTACAACAGTTCGATATAGATAGGAGATTCGACATGACGCTGACAATAACAATCTGTGTCTATCGAACCTGCGGTCGAATGTACCTAACCTAACTCTATTAGCCCAAGATTATTCTACATAGAGAGGAAAGATTCGACATGGAGAGAAAAGATTCGACATTATAGAGAGAAAAGATTCGACATTATAGAGAGAAAAGATCGCTGCTGGAATTGGGTGGGGGAAGTAAAAAAAATGATGGTAATGAATGTTATTGGCTGATTGTAACCAAAGAGGAGGAGCAGTAAAATAGCTAGAACTAACTTTATAATTCAACATGAACGACGAAGCATCGAAAAACATACAAACGTTAAGGCCGGAATCACACTTGTGCGGTGCGAATTTCAGCTCTGTAATCTCTGCAGATAGATAAGGGAAGTGTTCAGCAGATCCATTGCGTTTTAGCTGCGAATTTGGAGACCTGGGAGAAGTTCCGGGTGAGAGGAGAGTGGGGGAGAAATGTATTGAGCTGAATGACAGAAATTCCTAAAGAGAACTGAACACATCTGCGAATCAGCTGCGTACCCATAGAAGATAATGGGACTGAATTCGCACCTGAGCCGCACCGCAAGGCATAAAATCCGCACACGTTTTTTCTGCAATGCGCAGTGCGAATGCATTGCACATATGTGAACCAGCCTCATTGAAAACAATGTATTTAGAAATGTTCTGCGTATTAGATGCGGTTTAAGCCGCAACCAATTCGCATAGGTGTGAATCCGGCCTAAATCTGTCATTGAAGGCTTATGGTGTCTGTCGAAAGTTCTAAGAAGATTCGACAAGCAGCTAAACTGTACGATGATGCAATCATAAATTTTAGCTCAAATGCTCGGCCCATAGGCTATAGAAAAGTTTGAATGTAAGTTGACTAGTAATAATAATAAATATAATTATTACTAGTCATACAACATTAGGATTCTACTATAGCTATATCCACTTGCCCACCGAGCCTGTTTTTCAGATTCGGTGTTTACAAGACTAAAACTAGAAAATTACTTAACACCCTAGAGAATAAAATGGCAGTCATTGCAATACTTTTTGTCACACCGTATTTGCGCAGCGGTCTTACAAGCGCACTTTTTTTGGAAAAAATTCACTTTTTTGAATAAAAAAATAAGACAACAATAAATTTGGCCCAATTTTTTTATATATTGTGAAAGATAATGTTACGCCGAGTAAAATGATACCCAACATGTCACGCTTAAAAATTGCGCCCGCTCGTGGCATGGCGTCAAACTTTTACCCTTAAAAATCTCGATAGGCGACGTTTAAAAAATTCTACAGGTTTTTGAGATACAGAAGAGGTCTAGGGCTAGAATAATTGCTCTCGCTCTAACGATCGCGGCGATACCTCACTTGTGTGGTTTGAACACCGTTTTCATATGCGGGCGCTACTCGCGTATGCGTTCGCTTCTGTGCGCGAGCTCGTCGGGATGGGGCGTTTTAAATTTTTTTTTTTGTTTTCTTATTTATTTTAAATTAGTTTATAATTTTATACACCGAAATAAATAACAAAAAAAAATTATCACTTTTATTCCTATTACAAGGGATGTAAACATCCCTTGTAATAGAAAAAAGCATGACAGGTCCTCTTAAATATGAGATCTGGGGTCAAAAAGACCTCAGATCTCATATTTAGGCTTAAATGCAAAAAAAAAAAATGTAAAATGTCATTTTTTCAAATAACATAAAAAAAAAATGTCTCTTTAAGACGCTGGGGGCGGGACTGACGTTTTGACGTCACTTCCGCCCAGCAGAGCTCTGGGGACGGGTGGGGGCGATTTTTCCCTCACTCGCATCCCCACTGAGCACGGGAGAGGGCCCGATCGCCTCCGCCGCTACCGACGGCAACGTTAAGCGGCGGAGGGCATGGGAGAGCGGCGGGAGGGGGGGCCACCGATAACGGCGATCTCGCGGCGAATCCGCCGCGGAGACCGCCGTTCTCATTAACAGAACCGCCCACAGAAGAGATGGATATCTTGGTTGTGGCAGCAGCTGCTGCCGTTACCGAGATATCCATCTTTCAAAACATGACGTCTTTTTACTATGAGGCCGAGGGCAAGTGGATATACTGTAGGCAGAAACATTTGATGGGAAATGTGTCGCACAGTTTCGCTTCTCCGTCGAATCTTCTTTGAACATTCGACAGACCCCACAAGCCTTCAATGACAGATTCAACCTTAATTAATTTAGATTTTCGGACGAATGCAATTTCTAACGAAAAACAAAGTAAATAAAAACGAATTTCGGGAGTAACTAAATACATTTATTTTTCGGACGATAACGTAATTCAGAAACAAAATATTTCAGTGTGCACATGTCTACTAAATATACAGTAAAGTGTACACCAAAATATGATGTTTCAGTTGTGACCTCTTGTATTCCTTACATCCTCCTGATGTATTTTTCATATTATGGAATGCAGTAGAAAAAGGGAGACCCCCTGTAAGCTGATAGACCAAGGAACTCAAGGGTAGAGAGCTGGCAGCCACGGGGTAATAAGGAGCCAGTGATGATGTAGTTAGTGTAAATTATCCCCCACTGGCGTCATCTCAGTCTGGCATGCGGGCAGATACGCCAAGATTTGGGACTTTCATACCCGATCTGTCTTCGCACACCAGCGCACGCCCAGAATCCAGGGCACAAAAACTCTATAAAGTAAAAAAAAAATAATAATTAGGGTTGTCCCGATACCACTTTTTTAGGACCGAGTACAAGTACCGATACTTTTTTTCATGTACTTGCCGATACCGAATACCGATACTTTTTTAAAATGTCATGTGACAGTTTTCAAACCACAATACAGACTAAGGATATTTTCTTTAGAATTATGAAGAACTCTAACTCAAGACATTATAAAAGAATAAAAATGAGTAAAAATGAATAAAAATGTTTTATTTTCTTGTCACGCAGTAGTAAAAAACTCATTTTCACAGAACATGTTGATAAATACAAAAAAGTATTCTATTTAGGTATCGGGAGCATACAGTACTCGCGCAAATACTCGGTATCGGTATCGGTCCCGATACTAGTATCGGTATCTGGACAACCCTAATAATAATAATAATATCCAAATGTCAGCAAGGGATGGGGCAAAATATTTGTATTTATTTTTTTAAGGTTGAAGGTCTGTTTTAAATTTTGTACATTTTCATCTGTTAAGCCCTGTACACATGATTTGTTTGTCAGATGAAAACAGACCGATGGACTGTTTTCATCGGACAAACCGATCGTGTTTTAAATTTTTTTTAATTTATAATCTCTTGCCATTTTTCCGAGAATATGAATGATAAAACAAAAACATTTATTTTCATGGTTAGTGTTTGGCTGAAGCCGTTTATTGTCAATCAACTGTATTTACTCTTTTTAAATCATAATGACAACAGAAACTACCCAAATGACCCCGATCAAAAGTTAACATACCTCAGTTTTTAAAGGGGTTGTAAAGGTTTGTCTTTTATTCTCTAAATAGGTTCCTGTAAGCTAGTGCATTGTTGGTTCACTTACCTTTTCCTTCAATTTCCCTTCTAAGTGATTTTTTACTTTGTTTGAATTTCTCACTTCCTGTTTCTCCTTAGTAAGCTTTCCACCATCATCTGAGCGGTGGAAAGTAATTTAGAACAGCTTACTGAACACCTAACTAAGGAGGAACAGGAAGTGAGAAATTCAGACAAAGAAAACAAAGAAAAAAACATTTAGAAGGGAAATTTAAGAAAAAGGTAAGTGAACTATGGTAAGTAACAATGCACTAGCTTAACCACTTACTTACTGGGCACATATACCCCCTTCCTGCTCAGGTGAAATTTCAGCTTCCGGCACTGCGTTGCTTTAACTGACAATTGTGCAGTCGTGCGACATGGCTCCCAAACAAAATGTACATCCTTTTTTCCCACAAATAGAGCTTTCTTTTGGTGGTATTTGATCACCTCTGCGGTCTTTATTTTTTGGGCTATAAACAAAAAAGAGCGACAATTTTGAAAAAAAATACAATATTTTTTACTTGTTGCTATAATAAGTAGCCCAATTTTTTTAACCACTTGACCACTGGGCACTTAAACCCCCTTAATACCCAGACCAATTTTCAGCTTTCGGTGCTCTCATATTTTAAATGACAATAACTCGATCATACAACACTGTAGCCAAATGAAATTTTTGTCCTTTTTTTCCCACAAATAGAGCTTTCTTTTGGTGGTATTTGATCACAAGTGGTTTAATGGTAGGTTTATTTTAACAATGAGAGACAGAATAACAACAAAAATATCCATAAAAATGCCTTTATAAAAAGTTATCAATTGATTTTCATTTTAACGAGTGAAATAAATATTTAATCTCCTATCAATTACCAAGGTTTCTGTCTTCCAGGTGTGTTCTATACAGGTAACAAGCTGAGATTAGGAGCACTCCATTTAAGGGCGTGCCAGAAGCCAGAACACTGACGATGGGTCGTGGATCGGTCTTCCAGCATAACAATGACCCAAAATATACAAGACAACAATTGAGTGGCTCAAGAAGAAGCACATTGAGGTCATGGAGTGGCCTAGCCAATCTCCCTACCTTAATCCTATAGAAAATGTATGGAGGGAGCTGAAACTTCAAGTTGTCAAGTGACAGTCAAGAAACCTTAAGAATTTAGAGAAGATCTGTAGAGAGGACCAAAATCCTTCCTGAGATGTGTGCAAACCTGGTAACAACTACAAGAAGCGTATTACCTCTGTGCTTGCCAACAACAGTTTGTCCACCAAGTACCAAGTCATGTTTTGCTAGTGGATCAAATATTTATTTTACTCACTGAACCGCAACTAAATTTATAACATTTGTATCATGTGTTTTTTCTGGATTTACAAAATCTGCAGGAGTTCAAATAATTAATTCAAATCAAACTATTTTCCCAACTCTGTGTGTATATATACTGTATCAGTGGCGGCTGGTGCTCACATTTTTTGGAGGGGGGCAAACAAACGAAAAAAACAAACAAACAATTGCCCATCAAACGCAGCCACTGCGCCATCAAATGCAGCTACTGTGCCATCAATTGTCGCCACTGTGCCATGCCATCAATTGTCGCCACTGTGCCATCAATTGTTACCACTGTGCCATCAATTGTCGCCACTGTGCCATCAATTGTCGCCACTGTGCCATCAATTGTCGCCACTGTGCCATGCCAAACGCAGCCACTGTGCCATCAATTGTTACCACTGTGCCCATCAATTGTCACCACTGTGCCATGTCAAATGCAGCCACTGTGCCATCAATTGTTAACTGTGCCATGCCAAACGCAGCCACTGTGCCATCAAACGCAGCCACTATGCCATCAATTGTTACCACATTGCATATCAATTGTCGCCACTGTGCCCACATCAATTGTAGCCACTGTGCCCATCAATTGTCACCACTGTGCCCACATCAATTGTCGCCACTGTGCCCATCAATTGTCGCCACTGTGCACTGTAAAATGCTGCCAGATTGCCCCCCCCCCTCGCCCGGCACTTATCTTCCTGGGGTCAGCCATCCTCTTTCCATGGTCCCTCAATGTCTTCTCCCACCCTCGATGACACTTCCGCCATTCAGGTTACCGGTCAGAACCGGTGAACCTGATTGGCTGAGAAGCCTGTTAGTGATAGCCAGAGAACGCACCCCCTGTGCGTCCCCTGGTTAACTATTTGGAAGCCGATTACAGCGCTGGCTCTGATAGACACTTCCACAGCCAACCAGCTGCCGTTATTCAGATGGCCGGCGCTCACCAGGGGGCCGGCCATCTAAATAGTGGGTGGCAGCAACAATATATAGATTCATGCAATGCATGAATCTATGTATTGTATTCAGTGGCGGTGCATATATATATATATAAAATATATTTTAACACACACACAATATAAATATCTATATATATGCCAGCATTTGGGATGCTGCAGAATATGGAATAGGACTCCTGCTAAAATAATCCACTTTTAAATATATACTTAAAAAAAAATTCTATTACCTTATCCAAGTAGTAGTATTATTATAGTGTTAATAAACAGGAGACAGTGTAAATGATGATATTTCCCTGAGTAACCGGTGTCAGTTGCTCAGAGTCACCTGACAGCTTGTCCCATGGACAGTTTTTGGGTGCAAGGTGCCCTCTGCTGGTCTGTCTAATTATTTCAGGTGTACAGATCAGCCTTGAAAAGAAAGTTATTTGCGTTTTATTTTCTAAACACCATGTTATTTGACTTTCTATAGTACTACATGTTTTGTGTTTGAGTTGATATTGCTACACATAAGATGACAATGCACTATGAGTATTGTCTAAAAGTCAAGTATTTTGTTAGTAAATAAAAAAATCCTAATGTAGTGTTTGCTTTCTGTATTTCTACTGCAAACAATCAAGCTAATGGAACTTAGATTGGTACATCACTTTAGAGTAACTTTTTAGTGATGCTGATGGAAGCAGTCTGCTGTAGCGAGAAGCAAGGTAAGCATTAGGCCTTGTTTACAATAGAGGTGTTCTCTGAAGAGAGATTTGCATTTTGATGGCTCTTTAGAGAGCTGATGTTTTGGGGATGTGTGAGATACAAAAGGCACAGGAAATTTGGTCAACATTGATGGCACGATGAATGCAATATGTCATCAAAAAATACGGGAGGAACATTTGCATTCATCAGCCAGGAAGCTGCGCATGGGACGTACTTGGACATTCCAACATGACAATGATCCAAATCACAAGGCCAAGTTGACCTGTCATTGGCTACAGCAGAATTAAGTGAAGATTCTGGAGTGGCCATCTCAGTGTCCTGACCTCAATATCATTGAGCCACTCTGGGGAGATCTCAAACATGCAGTTCATACAAGACAGCCCAAGAAGTTACAGGAACTGGAGGCTTTTTGCCAAGAGGAATGGGCAGCTCTACGATCTGAGAAGATAAAGAGTCTCATCCACAAATACCACAAAGATCTTCAAGCTCTTATTGATGTTAAAGGGGGCAATACATGATATTAACCACTTAAGGACCGCCTACTGTACATTTACGACAGCAGAATGGCACGGCTGGGCACATCAATGTATATATACGTTGGTTCTACTACCCAGACGTGGGTCACGGGCGCGCTCCCGAAACCTGGTCCGAAGCTCCGGGACCGCGGGACTCACGGACCCGATCGCCGCTGGAGTGCGGCGATCGGTCCCCGGAGCTGAAGAACGGGGAGATCCGTGTGTAAACACAGCTTCCCCGTGCTTCACTGTGGCCGCAGCATCGATCACGTCATCCCTGTTATAGGGGGACGCGATCGATGACGTCACACCTACAGCCACACCCCCCTACAGTTGTAAACACACGCAGGGAACACACAAATCATACAGGGCCCCCTTGTGGTTAACTCCCAAACTGCAACTGTCATTTTCACAGTAAACAATGCAATTTAAAGGGGTGTTCCAGCCCAAAAATGTGTTTATTAAAAGTCAGCAGCTACAAAAAGTGTAGCTGCTGGCTTTTAATAAACACTCACTTACCTGCTCCTGCGTTCCAGCGACGCGCCGACCGGGGCTCCGCTCCTCTCCCCCCTGCCCGGCCGGCGTCTCCATCCCGTCTGTGGGCACCCAGCCGTGACAGCCTTCGGCTTCACGGCCGGGCACCCACTGCGCATGCGCGAGCCGTACTGCGCATGCGTGCGCGGCGCGGCTCGCCGCTGATTGGAGAGGCGATCGCATGGGACCTGTCAGTGTCCCATGTGATCGCCTACAGAGAGGGGGCTGGTGTAGGCGATTAAGCTTAATCGCCTATCCAGCCCCTCGGCGGAAGCAGGAAGTGGGACAGGAAGTCCCACTCCTACTGAAGCCCCCACTCCCCCCCCAAAAAAATTACATGCCAAATGTGGCATGTATGGGGGTGAGGAGTGGGAAAAGATAAGGTCGTTTTTTTGGGTGGAACACCCCTTTAAATGCATTTTTTGCTGTGAAAATGACAATTGTCTCAAAAAATGTGTCAAAATTGTCCGAAGTGTCCGCCATAATGTCGAAGTCACGAAAAAAATCGCTGATCGCCGCTATTAGTAGTAAAACATTTTTTTTTTATAAAAATGCAATAAAACTATCCCTTATTTTGTAAACGCTATAAATTTAGCGAAAACCAACCGATAAACGCTTATTGCGTTTTTTTTTTTTTTTACCAAAAATAGGTAGAAGAATATCGGCCTAAACTGAGGAAAAAAAAATTATATATATTTAGGGAGGATATTTATTATAGCAAAAAGTAAAAAATATTTCATTTTTTTCAAAATTGTCGCTCTATTTTTGTTTAAAGCGCAAAAAATAAAAACCGCAGAGGTAATCAAATACCACCAAAAGAAAGCTCTATTTGTGGGGAAAAAAGGACGCCAATTTTGTTCGCATGACCGCACAATTGTCAGTTAAAACGACGCTGTGCCGAATTGCAAAAAGGGGCAAGGTCGTTTACCTGCATTTTGGTCCGGGTCTTAAGTGGTTAAGAACTGGGGTATGTAAACTTTTGATCAGAGTAATTTGGCTAGTTTCTGTTGTCTTTATGATTTATGAGTAAACACAGATGATTGATAATAATTGGCTTCAGCCAAACACTAACCATGAGTGCAAGAGTTTTTGTGTTATTCATATTCTCTGAAAAATGGCCAAGAAATCATAAATTCTGCCAGGCTATGTGTATATATATATATATATATATATATATATATATATATATATATATATATATATATATCACACACACACACACACACACACATTTATGTCATAACATGCATTAGAGGCAGATAAATAAAAAAAATACACTTTTGTCCTTCAGAGTGGACGTCATATGACGTCCTTGCATTCCCGGCCACTAGGTGGCGCGCGCGCCCCGGCCGCATTGCTCGGGACCCGGTGCGCGTGCCCGGCGGCCGCTACGGCCCGCTGGGCACCAGCAATCGCCCGCAATCACGGCAGGACCATGGATCTGTATAAACACACAGATCCATGTTCTGTCACCGGTGAGGAGACCGATGTGTGTTCCCAGTACAGAGGAACACACATCGATCTCCTCCCCTTGTGAGTCCCCTCCCCCTACAATTAGAACACACTTTAGGGAACATATTTAACCCTTTCAGCGCCCCCTAGTGTTAACCCCTTCCCTGACAGTCACATTTACACAGTAATCAGTGCAGTTTTATAGCACTAATCGCTGTGAAAATGTGAATGGTCCCAAAAATGTGTCAAAAGTGTCCGATATGTCCGCCGCAATGTCACGGTCACAATAAAAATCGCATATCGCCGCCATTACTAGTAAAAAAAAAAATGCCATAATTATATTCCCTATATTGTAGACGCTAGAACTTTTGCGCAAACCGATCAAATACGCTTATTGCGATATTTTTTTTTTTTTTACCAAAAATATGTAGAAGAATATGTATCGGTCTAAACTGAGGAAAAAAAAAATGTTTTTTTTTTTTTTTTTTAAATATGATATTTATTACATCAAAAAGTAAAAGATCTTGGGCCAGATTCAGGTAGATTGGCGCATCTTTAACCGCTTAACGCCCGCCGCATGTATATGTACGTCCACAGAATGGCACGTACAGGCAGATGGGCGTACATGTACGTCCCTGCCTTCTTGCGGGTCGGGGGTCCGATCGGGACCCCCCCCGCTACATGCGGCGGGCGTCTTACCTCTGGGAGCGATCCGGGATGAGGGGGCGGATGTTCGTTTTTGTCTGCCCCCTCGTGATCGCTCCCAGCCAATCCGCCGAGCCTCCGCCCTGCACTTCCTCTGCCTGTGTAATGTAAACACTGGCAGAGGAAGTGATGTCAGCTCTCCTCTCGGCGGTATTTTCAATCCGACGAGAGGAGAGAAGTAAGTCGCACCAACAGCACACTGACACCACACACATAGGCACACTTAACCCCTTCCGATCACCCCCCCCCATCACAGTGTCACTAATAGCAGTGATCATATATTTACTGATCACTGCATTTAGTGTCAGTGTGACAGTTAGTGTGACAGGCAGTTAGTGTTAGGTCCAGGGTAGCCCCGTACCTCCCCCCTAATAAAGGTTTAACCCCTTGATCACCGCCCTAGTTAACCCTGTCACCCCCTATTGCCAGTGTCACTAAGCAATCGGTTTTCTGATTGCTGTATTAGTATCACTGTTGCCGCTAGGTAGCTAATTTTTTGATTTCGATTTTTTTTTACTTAAGACATGCGGCTGAATACATTTTGGCCTTAATTTTTCACCAAAATTTAGTTTATTCGATTTTTCTTATAACAAAAAGTAAAAAATATTGTTTTTTTTCAAAAATGTCGCTCTATTTTTGTTTATAGCGCAAAAAATAAAAATCGCAGAGGCAATCACATACCATCAAAAGAAAGCTCTATTTGTGGTAAGAAAAGGACGCAAATTTTGTTTGGGAGCCACGTCGCACGACCGCGCAATTGTCTGTTAAAGCGACGCAGTGCCAAATTGTAAAAATGCCTCTGGGCATTTAGCAGCATATTGGTCCGGGGCTTAAATGGTTAAGCGGGCGTAGTGTATCGAATATACGCTACACCAACTCAACTTAGAGAGGCAAGTGTAGTATTCACAAAGCACTTGCTTTGTAAGTTGCGGTGGCGTAGTGTAAATTGGCCGGCGTAAGCCTGCCTAATTCAAAGTAGGAAGGAGGTGGGCGTCATCTATTTAAATTAAGTGTGACCCCATGCAAATGAATGGCCGATTAAACGTTGCATGCGCGCGCATGCTCACAATCATGTCGCATATACTCCCTATGATACGTCGGCTCAATGCCTATGATGTGAACGTAACCTACGCCATGCCCTATTCACGTAGTACTAAGTAAACAACGTAAAAGATGCCGGTTGTTCCGACGTCCATACCTTTGAATGGGTTCCGCCACCTATATGGTGGAATAACTTTACGCCGGACGTAACCCTTACGCAAACCGTGCAACTTTTCCGCCTGGCGCATCTACGTTCGTGAATGGGTGTATCTTACTCATTTGCATATTTAACATGGGAACGCCGAATGCGTCAAGCGTAACTATGCGCCTAAGATAGGCCGGCGTAGGCAAGTTATGTTGGGCGGCTGAAGCGTTGTTTTATGGCGTATCTAGCTTCGCGAATCGCTGTAAAAGTATGACGGTGCACATTTGTACTAACGACAGCGTATCTGAAAATACGCCGGCGTAAAGCTACCTGCATCTGGTCCATTGTGTTTTTTTTTTAAATTGTTTATAGCACAAAAAATAAAAACCGCAGAGGTGATCAAATACCACCAAAAGGAAGCTCTATTTGTGGGAAAAAAAGGGTGTCAATTTTTTTTGGGAGTCACATCGCACAACCACGCAATAGTCATTCAAAGTGCGACAGCGCTGAAAACAAAAATTGTTCTGGGCAGGAAGGGGGTGAAAATGCCCTGTATGGAAGTGGTTAAAACTAGGGTTGTCCCGATACCGATACTAGTATCGGTATCGGGACCGATGCCGAGTATTTGCGGAAGTACTTGTACTCCCGCAAATACCCCCAATACCAAAATAGAAAACTTCATATTGCAGCCATGTTCTGTCCCTCATACCTGTAGCTATGATATGTCCCCCACGTATGCCGCTGCCGCATACCGCCGTTAATCCCCCTGCATTATAGCGTAGCGCGCATTACAAGCTTTCGTTTTGAATACTTGTAAATGCCCGCGCCGCCATGTATAGACACTTCCCTTCTCGGGGATCCGTCCAATACCGAGCAAGGGGGAGTGGTGACGTTACGGGCGTGGGACACTCCCCCTTGCTCGGTATTGGACCAAACCCCCGAGAAGTGTCTATACATGGCGGCGCGGGCATTTACAAGTATTCAAAACGAAAGCTTGTAATGCGCGCTACGCTATAATGCAGGGGGATTAACGGCGGTATGCGGTGGCATCATATCTACAGGTATGAGGGACAGGACATGGCTGCAATATGTGAGGGACATGGCTGCATTTGGGGACACATTTAAAAAAAAGTATTGGTATTCGGTATCGGCGACTACTTGAAAAAAAGTATCGGTACTTGTACTCGGTCCTAAAAAAGTGGTATCGGGACAACCCTAGTTAAAACACAGGTACAGTACACGAGCCAATTAAACTAGCATTGCAAAAAAAATGTATGGTAGAGGTTAAATTCCAGAGCTTTTTCTACCCACTGAGGTTCTGGCATTTGACAGTTGAATGATGGGGAAGTGGCATATAGGGCTCATTCACACTTGTCTAAGTCCTCTGAAGAGTGATCTACAGCGAACACAGCTACAGGTATACAGGTAGGTACATGTACCACAAGGTTACCGCATTTATTTTGTATAATTGTGTTTTTGGATATTCTGTGATATTCCAAATTACGTTTCCTACCTTCATGAATATTGCTACAAATTGCATTGTATACGGTAGTAAAGTAAACAAAGCAAAGATCAGTGTGCACTAACCTATAGCAGCCAGTCGGAAAAAAAAAAATGTTAATCTCTATTTCACTAAACTTTTGAATAATGAAATTTACCCTGTATGTTCTTGATAAATTATATTGTTGCTTCATGGGTCGTTTATATATATATATAATCTGAATATAATATTATTAATATATATATATATATATATATATATATATATATATATATATATATATATATATATATATATATATATATATATATATATATAGTCATTTTCTCAGTCATTAGTACTATGTCCTACTAATTCTGTTCAATTGTTTGCTTAAGTTCCAATTTTTTGGATGTGGCATGTTTCAATAAAGTACAGTAAAATGGCCAAAACTTAAGGTATTCTGAAGGAATAAATACAGATAGAAAGTTTGATACTGGACTAATGTCAACCTTTAAAGCAGGAAAGTAGCAGCAAGCTCATTTTCATAGGGACTGTGTTTTACCTGCAATAGTGCTAAGAATCCACCAGGTGGCAGTTGTTCACAGTTTTATAAACATGAAAAGAGATTCCAGGTAGTGTGTTTAGTATTAGGCCCCATGCACACGAGACGCTGGTAAACTCGAGTTCAGAGGCATTTGGGCATTTTTTTCAACTGCCCCTGAACACATTTAATGTTATCCTATGTGTCCATGCACACATTCACGTTTTTTTGCGTTTTAAAGCAGTTGGATTTTTTCAGAAGCAAAAAAATTAGTTCAGACGCAAACGTTTTCGCGTTTCAGATGCATATCGCGGCATAAATTTCGTTTATAGGTGTTTTTAAAGGTGACCTATTTTTTTACATTAGAAATCTCAAAGATTATGGCAAATGATGAAAAACCATTAAAAAAACTTAAACAACTGTAATTGCTTGCATTGCATTGTGGACAGTCCACAACTTGTGGCAGGTGACATGGCAAGTGGACAATCCACAACTTGTGGCAGGTGACGTGGTCAGGTGACGTGGCCAGTGGACAATCCACAACTTGTGGCAGGTGATGTGGCCAGGTGACGTGGCAAGTGGACAATCCACAACTTGTGGCAGGTGACGTGGCCAGGTGACGTGGCAGGTGAAGTGGCAAGTGGACAATACACAACTTGTGGCAGGTGACGTGGCCAGGTGACATGGCAGGTGACGTGGCCAGATGATGTGGCAAGTGGACAATCCACAACTTGTGGCAGGTGGTATGGCCAGGTGACGTGGCAGATGACTTGGCAAGTGGACAATCCACAACTTGTGGCAGATGACATGGCTAGGTGACATGGCAGGTGACGTGGCCAGGTGATGTGGCCAGTGGACAATCCACAACTTGTGGCAGATGATGTGGCAAGTGGACAATTTACAACTTGTGGCAGGTGACATGGCAAGTGGACAATCCACAGCTTGTGGCAGGTGATGTGGCAAGTGACACGCTAAATACAAGCTGCTCTTTCAGCTGCTACTCACTTTTGTCTCACAAAATGTCTGAAATGGTTAAATAATATTGTTTTTTGAGCTTAGGGAGGGTTTTATGATGTTTCTTAACTAAACGCAAACGTGGTAAAACGTGGCAAAACGCTGCAAAATTCGCGGCAAAAACTGGCCGTTTTTTGCCTTTGAAAACGTGTGTTTAGATGTGTTTGCATTTGCGTCTCGTGTGCATGGGGCCTAAGTCTCCTCATTGTCTATATTCTTTATGCTTCTTAAATGTTCACCGATGTGAATTCAGAGTTGTCTTTTAGGCCTTGTACACACGATCAGACATGTCTAATGAGAATAGTCCGACGAACCGTTTTCATCAGACAACTCTGAACTTGTCTGATTGTCTGATGTGCGGATCAAAATCCGATCAGACCAGAACGCGGTGACGTAGAACACAAAACGAAGTTCAATGCTTCCAAGCATGCGTCGCCTTTATTCTGAGCATGCGCTGGTTTTTGGTCCGATGCTTTTGTGTACTAACCATCGAATCTGTCCAACGGACAGGTTCCATCAGACAGGTTTTAAAGCACGTTTTAAAACTTTGGTCTGACGGACAACGATCTGATGGGCCGTACACACCATCGAACTGGTCCGATGAAACCGGTCTGCAGACCAGTTTCATCAGACATGTCTGATCGTGTGTACGGGGCCTTAATACTCTGGTGGTCGCACAGTTTATAAAGTTTTTAATTTTAAACTCCACAGATCAATTTGCATTGTTGAAATTCGCAGTCTTGTCAACCATGTTACACATTTGACAATGCCCACATGCGTACAGTTGTGTTCAAAATTATTCAACCCCCCAATGCTGTAAAGGGTTTTAGGGAATTTAGTGTACATTTGTAATTGTATTCAGAATGAAATCCTACAAGGACTTCTTAAAGAACCATATGCAACTAAAATGACATAAATTGGTTTTGTAATACAGTAGTAAATGTTTCTTTTGTGAATTCTTCATTTACACAATTATTCAACCCCTTAAAGACTACCACTCTGAAGAACAGAGGTTCATTGAAGTGTTTTCAATCAGGTATTGAAAACACCTGTGGATGTCAGGGAGCAGCAATAAAGCCTAATAAGCACCAATTAGGCAGCTTTAAAATGACTGTGATACCCGGCTCCTTCTAGACATTTAGGGCTCTTTCACACGTCCGTTCAGTTCGTCCGTTTTTTGGACGTCCGTTAACGGACCTCAATGCTTCCCTATGGGTTAGCGTCCGTTAGCGGATGAGCATCCGCTAACGTCCGTTAACATCCGTCTGCGGTAAGCTCTGTTTTTTTGGACGGAAGAAAACCCTATTTTTCTTCCGTCGAAAAAAATGGAACGGACGAAAAACGGACGTTAGCAGATGATCTGTTTACCATCCGATCCGCTAACGTCAGTTTTTCATCAAAATATGTAAAAAAAAAAAAAGTTCTAAAAAAAAAAAAAAAAAAACGGATGAAAAAACGGATGAAAAAAACTGATGAAAAAAACTGATGAAAAACGGACGGAAAACGGAACGGAAACGGATGTAAACGGACGGAAAACGGACGAAAAACGGATGAAAAAACGGATCAACTGAAGGGGGAAAAAACTGATCTAAAAAACTGAACGGACGTGTGAAAGAGCCCTTACTGGTGTGGTTACAAACATGGTGAAGTCAAGAGAATGGTCCAGGAAGACAAGAGAAGAGGTGATTACTCTTCACAGGAAGGGCAATGGCTATAAGAAGATTGCAAAGATGTTAAACATACCAAGAGACACCATAGGAAGCATCATTCGCAAATTCAAGGCAAAGGGCACTGTTGAAACGCTACCTGGTCGTGGCAGAAAGAAGATGCTTGACTTTGACTGCTGTGCGCTACCTGAAGCGTAGAGTGGAGAAAAGTCCCTGTGTGACTGCTGAGGAACTGAGAAAAGATTTGTCAGATGTGGGCACTGAAGTTTCTGCTCAGACAATACGGCGCACACTGCGTAATGGAGGCCTCCATGCCAGAACTCCCAGGCGCACCCCCTTGTTGTCTCCAAAGAATAAGAAGAGTTGACTGCAGTATGCCAAAAGTCATGTGGACAAACCACAGAAGTTTTGGGATTGTGTTCTGTGGACTGATGAAATGAAATTAGAACTGTTTGGGCCCATGGATCAACGCTATGTTTGGAGGAGGAAGAACAAGGCCTATGATGAAAAGAACACCTTGTCTACTGTGAAGCATGGCGGGGGGTCAATCATGCTTTGGGGCTGTTTTGCTTCTGCAGGTACAGGGAAGCTTCAGCGTGTGCAAGGTACCATGATTTCTCTTCAGTACCAGGAGATATTGGATGACAATGTGATGCAGTCCGTCACAAACCTGAGGCTTGGGAGACGTTGGACCTTTCAACAGGACAATGATCCCAAGCATACCTCCAAGTCCACTAGAGCATGGTTTCAGATTAAAGGCTGGAACATTTTGGAGTGGCCATCACAGTCACCAGACTTAAATCCGATTGAGAACCTCTGGTGGGACTTAAAGAAATCAGTTGCAGTGCGCAAGCCTAAGAATGTGACTGAACTGGAGGCTTTTGCCCATGAAGAATGGGCGAAGATACCCGTAGATCGCTGCAAGACACTTGTGTCAAGCTATGCTTCACGTTTAAAAGCCGTTATAACTGTAAAAGGATGTTGTACTAAGTACTAAGATTGAATGTCACTTGGGGGTTGAATAAAACTGATAATGATGTGAGCACAGAAAAGACATTTGTGGTTATTTAATAATAAATGTTATGTTATATTTGTCTGACCTACACGTGCCTCTTTGATTTATTTGTACGCAGGATCACTGAATGATCAAAATCAGTGTGAAACTGGGCAAAATAATCAATTTCAGTGGGGGTTGAATAATTTTGAATACAACTGTATATACCTTTGAGAGGAGGTAGGTCAGTTAGCCAGTTGTTTGCCCTTTCCCTGGTGTATTCGGGGTGAACTAAGGTATCCTTAAGGTTTTGGGGATGGAGGCCTACAATATCAGTCAGTGCAGGGGATTTGGTTAAGATTTCCCAATGCTTTTGTATAACACGCCTGTTCCCATATGTTGAAATTATCATTAAAGACATGGGGCCAGATCCACAAAGAACTTACGGCGGCGTATCTATTGATACGCCGCGTAGGTTCTAAGATGCGCCGGCGTATCTTTGTTTTGTATCCACAAAACAAGATACGCCTGAATGTGGCATAGAGCCGACCGACCTAAGTCTTAGTACGCGTAAGGCGTTTTCCGACATAAAGTTACCCCTGCTCTATAGAGGCGTACGCAATGTTAAGTATGGACGTCGGGACAGCGTTGAATTTTCCGTTGTTTACATCGTTTGCGCAAAACGTTCGCGAATAGGGATTTGCGTAAGTTACGTTCACGTTGAAAGCATTGACTATTTGCGAAGTGATTTCGCGCATGAGCACTGGGATACCTCCACGGACGGCGCATGCGGCGTCCAAAAAAAACGTAATTTACGTGGGGTCACCATGATTTTACATAAATCACGCTCACATCTTATACAGTTGAATTCGTGCGGGCTTACGCTGACACAATTACACTACGCCGCCACTTACGGCGCAAACTCTTTGTGGATAAGGAACCTGCCGCTCTAAGTTACGGCGGCTTAGTGTATCTTAGATACGCTACGCCTGCCTAAAGATAGGCAGTTCTTTGTGGATCTGGCCCATGTTGTCTTTTGGGTTTCCTGCCTTTTCACCAGCAACTCTCTCCTATCTTTTGTCCATGTCATTTTCTGGGCTTTTTTGAGGACTTTATTGGGATAGCCCCTATCCCTGATTTTCTAAACATCTCTCCTGCTTCCTTATGCAGCGCCTGGTTACTTCCAAGTACCGGTGCTATCAAAATTTAGTGGGTGATCAGAGTGCTAATGACTCTGATTCCAATTACAATGTTCAAGTAGGGTCTCTGTTTCAGCTTAGCTGTACTGTGGGCTCATTCTGTGGTTACGGGGGTGTTATCCCACCTGGGGCGACAGGTGGCCGCAGTGGAGTTAAGGTTTGGGTATCCTTTGCCAGCAGCCAATCAGGAGGGTGTGTCATCGCTGGGCATGCTGGGAGAGGGTACTTTTGGAACAGACGCCATTGAGTCTGGGTCTTCTTCCAGTGTGGCACCCACCTTTAGGGTGACAACATCACAGCGCCCCAGCGTTGTGGCCTACCTGGCTGGGGCATGCGTGCCACATGTTGTTCCTGGTTCCGGGACCATGTTGGTCCGGAACATTTGAGCAGCGACAGGGACCCAGTGATCGACTGGGTTGCCACTTTTGAGGATCCCAAGCGGCTGCCAAAAATATTGTACAATTTCCTGACCACAGTACAGTCACTAGAACAGTTAATTGCTCATTTAGGTCTCGAGGGCCTATTAACACTTTCCTGCCTGCCCCAGCATTCCTTTAACCACTTCAGCCCCAGACCATTTGGTGGCCATTTTTTGCGATTCGGCACTGCTTTAACTGACAATTGCGCGGTAGCACGACGTGGCTCTGAAACAAAATTGATGTCCTTTTTTCACACAGATAGAGCTTTCTTTTGGTGGTATTTGATCACCTCTGTCGTTTTAATTTTTTTGCGCTATAAACAAAAATAGAGAATACATTTTGAGAAAAAAGCAATATTTTTTACTTTTTGCTATAATGAATATCACCAAAATATATATGTATATAAAAACAGTTTTCCTCAGTTTAGACCGATACATATTCTTCTACATATTTTTGGTAAAAAATAAATCGCAAAAAGCGTTCATTGATTGGTTTGCGCAAAAGTTATAGCGTCTACAAAATAAGGGATAGTTTTATGGCATTTTTATAAAAATAATTGTTTTATTAGTAATTGCAGTGATCTGCCATTTTTATCATGACTGCGACATTATGGCAGACATATCGGACACTTTGGATGCTATTTTGGGACCATTCACATTTATACAGCGATTAGTGCTATAAAAATACACCGATTACTGTATAAATGTGACTGGCAGTGAAGGGGTTAAACACTAGGAGGAAATGAAGGGGTTAAGTGTGTTCCTAGGTGTAGCACTACCCCCGGAGGAGCTGCTGGTTGTTTTGGGTGGCACATTTACCTCGTGGCTCTTCCGAATTCCTAGGGGTGAATGGTGCATATAGCAATAGTAAAAGAATGTCCGCAACAAGTGTCTTTTCTGTGCTCTTTCTTACCCAGCCGGGTAAAAACAATGAACTGGTGAGGAAAGGGATAGAGTTTGTAAGAAGATGGAGAACAGCAGATTCAGGCGTAGTATTTGGAACAGTCCTGCTCCCATATGTAACACTTTCCGCACCACTTCTGCCTGAGTGGGTTTAGCATACCCAGACAGGCTCCTCTCACTGACCTGGCAGCCAGAGTATCACTCGAACATTTGTAGGGTAAAGTCTCTGCCACAGACCCTCCTGAATGAACGTCAGGGAGACACCTCTGCCACAGGCCCTCTCTGATTGTAGTTACAGAGATAATCCTCCTTAGGTGAATCTCCTTCTCAATGTCGCCCAGGCACCGACTGACAGGTGACCAATCCTTCAGTGTCTGGCTACCTCGATTCCCGGTGGTTTGTTGAAAGCCTTTTGAACCGTCAGCCTCTCGTTGGCGCTCCTCAGAGGGACTCCACACCGAACGGCTATACCACTTGGGATCCTCAAAGGTGGGAACCCAGTCGATCACTGGGTCCCCGTCGCTGCTCAAATTTTCCAGACCAACATGGTCCCGGAACCAGGAACACCGCGTGGCACGCACACACGGCCAGGTAGGCCATAACTCCGGGGTGCCGTGATGTGGTCACCCTAAAGGTGGGTGCCACACTGGACGAAGAAGACCCAGAACCAATGGCAGCTGCCCCATAAATACCCTCCCCCAGCATGCACAGCGAGGCCCAACCCTCCTGATTGGCTGCTGAGGAAGAGCACCCAAACCTTGACTCCACTGCCATACCTCCCAACCGTCCCGGAATGGACGGGTTTTTCCCGCAAAGGGAGGGCTTTCCCGCTGTCCCGGAAATGCTCTTAGAATCCTGCACCGGATGTAGCATGACCCCCCCCCCCTCGCGGCAACCCCTCCCATCCGCTCAACAACTTTAATCTGTCCGATCGGCGGCACCCCCTACTCAACAATTTTGATCCGTCCGATCCGCGGCACCCCCCCCCCCCTCAACAAAAATGTCCCGCAGGGGAATTTTAAAATGTTGGGAGGTATGTCCACTGCTGCCACCTACTGCTGAGTTGGGAAGAACACCCCAGTACAACAGAATGAGCCCACAGCACAGCCAAGCTGAGACAGAGACCCTGTTTTGAACATAACAATTTGGATCAGAGTTTAACTACACTCTGATCCCCCCTCTAAATTTAAATAGCACCGGTACTCCAAAGTAACCAGACGCTACATAGGAAGTGATTCTAACTGTCACTAGGCAGAACAGGGAGATGCTTTGTTTACACTGGCCTCTCTCTCCCCGTTCTGCAGCTCTGTAACCTGATCACGGGACACTGGTGGACATCGAGTCTGAGCATCCTGTGAGCACGGTCACAAAAAAATATTTTTCTTCATTTCTATTATAACATTTTGCAAAAAAAGTAATTTTTCTTCATAAATTTGGCCTAAAATGTATACTGCTACATCTTTGGTAAAAAAATAAATAAAAAATGTTGGATATTATTTAGTCTGGGTGAAAGTTATAGGGTCTGCAAGCTATGGTACCAATTACTGAAAATGTATCAATTTCATCATACCTGATGTACAGACAGCCTCTCTCATTTCTTGAGAGCCTAACATGCTAGAAAAGTACAAATACCCCCCAAATAACCCCCTTTTGGAAAGAAGACATTTCAAGGTATTTAGAAAGAGGCATTGTGAGTTTTTTTGAAGTTGTAATTTTTCCCACCATTCTTTGCAAAATCAAGATTTTTTTATTTTTTTATTTTTTTTTCACAAAATGTTCATATTAGCAGGTTATGTCTCACACACAGCACATACATACCACAAATTACACCCCAAAACACATTCTGCTATTCCTCCTGAGTATGGCGATACCCCATGTGTGAGACTTTTACACAGCGTGGCCACATACAGAGGCCCAACATGCAGGGAGCGCCATCAGGCGTTCTGGAACACCCAGACCAATTCTGACATTTCTCTCCTACATGGAAAAATCATCATTTATTTGCTAGAAAATTACATAGAACCCCAAAACATTATATATGCTTTTTTAGCAAAAGTCCCTAGAAAATACAATGGCGGTCGTTGCAACTTTATATCGCGCATGATATTTGCACAGCAATTTTTCGAAAGCGTTTTTTTTGGGGAAAAAAAAACTGTTTTGTGCTTTTAAAAAAAAAACATTAAAGTTAGCCCAATGTTTTTGCATAATATGAAAGATGAAGTTACGCCAAGTAAATAGATACCTAACATGTCATCCTTCAGAATTGCACACGCTCATGGAATGGCGCCAAACTTCGCTACTTAACAATCCCCATAGGCGACGCTTTAAATATTTTTACTGGTTACATCTTTTTAGTTGGAGAAGAGGTCTAGGACCGAAATGATTGCTCTCGCTCTAACGTTCGCAGCGATACCTCACATGTGTGGTTTGAACACCGTTTTCATATGTGGGCGGGACTTGCGTGTGCTGTCGCTTCTGTATACGAGCACACGGGAACAGGGGCACTTTAATTTTTTTTTTTTTTACTTTATTTATTTTAGTTTGACACGTTTTTCCCCAAAAATAAATGTTTTGATTACTTTTATTCCTATTACAAGGAATGTAAACATCCCTTGTAATAGAAATATAGCATGACAGGTCCTCAATAAGACCCCACATCTCACCTCAAGGCTGGGAAGCCTGAAAAAAAACAACGATCCTAGCTTTGATCGTAACGGTGAGTCGGAAGAAGCACCGTAGGGCGAAGGGAGGGGGGACGTCCCCTTTCGCCTCCCGTAAGAACAATCAAGTGATGGAACAGCCGCCATGATCATTCTTATGGTGTAGGGAATCGCCGGCTGAACAAAAATTATATCTGAATGATGCCTGTAGCTGCAGGCATCATTCAGATATCCCTGCACAAAGTCAAGGACGTCATATGACGGCGGGCGGGAAGTGGTATATTGGAGTTTTTTCTGGGTATTGCAGAGTTTTGGCTGGGGTATTGCAGAGTATTGCGCGGGTGTATTGCAGAGTATTGCGCTGGGGTATTGCAGAGTATTGCGCAGGGGGTATTGCAGAGTATTGCGCAGGGGGTATTGCAGAGTATTGCGCAGGGGGTATTGCAGAGTATTGCAGGGGGTATTGCAGGGGGTATTGCAGAGTATTGCAGGGGGTATTGCAGAGGGTAATGCAGAGTATTGCAGGGGGTAATGCAGAGTATTGCAGGGGTATTGCAGGGATGGCTGAGCAGGGATGGATGGATCTGTGACTGCAATAGTCACAGATCCAGCCACAGCTCTGCTGCCACCCGCTCCAATCGGTACAGAGAGAGGAGGGAGGTACCGGCGTCATCAAATGATGCCGGTTTGTTTACATGTGATCGCTCCATCATAGGAGGGAGCGATCACGTGGTAAACGGGCGCTATCAGCGGCAATTTATCGGGATCCGTGATGCGTATGCGTGACCCAGGGATGCGTATGCGGGAGCGCGATTCAAGGAGGACATCAATAGATGTCCTTCCAGAGTTAAGAAACCGCCTTGTAGCCGTAATTCGGCTATGGGGCGGTGACTAACTGGTTAAACTTTGCTGAACTTTGTTTTATTTTCAGTTATATGTATTTTATAGTACATACTGTTATGCCCCGTACGCACGATCGGAAATTCCGCCAGCAAAAGTCCGATGTGAGCTTTTAAACGGAAATTCCGACCGTGTGTATACTCCATCGGACATTTGCTGTCGGAATTTCCACCAGCAAAAGATTGAGAGCTGTGGATATTCTGTAGCAATTCCGATGTGCAAAATTCAGACGCATGCTTAGAAACAATTCAACGCATGCTCAGAAGCATTGAACTTAATTTTCTCGGCTCGTCGTAGTGTTGTACGTCACTTCGATCTTGACGGACGAAAGTTCAGAGAACTTTTGTGCGACCGTGTGTATGCAAGCCAAGCTTGAGCGGAATTCCATCCAAGGTTTTTCCTACGGATCGTGTGTACGAGGCATAAGACATCATCACTGGGGGGGGGTAAGGTAGGAGAGGCTTCCAACCTGGACTGTTTTTTTAAATTAATAATTAATTGAACCAACTGGTCAAGAAGTTCATGTTCGTGGTGTGTTGCAAGACATGTGAAGGTGCCTTGTCTTAGCGCATTGGGATGCCACGAGGTGCAATTAAGCTTGCCTGGGATGTTGTCTTGAGAAAGGTGGGCTGTGCCCCACCCAGTGCCGATCCTGACCTCCCTGGGGCCCTAAGCAAAATGACATGTCACATTAAAGTTGAGAAGCGTGTTCTGCTGTCGGAAATTACATTTTTACATTAAAGTGAGAAGTGGGGGGTGATGACTTCTTACCTCTCCTCCCATGCAGCCAGTGAGTGGAGAAGAGGGGTGAGGGGCTGAAAATGACCAGACGGGGCCTCTAGTAATTTGGGGGGGCCCTCCGCAACTTTGCGGGGGCCCTAAGCGGCTTGCATAGTGAGCCTATAGGGCGGATCGGCCCTGGCCCCACCAAAACATCTGAATTGACTATGTTTTGGAATGAAAGTAAGGCGCCGTACACACGGCCGAGGTTCTCGCTGAAAATCAGCGAGAACCTCGCTGGAATGCACATTCCAGCGAGGACCTCGGCCGTGTGTACGGTCTCGGCGAGCTTCCCGTCGGGAAGCCCGTCGAGCCGAAATAGAGAGCACGCTCTCTATTTCCTCGACGGCCCGCCTGGAAGAATGGCTGGTTGCCATTCCCGACGGGCGGGTCGCCGAATTCGACGGCCGGGAGAGAACCTTGACGGGCGGAACGATGTGTTCTGCCCGTCGAGGTTCTCTGCCGTGTGTACGGCGCCTAAGACCTTGTTCTCATAGTAGGCAGTTATATGTGATGAACGCGGATGACAGATCCCTGCTCTCTCTCTAAGGCGGCGTACACACGACCAAGGTTCTCGCTAGAAACCAGCGAGAACCTCACTGGGAGCTGCATTCCAGCGAGAACCTCGGCTGTGTGTACGCTCCTGGCTTGCCCCGCCCGTCGGGAATCCCGTCGAGCGAATAGAGAGCAGGCTCTCTATTTGCTCGACGGCCCGCCTGGATGAATGGCTGGTTGCCATTCCCGACGTCGCCTAACTCGTGACAAAGGACCGGCAAACCTCACACCATGCTGTCACTTACGTAACAATACCACTCTCCGCTGCGCCCGACACAAAGATTTCCCAGCTTGCGAGACCACAATCTAAGTGCCAGTAGCCTGGGAGCAATTGCCTCTGGGCTAATTACGCAATTACCCCTTTAACGGCCACCACCAACCTTTGATAAGGAAGGGTCAGAACTTCCATCAATTTAACAATACCAATTATGATTTTAGGATAATCGTCTGTAACACACACTGCCAACACAGACAGGTCTGCTCAGTGGCCTTATTCTAAAACAGTAGCGCTCTTCAAGAGGCAGGTTTGTTTAATGCTTGTAAAAAAATTAAGGGTCGGTTCACACTGGTGCGATGTCAGAGATCGAATGTGATTTGCACTGCACTGCGGTGAAAATGGCATGCGATCTCATTGCAAAGCGATTTCAGACATAAAGATCCGATTCTACTGCAGACAGAAAAAGGGTCCTGTGCGAGTTTGATGCAAATTCAGCCAGGGTTAGGGGTTAGGGCTAGGGTTTGCCCTTGAAGAATAAGGCCGCGTACACACGATCAGTCAAAACCGATAAAAACGGACTGAAGGTCCGTTTCATCGGTCCAAACCGATCGTGTGTGGGCCACATCGGTCAGTTATCCTTTGGTCAAAAAAAAGAGAACTTGCCTTAAAATGTAACCGATGGATGCCTAACCGACAGATCAAAACCGATCGTTGGTATGCAAAAGCATCGGTTAAAAACCTGTGCATGCTCAGAATCAAGTCGACGCATGCTTGGAAGCAGTAAACTTCGTTTTTTTCAGCACGTCGTTGTGTTTTACGTCACCGCGTTCTGACACAATCGTTTTTTAACCGATGGTGTGTAGGCACATCAGACGATCAGTCAGCTTCATCGGTTAACCTATAAAAATGGTACTTCGGACCGTTCTCATTGGATGGCCTGATAGTGTGTATGCAGCCTAAGGCTAGGACTCAAAAATTGGAACAGGGACCTCCCCAGTGGTCAAAGGTTGGAAGGCGGGTTCCCAGAAGTCAAAGGTCATGAGGCGTGGCTAACCCACCCCCACCAAGTCTACCGCCTACCCCAAATAAGTCAGGGAATGAACAAGTCGGTCAAAGTGCTTAGCAGAATCGGATTCTGTTCACACTCATGCGATCCGATTCCTGTCCGATTTTGCAGATCGCACTGCGACATGCAAACTGATTTGGTGGTGTCATTAACTTTCAACTGACACTCCCAGCCTTTTGCATAGGGCAGTGTGAATTGCCACTGGGAAACATGCGATGAGGGAACCTGCAGAGGATTTGCAGGGTCCCCGCATCGCAGCAGTGTGAACCAGCCCTAAGAGCTTTAGAGACAAGGTTAACATTTTTAAAATCAATGAAAAGGTAAAAATTGGTGCAAATAAAATATTTATTATGAAAGCGATAAACATAATATACAGCAACAAAGAAATAAGGTATGATCAGGGGCAGACTGACAACTCATGGGGCCCCTGGGCAATAGAAGATTATGGGGCCCCTGGGCTTACTGATGGACACCATGCCAGGAGGCAGTGCAGAGGCGGGGCAGCTAAAATCTCAGGATTTTTACATCAAAAGCATGTCGGTTTCGGACATATCAGGTACAGATGTAAAAAAAAAAAACATAGATTTTTACATCCTGTCCCTGGTTTTACTGAGCCAGGCAACCATGATGGGGCCCCCTAGTGGCATGGGGCCCTCGGGCAGTGCCCGAATGACTCAATGGTCAGTCCGCCCCTGGGTACGATTGAGTAGGAAGAACACTTGCAATTAATGTCCGAGGGTTGATCAGAGTTCGATCAATGAGCTGGGTAATCGGTTCTCCAACTTGCCAGATGTTCCTGCTTGGATGGTAAAAGGAGAACCCTTTCACCATCTTTAGGGCAGTGCCCTCTGATTCCTCCTGTATTGATTTGTATTGTAACTGTACTGTCTGCCCCCATGTTGTAAAGCGATGCGTAAATTGTTGGCGCTATAGAAATCCTGAATAATAATATTGTTATCGTGATGTCCCTAAAAATTTTAAGCTGTTCGTGATTTTTTGTGACAGCTTCCTGCCAAAATATTTTTGGTTGACCAATCTGCAAAAATCTGGCAGCCCTTCAGCTGTCACAAAAAGCTGAATGTACTGAAAACTTTAAACCAGAAAATGTTCCCGGAAATGTACACTGCGAGAAATGCGTCAATCATGTTGAATCGTCCTCTTTGCATATTGCTTTGCTCATCTTAACTCATTGGCACCAGTTAGGTTAATGTTTGTGTTTTCCTGCACATCTGCACTGGTAAAAATAGATTTAAAAAAAGAAATATCTTACATAGCAGAAGATTAACAGTGATTAATGCTCTGTACTGGGGATATTGATTAATGAGTGCAGTATGCCGATAGCAAGGCTAAACAGCAGCTGATCTGGGTGGCAGGTGAGATTGTTTCATCCCTGAGTGATAAAACATGCAAGCTAATCAACCTGCACCTAGTCTCCCTCCATCCATCTCAGCTCCCTGTTGCAGCTGCTTAATGAACTCCGAGAGAAACTTTAAAAAAGAAGCCTTTGTACCTTGTATTCGGCCGGCCTAGAGGTATCCCAGAACACGGAGCAGGACTCCAATTGTCAGGATGAGGGGTTTTTGATTTGCAAGAGTTGGCAGAACATTGTCAAAGGGTACACATACACAGGTGCACTGCAGGCCAAAATTATTTTTTTGGTATTTAAAAGGGAATTATTTTTTGGCCAATATTTTAAGGCCAGGTGCAGCACCTAGACTGACAATATACCGTATTTATCGGTGTATAACACACACTTTTTTCCCATTAAAATCAGGGGAAAATCGTGGGTGCGTGTTATACGCCGATCCCCGCTGTCTCTGAGGGCAAGAGAAGCGTCGCCGACGTAGACCAAGCTGAGCCGAGTGTACTGTGTGCTTGGCTCCACTCGCAGTCACGCCCAGTCCCGCCTCCTAGCCTTTACGTCCCACTATTGGACTGTTGCTGTGTCCATCATAGCGGCGGGACTGGGCAGGACTGCGAGACAAGCCGAGAGGAGCCGAATACACAGGACATCCGGCTCTGTGTATCTCGCTGACGCTAAATTTAAAAAGACATTGTGCTACAATTTTGGGCAAGGTGCAGATGGACACTATGCAAGGCTGCAAATGGACATTTGCAAGGCTGCAGATAGATGCTGTGCAAGGCTGCAGATGGAAGCTGTGCAAGGCTGCAGATGGACGCTGTGCAAGGCTGCAGATGGACGCTGTGCAAGGCTGCAGATGGACGCTGTGCAAGGCTGCAGATGGACGCTGTGCAAGGCTGCAGATGGACGCTGTGCAAGGCTGCAGGTGGATGCTATGCAAGGCTGCAGATGGACACTAATAAGGGGCTTTTAAAATGTACGTTTTTGTTTCCTTAAACTTCTCTCCTAAACATTTTTTCCTTAAACTTCCCTCCTAAAAATAAAATTTCCTTAAACTTTCCTCCTAAACTTGGGGTGCGTGTTATATGCCGCCACGTGTTATAGGCCGATAAATACGGCAGTTAGTCTGTGTGAAAAAAGAGCCATCTAGTTCAACCAATAAAAGGAAAAAAAATAATACAAAATGCCAAATACCCAATTCTATACCTACACTTAATCCAGAGGAAGGCGAAAAACCCAGCAGAGCATGATCCAATTTGCTCCAGCAGGGAAATATATTCCTTCCTGATCCCCCAATCGGATTTTCACTGGATCAACATTACCTATAAATGTTATTACCCAGTTATATTATGTACATTTAGGAAACAATTCAGGCAATCTACTGAGCTGGACAGTACCAACTCTGGAGGGAGTCTATTCTGCATGTTCACAGCTCTTACTGTAAATAAGCCTTTCCATATTTGGAGATGAAATGTCTTTTCCTTTAGACATAAAGAGCGCTTCCTTATTCTCTGTGATGACCGTGTGGAGTTACAGATGGTAGAGCAGGAAGTGAGGATTATAAGTGAAGAAATAAGGACATTTAAAAGCAAAATGGAAGTATGAGGGTAGTGAAGGAGGTCTGCACTAAGGTAAAGGAAGATATTTAGGGTAAAAAATTGTACCTTTACAAACCCTTTAAGGGGCAAATCCTTTCGGTCCTTAAGTAGTTAAGTGGCTTTGACTGCGACATGGTTGTTGGTGCCAGGCAGGCTGATCTGAGCATTTCAAAAACTGTTGATCTCCTGGGATTTTCGTGCACAACCATCTGTAGGGTTTACAGAGAATGGTCCAAAACAGAGAAAATATCCAGTGAGAGGAAGTTGTTTGGCTGAAAATGCCTTGTTGATGTCAAAGGAGAATGGGCAGACTGGTTCGAGATGATAGAAAGGCAACAGCAACTTAAATGATCACTCGTTGCAACCAAGGTATGCGGAATACCATCTCTGAAGCGCAACACATCAAATTTTGAAGAAGATGGGCAACAGCAGCAGAAGGCTACTCCTGTCAGCTAAGGACAGGAAACTAAGGCTACAATTCGCATAGGCTCACCAAAATTGGACAGTAGAAGATTGGAAAAACATTGCTTGGTTTGATGAGTCTCGATTTCAGCTGTGACATTTAGATGGTAGGGTCAAAATTTGGCATAAACAACATGAAAGCATGGATCCACCCTGCCTTGTATTAACGGTTCAGGCTGGTGGTTTAATGGTGTGGGGGATATTTTCTTGGCACACTTAGGGCCCCTTAGTACCAATTGAGCAACGTTTTAATGCCAAGCACTACCTAAAGAATTGTTAATGAGTGAGTGAATAACTTGTATAGCTCTGCAAATGCGAACTGAATTGCCTCAAGGCGCTTATTTCCATCCAGTGTTGTCCTGATCCTTCAGAAAAGATGAGTCTTAAGTTTTTTTCTGAAGGCACGATGGTTTTCCTCCATGCAGATGTTTGTGGGTAGAGCGTTCCATAGCCGTGATCTTTGGACTGCAAATCTACGTTCTCCCTTTGATTTGTAGCAGGACTTAGGGATGTGGAGGAGGTTTTGGTTGGTTGATCGGAGAACGTGATTGGGTGTTGAGAGTTTTATTTTTTCGCACAAGTATTAAGGAGCGTTTCCTTGTGTGCACTTGTGGGTGAGACAGAGGGTCTTGAAGGTGACCCGATTCTTTACGGCTAGCCAATGGAGGGTCCTCAGGGAAGGGGTGATGGATTCCCACGTTTTTTCCCCGTTACCAGTCTGGCTGCTGTATTTTGGATGACTTGCAGGCGCAAAATCTGGTATTTAGATAGTCCTATGTAGAGGGAGTTTGCTTAGTCAAGTCAGGAAATGCTGACCATGTCCATCCCTTTATGACTAGTGTACCCATATTTTGATGGCTCCTTCCAGCAGGATAATGCACCATGTCACAAAGCTCAAATCATCTCACTGATGGTTTCTTGAACAAAACAATGAGGTCACTGTACTCCAATGGCCTCCACAGTCACCAGATCTCAATCCAATAGAGCCCCCTTGAGATGTGGTGGAATGGGAGATTCGAATCATGGATGTGCAGGGGACAAATTTGTAGAACCTGCATGATGTTATCATGTCATTATGGACCAAAATCTCTGAGGAATGTTTCCAACACCTTGGTGAATCTATTCCACAATGAGTTAAAGGAAGGTAAAAGAGGGTCCAACCCATTACTAGCAAGGTGTACCTAATAAAGTAGCCGGTAAGTGTAGGTAAGTTACATTCCACTTGTCTATTTCTAAATATAAAGGACCTTTTAATAAGGGTCTGCTCATAACTGCTTGCCAACCGCTGCACGACCAGTGTTAAGCGGAATACGCCATATTCGATTTCGCGATATTTCACGAATATATAGAAGAATATTCGCGAAATATTCGTTAATATCGAAGATTCGTGATATTTTATCAAAAAAAAAAAAAAATTTGCTAAATTTTGCTAATGCGAATGCGAAATTTCGCTAATGCGAATGCGAAATTGATCTGAAATTCTCGTCTGCGCATGCGCATGAGCGCGAACAACACGCGAAAACGGAGATCATTTCCTATAGGAAGCACAATGCTAAGCTCTAAGATCGCAATACACAGGTCTGATGCAAAAGAAGGGCAGAGAAAGTATTTGCGAATATTCGCAATACGAATATTCGCATTGCGAATATTCGGCAACATAAAAGGATCGCCTCAGCTACTCGGCCCAGGGTCTCTAATCATACCAGCAATGCTTTTAGACGTCGATGGAGATCACTAGGATGTGATCTGTTTTAAAAATAAATTTGAAAAAATACGAATATTCGCAATAGCGAATATTCGCCGCGATATTCGAGTTATTCGTGAATACTCGAATATGCAATATTCGTAACGAATATTCGCAATACGAATATTCGTGAGTAACACTATGCACGACTATTTATGTTGGCAGAATGGCACGGCTGCATAAATAGACGTACTTGTACGTCCCCTTTAAATAGCGGGATTGTGGGGGTGCGCCCACCGCAATCTCCGTGAGTCCAGTCGACTTGATGTCTGCTGGGTGCCCATGATCGTGTCACGGAGCTGCAGAACAGGGAGATGTAAACAAGGCATTTCCCTGTTCTTCCTAGTGACAGGACACTGATCTACTGCTCCCTGTCATCTGGAACAGTGATAACTGTCGTGTCACGTGTGGCCCACCCCCCCCCCCCCACAGTTAGAATCACTCCTAAGGACACACCTAACCCCTTCATTGTCCCCTAGTGTTTAACCCCTTCCTTGCCAGCATCATTTACACAGTAACAGTGCATTTTTATAGCACTGATCGCTGTATAAATGACAATGGTCCCAAAATAGCGTCAAAAGTGTCCAATGTCCATAATGTTGCAGTCACGATAAAAATCGCTGATCGCTGCCATTACTAATAATAAATAAAGAAGCTATAACTGTTGCGCAAACGAATAAATATACGCTTAACAAAAATATGTAGAAGAATACGTAGCGGACTAAACTGAGGAATTTTTTTTTTTTTATATATTTTTGTGGAATATTTATTATAGCAAAAAGTTAAAAATATTGCTTTTTTTAAAAAAAAAATTGTCGCTCTTTTTTGTTTATAGCGTAAAAAATAAAAACCGCAGAGGTGATCAAATACCACCAAAAGAAAGCTCTATTTGTGTGAAAAAAATTACGTAAATTTTGTTTGGGTGCCACGTCACACGACCGCGCAATTGTCAGTTAAAGCGACGCAGTGCCGGATCTCAAAAAGTGCTCTGGTCAGGATAGGGGTAAATCCTTCCGGGGCTGAAGTGGTTAAAGTCTTCGGTTCTCTTTAAATATAAAATGATTGGACGCTGTGACTTTTGTTGTTGCCCGGAGTGGTTCTTTTAAGTGAGAATTACTTCCAGCATGGGGATAGTTGTACATCTTTCACAGCCACGATTTTGGCCAGGAAGTGCTGACTTACTGCAAGCGAGTTACTTGTCTTGGGAACTAACTAATCAAAGTATTTGACACTTGTGTTGTGAGGGCAGCTGTACTTTTTAATGGACTAACAACGTCTTGTATTGATGATGTAACCTGTCCCTTTCATTCTGTCAGATATAATGCACTGCCAGGCATTTCTCGCATCTCTTGAAAGGACAGTCCTTCAGCTCTGCTAATCCAGCTGACAAATAATACTGTTAGACCAATAAACAGCAATCGCTGGGACCTGAATGGCTCCCCCTTATTTATTGATCATGTATGCCCTGATTCGTTGGAGATGATCCAGCTGCCATATAGTCTGACACATAAAAGAAATACTTTGCTGACAATGGCGTGGCTGCGATCATGGAAGGATGTTCTATGTGAAAGGCTTAGCGTTTATTTCTTTATAGTAAAATGTAGGTTTCGGATTGGTACATTTTTCAGTGCTGGGATACACAATTGTTTTGGTGGCAAGTAAAATAAACTTTAAAATTAGGGTGACCAGACATCCCTGGATTGGCTTTGAACAGGGGCTGGGGAAATTTCAAAAACAGTCAGTGCTGAAAAAGAAAAAAAAACAGAATTACACCCCCCCCCCCCCTGCTCTAGGGTGACCACATTTCCAAACTACCATTCAGGGACACCGTCCCTTCCCAAAAATTAGCTTGTGCTGTAACGAATCACAGCACAGTAATTGGACACAGGAAGCGGGATTTATAATTTCTTCAATCACAATCAGGGGGCGGAGATTGTGCTCCTCCAGGCATTCCTGGCCAGGACAAGTACTGTCAGTGAGTAAAGCGGTGATGTGGCAGCCTTTTTTGGGGGCATCAGATTGGCCCAGGGGGGTGGCTGTGTCTGTTTCATTTCAGGACACTGTATTGTCCTGGAATGAATGTGCCCGGGACAGACCTGCAAGATACGGGACTGTCCCGGGCAATCCGGGACACGTGGTCACCTTACCCTGCTAATACTAGCTTAAGGATTTGTATTTTTTCCATTATCTGTGCCCCTTTCTGATGATCATGTGCTGGTAATATGTCTTCAGTTTCGGGTGCATGCCCATTTAGCTCCGCTCGCATGTTCTCCTGCCTTGGCTCAAGTCCCGACCTGCCTGCTTATCTCCTTGCATTCCCTGGCAGAGTAATCATCCTCCACTCCCTCCCAGGAGTAGCCGGGACCCGGAGAGTAACACTTGACAGTCTGTGAGGCGGGCGGCGGCGGGCAGAGAGTCGCTGATTGATGTAAAAAAAATATGTCCCCAGATTTCATTTAAAAAATCAGGTCACCTTAATTTAAAGTGGTGGTTCACCCTAAATCTACTATGTCCCATCCGATCCAGCTCTACTTACTGTTACGTGGGTGAATGGCGCTGCTATAGTGCGTCATGCCTTCCGAAAATAGCCGATTTAGGACTCGGCTATTCCCGGCGCGATACAGCGCCTAAGCACAGACCTAGGAGCTGCCTGCGCAGGCGCCGTATATGTCTGAGTCCTATTTTGCCTTTTTTCGGAGGGCGTGACACGCCATAGCCATAGGACTCGGATATATACGGCACCTGCGCAGTCAGCTCCTAGGTCTGTGCGCAGGCGCCGTATTGCGCCGGGAATAGCCGAGTCCTAAATCGGCTATTTTCGGAAGGCGCGACGCGCTATAGCAGTGCCATTCACCCGCGGTGGAGACAAACGAAAATTATTCATTAAACAGTAAGTAGAGCTATTAAAAAAAAAAAAAAAAAACAGCATACTGGCGCTAACGCCAGTATGCTGGATCGGATGAGACAGAGTAGATTTAGGGTGAACCACCGCTTTAAATCCCAACTCAGGGAAATTTGAGAAGATTGCTCATTCAGTCTAGGGGAGAGTAAAGGCATCTTGATTTATCTGATCCTCTGCTCCCCCATGCTCTGGTAGTGGACTGTCCCTCAGTGTCACCATGTCCAATCTAGGGCAATGGACCCTGTATCGGTCTTGATGACGTCAGGACCAGAAACCACTGGAGCATGGGGGAGAAGATGCTGTGTGGACTGGTCTAGCAGTGCAAAGGATCAGGTAACTTGTGACTCCTAGACCTAAACCAGCAAGTAACCCTCGCAGTGCAGCCCCACTGTAGGGGATCATTTTTAAGTTTCCCAGAGTTAGGCTTTAAAGTGGATGTAAACCCTATTTACACCCAGTGAAATGAACAGCCTCAGATGATACACAGAGATAGACCAAATCTCCCTACATAGGATTTATATGTATATATGCATAGCTCCCAACTGTCCCTGTGATGGGGAAAAATCGAACTTTAAGAATGTAGCACAGTGTTGCCAACCGTCCGTATTTTTACGGACAGTCCGTAAAAACTGGTACTTTTTTCCCCCGTTCGTAAATGTCAGTGGTTAAGGAAATGTGCCAGTAAAAATAGCCGAGATTGATTTGGCTTGGAACTGAGCATAGAGGGTGGAGGCAGGGGGTGATGGTGGCTGCGCTGGCACTGCAGAGGGGGATGGAGGCAGGGGGCAATTGGGGCAGGGCTGGATTGGAGGCAGGGGGAGTTAGTGGCACTGCAGAGGGGGATGGTGGCATTGCAGAGGGTGGGGATGGAGACAGGGGTTGTTGGTGGCGCTGCAGAGGTGGGTGGAGGCAGGGGACGATGGAGGCAGGGAGTGATTGGAGGCAGGGGGCCTGGGGGAGATTGGAGGCAGGCGGATTGGAGGCATGGGGAGTTAGTGGCACTGCAGAGGGTGGGGATGGAGACAGGGGTTGTTGGTAGCACTGCAGAGGGGGGTGGAGGCAGGGGACGATGGAGGCAGGGGGTGATTGGAGGCAGGGGGCCTGGGGGAGATTGGAGGCATGGGGAGATTGGAGGCAGGGGGAGATTGTGGCACCGCAGAGGGGGATGGAGGCAGGGGGTGATGTGACTAAATAATTTGCCCTTATTATATCGAAAATAACAGATATTTTTTTTTTACCTTACTATCTACCTTAAATCGCATTGCTATTTGCCTACAGAACTTGTTTGTAGCCTGAATACTGAAATTTGCACCTAAAACTGTAATTTAGTAACTTTTCTGAAATGGCAGTAAAATTCGGGTGTCGTGCCAGCAAATTTCAATCTGGTAGGTTGGCAATACTGATGTAGCATGAGATTTTAGGGTTCTTCAGAAACAATTAGGGTGAGTTACTAAAATTGGAGAGTAGAAGCTGATTGGCTACCATGCACAGCTACAGTACAACTGATTTTTCACTCTTCGTTTTAGTAAACCAACCCCAGAGTGTTCTATCCCTATTATCTAATAAAAATCAGCTCCACAGGTTCTCTGCACATTTCCTAGAGGTGGCCGGCGCTTGCTCTGTGAAAGTTGCTTTCACTTTCGTTCTTAGTCTACGTTTCTACTTTAACGAGTAAGGAAGTGTGTCACCCAGCTTCTAATCAAAGTATTATTTGTAATGCGTTCTTTCTGATTACGGTGGTCCTCATTGAAGAACAGAAGTCTGTCTATGCGTTTGGTGAACTTTATAGCAACTTTCCCTGAAGTTGTAAACCTGGAGCTGCCTGTGGCTTTGAGCCTGAAGCTCCCAGCAGAACTGTCATGGACTACTCTGCATGTGGAAGGGCAGGCAATGGTAAGTGCGTACATTCCATAACTGTGCTACTTAAAGGGAACCTGTGCTGAACAAAATGTAGAAATTATTTTTGTTTTTATATTCAGTATTCAGAATACTTTATTGATCCCAAAGGGAATCAGGATGCCGTGTTAAAGAAATCCAACTTGTAAAAGATCAACATGACAGTGTGCAGGGAAGGACTGAAGGCAGTCGGTGTGCCTGAGGAACTTTATAGTAACTTTTCTTGAAGCTTTAACCACTTCAATACCAGCCACTTTCGCCCCTTCACGCCCAGGACGATTTTCAGCTTTTAGCTCTGCCGCACTTTGAATGACAATTGCACGGTCATGCTACACTGTACCCAAATAACATTTTTATAATTTTGTTCCCACAAATAGAACTTTCTTTTGGTCGTATTTGATCACCTCTGCGTTTTTTTACTTTTGGTTAACAAAAAAAAAAGTTTTTCTTTGTTTCAGTTATAAAATATTGTTTTCTCCTTCACTGACGAGCACTGGTGAGTTGGCACTGATAAAGAGGCACTGACAGGCGGCACTGATTGGCAGATAAGCGGTACTGATTGGCAGCACTGATGATGAGGTACTGACAGGTTTTACTGCTGGCGACTGAGATGGGCACTGTGAGCTGTGTTTTTATGGGGCACTGACTGACAGCTTACGGGCACATAAAAGGTGTTGTGGCATATTTGAGGGGGCTGTGCTGATAATCAATGTGCTGATTATCAGCACAGAACCCCCTCTGACAGGGAGAGCCGCCGATAGGCTCTCCCTGTCAGCGCAAACCGAGAAATTGCGTTTACTGACACTTCCTAGTTCACACAATGATCAGCTGTGATTGGTCACAGCTGATCACGTGGTAAGAAGCCTTGGTCATAGTCTTCTTACCATAAAAAGAGATGCGGGTGTCAAACTGATGCCGCACTCGTGATCGCTGCACTGCGTGCCCCCATGGGCACACACTGGCATGTTATCCTGCTGGACGTCATATGATGCCCAGTCAGGATAACAGAACCAATTTCCGGTCGTCATTCTGCATATAGTGGGTGGGAAATAGTTAAAGGAACGCTGTTTTAAAGTCTATGCCAAGCCAAAAACGTTTCACTAGTTTTGGATTGAGTGAACAAGGATTAACTCCTCCCTTTTAGATTGAATTGAATTGTATTGTAACTGTACTGTCTGCCCTCATGTTGTAAATCTCTGCGGAAACTGTTGGTACTATATAAATCCTGTACACTTAGGCCGCTAATCATCGGACCAGTTCGATGGTGTGTGCGGCCTATTGGACCGTTTTCCATCGGACCAAAGTTTTAAAACATGCTTTAAAACCTGTCTGATGGAACATGTCTGTCCGACAGGTTCGAAGGTTAGTACACAAAAGCATCGGACCAAAACCCGCGCATGTTCAGAATCAAGTCGACGCATGCTTGGAAGCATTGAACTTCGTTTTTTCATCACGTCGTTGTGTTCTACCTCACCGCGTTCTGGTCTGATCGGATTTTGGTCCGATGGTGTGTACGCACATCAGACAAGTTCAGAGTTGTCTGATGAAAACCGTCCATCAGACAAGTCTCATCAGACCGGTCTGATTGTGTGTACAGGGCCTTAGGGTCAGGATGGGGCTGTATAATCAGCACATTGAGACACATTTTTTCCATCCCTTTAGGCTGAAAAAAAAAGACAGACATGGTTATACACATGTCCTGGCTGCAATGCTTTGCTTCAGAGACACAGCTACAATTATACCCTTTGAACCTAGCAATGTATGTAGTTAGGGAGCAATGGTGCAGCATTTACAGGGTTAAAACAGGTGCTAATGAGGTAACATATAGCCTTCTCGCATCTGTCAAACGCCTCTAAGCCCCCGTTCACATCAGTGAAATTTGACATGTCAAATTGCATGCCAAATCACAGCCTATTGCCAGCAACTTTGCTGTCCCAATCGGTGCAATGCCGACTTTGCAGCACTGCAACAATTTCCAAAAGTAGTTCCTGCACTACTTTTGGCAACATTCCGGCCGATTTCAGTAGACATCTATACATGAACCTGCACAGATGTCTTTCAAATCGCCCCTGAACTCGCACTGGAATGCGGGTTTGAAATAGTGTGAGTTTAATGGAGCTCGCACGATTTCAAACCCGCATTTAGTGTGCTTTACTGATGGCCAGCAACCCTGCCTGGGACAAATATATAATTTATTTAATTAGTTGTTTGTCAATTAATAAACCAGCTACAGTAGTACATTAGACAATCCTATAAGAGAACATGCATAAAAAAAATTCAGGAAGTTGTGAAATCTGTAGCTAGTCGTCTCCCATGACTGCTCAAGAAACTTATGAAGCTCTTTTACACTGAAACATAAAAAAAAGGCAGAAGCGGAAGTGGCCAATCTTATACATTGAGTGTATGGTCACACCGAATGCGGCTTTGAAATAGTGCAATTTCAAGTGAAGTCACACTATTTCAAAGCCGCATGCCAGTGTGACTTCAGGTGCAAGTTGGAAAACATCTGTACCGTACAACTGTCATACCTGAACCTGCAAAAGTTGTAGTGCACAAAATCGGTGTGACTCTGATTGAGTCGCACTGATTTGACTTCTTCCATTGCAGACAATAGGGTGCCAATTGTCATGTGATTTGAAACTTTAAATTGCATGACAAGTTGCACAGGTGCGACCAGGACTGAAGTGACACTAAACTCATGTTTAAAAAATATACTATTCCAGAATCCTCTGCCACAGGATTTGATACCCGGAGATACAGGATTACAGTTCTAGAGCCAAACTGGCACACTGTAAGGTATTGTAGGCTACGGTGCATCCTTCAATAAGTTACCAGGCCTCTCCCAAAGTATCAGCCTTTCGCTCGGTCCTTTCCGGGACAGGTCCTCCCCTGGCTTCCTCCATTAAGTAGCTTCCTCCCGCAGGACAGACAGCACAGGATCACCACCATGGCGCAGGCCCCAGTCAGGGTAACTGGGCCTACCAAGGCCAAAAATGCAGCCTCGGCCAGCATGGCTCTGAGGCTAAAAGAAATCACACGACACATACCTCGTGCCAGGAGGGCCACAAGGCGAAAAAGGGCCCCATAAAATGGAGTCTGCCCCTTAAGTATCCTTCCCCAGCATGCCCAGCGGGGAGACCACTCCCACTGGGCTGTTCCCGAGGAAAGACACCCAATACACCATGACTTGCCTTAGTTCCAACATTGGCCTGTGGCGGTACCACCACCTACAGGCAAACAAAGGGAAATCCCTCCAGGCACAGCCATAGATTTTGATTTAGCCCCAATTAACAGGGTCTGAGCTAAACTACCAGCTAAGACACCCTCTAAATTTGACACAGTGCCTGGTCATTGGAAGCAGGGCGTTACACTATGAAAAATGATTTGTGTTGCTCTTAGCCTCCCCCAAATCCCCAAATTGACTTTTCTTTTTGCTCTGATCAGATATTCTGTTAGAGGGTGGCTACATTTATTCTTCACGGTCATGCTGTTCACAAGCACATAGCCACGCTCTCTTGCTTGCTCCCAAGATAATCTAAGGACTTTGAATTATGGAATGTGTAGTGTGCATAGAACAGTGCACATAACCACAACTAACACACACTGCATATTTCAAACAAATGGAAGTGAGAAGGAAAAAGAGAGGCTCGTATGCTCACAATGGAAATTACAAGGAGTAAAATACAATAAGAAACAATTTCATGAAAAATGTATCACAGGGTCATTAAATAGTGATATGCATGGATTGTTTTTGGATACTAAGACTGTCCTTTAGTGACACTTTAAAGTTTATCTACAGCTGTACCCTCAGATTCTTTAGCAAGGCAGTGATTGTCTTGGAGGTGTGTTTGGGGTCGTTATCATGTTGGAATACTGCCCTGCGGCCCAGTCTCCAAAGGGAGGGGATCATGCTCTGCTATAGTATGTAACAGTACACATTGGCATTCATAGTTCCCTCATGGAACTGTAACTCCCGAGTCCCGGCAGCACTTATGCAGCTCCAGACCATGACACTCCCACCACCATGCTTGACTGTAGGCAAGACACACTTGTCTTTGTACTCCTCACCTGCTTGCTGCGACACACGCTTGACACCATCTGAATCAAATAAGTTTATCTTGGTCTCATCAGACCACAGGGCATGGTTCCAGTAATCCATGTCCTCAGTCTGCTTGTCTTTAGCAAACTGTTTGAAAACTTACTTGTACATTATCTTTAGAAGAGGCTTCCTTCTGGGACGACAGCCATGCAGACCAATTCGATGCAGTGTGCGGCAAATTGTCTGAGCACTGACAAGCTGACCCCCACCCCCAACCATTCAACCTCTGCAGCAATGCTGGCAGCACTCATACGTCTGTTTCCCAAAGACAACATCTGCATATGATGCGGAGTACGTGCACACAACTTCTTTGGTCGACCATGGCGATGCCTATTCTGAGTGGAGCCTGTCCTGTAAGGCCACGTACACACGATCGAACATGTCTGCTGAGACCGTTTTCCAGCGGACCAAAGTTTTAAAACATGCTTTAAAACCTGTCCGATGGAAACCTGTCCGTCGGACAGATTCGATGGTTAGTACACAAAATCATCGGACCAAAAACCTGTGCATGCTCAGAATCAAGTCGACGCTTGCTTGGAAGCATTGAACTTCATTTTTTCATCACGTCGTTGTGTTCTACGTCACCGCGTTCTGGTCTGATCGGATTTTGGTCCGATGGTGTGTACGCACATCAGACCATCAGACAAGTTCAGAGTTGTCTGATGAAAACGGTCCGTCGGACAAGTTTGATCAGACATGTCTGATCGTGTGTACAGGGCCTTAAACTGCTGTATGGTCTTAACCACCATGCTGCAGCTTAGTTTCAGGGTCTTGGCAATCTTCTTATAGCCTAGGCCATCTTTGTGTAGAGCAACAAATCTTTTTTTCAGATCCTCAGAAAGTTCTTTGTCATGAGCTGCCATGTTGAACTTCCAGTGACCAGTATGAGAGAGTGAGAGTGATAACACCAAATTTAACACACCTGCTCTCCATTCACACCTGAGACCTGGTAACATTAACAAGTCACATGACACCAGGGAGGGAAAATGGCTAATTAGACCAAATTTTAGCATTTTCACTTAGGGGTTTACTAACTTTTGTTGCCAGCAGTTTAGACACATGACTGTGTGTTGAGTTATTTTGAGGGGACAGCAAATTGACACTGTTATACAAGCTGTACACTCACTATTTTGCATTGTAGCAAAGTGTTGTTTCTTCAGTGTTGTCACATGAATAGATACAATAAAATATTTACAAAAATGTAAGGGGTGTACTTACTTTTGTGAGATACTGTAAATAGAGGGAATGAAGGAATTCAAAAGTAAAAAAAAATAATTAGTATTCAAGAGGCTGAAGAAAAGGCCTTTTTTATTTATTTATGAGTGAAAGTCACAGCAGTAGCTTTCATTCATAAATTTATGCCGACATAGTTAATCAGGTTGAACAAACGCTAATCCTTCCAGTTCAACCAATGGAAAAAATAAATAGAAAAAAATAGAAAATGTTCATCCATGCTGAAAAAAAAATGTCTCTCCTTGCTTAAACATCGGGGCCTCTCTTACAGCTGGGCATTGTGCTTTGTTTACCAGGCATGCACAGAGCTCCTGGCATAGAGCTGGTGACTGGCACACCAAGAGCGAAGTGGAGTGCCACTGGTTACACAAGGAGAGCGGTGATCTCTTTGTGTAATCAGCAGGACTATGGACAGTCCAGGACACAGTTAGATGATACAGAGGTAGGGCAGGCTCCTGTCCCAGCTGCACCTCATTGAGGACATTTATCCTCTTTATTTCTCATGGTAACCAACTTTGCCATAGGGTCAGATCGTGATTGGAAATGTATTTTCTAACTGGGATTACTGTCTGAAGGATTAGCCTTTATTTTGGAGAGATTTATTTTCATTCCCATTGTCCTTGTAACAACCCCAATTAGGCACAAACAGACACTATACTACACTACAGCAGTACTACTTTCATCCTACTTTGCTCTGCGACATCAGTCCTACATTGGTCCTACATCCATCCGACTTTCACGAACAGGATACTACTTTAATGCGACTTTGTGACAGTCTGACTTGTTCTTTGACCAATCAAAACAATCCCAGAGTGAGATAAATTCCTTTTACTGCTGCTGTAATCACATGTCGGATGTCAAAATTCAGATGGTAAGGACAAGGCTCCTACTTTGGTCTGACTTCAATGATATTCAATAGTCGGACCGACTTGTGTCGGACCAGTTAAGACGGCTCCCATAGGGAAACATTGATTTTCACACGTTATGCAACATGAACTCTCAATGTCGGAGCGTTTGTCAGACAAGTTTGAACCCGGCCAAAAGCTTCATTTGTGGAATTCATTGCCATTTATATAAATGTATTCACGCCAATCCATTTTCCACGTGTAAGCATGCAATGGCCCGGATTTTATTATTTGTATTTTCTTCAGATTTTTAAGTACAGTCACAGTACAGTAACTAGTTTCATTACTAGTTTTTTTTGCACACAAATACACTAAAACACATTTTTGTAAATTTTTCCCATGCTGGTTTTCCTTTGTGTACATCTCTTTCATGCAAAGAAAATATTTTTGACTTGTTTTTAATTGATAAATTAAACCTAGGTGAGAAAGATAAAAGCTAAGCTGATATGAGTGTGCTAAAATGGAGCGTATGAGGAAGTGTTCTAAGAATAATACCATGTCAGATGACAGGCTCTTGTGTGTTTTATAGAGCATCGGATTGTGCAATTCTGGGAATTACATGGCTGCTAACCTGTATTTTGTCTGTAGTCAGAGATTGTTTCATGCTTCTTTTGATGTTTTGCAATTGTTATTAACAGTTAGGGGGGTCCTCTGTTACATTGTTCATGGCATTTACTGCCTACCAATGCCAGCTTTTTTGTCACAACAGCCCATAAGCACACAACCTTGGTGTCCAAAGCAACACCCCTCTGCTAGGATTACCTATTTTAAATATATTGTTTTATTAGTCATAATTCAGGTTACAATATAGTGAAAATATCTAAATAAGCATACATGAATTGCCTATATTTTCGCTAAAGATAGAAATAAATCAATTTAGAGGAACTGCAACAGGCGATGGCCTCCTTTTCAAATTCTAAAGCTCCTGGTAGCGATGAATTACAGATAGAACTATATAAAAAAGTTGGGGATATACTGTTGCCTGAATTACTTACCATAACCACAGCAAAAGACCAGGGTTCTCTCCCAATATCCATGTATGAAGCAACAATAGTTGTTTTATTGAATCTGGGGAAGGAGCCTACTTAACCAGAATCCTACTGCCCTATTTCGATTTTAACTACCAATCTGAAACTTATAACCAAAGTACTTACAATGAAACTCTCAAAGGTGATAGCCAACCTTATTCACCATGATCAATCAGGATTCATTCCCAATCGATAAACGGCGAACAACTTTCGTAGAATGTACTTAAATATGCAACTACCGTACCTACAGATAATATGGGCACTCAATGTCACTAAGGCATTTGATAGCGTAGAGTGGCGATTCCTATGGAGGGTTCTGGACAAGTTCAATTTGGGGCAAACTTTTTTCTCCTGGATTAAGCTTTTATACAAAGCACCCCTTCAAATTAACAATGCTTTATCCCCATCCTTTGCTCCTCATCCCCTCTGCTCTTTCCCCTTTGCAATTGAACCTTTGGCAGCAGCTATCAGGGGAGACCACAGCATAGTCGGATTTTTACTATTTCCACAAAATTGGCCGACAATGCTCTACTTTTTTTGGGCGACACCTCTGAATCTATTTTAAACTAATTTATAAATTTGGATTATTTTCCGGCTTCACGATCAACTGGGAGAAACAAACACCCATATTAAACTGGAAATGTTGGAGGAACCAAAAGACTCAGGAGGGGTTGGTGGTACCTAACCTGCTATACTACTATATGACTGCACAACTACAGCATTTTACAGGTCTGGCGTGACCCTTCCACCCATGATCCCATAAAATATATACTAGCCCCAGTATTATCCAATGATAATTTGGTGGAGTGTTTGGAAGCAGGGGAATTTAGATTTAAGTCTCAGTACCCTACTTTATTGCTGATTGACAAGATTTGGTGTAAAGCTAAACAACATTTCAGTTACTTGGGTTTCCCCTTTTTTACTCGTATCTTTAACAATAATAACCTTGTTAAACTTCAGAAACTGCAGGGGTTTAGTACCTGGCCCATTTATGGTCTTGTTTACATCTTACAACTTACAACTTACAAGGTAATGTGCTGAAAGACGAATATGGTATTGACGAATAACATGTTTTACAAATATCTACAACTTCGGCATGTTATTTCTTCACAGGCCAAAATTTCCAACTGGACATTAACAGATCCCAAGACGCTCACATACAGTAGCTCATTTATGCCTGAAGTATCACATGCCATGTTCTGCATTGATAGAACCCGGTGGTCTAAAGACGTAAGACATATTTCAGATGAGGAATGGTCTACTATACTTGAAAATATACCCAGAGTCTCACTTTCGCCATCTCAAAAGCTCACCCAGCTTTTTATCCTACATCGTACCTATCGTACTCCCCAAAAGCTATTTACCTGACACAGGAGGAACTCACCAATATGTCCCAGATATGAAATAGATAATGGCACTCTCATTTACATGTTGTGGAAGTGCCCAAAATTTACAAGAAAATTGACAAGTAATTCACTCTATTAATGGCATTTGGAAGCTCACCCTTCTTTGCTTACTGGGTTGGTTCGACGAAGAGCTATATAAACCACCAATACATACATAGCTATTATTAGAGTACTTTTTATTTCTCTGAAACTTATAGCACAAAAATGGCTTTCTACAACACCATGGTAAAAATGATATACTGCGCATACCATATATTAAAAAATGAAAAGCTGCGACTCAAAAATGTCATACAACATAGAAATAGAAAGAAAAAAGGAAGGAGTAGCGCTATATGACGTGCTGTGCCTAATAAGATATACACAATAAGATATACACATAAGCTGGGTGTAACGGTCACCACCGTTTACGACCTTCCATCCAACCATTACAAGCTTATCCAACACACTCCGACAATACTGCATACACGATCCATATCAATTCCCATAATCAAGACGAGACTCAGCTCTGTACTTGCTTCCAAAGATATGAACACTTTAATGGTTTCTTCTTAGCTCTTTTATACAGTACAGGTAATCACAGGACAATGCAGTCCCCACCCCCTATTCACACACTGAGGCTAATTATCTAATAGTAGCTAGACATGTCGGCACCGCATCATCAATAGACTTAACTCAGAGAGAATGACATTCCTGTAGATAATGACATCAAAACCAAATACTATCACACAATGATTTTCCCTTTTGAATAATACACAATCACAGATAATCTTCACACCCATATAAGGAATCTCAATCACATTCTAAAAGGCATTTACACAATGCCTTGACCTCAAACCACATATCTAGACAGACGTACTGTCTCTGACACCTTTGTACCATAGACAATGTATTGTCTAGGAGTAGATGCAATTAACACCTTTCAACACAATGAAATGTCTTTCATATGGACCCCTTGTAATATGCCAGTCCTGCAATATGAATTATTATTAATGTCCCATCTTCTGAAATACATGATATAATTTCTTTGTCACCCTATGGCCCTAGTGGACATAAGGTGACCCTAGACATAGGAGAATCTGAGTTTGTCACGGGTCATTCCGTTACACTGGGTATAAACACAGTGAAAAAAATATATAAAATAAAATATTTAAATAAATTGTTGGATATATATCAAAAACATGAAACACGATAGTGAATGGAAAAACACAATTGTGAGGAAAATAAAGTCCAAGGCAAGCACAAATTGATGATAGTATTGCCCAATGTGCAGTTGATCCATAAAACGGTGCAATGGCTATGACGACAAAGAACCTCCACCAACATCCAACACTGACCCTTACCAGAGCCTAAGATCTCGGGGAGATCAAATATCGCAGAGATAAACAACCCATCCCATCAGTCAGGGCATTAAAGGTATCCTCATCAGTGGAGAAATCATCAGGCAGCATTAATACTCGAACATAAGCATAAGAAGGCAAGGGAAACTCACATAGGGTAAAACCATTTAGAGCAATGTATTATATAAAAACAGATGTGCACTTACATCAAGTATGAATGAAAGCAACATAAAATCATAAGCCGGCCGGCTAGCAGAGCGTGTACCCGTCTCTTCCGGGTCCTACACACGTGATGCAGTGCCGTCAGAACGCTGCCTCCCAACGTTTCGTCTCTATTGGGACTTTCTACAACACCACCCTCCCACAAAGAGTGGGCCAGTGCTGTTAACAACACTTTGATAAGAGAGAAACAGGTGTATCGACACAGAGGCAAATATGGCATGATGGGCTGGGCACTCCTGGTCCTGTTCCCTTTCAGATAGTGAAAGATAGAATACTAAGTGGGGGAGTGTCCTCTGGCTTGGTCTAAATCACCTGAAAGTAGAATATGTAGATTCTCCAATGCCGTAACGACTTTGATAACAGGATTATGTACTAACTGTACTTTGACATACAGAGGCTGAAAACAAGTTGTGTATTGTGCTATAGTTCTAAACAGTGCAATTATTTTTTTGTTTTTTTTATTTCTTTGTTCACAAGGTTGATTTTTTTGTTGTTTATTTATTCTCTCACTCCTTGTTCTTTTCCAATTCAGTGGGGAAAGGGGTGCGGCCTATAACCATGTCACACTTGTCTAATGAAGTGTCTTCACTCCTGGTTTAATATGTAATACAAATCATTTTCATACAATAAGGGTTAGGTATATTGCACATCATTCATATTGCAATGCTGTTTACTAGTTACAACCCTATTATTGTGGTGCTGTTTTGTATCCATGTTACATTGCATGGATAACTTTGAGCACATGTATGGGCCATTTCATCTGTATTGTTTTCTTTTGTGGATGAAAAACTTAATTTAAATAAAACTGATTTAAAAAAGATAGGAATACAATGTTTAGTCTACATGTATACCGCTTCTGGGTGGATAAAAAAATTACGCTTGCGGCCTGGTGTTCCTCTTCCTCACTGTAAGGGTTAAATGCTTGCTTCAGCCAAGGGGGTGGGAATAAGCACAATACTGACCTAATTCTTCATTCCTCCAGCAGCTGACACTTTCTCTGGTGCTCCCAGGATGTGGGTGGGCTTATGAAAAACAATGCCATTTTGGTAGCCCCCCCCTCCCACACCCCCAAAAGTAATGGCAGTAATACTCATTTAGTCTAGGGGGGGTGTACAGCATACATGGGATGGGTCCTGGACGGGAGATATATTTCCCCACAATTTGGGTTGTGGTCCTTTTAGGGGGGAGTTAAAGGGACAGCTTTAGTACTCACCCATGCATAGTGAGGGATTGCAGGTTAGTCCAGTTGGAGAGGAGAGGACTAATTTAAGTAATCTCTGGATTGATAAATTCTCATTTAGAGCTCAGGATGCAGAGAGACTTGGGGTGGGAAAGAGCTTCCAAAACTTGATTAAAGGGACTTTGATCCCAAAAGGGTTAACCCCCTGCAAGGGAGGCTACTAAAGCAACAGGAAGTTGTCAGTAGGTTTCTATGAGGTGGTGTGAAGTAGACCACAGCTTTGAAATTGTGTGGGCTGTCTGGCTATTGAGACCTAGTTTTGCTGCGCTACTATGGCTTTTCTTGGATCCTGAAACAGACAGGAATCCTAATCCCAAGTGTGGGATGATGATACTGGTGGTGAGCTATTTTTGTGGTCTTCATTATTACCAGGACTAAGGACTAAAGACTGTTCGCCTATATTTCACTAAAGAAAGATGTTTGCGTTTGCTTGTTTTGAGAGCGTAAGACAAATTACGCTTTTAGAATCGGCTGGCTGATGATCTTGAGCTCTTCAGATTATAGGGGGATTAACTGAGTAGAATATTTACTTTATTCTTTACTGGCAGCCAGCATTCTCTGATACTCCCAGGTTGTGGGAGGGCCCTCAACATCCTCACGTACAATACACAACCACTGATTCTGCATTGTACATGATGACATCAGAGAGATATGACCAATCAGCAGGAACGAGGAGTGGCTTCCAGGGACTGCAGGCTAAAGGAATAAGGCAATTATTTGTTTGACATTTTTGCAAATTTATTAAAAATAATTTTTTTTTTTAAATATCATGTACATAAGTATTTACAGCCTTTGCTCAATACTTTGGCACCAATTACTGCCTCAAGTCTTTTTGAGTACAATGCTACAAGCTTGGCACACCTATTTTTGGGCAGTTTCTACCATTCCTCTTTGCAGGACCTCTCATGCTCCAGCAGGTTGGTTGGGGAGCGTCGGTGCACAGACATTTTCAGATCTCTCCAAAGATGTTCAATCGGATTCAAGTCTGGGCTCTGGCTGGTCCACTAAAGGACATTCACAGGGTTGTCCAGTGGCCACTCCTTTGTTATCTTGGCTGTGTGCTTAGGGTCATCATCCTATTGGAAGATGTATCTTTGCCCAAATCTGAGGTTCAGAGCGCTCTGGAGCAGGTTTTCATCAAGGATGTCTCTGTACATTACTGCATTCATCTTTCCCTCGATCATCTAGTCTCCCAGTTTCTCCTGAAGAAAAAAACTCCCCATAGCTCCCCATAGCATGATGCTGCCACCACCATGCTTCACTGTAAGTATGGTATTGGTCAGGTTTCGCATTTCCATTTGCGTCATCAGGAAGGGCTTCCTGATGATGCAAATGGAAATGCGAAAAACGTAGAGGCTGCTGGGTAATATATACGCAATTTCCTGCCAAACAAAACGAGGCTGAGGCACACGCCGACAGAGGAAACACAGCGGCGAATATGCCGACATTACCCACCCTGCATACACGGCTGGAACAGCTTGGTGCCAGTGCAATGGCACCATAAAATGTGAGTTTGAAAGCTGTTGTTTTTAACTTTTTAATAAATAGTGGTGACATACTATGATGGCTATCCATTTTTATGAGCAATAATAGACCAAGAGATTTTTTCACACTGCTTGGAAAATCTGCTGATTGACCTATTGCTAAGGAGTGGTTATCCTGTAATGAACCAAAGGCACACACTCATATCCATCGGGTGAGTGGCCATTTTTATTTGAAGCAATAAACCACGAAATAGGAACGGCATTGAAAGGAGTGATCACTCACTAAGGACATTAATTTTGCCTTGCCGTTCATATATATACATTTATATTTATACCTTTGTTTGTCCTATACCTATTTTTTGCACTGGCACTTTGTTAATTGTATAAACCTCTTGAATTTTTTTTCATACAAGGTTACACCTTTTACAAATCTCTCACCCTAGCTGGTTGATAACATTGCACAATTTTTTGCATATGCACTTTGTTAAGTTGATGATTCATAACTTGTTGATAATATTGCACATTTTATTCACAAGTTATTTTTTACATAATATTTGAATTGGTCTGTTAGCAATAACACGGATTTAGAGTATACCATAATGATTGAAAAAGTGGTATTGGGAGTACTATCCGTAAGAATTTCTCACAATAAATAGGGCATACACATTTATTTATTATAAAATAATCTTTTGGCACAATAAGAAGTGGTATGATTTAAATTGGCACAGAAGTTAGCGCAATCCACACGCTGGTCATTATGGGGTATTGTTTGTAGAATTTTGAGGAAAATAATTAATGTAATCCATTTTGGAATAAGGCTGTAACATAACAAAATGTGGCAAAAGTGAAGCGCTGGGAATACATTCCAGATGCACTGTAGGTAGAACAACCAATGTCATATATCATAATGTGACTATTAGTCCTGCCACTAGGTGGTAGTGTGTTTTATGTTTAACGCTTAAAAAATGTAGTGGAATTTATGATGTCATTTCCTGTGTCTCTGTGTTCCTGTTGTTTTCCAGATGTTGTTGGACACATGGTTAAGTAATTTATCCAGCAACATCTGACTGGTAAAAGAGTCCTATCTACAGCAGCTTTCCAACATTCTCAAGCCAGAGCAGGTTAAAGTGTTGGTGCATGTTTGACTGCTACTTTATCCTCTGCATATAGCTGAGTTGTGGGGTTCTTTACAGAGACACTTGTGGTGCTCAGCAATGTGGAGCCAACAGTGGAGTTTCCATCAGCTACTTAAATTAGTTAGTTTAGTTCTAGATTATTTGCTGATCCAAAATAGCTATTTGCCTGCTTAACTTCAGACTTTTAAGTTCACAACATTTGCAAGCTTTACTCTGTTTTCCTTCCTTACATTTTTGGTTGATGGAGTTGAAAACAGAGACTTCAGCACAGGCTGAGACCCAGGAGAGCTGACGATGGAATTCATCAGCTTGTTTTTGTCTGGTGCTCTCTGGATTTTAATGTCTGGCTGCTCAGCTAAAACCTTAGGAAACTAGTGTATCTGGAATGAATTTCCAGTGACCCTCCTCTCCCTTTCACTGTCAGAGACATCTGTCCTTCTTTCTGTTCACCCTGCAGGGACGGAGGCAAGTGTCAGCTACTGTGATAATTATACTAAACCTGATTCTAAAAAGAGAGAGTAATAGACCTGCCTATGCATGTGGTAAATAGTTTAAATTGCATTATTACACTCTCAGTTTACCTGACAAAGTACATTTGTTTGTTCATTAAGGCTTCCCTGCTGAGAATGCCGCAGATTCCGCAGAAAACTGCAACAAGGATTCCTCTACTGAGTAAGTTATTATTACATATATGTTTAGTATGAGGACAGAAATAAGGAACCTGCCACTGATTACTGCAAGCATATAGGATGGGAGTTGAGACTTGTCAGACTTTACGGGCTACTTGCTCATTCCAGGTCATTGACTCATTATATTGTAAAAACAAGTTTAAGAAGGCATACCTTTACAAACAAGTCAGCAAAAAACTTTCCTATATTTATGTGCTCACAGTTTTTTTTTAATGCTTATGTATTTGAGAACTAATCTACCGGTAAGTAAATGGCACATATTTTAGGATAGTTACACCTATACAGTGATTTAACCTGCCTTAATTTCCTCTGCCAGTGTTATACTCACCTATCGCTGATCCAGAAATGTATTGTTGGTAACACAGCCGATTTGTCAAAATCTTTTCTGAGCTCCACTCATGCCCTGTGCACTCTCCATCCAATCTTATGAAGGGTTTGTACTCTGCCTGATAAAGGAGCACAAAGTCCCCCTGAATGAAGAGTGGACATTGCATGCATGAGCCAAGCTCTGAACACCTTGACAAGTGGCTATGGAGTTTCGTCAGCAGTATCTTGCTGGATAGGGGACAAGTGAGTGTAGGATTGGCGGGGGGAGACAAGAGGCAGAGAAGGCTACAATATAAGTGCAACTTTACCAACATTTGTGAGAAAAACTGAAATTGTTTTGGACTTTTATATAGACTGACTAGCCTGGTAACAGTATTTAGCAATATGGATAATGGCCTAAAAAGTTAATTTACAATTCTTAAAAGCTTTTAAATTTCCGGTGTCATTAATTATTTATAAATCTTTTTGACATGTTTGTTTAATGGAAAATCATCTTGTACTTTTAGTGAGTTTGAATTATTACTGATGTCCTCCTTAACATGACTTTTACATACAGTAAGCACTTGCTTGATGTAGTGTGCTTATTGCCAAGATTATAGGTTATATACACATGGTTAGGCATCTGGTGCTTCAGATTTCTCTATTTGTCTATGCATTGTTTTTGTGTTACATATTTCTTGGCAATATGCACTTAAACAAATATATATTATGCAACTGTATGTCACCTTTGCTAGGAGTTGAAAGTTGTTTGTGAACCAATTGAGACTAGCAACTAAGCAACCATTTCGAAACAACATTACTGCCTAAGTTTAGTCACCCAATGGTACTTGCAAATACTTTTTTTATTAAATTCCAGATTCACTTTTATGAGCCAGTCCCATGATGGCTTACTCTGAATTGCAATCTTGACAGTTTGGATTTCTGCCATGTACCTCTCCAACATTTCACAAAACCAAAAAAGACAACTTTTTTGACCCCCGGTGCATTTTGTTTGTTTTTGGGACAGTGGGAATGGCAAAAATTGCAGTTAAGTCAGGTTTGCAGCTTAGTGTGCTCTTTGGTTAGGAGGCTCCCTGTACACATATAGAAGGATGCCTGGAAAATAAAGGTATTTACAAGATTCTTAATATATCTAAACCTAGACAGTACTAGTCACTTAAAAATTGCCCTATGAAGTTAAAAGCAGACACCCTAGAAATATCTTAACATATCTCTCCTTTTGATTCAGTGCACACCAGAGTTCCTCAAGCCTAGGTGTATGTACTGTATGTGGCAGCTATTGGCTCATATTCATAAATATGCATTGCCATTGATACCAGTAGAGATGGGCACATTCACTATATGAATAATGAGAGCCAGTGATTCAAATGGTGCTTTGGGAGATGTTCCCTACCTCTTGTTTGCTTTTAGTCACTTAAATTTGTAATCTCTTAAATTTCTTATTTAATTGTAAGGCCGCGTACACACGAGGGGATATGTCCGCTGAAAACGGTCCGATGGACCGTTTCAGCAGACATCTCCGCTCGTGTGTATGGGCTAGCGGACAGATTTCTCCACCCGACAGATTTCAAAGCATGCTTTGAAATCCATCCGGTGGGAATCTGTCCGCCCGACATGTCTGCTGGTTAGTACACTTACCAGCAGACATGTCGTCCCCCACCGCCGCCGCGCCGCCGCCGAATGGATTCGGCGCATGCGCGGAAGTGTTTTACTTCCTGGTGCGGTGACGTGGCGGTGACGCGGCGGCGTCAACGTCACCGCCACGTCACCGCGCCCGCTGGCGGCGGGGAATTTGATCCGATGGTGTGTACACGCCATCGGATCAAACTCCCGATCGGACATATCCGATGGAAATGGTCCGCGGACCGTTTTCATCGGATATGTCCGATGGTGTGTACGCGGCCTAAATGTCAGTGTCGCTTGTATACATTGCCTGTTTTGTTGGGATTTTATGTGATAGACTAACACAAAGTGGCACATAACTGTGAATTGGAAGGAAACATTTTAAATGGTTTTCAATTTTTTTTACAAATACTTTGTAGAACCACCTTTCACTGCAATTACAGCTACAAGTCGTTTTGGGTATGCCAGGAGTCTAGATCTAAATCTCATTGAACCCCTGTGGAGAGATCTTAAAACTGCTGTTGGGAAAAGGCGCCCTTCCAATAAGAGAGACCTGGAGCAGTTTGCAAAGGAAGAGTGGTCCAAAATTAAGAGGTGTAAGAAGCTTATTGATGGTTATAGGAAGCGACTGATTTCAGTTATTTATTCCAAAGGCCGTACAACGAAATATTAAGTTAAGAGTTTTGACATTATGTCCAATTTGCTTTTTTTACTCCCTTTTGTTGTTTTGTTCCAATACACACAAAGAAAATACACATGTGTATAGCAAAACATGTGTTACTGCAATACTTTTCTGTGAGAAATACTTGATTTTCTGGAAAAATTTCCGGGGGGGGCCAATAATTTCGGCCATGACTGTATATATATGTATATATATATATATATACACACACATACTGTATATAGTTTTTTTTTTTAATGGTGCTGAAAACTCACATTACAGCAGCTTCTCACCACAATTCTCCACCTCTGGGATAGAGAAGCTGAGATTTTACAGAGATGGCCACTGAGATCCTCAGATCTCACCTTCATAAACTGTACGTCTGTGTAAAAGTGAATAGCAGAAGGGTGTGTCCTGTGATAAAAACTGAAGAACATGTTCTCTGCTCCTCACCTCAGCTTCATAAACTGGCACACATGACAGATCAGCCAAGATGATCAGGATCTTGGCTTTTCTCACTTTCATAAATGGACACCTCTGTGTGGGAGATTTCCCTTCCTTTTTATAGCACACAGGACTTGAGAGTCTGACCCAAGAAAACCCACCAAGGAAGACCCGGGAAATGCAGTTAACCCCTAACTTCCTGCTGGGGCAGCATTAACCAGTACCTGCCTACACACTGATCATGTAAACAAGCCCTAAATATTCACTCTTAACAATTATAATGGAATTATAAATAGTTATTTCTGCAACATACTGTATATTGACTATTACAAGCATAATTGACTTGAAATTACTAAATAAAAATAAAAAACTGAAATCATTAACAAAATTGTTCTAATAAATGTTTTCATTTTTACAGCGTCATGATAGAAAATGGGGATGAGCGCAGCAAGCTCTCAAGAGATGGTTTTAATCCACATATTCCTTGCCCAACATCCGGAGTTCAAGAAGGAAAACAAGAGACTGCCATGGCTAAAGAGGGTTTTGGTGCAGCTATGAAGCATCAAATTGCAACTGAGACTGGTATTGATATTACAGCACAGATGTTGCCTTCTGGGGGAACTCAAAGCCATGTTCATGTGGTTAGAACAGCAGTTAGTGAAACCTCAGCTCAACAGCCCACAGATGTTGGCCAAAAACACAGCATACTTCACCATTTAATAGATCATCCACCAATTTCTTTTGCATCATTTTTTCCAGGAAAGCCCACAGCTAATATTGCTATGCCATTTAGTATGGAGACATGTTCAGAAACTGGAACATCAAATGTCATCATGGGCGACGATTTGGAAATGTATGAAAATATTATTAAACCTACAGACTATTTAACAAAAAACACAATCTTTAACAAACTTGAACTTCCAGAAGAAATAATCTGCAAACTAATGTGTGATCCACAGGGAACAATTGAATCGTTGGCAATACACAGTGAATATAAGGGAGACAGTGGTGTAGGGGACTCTGAACTTCGAATAGACAATACCACCGATCTTTATAGTGATTTGGAAACACTGCAGCTAAATACACTGGAGCAGAATAAAAATTATTTGAAAATCAGTAAAAAAATTATGAAAATTGAAGATTTAGGTGATGTTTATAAGAGCACACCAGAAATATGTCAACTTAAAAAATGTGATCCTGTAGAAGAAATAAAGTGTATGTGTGTAAAACACTCTGATCCAAGTCCTTATATACAAAGATTGAATGCCAAAGATTGTGTCTCAGACAAATTATATAATGCATCTTCTCTGGCTAAAGTATGGCATGTGCCAAGATCTTGTCTGCCTGGGAATAGCTGCAAGGGTATGCCAACCTGTGGCACAGAATGTGTGGAGAAATGCTGTGGTGAGATCCTTAGTGAAAATCTTGTGACATCAAAACCTTCAGGACCCTTATGTGGACTATTTGAACAGCCAATAAATGCATCTATGTCAGTTTTCACCTCACTTGAACAGCAAATTAATAACCAATGCCCTACACCCACTAAAGATCATAATTCTTTTGATAGTGAATGTACAGAAGGATCTGAAGGTCCGAAGGATCTTGACTGTGATTTATCAAAAGGCTGCTTCACAAAAGTAAAGCACTGTGAAGAAGATGGAATATATTATTTTAAAGAAAAAGAACAGAACAAACCTCCCTTAATTAGTGTAAATAAGGACATACACGATATGGGCTTTAAAAACACGGACACTGCACGAGTGGAAACATGTTCTAAGGAAACAGGTGTTACACTTGGAAGGCTACCAGCACAGTTAGGCATATCCAGTGGTGCAGACAACACAAATATGTCCACTTCTGCTGAAGGTGACTATAATAACTGTAACGGCATTACTCTTGTACAGCCAGCATTCCATAAAGACGGTGAGCTACAGGACCATAAAACATCTGTAATTACAATTCAAACCAAGGGCACTGAAAATAGCACTATTTCACATAAGTGTTCTCAGCTGGAAGATATAAAGGAGATGTCAAACATAAAATCTGTGCTTTGTCATAGTCCATCCAATATGGGGGTAAACACATCGCTGGAGGTTCAAACCTCTGTGTATACAAGAAACTCAACAGGAATGAAGAATTCTATCAAGACATTCAAACAAAATGATGCTTATAGTGGTGTAATGAATGCAGAACATCACAGAGATATTGAACTTTCTAAACAAAGGCAAAAACCTTGTTTTAGAGACTCAAGGCACTCATCCGAACCACCATTCCAAAGCCTAACTTCTGCTGATCCTCCCTGCTATAGCACAGCCTCTTATGATTATCCACCATACCAGAGAACAAGCTCCTCTGTTTATCAGAGCACAATTTCCTTTCCTGATCCAACCAACAATAACACAACATCCTCTACTATTCCATCCTACCGGAGTACAGACTTCTCTCATGATGCATCCTGCCAGAACAAAACTTCTTCTGAACCAGTTTACCAGAGCATGGCCTTCTCTGATGGTCTACCATACCAGAGTAAACCCCCCTCTGATAATGCACCATACCAGAGCACCACTTCCTCTCGTGATCCACACTATCAGAGCACAACCTCATTTGATCATTTGCCAAATCAGAACACAACATACTCTGCTGATCCACACTGCCAGAATTCAGTTTCCATTCCTGATCTAGTCAATAACAACAAATCCTGTTTTCCTGATGCATCTTACCATAGCACAGACTTCTCCACTTACCCATGCTACCAAAACACAACTTCTTTGGATCCAACCTACCAAAACATGACCTCCTCTGATGATCCACCACACCAGAGCACAACCTCCTCTGATGACCCACCACACCAGAGCACAACCTCCTCAGATGATCCTCCCCATCTGTGTACAACTTTTTTGGATCCAACTTGCCAAAACATGACCTCCTCTGGTGATCTAGCATACCAGAGCACAATATCCTCTGATGATCCGCTACACCAGAGCACAACCACCTCTGATGATCCAAAACACCAGAGCACAACCTCCTCTGATGATCCACCACACCAGAGCACAACCTCCTCTGATGATCCAAAACACCAGAGCACAACCTCATCTGATGATCCACCACACCAGAGTATAACTTCCTCCAATGATCCTCCCCATCTGTGTACAACTTTTTTGGATCCAACTTACCAAAAAATTACCTCCTTTGGTGATCTAGCATACCAGAGCACAATATCCTCTGATGATTTTCTACACAAGAGCACAACCTCTTTTGATGATCAAGCGAACCAGTGCACAACCTCCTCTAATGATCCACCACACCAAAGCATAACTTCCTCCAATGATCCTCCCCATCTGAGCACATCCCCCTCCGATGACTCACCACACCAGAGTCCAACCTCCTCTGATAATCCACTACACCAGAGCACAACCAACTCTGATGATCCGCCATTCCAGAGCACAACCTCCTCTGACAATACACCACACCTGAGCACAAGCCCCCCAGATGATCCACAACACCAGAGCACAACCTCCTCCGATGATCCTTCACACCAGAGCACAACCTCCTCTGATGACACACAACACCAGAAAACAACCTCCTCTCGTGATCCACTACATCAGATCGCAGGCTCTATTCTTGATTCATACTACCAGGACCCAGCTTTCACTCCTGAACAAGCTAATGATAGGCCAAACTTCTCTACTGACCCACCCTACCAGAATACAATTTCTTTTGATCCATTGTGCAAGAACATGACTTCCTCTATTGATTTGCCATACCAGGGCACAACCTTGTCTGATGATCCATCATACCAGATTACAGGATCCTCCCTTGATACTTATTACCAGAATTCTGCTTCCTCTCTTGAGTCAGACAATATTAGAGCAAACCTTTCTACTGACTCACCCTGCCAGAGTACAATCTCCTGTCATGTTCCACCCCACCATAGCACCATCTCATCTGATGAGCAACCACACCAGAGTACAACCGTTTATGATGACTCTCCACACCAGATCATAAGCACTTCTGATTCTGACTACCAGAGCACAGCTTCTTCTGATCCAGCCAATGATAGGACAAGCTTTTCCAATGACCCATCCTGCCAGAGCACAACATCTTTTAATCCGATTTATCTAAACATGACCTCCTTTGATGACTCGCCATACCAGAGCACAACTTCCTCTGAAGATCTGCCACACCAAATTAATAATGTCTCTGCTGATTCCATTTGCCAGACCACAATCTCCTGTCTCAAGCTACCCTACCAGAGCACAGCATCATCACCTGATCCAGCTAATGATAGTATAAACTCCTTTCCTGCTCCATTCTACCATAGTAATGACTTCTCTTCTTATCCACCATCCCAAAGCATGACTTCTTCTGATCCACCATACCAGAGCATGCCCACCTTTGCAGATTCCCCCTGCCAAAGTGTAACCTCTTTTCCTGATCAACCCTACCAAGTCACAAGCTCCATGCTAAAATCAACTTTTCAATCTAATAATACCTCTCAAGATCAATCTGGTCAAAGGGAAAACATCTACTCTAAACTAAGCAGCCAGGGCTTATGTAATAACACTGTTACAGGTAATCTATGCACAAGTTCCTCTCCTGATGTAACAAAGCCAATACAAGATGAATATGGAGCTTTAGTCAAGAAGAAAGGCTGTGCTTTCCTAGAGGAATTAAGAAGAATATTTTTAGATTGTCAAGGTCAAGGCTTAACAATTTTAGACTCAGGGATTGTCTTAACAAAAAATGTGACCGTGGACAACAGCATTGCTCTCATTGCTCTGGTGAGTTCACTTCGTGAAATTCAGATGGTAATGCAAAATAAGTTAACTGAGAATATTTTGGGGCACCAAATAAAATCCAATAATTTTTACTTCGTTATAATCAAAGCACCAACATTCTTACAACATTAAGAAATAAGATCAAGCCACATTTTATCGTGTTTCAACAGTGCACTAAGTAAAAATATAAGACAAAATTATGTCATCCAAGACTGAAATGTAAACAATAAAATCTTAAACTATCATACTTATAAAATAATCCTACCAAGGAGAAACATTACCCATATGCATATTAAAGCACACTACACTAATACAGTACACTAAGGTTGAGTTACTAATAGACTGTGCACTTTGCAAAATGCAGTTGCACAGAGCTTAGTACATTACACGAGGAGAAGCTCATGTTCTATCATCCAATCATGTGCAAGCAGTGCAAGCAAAAAATGCAGCCCCCCCCCCCCCCTGCACGTGCTTGGGTATCCTTTGCTAAGTGGAGCTTTCCCTTATTTACTAAGCTCTGGAGCAACTGCACTTGCAAAATGAACAGTTTATTTGCCTTTAGTAAATCAACCCCAGTATGTCTGTAGTGGCTCTGCTTATATTCAGTAAGCACTAATATGGTTCTGTTGATCTCATTGAGGTTACTGAAGGTGTCTGCTGTTTGGGATACAATGACCTTGATTTACCCTGATTCTTTTATCCAAAAATTTAAAAAAATATAAACTCATCTAGCCATTTCTTCATAGATTGTTTCCCCGGTTGGTAAAATTCCCACAGTTCCAAACTGTACCAAAGCAACATGGTGATGGACATACCATAAATCCATCATCTGTACCCACTCTAGACCTTTGGTGTACAGTATCTGTAATTTGAAATGTTGTATACAGTACAGTATACTGCTGCTTTGCCTTTTAGGGTACAGACAGAGATTCACATGGCGCAGTCTTATGTGCAATGTGGCACTGTGCTCACTGTAGTATACAATGCAATATAACATTTCTGAAACTTCATTTTCTCTTTCATTCTTTGAAGCAGTGGTGGCTGGTGCTAAAAAAGAAAAAATTGGGGGACGCAAACAAATCTCTCCAGGTCCACACTCACCAGCAGATGCCTTGAGACTTACCTACAAACGGAGACCTCCAGCGGTCATGGCTCCCATGTTAACCTGGTCTTTTTTCCGGGTTTCAAATCTTCAGCCTCCTGTCCTGATTGACTGAGAGGAAGCAGGAAACTGCGAGTGACGTGATGGTGGAAATTGATTTCGTAAAATCACAAGTGGAAGGCTTATACACACGATCATTTTTCGGCATTAAAAAAACGACGTTTTTCGGCATGTAGAAAATAGCGGCGATTGTCAGTCTGACACCCTGCTACACCGATCAAGGTAAAGTGTCTCTCACGGAGACATTTTACCACGTGATCAGCCGTGTCCAATCACGGCTGATCGCAATGTAAACAGGAAGAGCCGCTGACCGACTCTTCCTCACTCGCGTCTGATAGACGCGAGTAGAGGAGAGCAGATCGGCGGCTCTCCTGACAGGGGGGGTTCGCGCTGATTGTTTATCAGCGCAGCCCCCCCTCGGATCCACACACTGGACCACCAGGAAGTGCTCAATAGAGCACAAATAGTAAAAAACAAAAAAAAACTTTTTTTTATGCAATTGATGCCAATCAGTGCCCACACATGGGCACTGACTGGCAATATGGGCACTGACTGTAGCAATGCCATCAGTATCACCCCTCAGTGCCACCCAGTATCCATCAGTGCCACCCAGTGTCCACCAGTGCCACCCAGTGTCCACCAGTGCCACCTCCTAGTGCCCATCTATGCCCAGTGCCCATCAGTGCCACCCATGAGTGCCTATTAGTGCTGCCTATCAGTGCCCACCAGTGCTGCCTATCTGTGCCCACCAGTGGCACCTCATCGGTGCCCACCAGTGCCACCATATCAGTGCCCATAATTGAAGAAGAAAACTTACTTATTTACAAAAAAACGAACAGAATTTTTTTTTCAAAAATGTCGCTCTTTTTTTAGTTGTTGCGCAAAAAATAAACGCAGAGGTGATCAAATACCACCAAAAGAAAGCTCTATTTGTGAGTAAAAAAGGACGCCAATTTTGTTTGGGTACAGTGTAGCATGATCGCGAAATAGTCATTCAAATTGCGACAGTGCTGAAAGCTGAAAATTGGCTTGGGCGGAAAGGTGCGTAAGTGCCCTGTATGGAAGTGGTTAAAGATCGAATGCAACATTGCATGAAAAAACTAAAATATAAATAATAATTATTGAATCATAGAGGAATTCTTATTAATCACACTTTACATCCATAATGAATGGTTTCCTGTAACATCCTGCAATACACCTCCTGTCTCACATCCGACAAATTTCCATCATTATCTGAAAAGAAACATACAAACAATGCCTAGTTGGTCACTTACAGAAATAGATACAGGTCATTCCCTCTGGATGCAGGGATCGTAGCCTATTTATCTACCAGACCTCTCTCTGTCTGAGCCCCTCTTTTGTCTCGTGGAACTTCCTCCAGCACCATGAAACGCAAGTCTGAATCCCGGTGTCCCTTTTCCAGGAAATGCCTGAAAACAGGCAAACCTGACTGTTTGTGTCTTATGGTGCTGCGGTGCTGAGCGATTCTATCCTTGATTTTTTGGGTGGTTTCCCCAACATGTACTAAATTGCACAGGCATGTGAGAATATAAATTATGTAGGACTGACATGTAAAAAAAACTTTTATCATGACCTTATCCCCATTTCTGGAATGCATTAATGTGCCTAAACTCATCTAGTGTATAGGCGGACTTACGCAAATTTACACACATTTAGGCATGTTCAGCGCTTTTTCTGTTCTTCAGCTCCTCTCCTGAATGTGCTTGTATTACACATGGGGGTACCCTTTGCGTGGTGCATGCTCGGCAATGCCCAGGATCAGGCAGAGACTGCAGTCATGTAAAGAACCCCAACTATGGGTGTCCTCTCTCTCCCCTGCTTGAATAGACCTCACCAGTAAAAAGAGGTCAATAGCACTTTGCAGTAGTATAGTGGCACTACATCCACTGACTAAATACTCCAAGTCCACAGCTCCCAGCGAGATGTCAATCATATAAAACATAAGAGGAAAAACCCATAGGGCCAGATTCAGCAAGACTTGCGCTGGAGTAATTCGATATGCGCCGCGTAACTGTGAATATGCACCGTCGTTTCTATGTGGCCGTACCCACCAAACTAGATGCGACTGAAAACGGGCCATTTCCGATCGGCTTAACTTTCCGACGCCAGAGTCTCGTCATAATTTCGTTTGGCGCATCAGTCGCGCCTATTGATTTCCCCTGCAAATATGCAAATGAGGGAGATTTCCCAATTCGCGGACGGATTAGCACCATACGCCGGCTACATGCGCCGCGCGTAACTCGTCCGTCCGGCGCAAAGTTATTTCTACAAATAGCTGCTTTATCTTTACTCCAGACGGCCTCAGGTCAGCAGGAGAGCAGCTCCAGCAGCAGCGTTACCGACGAAACTAGCAAGCTGAACAACCACACTTGCAAGGACAACACCTCTGTGTGCCAACATGCCAGGGGCAATCGTGGTCCTAGCACTAGTACTGGGTCCCCCGGAACGAAGGAGGCGGGCACGTGAGAGGATATACCGCACGCGCATGAGCCTCTTTGGCATGGGGGATGAGGAGGTGTATCGCCTCTTCAGATTCAGCCCTGATGCAATACTTGAACTAGCCACAACCCTGCAGGGTGACATCACCAGCCCAACACACAGCTCACAAGCAGTGCATCCACTGGTGAAGGTACTGGCAACACTCCATTTCCTTGCAAGTGGATCATTCCAGCGTACAAGTGGAGTGGTGGCTGGGATGTCACAGTCCTCCATAAGCAGATGTGTGCACCAGGTTGTCCCTGCAATCCTCAGACGCATGTCCAACCAGTTCATCAGACCCACCACTGAGGAGCTGCGGCTGAAGGCAATGACAGATTTCTACAGCATTGCCAGATTCCCACGCACCATCGGGGCCATTGATTGCACACATGTGGCACTCCAGCCTCCCAGTGCCACAGAGCACATATACCGCAATCGGAAGCATTGGCATTCCATCAACGTATAGGTGATAGCCGATGCCCAACGCCTCATATGGCACGTCCGTGCCAAACACCCTGGGTCCAGCCATGACAGCTTCATATACCGTCAGAGTCCCATCCCAGCAGAATTCGAGCAGAACATGTATGGGGACAGCTGGCTGGTTGGTGAGTGACATGGGTGGCAGCCATGACTATCCCCTCCCATGATGCACACCTCACAAGTGGCACATGCATGACTAACATCCTCCTGTATTTTCCCTTCCAGGTGACTCTGCATATGCACTGGGACCCCATCTCATGACTCCTTTCCGGAACCCCCAAACCAGAGGAGAAAGAAAATACAATGAAGCACACATCAAAACCCGTGCAGTGGTGGAGCAAACATTCGGGCTCCTGAAGTCCCGTTTCCGCTGCCTGGATAAGTCCGGGGGGACCCTATTTTATTCCCCTACCTTTGTGTGTCAGATCATCGGTGCATGTTGCATTCTGCACAACTTTGCTATGAGAAAAGGCCTGCAGATTGACATACGTGATGACCTGACCCCCGACCCACACAGTCCCCACCTGCCAGAGGAGACCCAGTCTGTTGATGGAAGAGCAGTCAGGAGGGTCCTCGCCGTAGGCATCTTTGGACAATAAACCAAAACATTAATCACACAGACAATGCACGCATGCACACCACTGATGTCCCTAGATCACACACACCACATGCACATCGCATTGGATTAGCCCAAGTCCAGCATGTAGGACTTGGGGAGCAGCAACGCCAGCGTCAAGGCCCCAATGATGTCGCTGTCCATTCATACACCTTTCACACGTCATTCATACAGCCGTGGGGTTAACTTCACCACCACGGCCGAGGGTGACACCCCTTACTGGCAGGAGTGCCACCCCCTCACATTCACACACCATTCACACTGTCCCCTGCACTCCTGACCGTGTGCAGTAAAAAATTAAATACATATCTCATAACATGAGAAAAAAAATAAACAAAAACTCATCACCTGAGTATAAAAAAAATATACAAAAATAAACAAAAACTCATAACCTGAGTATAAAAAAAAAAAAATATATAAACAAAAAAAAAAGAAAACCCCTCATCTGGGATGACGGGGGCTCCTCCTTGGGGGCACTCTCGGGCTCCTCAGCTGCCTGGAGGGAGTGGGTGGTGGTGGGGGTGGGGGGGCATCTGGAGGAGGCTGATCCCCGGGTGGGCCACTCCTGGGAGCTGTTGGCTGCATGCCCTCCAAGGCCACGGCAATACGGCTGAGATACAGGTTGGTCTGGGCCTGCATCCTCAGCTGGCGGGTGATATGATGCCGCTGGTCACGCTGCCGCTGCCTCCCCTCTTCCCGGATGGCAGCTGTGTTGGCGTTGACGGCTGCTGTCAGGTGCAGTACATCAGCCTGCACCTCCCCCAGGCTGGTCACAACGTCCTGCACACGACTGGGCAGCTGTGACATGGAGCCCAGGCTGTCAGTGACCCGGTCTAAGTGGCCAGCAATCTCCCCCATCTGCTTGGTCTGCCTGGCGTGGTCCAACAGCACCTGGTCCTGGACCATATCAGACACCCCCCTGGTCTTACGGGTCGCCTTCCTGGGGGCAGGAGAAGGTTGTCCCCGTGGGGATGCAGTCGCCCTTGAGGGGCTACCTAGGATGGGGGAGGGGATGACAGAGGGCCCTGCAGAGGAGGAGGACTCCTCCAACAATAACATAAAGTCCTGCTCAGGGACAGGCTCCTCCATAACCATCTCTGCAGAGGTGGTATGGGCACTCTCCTCCACCTCGGTGTCTCCAGCACCCAGGGCCTCGTCATCAGGATCCCGTTGGGAGGTTGGGGTGGACTGGCCGGTAAGAGATGATGGCCCAGCTCCGTCATCTGTGGATGACACAAAGCAAACACATGTTGGTTGTCCCACACACTTGGCACATGTACCCTCCCCCCCCACATGCAACACACCAAATAGGGTATAAAAAGCACTTACCTGTCCTGGAGCCTTCCTCCATGGAGTCATAGCCAGGGACCCCCTCCAACTGCTCCCTGTCCAGGCAGCGGGCGACCACCTCCTCCTCCGTGGTCAGGCTGACCGGACATGGTGGACCACCACCTGTGCCCCGCTCATGGCTCCGAATGGTGGCCACCTTGCCACGGACCTTGCGCCGCAGGTCGTTAATTTTTTTTTGTATGTCGCTAGCAGTCCGGGTGGAGTACCCTAACACATTGACCCTGGCAGCAATGGTCTCCAGGATGCCCTGCTTCCTCTCCCGGCTGGTCTTCCTAATTTTTTTCCCCTGGAGGAACTGATTGAACGTCTCCATAGCCGAGATGATCACAGACACCTCCTGGGAGTTGAAATTGAGGTTCCTCCTCTCTTTGGGGGTAGCGGGAGCAGCCATCACAGTGCAAAAGTATCTTCCCTGGGGTGGGGGGAAACGGAAATACTTTTGCGCCGGAATGGCGTTTCCACTAGCGCTTTTATACGCGCAACGGAACACATTGTGCTGCCGTTTCCCATGAAGTGGTGCCGACGGAAGTTGTGAACATGCGCACAAGGGGGCGAGTGGAGCCTCAATCACCGCACATGCTCCGTGGATGATGCGCTGAACGTAAGCCTCTGCACTGGGCTCCGCCCATCATTTACATATGATCACACCCACTTCCACTTGCGTCGGGTTACGCCAGCGCATTATCGTTACTCTGGCGCAAGTTTACGCGCAACTGCTATGTGAATAACAATACTTGCGCCGAAAGTGTCGGCGGAGTAACGTAAATGAGAAACGTTACTCCAAAGTAAAGAAGCGCCCATCTACCTGAATCTGGCCCATAGTGTATTTATTTTAACTCTGGGTACTGGTTTGCACAGTCACATTAATGCTTATGAAAATGGAGGTTGTTAGCACAAAGTCTATGTAACTAGATATCTATCTCTTATGTCTTGCTCATTACCAGATAACCAATCCCCCAAAGCCACTGCTCTTCACTGTTCGCCCCCTTTACTGACCTCTTTATACACAATGCAGGACCACTGGGTCCTGCATTATATATAAGCACATTCACACTCCAGGTCTGTATAGGTAGAGTAGACTGCCAGATGATGAGAGACTGAGAAGTTTAGTCCCCCACCCACGAGGTATTCCCTTAGGTTTAAGTCCACATGTAATTTAGGTTGTGCTTGATTACAGTATATTTTGTAATTGCCACTTATAATGTGATCTTCTCATGCCGTACATAACTACTAACCTGATTTCTTGATTTTTCAGAGAGATGGATCTGAGCTTGGAATGGGGGCTCCAACTTCAAAGCTTTTCTTCTACTACCAGCTGGGAAAACATTTTTACATCACTAAGCAGCTGAGTGAGCAGTGGTATTGCGCTCAAGACCGAATAACAAAAGTTACCATGCTAATGAAAAAGGTAAATGATATATTGGGGCCTTCTAGTCATTTTAAATAAATTATGCATAAAATACATCAATAATTAGGAACATACCCTAAGCCCCAATGTTTTTATATTTTAGCCTGCAGTGCAGGATGTGAAAAATTCTGCAAAGAACCTGTCATTATATCAGTCACTATGCCATCTGAAATCCTGACTGTATAAGGAATCATGCACACAGGGCATTTAAACGTCAGAACTCTTAGTAGAAGAAAAATTGCTTAAAAAACGCATCTGAAGCCATGTTTTACACACACAATTGGACGTTTCAAGCATTTTAATGTTAATGGATTCCATTGGCCAGCATATTGATTTATTCCAGCCACTGGAATGCATTATTGTGCCTAAACTCATCTAGTGCATTACACGCATTTAGGCATGTTCATCGATTTTTTTGTTCTTCAGCTCCTCTCCTGAACATTCTTGCCTTACACACGGGGTGCAAGGTGCATGGTGCATGCTCAGCAATGCCCAGGATCAGGTGGAGACTGCAGTCATGTGAAGAACCTAACATTAAGGCAGTTCCCTGACTTAGAGATAAGCCTTCACTGTGTGCAGTAAATAAATACAGAGTTCCTCTGAAAAGTGACTTGTGTCATGTCATTACGCATTGTAACTTGTATGTTGCATTAGGGGGACATGCTGAGCCTGCCCCCACTCCACCAGTCCTGCATACCTCTGTTACCCCACATTAGGGATGAGCCCAACACCCCCGCGTTCGGTTCGCACCAGAACCGTCAAACAGTCCGATCGTTCGCACGAACATTTAGAACCCCATTGAAGTCTATGGGACTCGAACGTTCGAATTCAAAAACGATAATTTTAAAGACCAAAATTCTAGTTATTGTTGAAACACGTCTTTCAGAACCCGGGTCTTGCCCCAGGGATCATGTATCAATGGAAAAAAAGTCTTAAAAACGGTCGTTTTTTTAGGAGCAGGATTCTGAAAAAACAACCGTTTTTAAAACTTTTTTCCATTGATAGTAGTATCGAATTTGCAGCGAACGATCGTTTTTGTTAGAAATTCGACGAACGATCGAACGGACGATGTTTGCGTCGAACATACGTTCGTTTCGAACGCGAAGCTCATCCCTACCCCACATCCATGCAGACCTCACTCGTGCTCTCACTTCACTCCCTCCTTCCCGTACCTCGTAACCAGGCCATGAATCTCCGTAATGCTGGTTCAGATCCAATTGCTACTGGCATCCGACTGTTAAGGAGGGAGTCAGACATTGACCCCTCACTACTGGATGACCTATCACCTTACCACACACCACTAAAGAATGGTTGCTTGTAGCTTGTTCCTTCACTTGGTAACCCATAGCAACTTTACTCCTCTTCTTGTCTTTGCTGAGTTAACCCTTTGTAATGATATAACTTCATACCCCTATGTGCTTTAAAGACCCAGAACCAAAATGCACCTCCTTGAATAACTTCAGACCAGGCTCATAATGGTTAAGGTCATTTTTACTGATCAGGTTGCAGCATACAGTTCAATATGAACAACTTTCGTCTCCTAACTACTGTGGTGTGGCTGCCCAGGCATACCTCTGTGAGGTGAAAGTCTATTATGGCATTGTTCATGGCTTGGATGTCTCCAGAAGTCCTGATGTCTTCAGCAGCAGTCCCGATACCACGTACAGAACAGAACCAACCAGTTCAGCTAGGAAGAGCCAACTCATGGACCTCAGCCTTTGTCCTTTTTATAGCACAAGTGGGCTGGTTAGGACCAAAAAGCCCAGAACTGAACTTCCACAAGTTAACCCTTTTCCCCACCTGGGCCAGCCACTAACTTTCTAGAACCAAACACAATTCAGCCTGTCTACATGCCTTTGATCTTTTTTTTTTTTTTCAGCCTCTTCTAATTCATCTGTAAACATATATGTGTGCATGGACACTTAGGCTAACATAGATGTGCTTTTACAGTCAATAAATAACACCAAATGCCTGTTTTTAAGTCCACTGTGCACAAGGCTTAAATCTTCTTCACTTGCTAACCTTTAGTGAAGGTGATGTTTCAGACGCTGTCTCAGCTTTTTCAGAGAAGTCATATGCACAGCAGTTGCAGAGAACAGCTTCTGCGCAGGCCAAACTTTTGCAGAACTTCCAGCATACGGTTTACCTCATAATTGGCATCATAAATTGTTCCAAGGAGAAAATTCAGCAAGTAGAATCGGAGAAGGAGAAACAATTCCATTTGGCTTCCTTTATTTAAAATTATTGCTCAAATTCATCTTTTTTACCCTCCTCCTCCATAACTACATCTCCCCATTGCATTTCCCTAATCATGATAAATTCCTGTTCATATTCTCTCCCGTCTCAAGTGCGATAGCTCAAAAAGGAAGTTCTTTCCCCCCCTTGCTCGTCTCAGCAGCTATTTGGCTGTTTGCCGTCATTATTTCTTTAAAATATTTACTCATGAATATTAAGCACTGCTATTAACAAGGGAACCTGCTGACAGATTCTAGGGTAATGGAGACTATCATTTCTAGATATTCTCAAGCCCAACGGGAGTGTGGCAGGCTGAGGGGGAGGGAGCATTTGTAATTAAAATTTGAGACTCTTCGATTAACTTGTGGTTAGTGTATTTTTGTTTTCACAGCCTCAGAACAGATACCAGTAGGTACTGCAGGTTGCTGTAAGGAGAGTTTGGTTGACACTTTTTTTTACAGTTGTGATTGGCTGTAAATAATTCATGGCCTCCATGTTGTTATGGTTTATTAGGCTTCCATGTTATGTTTTCCTGTCTCCTACCCACCAGATCAACTCAAGCAACAAGTGCATGGCTAATGCAGTTCAGCTTAGTCTTCATTTATAACAAAAAGCAGATATAGCTTTCCGCTATTTTTGCGAGCTGCATTTTACAAGCCATTCATGAAATGCAACCCGTGGTGGGGATCCTGTGGTGAGTTCGCTCAGTCACATGACCTGGCCTTTTATTTTTTTTCACAAACTTATTTTTAATCACACCGTGCTTGCATCAGAGTACCGGAGCAGGTGAAGAGCAATACGTTTTTTGAACCGCACTACTGTACGTTTTGTTTTTGAGCAGCTCTTTAACCTCGGTAAGGCCAGACTACTGCTTTATAGACCCCCGAGACCACTCTGTTAAGATTAGGACTGCAAACTCTTCATATTTATTGTTTGTATACAGCGTACGGGTGTATGCAAAAATTCAAAATGTTTCTGTTTTTGTGCATATGCCCATATGTTATTCTGTCATATACACAAGTGCAGGAGTGCACAGCCATTCATGTCAATCACAAGCTGTCCAGTGCACCTGGGCTGCCTGGGTGGAGGAAATACGCTGGCAATTATGCTAAACAGGTTCAGCCAGCCAAGTGGCCTTTATTGTGCTTCCTTCCCTCAGTTAACCTCCCTGGCGGTATCCCCGAGCATGACTCGGGGTGTTTTGTTTTTGCTGAGATCGGTATCCCCGAGTCACGCTCGGGGTAGCCATGCAGAGCCTGCAGCGCGCGCTGTCTTACCTTCTTCCTGGATCCAGCGATGCATCTACGCTGCGTCCCCGTGTGCCGCCCATCTCCGTTCCCTGCGACGTTACGACGCACGGGAGCGGAGAGCGGCGCCAAATTAAAAAAAGTAAACAAACACTTTACATACAGTATACTGTGATCTTATAGATTACAGTACTGTATGTAAAAAATACACACCCCCCTTGTCCCTAGTGGTCTGTCCTGTGCCCTACATGTCCTTTTATATAATAAAAACTGTTCTTTCTGCCTGGAAACTGTAGATTGCCCATAGCAACCAAAAGTGTCCCTTTATGTCAAAAATGGTTTTAGATCAGCTAGAAAACAGCGATAATAAATTATTATAAGCAGAATTGAGCGATAGCGATTTGTGGGGAAATTCGTCATAAAAAAATAAATAATGACAGCGACAATTCTGCAACTGAGCAAATGTCAGTGTTTGAGTTGATTACATTATTGAATATTTTTTATTATAATTACATTATAATTTGTTATAATTATTTATAGTTTTTTATTATATAAAAAAATATGATTTTGTTTTTCAAACTTTATCATACCTGGGATGTCTTGTTTGGACAGATTTAAGCAAGTTATTCCTAAGAATTGCAGGCCTACAGTATAAAACGCCAAATTCCCATGCAAATAATTGTACCGCTTTTGGTACGTAATTCCAGACAGAATCATACCGCCAGGGAGGATAAGCACGTGTCTGTACGTGAACTGACCTGAAAATTTGGTGTGCAAGGAAATATTTAACGTGTAAACTGCAGATTTCACTAAAATTCCCTGGACCTAGAAATGTCCTTTACCATTTTCATCATCTTCACTCTTTTTGATGTGGGATAAACTAAAAAACAATACTGCTCTAGTGCTGCAGGTGAGTCCCGTGGCTGGTGACTCTGTGTGCTGGTTGGGATATAAGGTTCATCCGGCTGAGCTTAGACTACAGAATAATGGAGCCAGGCCGCACACAGGATTAGCGGACTATAAGCCTAGGTTCACACTAACAGCAGGAATGACAACGTGCAAGTTCAGCTGAACGGGCACAATTTCATTCCCGCATGTCAGTCCCGACTTTGGGGGTGAATTCAGAGACATCTGTGCGGGTTTCTGCACATATGTCTATTGAAATCGCACCCCGAAGTCACCGATTTGGATGGTACCATTGCCAGAAATAGCCGCAGATTTCATCACTACAATGTGAATCAGGGCTTAAACTAAGATAGTAAAAGATAATGAGAATTAGCTTCGCCGTGGTTCTCCACGCATGGAAGACCCCACACAATGCCTTTCGCCTGAAATGCATTAGGGGGGTTTTTCTATGGGTGGAGAACCAAGCTGAAGCCAATTCTCATCATCTTTACTATTTTAGCTTTATAATCTGCTGATCTTTTGTGTGGCAGGGTGCCATTTCTCTGTAACCTTGTGTGGCAGGGTGCCATTTTCCTGTAACCTTGTGTGGCAGGGTGCCATTTTCTTGTAACCTTGTGTGGCAGGGTGCCATTTTTCCTGTGGTTCATGTTATCTTATTCATTCCTATCCCTAACAGATTTTGCTGTTTATTCACTAGCTAATCACTTGAAAGAACTTTTGATGGTGTGCCACCATTTTTTTTTGGGGGGGGGGGGGGTAGGTGATAGAAGATGGTAGCACTAACAGCAGCTTGAAGTAAATACACTGGCAACAAGGATGATGGCTTCTTACAATACTGAGGTTACAAAAATGAATAAACAAATATATAATAAAGTGCTGTATATGTGTATAGTTTTGTGAGCTTAGGGACAACGTTGTGCAAAGTTTTACTAGACGTCTAAGGCCAAAGTCATTCTAGCTAATGGCACAGCTAATAGGATCCAAGAAGAAACTGTAGCGCCCCCTTTCTTTCAGAAAAGGCGCTACGCTAAAGTTAGTGGGAGAGTGGGAGAATTATGTTGCTCCCACTCCTAATTTTGCTAAATGGATTCAGGCAGAGCCACTTTTCCCCAGCAGCCAATTGGAGGAGTTTTCCCTCGTGGGGAGGGGTATATCTGTGGCAGACGCCATTTTTCGGAGTTCTTCGCGGGTTCCAGGTGCGGCACCCACCTTTAGGATGTGTGTACCCAACGGACCTCGGTGATATGGCCTACCAGGCCGGAGTTCCCTGCTGATGCAGAAAGGGGCCCTGGCGACTTGCTGGAGACCCCACTTCTACTAAAGAGATCCTAAACTGTGTGCTGTTCGGTGGGGGATCGGCTTGAGGAAAACCAGGAGGCAGGTGATCCAAAAGGGCTTGAATGAAACATTTTGGGAAGATTTGCTCTACAGTCCAACATTGGGCCTGTGGCAGGGGCTTTCATCTAAAACGCTAAATTCTACTAGAGCCAAGTCAGTTAGAGAGACTTCCAGCAACCTTAAGTGACATTCCGGGTGCCAGGCTTGTAGCAGAAGTCTGTACAGAGGCACTTCACCCACTCTGGCTAGAGTGGCGACGAACTGTTATACTACTGAGAGCAGGACTGCTTTCTCTTTTCATCCAAAGCCTGATACCGCAACGTTATCTCCTTTCATCAACCTTTCCTCTCTACCTCATGTTGATGTTGGTCGTGTTGGACCAGGAAATAAAGCATTCAGAAAACTTCAATGACAGGTTTTGACATTCTTTTATTGCTCAGCTCACTGCAATCACCCCTAGACAACACATGGAGGAAACTTAATACGCTGATCCCAAATCAATCAGCGGCTCCTGAGGGGGTTTTTGCTACAAAACAAAGGACTGCATCAGGGGGATTATGGAGGGTTCTACACTCCCCTCAATTACGATTACTTCTACAAGGGGCCACAAAAACAATAAACTGCTATATACTTCCAATATATTGGACATGCTTTTGCACAACAAATACAAATTAAACTGGTGTTATTCTTCCAGGCGCTGATGGTGCCCAGTAAAATGCATTTTGTTCTGCATTAAAGCAGAATATAATTCTAACAGGTTGGACTCATCTGTCTCTTCTGTCATACTGTAAGTACTTATCCCTGCCTGTCAATGTTAATGTACACTAAGCCACACATGTGCAGCTCAGTGTACATTTATGACAGAACTTGGTGCCATAATGATGTGACTTGTGGCTGAAGAGTCCAAACCTAGAAGGAAGACCGGGAGAAAATTGCCAGCACCTGTGACACACAAGAGTGCTGACACTGCAGCGCTGGAGGAGATTGTTTGACAGGTAAGTCTGCTATAATGTGCTAATACGCTGTGCATACTAGTACATTAAATTGTATGTACATACTAAAAATAAACTTCTGTTATTTACCGTACTTCCTTTGTTCTATTAAATGTACCTTTAAAAACATTTTGTCATATCTGTTAAAAAAATGCAAAAAAACAACAACAAAACAGGTTAGCAGATGTCTGTATATTCAGCATTTTACCTGGAGTTCCACTTTAATTTATTAATAAATCTCACTTTGATCATAACAATCCATTCTTTTTTTTAATCTGCTAAAACTGATCTTCTCTGTTTCCTAGGTTCCTGTCACCTCCAACTGGATGAAGCAATTACATAACTTCTTACTTCTCCCTAAGCACCCCAGACTTCTGACTCCGTATGCAGCTATCAGTAACAGGACTGGCTCTATACTCTTTCTGATGGAAGACAAACCTCTACTAGGCACTAGAAGTAAAATTCTTTGCAACCATTTATGTGTAGTTATAATTTTTCTTTGGCACAATGACATATTTATAGCCATACATAAGTGACTATGAGGCCTAGTATTTTGTGGCTGCATAATTCTTCTTCTAGGCAGCAATATTGTTTGGCATATAATTTTGGACAGTCTTCATGAATATGTTGTTTCACACTAGGCATTAGATTATATTTGGCATCCAGATCAGCATAAACAGTAGCAAGGCCATCTCAAGTGCAGCAGTGAGCAGTAGTAAAGTTTTTATGGAACTATATTGCCAGACCGACTGAAAAGGAGGATGGTAGCAGAGGGGCAGGGGAACAAAGGGAGCTTGCAAAATAATTATCAAAGGATGGGTAGTTCATTGTGATGTTATTCTGCCGGCTATTATTGGGGCCCTTTAAGAGCATTGGTGCACTTAACAGTTCTAATTAAGCTGCATGCAGTATGGTAAAGTCTCTGTCAATGTGATAAAGGTTTGGTATAATGCGTCTTAGGCAGAGCTTTTTTTCTCAAAAAATAGGTGCAGGAACTCAACCACGACCCCATTCAAATTTCACAAACAGTATAAGGGTCTTAAAGGGGCGTTAAATACCAGGATTGCATTACATACAGAGTGTAGAGTTCAGGGAGTTACACACAGAGTGCAGAGCTGTCACTTGTAAACACAGAAACCAGACTTCTGTGTTTACAGGTGATTGTGGTGAGCAAGCACCAAAGGGTCTGAGCCAGAGGTGGTGGAACTGAGTTCCCCCAAGTTCCCCCAGGAAAAAAGCCCTGGTCTTAGGGTTGGTACAGGTGCAGTCTAGGTTTGGAATAAATGCGGTATAGAATGCAGTATGGATTGGGTACACTTGGTGTCCAGCTCTCAGTGGCTCAATCCCTGCTGGCAGTCTCAGCAATGGGTGAAAAGCCCTCTCACCAAGCCCTGTGATGCTGCGGTGACCTCTTGCAGTACAAGGGGGAGCTTCTTCAGTCTCTCCTCGAAAGCCCTTTAGTGATTAGCAGTGGGAAGCAGAGGTTGAGTGGATGCTACAGGTGGTGTGATGTGGGCAGTGCTGCACTGCCTCCCGGGTGTCCTTACTCTGACTAGCAGTAAGGTCTCCTATTGGCATGTGATTATTCAGACATGCTTTCTCTATAAATCCCTCAGTGCAAAGAGGAAAAACTTTCCTGAGCAGTTTAATAAAAATCACCTCTCCACTCCTCTTACTGCAGTGCCTATTGGGATCTGTAATCTAATGTTAAATCTATTTATCCCAGGCTGCTGTCTCAAACTACCACTGCCGGGATTCTCAGGGCTCTGTATAGAAGTCTATGGGCTTGCTTGACGTTAGCTCTCCCCCTCCTGCCCAGAGAAGAATGATGCAGCATAACATTAGTATCTCAGTAGAGCAGTGGTTCTCAACTCCTGTCCTCAGGACCCACTAACAGGCCAGGTTTGCAAGATAACTGAAATACATCACAGGTGATATAATTTGCTGCTCAGTGATTGTAGAATTTCAGTCTGCATCTCCCCAAGGTAATACTTAAAATCCAGCCTGTTAGTGGGTCCTGAGGGCAGGAGGCCACTGCAGTAGAAGGAGAGAAGAAATATAAGGCAATGTGGGTTATTGACTAAGACTGGAGAATGCAAAATCTGGTGCATCTCTGCATAGAAACCAATCAGCTTCCAGGTTTTATTGCCAAACCATAATTGAACAAGCTACAGTTAGAAGTCGATTGCCATGCACAGCTGCACCAAATGCAGACAAGACTGCTTGAACATGACCAGATCTGGGGGGGAGGTGCTAGGGTGGGTTGTGCCCCCCCAGATTTCAGTTGGGATTGTGCCCCCCCAGATTTCAGTCGCTTCCCCTCCCACAGATCTTCCCGCCCAATATGTGTTGGAACAGCAGTGTAGCTGCGGCAGCCTACACACTGTGCAGGTCGAGGCTCAGGCGGTTTGTAAAGGAATGCACTGGCTCTAGGGTTGCCACTTCATCCCTTTAGACCCAAACACATATTAACTACACAGGTTCTGAGGCTAATTCAATGCACATATGGCACCAAGTAAGTTTAATTACCACCTTAATCAGCCACATAACCTGTGTAATTAATTTGTGTTCGGTTTTAAAGGCATGAGGTAGCAACCCTAAGGCCCCTTTCACACTGGGGCGGGAGGCGCGGCGGCGGTATAGCGACGCTAAAAATAGCGGCGCTATACTGTCAGAATTGCCGTGGCATTCGGCCACTAGCGGTGCTGTATTAACCTGCAGAGGCGCATTACGGGCGGTATTACCGCGGTTTCCCACTGTTTTAAATGAGAAGGAGCATTTTTAGTGCGTTTTCAGTTTTTGCAGAAACACACTACAGTCCATTTAACATGGTTTCCTATGGATGTAGTTCACATCTGTGCAGTTTCTGGAAGGGACAGGGTTTTTATTTCAGTTTTTTGGTTCCATAGACTTCAATGGTTTTATGGATGTGTATTGAAAAAAATGCAAAATGCACCTAAAATATGCAAGCTGCAACCTGCATAAGTGTGGATCAAGCCTAACTGTCTCTCAGCTCAGTTATGTGCAGTTGGAAGTGCAGTCGCTGTAGATCTGAGGGGGACATGCAAGGAAAATAAAAAACAGCATTTTTGCTTGCACATGATTGGATAAGAGAAATCAGCAGAGCTTCCCCTCATTTTCGACCCTCCCCCCAGATATACAGCAACTGCACTTGTCATGCATAGTATATTTTCCTTTAGTAAATCAACCTCAATGTGTAGTGAGAAACACAACAGTAGACTCTGAGGCTGCATTCACACCTAAGCGTAGGCGATTTGCGTTGTTTTTTTCCCGTCGTTTTGTCGCACGTATTCACGTGTATTTAAGCGTTTGCATACAGCGTCGTCGGACGTTTTTGTACTTTGACGTTTTTTATTTTAGCCAATAGGAAAAATTATCATCTTTTCATCACTTGTTGCTATGTTGGTAGATTTTTTTTATCTTCTGCCTTGGTGAAAAGTTCTATTGATTAAAGCGACGAAACGCCTGTAGCAAACGCTTGTTGTCGCGCTAGTCGCTTGAATCAAGCGTTTCCATTACTTTCTATGGGAAATGGAAACGCTTGAATACGCCCAAACCGACCGATACGCGCGACAAAAAACGGTCCGGAACTTGTTTGAGCTTCAGGCGTTCGGCGTCACGCGTTTGGTCGTGGATATGTGAACTATCTCCATAGGGAATAATGTATTTCTTCCCCTCTAGCGTATTTAACCACTTAAGGACCCCCGCACGCACATATACGGCCACAGAATGGCACGTACAGGCACAAGGGCGTAAATTTACGTCCCCGCCCAAGTGCGGTTCGGGGGTCCCATCGGGACCCCCTCCGCGGCGTGCGGGGGTCCCCCTGTCTCCGGGAGCGATCCGGGATGAGCGGGCGGATGTCGGCATTTACCCGCCCCCCCGCGATCGCTCCCAGCCAATGTGCACGCTCCCAGCTCCTGTCACTTCCTCCTCCTGTGTTTACACAGGAAGGAGGAAATGATGTAATCTCTCATCGCAGCAGTGTTTCCCACCGCTGCTGATGAGAGAAGACATCACAAGTAAGTGTGCACCAACACAACACTGACACACACTCACATAGGCACATTAACCCCTTGTGATCGCCCCCCCCCACCCCCCCTGTCACAGTGTCACTGAATGCAGTGATCTAATCACTGCATTTAGTGTCAGTGTGACAGGCAGTGTAAAAAACAGTTAGTGTTAGGTCCAGGGTAGCCCCCCCACCCCCCCTAATAAAGTTTTAACCCCCTGATCACCGCCCTAGTTAACCCTTTCACTCCCTATTGCCAGCATCACTAAGCGATCATTTTTCTGATCGCTGTATTAGTGTCGCTGTTCCCGCTAGGTAGCTATTTTTTTTTATTGCGATTTTTTTTTTTTACTAAAGACATGTGGCTAAATAAATTTTGGCCTAAATGTTTGACTAAAATTTAGTTTATTTGATTTTTTTTTTAACAAAAAGTAAAAAAATAGTGTTTTTTTTTCAAAAATGACGCTCTATTTTTGTATATAGCGCAAAAAATAAAAATCGCAGAGGTGATCAAATACCACCAAAAGAAAGCTCTATTTGTGGGAAGAAAAGGACGCAAATTTTGTTTGGGAGCCACGCCGCACGACCGCGCAATTGTCTGTTAAAGCGACGCAGTACCGAATCGCAAAAACACCTTGGGTCATTTACCAGCGTATTGGTCCGGGTCTTAAGTGGTTAAGCGTCGCGCTTCAGGCGACAAAACGCTCAGGTGTGAATGCAGCCTCAGGCTTAGCTCAGTTTTGTGGTTTGTGTGAAGAGCACCTCGGCTCAGGGCTTTGGGCCAATCTGAGTGCAGCTTTTTTTTCTCTTTTGATGGGTTGGCAGATGGAGGCTGTGTTTCTTGATCCTAGGAATGGTTCCCTGTAAAGTTCAAGTGGGCTTTCGTGTGTTTTGCACCAAGCTCTACAAGCAGTTACTTTGACCTCATGGCTTTTGCTCTAATACAGTATACATTGTGAGCTGTGAGGCTTTTCATAGAGAAGTGTGTGCCTTTCAAAATCATGTCCAATCAATATAATTTACTACAGGTGGACTCCAATTAGGGTTTAGAAACGTCTCAGCAATGATCAACAATAACATGTATAATAGTTAACACATTCTAATTACATTCGATTTGACCATATTTATACTCGATTTCCCAAACTAATTTCACATTCTCTCTGCAAAATATTTTCTGGGGTATTATTTGTTACTTTTGCATGAATAATGATACATTTGCACAACAATTACTGCTATAGCCGCTAGTAATAACCACTGTCTTCTCCTGGCGGGATGGCTTCCCCAACCCTCCCCCACCCCCCTCACTGGGAGAATGCAATGTCTTGACAGGAGGGAGTCTCCTGTCAACACTGTGTTGATGGGGAAATCGTGAAATCTTAATTTCTGCAACCCGTGGTTACAGGAAAGAAATTTGCACCATCTATGGCCTGCCTAAGCCAGGCAGGCAGAGGGCAGGAGCTGGGAAGCAGATGGGGCTGCAGGGGGTGGGGCAATAATGAACGCATTGGTGGTTTGGATGCCAGCAGTTGTAGCAGATAATGACTGCTATAGGAAACCACCATATGCCAGATCATGCACTCGGGAAAGGCGGTCTAATTATGACTGTCACATGGTCTGCCATTTAGTTAAAGGGGTTGTAAAGGTAAAGTTTTTTTCACCTTAATGCATCCTATAAATTAAGGTGAAAAAACATCTGTCAGTACCGCCTCCCCGAGCCCCCGTTTTACTTACCTGACCCCTCGAAAGTCCCTCACTTGTCCCCGTCCTCCTCTTCCGTTCTCAGCCTGGCCGTTGATTGGCTGCACTGGATAGATTGAAATCAGCGCAGCCATTGGCTGGCGCTGCTGTCAATCACATCCAATGATGCGTCGCGCCGGGGGGGGGGGGGGGGGGGGGGGGGGGGGGGGGGGGGGGGGGGGGGGGGGGGGGCTGAGTGATACAGTCAGCGGCCATGGCCGCCGCTGTATCACGGGAGCATGCCCGCAAGAGCTTTCCACCATGCTCGCTCGCATGAAGGTGGAAAGCTCGAACGGAGGGGGAGCCATGACAGCCGCCAAGGGACAACAGTAGACGTGGATCGGGGCCACTGTGTGCAAAACGAGCCATACAGTGAAGGGAAGTATAACATGTTTAATATTTTTTTTTTTTTTTTACTTTAGTGTCGCTTTAAGTCTGCTATTGACAGTCATTTTGTTTCTTTATGTTTAATCTCATGGTAACCCTTGTTTTGCCAATAATACAATTTAACGAAGCTCTGGTATATGGGACATGCAAGTATGGCCTAAAAATCTTTTTTTATTACACAATAACTTTCGGTGGAAGCCTATTCCTGCTTTTTGTTAAAAAATATAAATTTCAGTGAACAGTTTGAATGCTTTACAACATATATGATATTATTTTCATATGATGCAACAAGAATAGAGGAAAAAAAAAATTTGAATTACAACCGAAAGTCAAATTTTTACTTAATGACTTTAAATTCTTCTGAAATAAAATTAACAATCAATAACAAACATGTCATACTTGCCTGCTCTGTGCAGTGGTTTTGCACACAGCAGTCTTGATCCTCCTCTTCTCAGGTCTCCCGATGGCGTCTCCTGGCTTCTCCCCCCTTCTAATTGCCCCCCTAACAATGGGGGCTTGCTCCCTTTTGACACAGACTCTGCTCTGCCTCCCATTCCCTTGTCACTGGATGTAATTGGAAGGGTGCTGTACCTGAGCCAGTGGGGAGGGAGAGAGCAGAGGGAACCTCTGCTCTCAGGCACAGTGCTGTATCGAGTTCGGGCTCAGGCAAGTATAAGTGTGGGCTGGGGATTACATGCAGATGTTTTTTTACCTTATTGCATCATGGTAAAAAAATCATTCTGCCTTTAGAACCAATGTAGTCATGAACAAACTTTGTTATAGACACTTTCTAATACAGTTAGAACTTTGATGACACCATAACTGTTTTTGCTTAGTTTCAGAAATAAGTCTTATCTTTTTAGAAGGTTAAAAAGTTCTATCATGTGACCATGTATCTTTTCTTCCTGATAGCAGAGGGCGGGGTTACAGGATATTGTGCAGACACAGGTAGGTTGATTTACTAAAGGCAAATAGATTGTGCACTTTGCAAAGTGCAATTGCACTCTGCAGGGGCAGTTGCTCCAGAGCTAAGTAAATGAGCAGAAGCTCTGCTGACTTCCATTATCCAATCATATGCAAGCAAAATGCATTTTTTTTTCATTTTCCATGCATGTGATTGGGTATTCTTTGCAAAGCTTTAACTCATTTACTGAATGAATGAATGAATGAATGAATGAAAACTTGTATAGCGCGGCACATGCGAACTGAATCGCCTCTGGGCGCTTGTTGTTCCAGTCTCCTTTGATATCAAAAGAGAAGAGTCTTGACCTTTTTCCTGAATGCTAGGTGGTTCTCCTCCAACCGAATGCTGGTTGGTAAAGCGTTCCATAGTCTGGGACCTTGGATCGCGAATCTTCTTTCTCCTTTGGATTTGAAGTTGGCTTTCGGAACCTGGAGCAGGTTCTGATTCGTGGATCGCAAAACGCGATTGGGATTATGCGCTTTTATTATTTCGCATAAATAAATGGGGGCATTCCCATGGACACATCTATGCGTAAGACAGAGAGCTTTAAAAGCAATTCTGTCTTTAACTGGCAGCCAATGAAGGGCTCTCAGTGAAGGTGAGATGGATTCCCAGGGTTTTTTCCCAGTCACCAGTCTGGCGGCCGTATTCTGAACGACTTGCAGACGGGCGATTTGGTACTTGGGGAGGCCGAGGTAAAGGGCATTTGCATAATCCAACCTGGAGTTTACAATAGCTCCCACCACGACCGCTAAGTCTTCTTTGGGAATGAACGGAGTGAGTCTACGTAGTAGGCACAGTAGATGGTGAGATCCGCTGACTACTGACCCTATTTGTGCGTCCATTGTCATAAAGGAGTCAAAAATGACCCCTAGGCTTTTGACTTTGGCGCTAGGGGTGATGAATTTGCCTAAAATAGGCGGGGGGGTCCATGCTGTTGAAAGTTGATTCCTGCGCTTGGCGTGGAACAGAAGAAGTTCTGTTTTCGCTCCGTTGAGTTTGAGATAACTCTTTGTCATCCAGTCTTCTATCAAAGAGAGACATGTCTCTAGATTGAGGTGGTGATCCTGCCTGTTGCAGATGCGGAAATAAAGTTGCGTGTCGTCTGCGTATGAGTGATAGAGCAGTTTTTGGCTGCTGATAATCTCAAAAAGAGGACGGAGATATATGTTAAACAGCACTGGTGACAGAGGCGATCCTTGAGGGACTCCGCATGTTACTGTGCGTTTTTCAGACGTAAAAGGTCCTAACTTCACTGTTTGCGATCGGTTTTCCAAAAAAGAGGAGAACCAAGATAAATCGCTTTCTGCGACTCTGGCTACTTCAGCAAGCCGAGTCAGTAACAGATTGTGGTCTACAGTGTCGAAAGCTGCACTTAGGTCCAACAGAACCAGGAGACAAGATTCTCCTTCGTCTGCGGCCTTAAGAACATCGTCCCATACTTTCAGTAATGCTGTTTCCGTCCCATGTCCGGGACGGAAGCCTGATTGCAATGGGTCAAGTAGCTTGTAGGTATCTAGATGCTGTTGCAGCTGTTTTACCACTACCTTTTCCATTATCTTAGAGAGTACGTTGAGGCTTGTTATGGGACGGCGATGGAGTGGGTCCTTAGGGTCCAAGGAGGGTTTCTTCAGGATGGGTTGGATTATACCCTCTTTCAACTGTGAGGGCACTATGCCTTCCAAGAAAGACTGGTTGATAAGCTGCGTGATGGGAGGAGCCAGGATGTAGGCGCATTCCTTCAGCAGTTTTGTGGGGATAATGTCATTTGGCGCTGCGCCATTGCGCAGAGTACAAATGACATTCTTAGTAGTCTCGATGGAGATGGGTTCCAGGGTGAACTTACCTGATATCGGAGAATTATTATGGGTGCTGTGTGAGAGGCTGCGGGGGGGGCTGGGGGAAGAATTGTTTTGCTGAATGCTTTCACGGATTGCTTCGATTTTATTAATGAAGCAATCCGATAGCTCATTGCAAAATTCTTGTGTGTCCGGACTGGGGGCTTCAATGCATGCTGGCTTCATGGTCTGGGTGACCATCTTGAAGAGTTCGCGGGGGCGGTTTAGGGCACCGTTGATAGCCTCCGAAAAATAATTTTTCTTGGCTTGGAAAATTCCTTTGTGGTATTTTCTTGTCGCCGCCTTGTAGATGGATAGGTTTAGCTCTGAAGAACATCTTTTCCAGGCAGATTCTGCCCTTCTGCGTTCTTGCTTCAGTAACGACAGCTGGTTGTTAAACCAGCTGCTGTTGTTTTTCCGAATGCGGGTTATTCGTTTCGGCGCTACCAAGTCGGCTGACTGTAGCATGGCCGAATTTATGGCTTCCAATGTTTCAACGGCCGTTTGATGCGGCTGAGTTGTTTCTATTTTTTTCCTTAAAGTCGTTTTGAAGAGTTCCGAGTGGAGCTTCTTCTGACATCTAGTCCAGTGTGTTGTCACTGGATTTGATGTTTTTGTTGCAGGGGGGATGGTGGAAATACTGAAAATAATTGCATGGTGGTCTGTCCATGGCAATTTTTCATTTTCCCTAATTTTTATTTCCAGCGCTTGTCCGAAAATAAGATCGAGTGTGTGACCTGAAGCATGTGTGGGCCCACATACTAGTTGCTGTAATCCTAATCCTTCCAGGTGGTCAATACAGGCATCGGCAATGGGGTCTTGTGAGGAGTTAGCCCAGAGATTGAAATCCCCTAACAGCAAAAGATGTTTGCTGTTGAGGGTATAAGTGGAGAAGAAATCCGTCCATGATGATAGCAGCTGCGATTTTGGGCCGGGCGGCCTATAGCAGAGCAGAATGTGGACGGTCTCCTTTGAACTTGCTTGCAGTTGCAGAGTAAGGGTTTCCATGAATGGAAGAGGGTTTTGGCGGACTGGTTTGGTGATCGTAAGGTGAGTCTTGTGGATCACCGCCAGGCCGCCTCCTCTTTGCCCTATTCTGTTTTCCGTTATGATACGGTAATTTTCTGGCACCAGTTCTCCTAGAATGGTGTTACAGTCAGCTGTGAGCCAGCTCTCTGTAATAAAGAGACAGTCTAAATCATTTTGTTGAATGAAGTCGCGGATTTCTAGTCGGTGTTTTACTGCCGATCTTGTGTTAATCAGAGCACATGATATGTGCTTGAGCTGGGGTAAATGGCTGAAACGTCTGACAGTCGATCGATGATCGATTCTCAAAAGTCGCTCAGTTCTTAGGGCATTTTTGGTGATGGCTGGCAGTATTGCGGCGAATTGCCTCAAACTCCAAATGGTTTCGGCCGAATATTGTCGACCTGCCATAATCGCAATACACCGTGGGGGGGGGGGGGGGGGGGAGAGGGGAAATTGGCTTGGTCCAGAGGAAGGCAAAAAAACCCTGGCGGTGCTAGGCCAATATGCTCCGGTAGGGAAAAAAATTCCTTCCTGACCCCTATAACAGGCGATCGGTTAACCCCTGGATCAAGCTTCTATTCGTTCACGAGACAAGGGGGGGGCTGGGGATGAGAGGGGGAACGTGTTGCTGGTCTGGTAGGATGGCTGCCTGCTCAGGCAGTGGGATGAGGGCTGAACAGATAAGGTGTATTCCGGATGATCTAGGGGCTGAGAGGGCGAAAACAAGGACAGATGGCTGTCCTTCTGGGGTGAGGGGGGGTTTCCCAGAGGCTGGGTGAAGTTAGCAGGGCATGGGGAGCCGCGCGCCGTTAGGCCGCAAGTGAAGCCGCGGTCTTTCCTAAACCGCGGCCCCGCGATTCAGGTCGGCCTGGCGCGGTGCTTTCAAAAAAGTGCCCCCGAACGTCGGAATTGCCGCGGGGAGGTTACAGGAGGGGGCCCCTGGTGAGGATGGAGGTGTGGGAGTGCGGGGCACCGAGGAAAGGAACCAAAAGGAGCAAGGGGGATCCGTGATTGCTGCTGCTTTATCCTAAAAAGGACGGCCGTCAGCAGCTTCAGTGGAGGGCTCTTACCTTCAGGAGAGCCAAGGAGCTGGGTTAGAGGAGTGCTCGGACTGGGGTACAGGTTTTTCCAGGCTGGAGCTAGAGAGAAGGCCGGGCTAGCAGGGCTGGGAGGGACTCTGCCTGTCTGCCTCCTACGCCTGCCTGGAGCTATGACTCACACGCTCCTACTCCTAGGAGACGTGCGCCGCTGGAGCTCCTGTAGCTAATCCGTCTGCCTCACTAGCTAGCTAACAGACTGACTAAGCTCTGAAGTCTTTTTGCCTTTAGTAAATCAAGATTGTGCCTGTATTCTGCAGTCTGTTCAGCCAAGAAGGCAAGATGCAGGCTGTGCTTGAACAGGGGGCATGTTCAAGAGGGAGGGTGTGTGTGCCAGAGGCAGGCTGCGATTGGTTAGGGGTGTGATGGTTGAACAGACTACCTGATGTGGGCATGATGTGTGTCTGCATAGTATCCTGTACCTCTAAATGGCAATCCAAAGTGTGAAAACTGACCACTTAACACAGATTAGCGTCTGTGCTTTGTGTGGTCAGTTTAGAAAAGGTGACAGGCAGAATCAACCAGGTTCTGATTAGACTGATAAATCTAAAGTAAATTGCACAAACAATTATAATGTGGTACACTTTGACAACCTGGGGCAAAGTGACTGGTTCTTTTGAAAGAACACCCCCCCCCCCCCCCCCACCAACAACTTCCCCCTCCCTACTTCGTTTTTCCATTTGACCCAGAAAAACCAGACCCTTTCAGTTTTGTGTCAGAGCTTACACATGGTGAATAACTTCTTCCACCTCCACATGTGACAGTGTTCAGGTCTAATGATTGTCCGCTCAGGCCTAAGCACTGCATCCCGAGAAGAAGGGGAGGAGGTCACATGATCCCCGTTATCTAGGAGCATGGAATATTTCCTAAAGGCAGGGGAATTCAGCAAAGTTGAATATCAGTGGGGGTTTTCTTTTAAAAGAACATGAGAAAACTGACAGATTCTCTTTATATATGCTCATCCAGTATGTCAGAATGGATGAGCTGTGTCACCTGTCCTCACCAACAGATGGGCACTGCAGCTAAATTGGGAGATATTGGAAGAATTTTTGGTCAATATTTACTCAATACTTGCCTTTTCACACTCAATGGGGGAGAGTTACTAAAACTGGTGCACACAGAATCTGGTGCAGCTGTGCATAGTAACCAATCAGCTTCTAGGTTTTATCGTTAAAGCTTTATTGGTTACTATGCACAGCTGCAGCAAATTCTGTGTGCTCTAGTTTTAGTAACTCTCTCCCATTGAGTGTGAAAAGGCAAGTATTGAGTAAGGCCCCTTTCAGACTGGGACGGGAGCGGTATAGCGCCGCAAAAAATATCGGCGCTATACCGTCGGATTTGCCGTGGGATTCGGCCGCTAGCGGTGCGGTATTAACCCCCGCTAGCGGCCGATAAAGGGTTAATACTGCCCGCAATGCGCCTCCTGCCAGCGCATCGCCTCAGTGTGAAACAATATAGTTGAAGACACTCTCTTCATCATAAGGTACACACCATGGCCATTAGGCCTCCTATGAGGTTTTGGTAGAGGGGGGGGAGGACGCGACATTAGAATAGATGACCTGCAAATGTGTGCCTAGCTTGAAAATCTTACCTAATTTTTATGATTTTCTTTTATAAATTTACGCAATTAAAGAAATTTCACCTTTATTCGGCAGCTTTGGAAATGGCACCACTGAGGTACGAAGTAAACATACCAGCAAGAATTTTGGAAATAATGATTTTTCTGGGATATTGCAAAATAAATAACGTATTACCAAGAAACATAGAAGATTCCATCTTGTATACCCCACAGGTAGGAAGCTCTGGAAATCATTTTGTATTTCAATATGTTTCTGTTGAGTTTTATATAAAAAAAGTGACAAAGGGTCAAACAACAGTCAGAGAGTTCTGCCACACAGGGCAAAAAACACATCAGTAGAGGATAGAAAACAATGGCTGTAATGAGCATTAAGGAACTAAGTAGGCATGTGCAAAAGTGAAAAATTTGTTTCGTTTTGTTTCGTTTCAATTCGTCATTTAATAAATTTCGTTAAGTTCGGTTCGTTACATGTGCTGAATTCGTTTTCGGAATTCGTTCGTTTTCGACCGAATTTCGAAAAATCCGGTCGAAATCGAAAATATTTCGACCGTTTTTCGAATTCGTTCGTTTTCGACCGAATTTCGAAAAAAAAACGGTCGAAATCGAAAATATTTCAACCAGATTAGAAAACAAATAGTCTCTTTTCGAATAGAATTTTTTTCGAATTAAATCCGAAAATATTTTTTTTTTTTTTTTCGAATTTCGATCGAATTTAGTCTGCGGGTATTCGATTCGGAATTCGAAAAATTTTTTTTCGATTTCGACCATTTTTTTTCGAAATTCGGTCGAAAACGAACGAATTCCGAAAACGGTCGAAATTTTTCGCTAATATAGCAATTCGGGAATTCGTATGCATCCGAATGTCCGAATAATGGAAAATTCGTCCGAATTTCGATTCGGAACGAAACGAAATGCACATGCCTAGAACTAAGTGCTTCGACATATCAAGAGGTTACACAGCATGACATACAGTATATCATCATTTGGTGTACCAGAGTACCCATGCTTTCCAGGGTATCTCAAAAGCAGCGAGTCTGATCTATGAGCAAGACATTTTTCCTGCATATAATATACCTAATCAAACAATAACCTCTGATGGATCAGGTACAGTCAGGGGCGGACTGACAACTCATGGGGCCCCCGGGCAAAAGAAGATAATGGAGCCCCTGGGCTTACAGATGGCCACCATGCCAGGAGGCAGTACAGAGGCAGGGCAGCTAAAATCTCTGGATTTTCACATCAAAAGCATGTCAGTTTCAGACATATCAGGGACAGATGTAAAAAAAAAACAAAGATTTTGACATACTGTCCCTGGTTTTACTGAGCCTGGCAACCCTGATGGGGCCCCCTAGTGGCATGAGGCCCTCGGGCAGTGCCCGAATGCCTCAATGGTCAGTCCGCCCCTGGGTACAGTCTACCTCTTCTAATGTCTCGTTATTGTGTGTTTTGCTGCTAGCAAAATGGGCAACTGCAATGTTGTAAATATTGGGAAAATCCTCACTCTGGAAACAATTTTAACCTATTAGGCTTATTTACAGGACAAATACACTACGTTGAAGGGCTGTTGGAAATATCCATCAATAGGGTTGCCACCTGTCCAGGATTCACCTGGACAGTTCGGGTTTTGAATCATGTGTCTGGGTTTCAGTCCACCTGACTGAGATAGTCATACACAAATCTGTTACCGCTGCTGTTTGGGGCCGGTTTGTCATTACTGAAGGGTGGTGTGATGACGTCAGCAGGAGAAAGTTGGCCACACCCAATTGGGCGCTCTGTGTGCTACATTACTACTCTTCTTGGGGCACCCAAATGTGTCCCAGGTCTTTTATAATCCTATAGTGTTTACTGAAAAAAAAAAAAAAAAAAAGCCCTGTGCCGCAAAAGTGTTCGGGTTTGGCTTGAAGAAAAGGTGGCGACCCTAGCTATCAATATACAGTGGAACCTCGGATTACGAGCATGATCCGTTCCAGGAGAGTGCTCGTAATCCAAAGTACTTGCATATCAAAGCGAGTTTCCTCATTGAAGTCAATGGAAACTAAAATAATTTGTTCCGCATTGACTTCAATGGCATGCAATACCGCATGTGACCAGAGGTGGAGGGGGTGCTGGAGAGCCTCGGGAACACACAAAAAAGCCAGAGGACGGCTCGACTGACCCTGGCAAACCTCGGAAAGGCTCGGAAATTGCGTATTTCTGAGTCTTTCCGATCATCCCCGAACTGCGCTGTTCGGCTCTGCCGCGCCTCCCACTTCAGGCCAAACGCGGTACTGCACACTGCTTTGGCTTGAATCCTGCTAGTTTTGTGAGACAACACTAGCAAACCGAGTTAGGATTTAAAAAAATACAGTGCTCATATTGCAAAAAGCTTGTTAACCGCATTACTCACAATTCTAGGTTCAACTGTATGTAAAAGTAGCAGCACATGCAAAGATATTGTAATAAATATACTGAAAAAGGGATTCCAGTTTTAGTGGCGCTAAAGAGTCCAATACACAAATGTCTAAATTAAATTGGTCGCTCTGTTCACAAACGATCTGCGTCCTGTGTTCCAGCCATCACCACAAGTCGTGTCTTAACCTCCTAAGGTTACACAGTCACCAGATGAAAGGTGGATATAAGCCCATAGGAAAATCCTTTCTTGGAACGGCAGGAACAGGTGTATCCATCTATGTGTCACTCATGAGAAGAGAAATGCAAGTACACATGGCATAATTCTGTAAACACTATAAATGTATTTAATAAAAAAGAGAGGTAACCCCCTATATAAGTTATACTCACAAATGAATGCTAAACAGTTTCAATAAATAGTTCTGTCAGAAACAATCTCCGCTCTCACCACTAGATGGATCACTTCATAAGGCAGCGTACCCGGGCTAAGCTGACAGGTTGGATGGCTGTGTGGTCATGCCCTCCGACAGAATTCACCTGCATTCACAAATACCCTGAATTCACAAATGACAATTTAGCTTTCTACAAATGCTGGAGCTCCCAGTAAGTGCAGCAGTAATCCCTTGTTTAACTACTTGCCAACCAGCCACCGCAGTTATACTGCAGCAAGGTAACTCAGCTGCGTGAATCGCCATACCGGTACGGCAGTCCGTCTACTAGCTTTTGCATGCGCTTGCCGTGTGTCCTCACCCGTGGGTCTGGCGGACTCGATGCCTGCTGGCTACCTGTGATCGCGGGAAAGAGAGGCAGAACGGGGATCTGCCTTTGTAAACAAGGCTGATCCCCATTCTGACAGGGAGGAGAGAGAGATCAGCTGTTTCTAGTGATCAGGAACAATGGTCTCTCTCTTATCCCAGTCAGTCCATCCCCCATACAGTTTAAAATACCTCCCTAGGGAACTCCTAAAGGGTAACTTCACTTTCATAGAGAAAAAAAATTAGCAAATAAAGAAAAAATAATATAGCGTGTACAATTGCGATACAAGTCATATTGTAATTGCATTTTATAAAAAAATTACCTTTCCTGTTCAGTCTGCAGTGGCTGTAGTTTTCTATAAATGCAAAGCAATATGGCTACCTGGAGGTGTTCTGTACACGGAGGGCACAGATTCTCAAAGAGTTACGCCAGCGTATCTCCACGTACGCCATCGTAAGTCCGAATCTGTGCCTTGGTATATGCGCGCCTGATTCTCAAAATCAGTTACGCATAAATTCAGCCAAGACACGAGCGGCTTAAGTCTTATACGCCGACGTATCTTGGGTGCATATTTACACTGGCCGATAGGTGGCGCTTCCGTTGATTTCCATGTTGATATGCAAATGAGCTAGATACGCCGATTCTCGAGCGTACGTGCGCCCGTCGCAATTAGTTACGCCGTTTACGCAAGACATACGCCGGCGTAAAGTTAAAGCTGCTCTCTAGGTGGCGCAGCCCATGCAAGGTATGGACGTCGGAACAAGCGTATCTTTTTACATCGTTTGTGTAAGTCGTACGTGAATAGGGCTGTGTGTAAGTTACTTTCAGGTCGTAGGCAGTGTTCGACGTATCTTAGGCATTCTATCCGACGCATGCGCACTGGGATACTTCCACGGGCAGCGCAAGCGTCAATTACGTGGGGTCACGATTATTTTGCATAAAACACGCCCACCTCTTCTCCATTTGAATTAGGCGCGCTTACACCGGCACATTTACGCTACGCCGTAACTTAGGACGCAAGTGCTTTGAGAATACTGCACTTGCCTCACTAAGTTGCGGCGGCGTAGCGTAAGTAAGATACGCTACGCCCGCTGAAAGTTACGCCGCCCTATGTGAATCTAGGCCAGAGTGTGTACTGACAACTCCCCAGAAACATCATTTCCTGCTTGTGTGATTGGCGCACCAATTTTCCCAGAAGTCTGCCTAAGATACAAGTCAGATTTCAGGCATCCCCTGCAAAAAAAATTAAATTTTTGGTGAGATATTTCCAATAGGAACAAGTCTACAGGGATGCAGGCCCAGCAGCTTTCCTCATTAGTGCCCTGCAGCTGCCACAGCTGACTGATAATTATGAAATCACAAATCACTCAAATTAGACAAAGTAAGCCCAGAGGCACAGACAAACACACAGGTATTTCTTCAGAAAAACAAATTGTAGGAATCTACAACAAAGTTTTTTTATAATCCTTGCAATGTACATAGATCACGAGAGGGGAATGTTTTTTGTCTCAACAAAAGTAGAGTTACGTTTTAACCCCTTGATCGCCCTCTAGTGTTAACCTCTTCCCTGCCAGCATCATTTATACACTGAATTAGTGTCACTGGTCACCAATAAGTGTCACTTAGGGTCAGATTTGTCCACTGCAATGTCGCAGTCCCAATTAAAAAAAGTCCCTAAATCTTTCCCCTATTTTGTAAACGCTATATCTTCTGTGCAAACCAGTACGCTTATTGTGATTTTTTTTTTTTTTTACCAATAATATGTAGCAGAATATATATTGGCCTAAACTGATGAATACATTTTTCTAGCAGAAAGTGGAAAAAAAAAAATATATATATATACAGGTCATTCTCAAAAAATTAGCATATTGTGATAAAGTTCATTATTTTCTGTAATGTACTGATAAACATTAGACTTTCATATATTTTAGATTCATTACACACAACTGAAGTAGTTCAAGCCTTTTTTTTGTTTTAATATTGATGATTTTGGCATACAGCTCATGAAAACCCAAAATTCCTATCTCAAAAAATTAGCATATTTCATCCGACCAATAAAAGAAAAGTGTTTTTAATAAAAAAAAAGTCAACCTTCAAATAATTCTGTTCAGTTATGCACTCAATACTTGGTCGGAATCCTTTTGCAGAAATGACTGCTTCAATGCGGCGTGGCATGGAGGCAATCAGCCTGTGGCACTGCTGAGGTGTTATGGAGGCCCAGGATGCTTCGGTAGCGGCCTTAAGCTCATCCAGAGTGTTGGGGCTTGCGTCTCTCAACTTCCTCTTCCCAATATCCCACAGATTCTCTATAGGGTTCAGGTCAGGAGAGTTGACAGGCCAATTGAGCACAGTAATACCATGGTCAGTAAACCATTTACCAGTGGTTTTGGCACTGTGAGCAGGTGCCAGGTCGTGCTGAAAAATGAAATCTTCATCTCCATAAAGCTTTTGAGCAGATGGAAGCATGAAGTGCTCCAAAATCTCCTGATAGCTAGCTGCATTCACCCTGCCCTTGATAAAACACAGTGGACCAACACCAGCAGCTGACATTGCACCCCAGACCATCACTGACTGTGGGTACTCGACACTGCACTTCAGGCATTTTGGCATTTCCCTCTCCCCAGTCTTCCTCCAGACTCTGGCACCTTGATTACCGAATGACATGCAAAATTTACTTTGGACCACTGAGCAACAGTCCAGTGTTGCTTCTCTGTAGCCCAGGTCAGATGCTTCTGCCGCTGTTTCTGGTTCAAAAGTGGCTTAACCTGGTGAATGCGGCACCTGTAGCCCGTTTCCTGCACACGCCTGTACACGGTGGCTCTGGATGTTTCTACTCCAGACTCAGTCCACTGCTTCCGCAGGTCCCACAAGGTCTGGAATCGGTCCTTCTCCACAATCTTCCTCAGGGTCCGGTCACCTCTTCTCGTTGTGCAGCGTTTTCTGCCACACTTTTTCCTTCCCACAGACTTCCCACTGAGGTGCCTTGATACAGCACTCTGGGAACAGCCTATTCGTGCAGAAATTTCTTTCTGTGTCTTACCCTCTTGCTTGAGGGTGTCAATGATGGCCTTCTGGACAACAGTCAGGTCGGCAGTCTTACCCATGATTGCGGTTTGGAGTAATGAACCAGGCTGGGAGTTTTTAAAAGCCTCAGGAATCTTTTGCAGTTGTTTAGAGTTAATTTGTTGATTCAGATGATTAGGTTAAGAGCTTGTTTAGAGAACCTCTACATGATATGCTAATTTTTTGAGATAGGAATTTGGGGTTTTCATGAGCTGTATGCTAAAATCATCAATATTAAAACAAAAAAAAGGCTTGAACTACTTCAGTTGTGTGTAATGCATCTAAAATATATGAAAGTCTAATGTTTATCAGTACATTACAGAAAATAATGAACTTTATCACAATATGCAAATTTTTTGAGAATGACCTGTATATATTTTTTTGTTTATCGTGCAAAAAATTTAAATCGCAGAGATGATCAAATACCACCAAAAGAAAGCTCTAGGGAAAGGGGTATCACCACTGTAGGTAGATCAGATTGAAATGAACCTCTCCTTCAGTTTAGAAGCCACAGGCGCTGGCAATGCGTATAGCAATGAGGATGAGAGAAAATTCTGGACAGCCGCACTCCAAAAATTAGCCTTTATTCATAAAAAATAGGATCACCCTGGCCTTGGCCAATTATGGCTCTTCGTTTTTTGCGCGCTGTGATTGGCCAAGCATTCAGAACATACAGCATGCTTGGCCAATCATCAGTGCGCAATGCCGCAGTGAATTATGGGCTGTGGCGCGTCACTCGAATTTGGCGCGAACGACCCATTTTGTTAGATTTTCGACGCACATACGAACAGACGATGTTTGAGTCGAACATACGTTTGACTCGAACAAGAAGCTCATCCCTATTATACGCCTTTAAATACAGTATTATCTCAGCACTGGTTTGTAGGCAGGTGGTGGGTAACGCTGCCTCTGCTGGGTTGGTGGGAGTTAATTGAGCTTCCCAGGTCTTTCTTGGCTGGTATTTTCAGAGTCTGACCCCCCATCCTGTGTGCTATAAAAGGGTCAGGAGTCTGGACCCTGGGGGGATTCAATTTTTGCTATTTTGGCTGTGCGGTTCTGACCTGTTCAGACTTACTAACTGTCATTGCCGATGTCTGGATTTCCAGTGCCATGCTAAAGGTCTGAGTTTTCCATGCTTAAGGGGATTGCTAGTACTTGCAGTCCTTCCTGAAGATACCGTCCATGGGCTCTGCCAAGAATAAACTCTTTTCAATGCAGGTATGCTGGGGCAGCCACAAGCCTGAGTTAGGGACTAGGGATGTAAGGGAAATGGCTGTACTTTATTTCAGACTGTTGTCTGTATATGCCATCATGTTAATTTATTAATGTAAAGTCTTTAAAACTTTGCCTTTGCCTGGTCTGAAGTTACTCAAGGGGTGTAATGTAGGTGACCAGCACATATAGTCAAAACACATCAGGGTATGAAGACAACAAGAGTTAATACAGTATGAAGATACAATGGTTACCAAGGGTAACAAAGGTCTCTCTAGCAGCTTGTCATAAGCCTGTACATTAGACAGGTGAGATAGCCTGCCTGGCCAGATGTTGGCACTTCTTCAGCTGCGATCTTTCTCCCAAAGCAACAGCAGCAGATCTGCACCGCCGGGGGGCCTCATCCTGTATACAGGTACGGAAGAGAAAGAGTTAAGTGAAGTGCATGCATGGAGTGCACGCTAGGTGCAGGTGGGACCCCATACTATTACTGGGAGTGAGACAGAGGTGATAAGCTGGGCAGGGAAAGGGTTCTGCATGTCCTTCCTAAATGCACAAGAGAACATGGTGGTGTACAGTAACATCAACATTTTTTTTTAGAGCTTAGTCAGCTGTTTCAGTTACCCCCCTGTGTAGGGCAGTGACCCAATTCAAAGTGTCTAGTGTAGCCCAGAAGAAACCAACCCAGAGTAGGCCTCTAATGTGAGCCTTGTTTGGCGCCGAACGAGGAAAGAAACATGGGGGACATGGTGACTAACCACACCCTACCTACTGTACGGGTTGTTGAATGTCTTATGTCCCCCAAACTCCTAGAGGGAGATGTTTTTCCTATCTGGATGCCTGGGTACACATATGTTATTGTTCCCTCTGAAAAGATGGATTTTGATCCAGGAAACATATCAGGAACTTTTTAAATTTGTAAAATCCCATGCATAAATATATATCCTCTAATAGACATTTGGGATATGTATAGTATATAATGTGAAAGCGCTGTACATAATGTGAAAGCACTCAATGAAACAAAGCCTATGTGCACACAGTTGTAATATACAATATCCTCAAAACAATTAAATTACTATGCTTGCATATACTTTCAATTCTTCTTTATCTTTTATCTTGGGTTCACACTCTTGCGATTACCGCATTATATCTCCCCTGCATGCAGTTCACACTGCCCTCTGCGAACCGCTGCAGGTATCAATACAAAGTTAATGACACCCCCAGATCCGTTTACAGATCGCAGTGCGAACTGAGGATTTGGACAGGTCCCGTCACCTTTTTTGGGTGAATCCAATGCAAGTTCAGCCATACAACTGTATGGCTGAATTTGCATTGCACAGGCATCGCATGTGATCCACACCAATTATTGCAATGCGGTGCAAATCACATGCAATGTCTATGTTCGTATATATGCAAACCCAGCCTGAAACTATTTTAAGAAAAAAAAAAAAAAATAAGATTATTACATATAAGATAGATTTTAGTTGCTTTGTAATCGGAAGAAAAATACTTTACGAGTTACGATCAGACAATTTTCGTATCGTGCGTACACAACTTTTTACATCAAATTAAATGAAAATTTCCAAAGCAACAAACTCCACATTTCTCATACGCGAACGAAACTAACGATTTTTATTTAATGTGTACTGTTTTGGTACATTAAAAAATCAGATACGAAAGACTGCGCATGATCAGAAACCATGAACAAAAATAATCTTCGCTACAACATTTCTACGTCAAATTAAAAAACAAAACCTTTGTTTTAGAATTTTCGTACAATTGGTACCATTCTCAGGTTCGACTTCGTAAAACATTGAGGAAAACCAGACGATCGTTCACCCAATTTTATTATAGTGTGTACCCAGCTTAAAAATTGATTAGTACAATTTCTCATTTTAATATGTTAGTTTGAAATCCAAACAATTTTTATTTTACCTTTTTAGGGTTTATGGTTTGACCCCAGCAGCCTTGATAACAATGATGACCTTTACGAGCTTCAAAAATGTCTAAAAACTTCTCTATCGCTTTTTCTATGTAGAGGACAACAGGTATGTATACACCACCTCCGGAATAGTGAAATTTGGAAATGATTTTTCAACTTTTACCCAGACAAAAGAAAATAATAAAACAACTATCATACCATATTTTTAAAAACATTTTTTATACTGCCCTTTGATTTCTTACGTGAAAAAAAGAATTGCCATTTTGGTTCCTTCAGGCAAACAGCTCAGTGTACTAAGCATATGGATTTATTTCTTTTCCAATATTTTATTAAATTTTTCAAGATTATAACAAGCCATGGTTTGCCCACGCAGGGGCAACATAGAATAAAACAAAAAACAAACAAACAAGAAACTGCGCATGAGCACATAATAAAAACCAAAACAAAACTATAACCCAGGCCACAGAGGACCAGGTTGTAAAGTAGGCCTGTGTCATAAGCGCAAATGTCCTTCTGTACCCGGAAGCACAGAAGCTTGCACTATTGGCCTTCATATCAAAAGTAAAATGACAGGGAAAGCAAACAGGAAAGAGGGAAAAAAGGAAAAAAGAGAGTAAGAAAAAGAGGAGAGGTATCACGGACACGGGACCCGCCCAAGCAAGGTTTCTTAAAGCTGACCATAACTGGTCGGGGGTAGGGATGGAAAAGAATAACTTATCCATGGTTCCCAGACGTTCAAAAATTTTGCATGCGAATCCTTCAATATACTGGACATCTGCTCATCAATCATCATAGCCGTCATTCTGGATCTCACCCCCTGGAAAGCAACAGACGGAGCCTTCCAGGCCTGGGCAATGGTCCTCTTGGCAGAAATAAAAAGATATGTGGCCAATTTCTGTTGGGGCGCAAACAGGCCCGGAATCGGACAATGTAAGAGAGCCAGTCGGGCATCCCTACAAATTGTCACGTGAAATAATGTCTGTAAATATGGATTTATTTCTATGTAAGTATTGGACTGGGAACAAGCAGGCCCCACCTTAGGCAACTTTTCATTTAGTGGTATATCGTTGTAGGCACTAAAAATGTATTGACTAAGCTAAATCTTATCTAATCTCTGGATAATCTGTGAAAAATATGCATCAAATATGTGTTTAGCACCTAAACTTTTCTTTTGCATTGTCAGGAATTTGATCCATGCTTAGAGGCCTTGCTCAGCATCACGTGCCATCTTCTGGAGGAAGACCAGATACATCAAGCCCTTTTTTTAATCACATCTCACCAAGGACCCTTCCCATTTTCCCTTCCTCATTTTCAAAATATGAATTAGATGGTTGAAAATCTAGTTCAGAAAAAAACACTTGAAGAACCGCTTGAAGAATACATCAACTGTTATGCTTTTATGTTTGGTAGAATATAGCTGGCAGTGGAACATCTAAGTACAAAGTGTATAGATTCAGAGAAATAAAGAGGTCAATGGGGTATTTTATTGTAACTTAACTACCAGTTGGGATGTCCATGTAATATGACTACAACTGGACTGTATTTGTTTATATCACATCTTCAGCATAAGTGGAAAGGCCACAGTTGTTGGGAGAGGCAGACTATTGCTCCTTTCATTGAATTTTTTTAATCTAAACCTTCAGGAAAAAATGGGAAATGAAAATGTCACCTCACAATATTACTTATATTATTATACAGGATTTGTATAGTCAACAGTTTGCACAGCGCTTTACAACATTATCCAGGATGTATAGATTTGGGGTCATGGGAGTAGTACAATACAATTATCCAAAATAGTCCAGCACTACAGCTCACAAATTACTTATACAATTTTTTTTCATGATATGACTAAGAAAAATCTAGTCTGAAATGTGTCATCATTGTTGGCTGTACCTGAACTTTTGTTGTATGTGAAAGACGTGGGCAACACACAAAACAAAATCAGAGTTAAGGCCCGTACACACGATTGGATTTTCCAATGGGAATTGTGTGATGACAGGCTGTTGTCGGAAAATCCAACTGTTTGTATGCTCCATCGGACAAATGTTGTTGAATTTTTCGCCAACAAATGTTGGATAGCATGCTTTAAAATTTTCAGACAACAAATGTGTGTACAAAACTCTGAAAGTACAAACATGCATCATGCATATTAGCAATGCTAACCATAACACAACGTTAGCATAAGTTGCCCAAAGGGTGGCGCTAAAGAGCTGAAAAACCATGGAGTTTCATGTTTATTGGTTGACAATTCTTTGCCTTTTGTATGCAAGACGCCCATGCCCTTCGGTCCAAAGTCCTATGCTTTGTCCGTGGAAAATCCGATCTTGTGTACCAGGCTTAACACTGGATTATTCAGATGAAGTATCTGTTTTTCTATGTGGCGTTATGCACAATACCACTGTCCCTGTAGAATATAATTAAAATCCAGACCTCAGTATGGAATAGCTTGCATTGGGAAGCCTCCATGTAGTAAGGAGGGTTTCCTCTTCTACATTATTAGCTTATAGTGTTGGAAGTATATATACAGTGTATATGTCTTTCCTAGCAGTCTAAATCCTATTTAGACTTGATTCTCCAACCTGATTAATCCACACCTTTGTTGCTAGGCATGTACAAAGTGTACCACAGGAAAGCAGAATATGACAGGCTCTACAAACAGGGCTCCGCTGTAGGTATTTTGTAAGCCTATGGTAAGGAAAATTTTGCCTGGAGCATTAAGGATCGTTTTAACAAGGAGGCAATGGAGCATTTTTCCTTTGGTTGACCTGAACCTACCAAGTCGAAATTGGCTACCTTAGATGGTTTGGCTGTGCAGTTCATACTACAGACCTTGTTTAGCATGGCATGGCATGCCATCTTTTAGAGGAAGATCAAACAAATGTATTATTCTTATCAAACCAATAACCCGTCCCATTTTTTTCCTGTTTATTTCAAATATTAATTAGGTGGTCCTCTAAGCAGTAAAAAGAACTCTTGATTTTGAGGTGTAAATCCATTACATCAATAATAACCTAAATAATCTCTATTATTTGCCCAAAGGCATACAGTTTGAGGTTTAAAGTAGATGTAAACTCTGTGTATCTGACTGCCCTTTTTATAATACAATATTTGTTTTTACCAATTTGAAATTATATATATATATATATATATATATTGTAATATTGGGGTTATTAGACTCCAGTGATAGATGCAGTTTGCCGTGAGTACACCAAGCCAGAACAGCGTTTTTAAGGGCCTGGTAGCCCAATTTTATTTACAAGCTCACAAAATACAAATAGCAGCCCTCGCAGGGGGTTCCACCATTCCTGTATATTGTCCTCCGGCTGTTTCAGACCTCCAACTTAGGCCCATGTTCTGCTCCTCAGAACTACCCGTTTCATAACGGTAAGCACACAGCCAACTTACTCCTGACCAGCGTCTTGCTGCTCAATCGCACAAGCCTGCCTCATGCAGTAGCTGCACCTATGCAGCGCCTCTGACTCCTCTGAGGGTTTTGGGAGCTCACACCTGGCTCCCAGGACCAGACTTCCTGTCTGCGGGTGGGGCCCTGAGCCACAGAGCTGAACACACAGCTGTGTCGTTAATGTGTCTGTCCATCCAAAATATGGCGAAAACCAGCCATCTTTCAGGAAGGACAGAGTCAAACCATCACATACCTCCCCCCCTTGTTTCGAACCGGAGGGAGGAACACATAGACCCGTCATTATAAATGGGACACCTATGTACAAGCCATTTGCTGCATAGGCCCATTTTTTACGGGTATGTTTCCACCAACACTTCACTGTGGCACCTTTGTGCCAACGATCAGCAGCAGGAGTCCTAATCTGCCCAAACCTTTTCTCTAAAGGGGCACTCCACCCACCTCTTCTTCCGGGTGTGCTTCCACCAGCACTTCTTCCTGAACCGTGGGCTCCCACTAATCTCTCTATCCCTTCTACCTTCTGGCCTTAGGATCCTTCTTTTTCCTCCCACAGACCTACTCTCCTGGGACTGTTGTGGACCTACTTCCAAAGGATCTGTCAGGGACTGACCACTCTCACTACCTGACGCAACATTAACCAACAACATTTGTTTCTCAGGTTCACTAACCCCTCTGTTGCTACCTGTGGCAATCAAACCATCTGAGGTCAACACCACATCCTTCTGTTTACCCTCACCAGCAATGTTCCACAAAGGGTTATTCAACTCAGCATTGTCATTGGGACCTCTTGTCCCCGTGTTTGTTAGAACAATGTCTATGGAGGGACCACCTACAGGCAAGCAGCTACTCCCTATGGGACAGTCCCACAGTTTCACATCGCCCCCTGTTGTCCAACACTCCAATATCAATTGTCCTACCAACGTACATTTTTCCATACCAATCTCTTTAACCATTTCTGAGACCATTGGTACCTTAACCAGGATCTCTGAGCTGTCTGACAGTGCTCTACAGTGCTTCTCATACACGTTTTCGTTACAGTTACCACTACTGTTATTTCCTATCAAAGTGTCTCCGGGTACCTCAAACTGCACCTCTCTGCGAGTGATGGACTGAATTCCCACTACTGTCACGTCCATTCCGAGCCCTTCCTTTTCATGAGGTCTAGAGGGTGAGACAGTGCGCGCGCCATGTACCAACCACTGCTCAGCCGTACCTCGGACCGCACCAGTAGGAATGCATTCCATCACATCAGCAGACGGAGAGACTTCCACTTTGTCTATTATTTCTGATTTCTCCAACAATTCTCCTGAGCGCCTTCTGCACACAACCGCCGCTGGAAGCACTCTCAAAGAGAACTGTGAGACAACTTTCCACAAAATGAACCAACAGTAGAGCAACCAATTTTCATCAATATTGCTTAACAGCGCCGGTACCACCTGTGTCCACCGATTGGTACTACGCAGTACCATGTCGCCCCTCTGCTGTGGATACACGCAGATGTACATTGGAAATATTTTAACCAATTCCAACAACATCCTAGTTATTTCTAGACAAGCCACATCTAAACACAGAACTTTAGGAACTTTTCCTTTACCAACGATGTGGAGGGGCTCATTTGCTAAGGCATGAGAGGCTGAGTCACTTAAAGAGACCTCTACCTCAGAGGTAACTGACAAAACTTGTGGCTTTCCTTGAGCACTGCAAATCTCATGTGCGACACTCATCCTCTCACTTTCAGCAACACTGAGCGATTCCAAATCGCTATCCATTACCATATCATTCTAAAGCTCAACATTCCTCATCTCTTTTGTTGAGGACAAAACTTCTGCTATGTATGCGCCCTTTCCAGATCCTTCCAACTTGAGAGGGTTAACTTCTGCAAAAGCCAACGCACCCGTGTCTACCGGCTCTGCAGTCTCTCCATTTTGCATAGCAGAATTTGTGTCCACCGCAAACATATTTTTAAACACAGCAGGCTGCAATAACATAACTTGACCACTGTGTGGCGCTTCATTAAACTCATTAGGACTTTTTCTGTCAGCAGTGACAGACTGTAGTAACACATTATCATTACAAGCAAATTCAGACATTTCAGTTTTACCATTTTTCTCATCACGAAGGTGAAGTACCCTCTTATCCATCAGAGCGGCACCACAGTTGTCCCCGGCAACCTCTGGCTCCAACACACAGAGCTCCCTGGAGGTTTCAAAGGACAGCTCTGCAACCTTACCTACTGTCGCTAAGGGAAATCGCATATCCTGCTTAGCGATCACCCCTACCTCAATACTAGTGAACACATCACCATAAGTACATGTATCATCATCATCATCATCATCATTCATAAACATAGCAGTTCTACAACCTTTATCAGATTGACTTTTATCAGAACGCATAGCACCCTGCATGCGACTCAGCACATTAACCTTCCTCTCTAAAGGAATTATTTTGCCCACTAGGGCGGCTTCACAGTTGTCCGGGGAAACCATTTGCCTTACCATTACAGGATCCTTAGCGGTTTCCCTTGGCAACTCTGCAGCACCTGTCTTTATCGCTAGGGAACATGACACACCAACTGTTTTGGTCACCCCTAATACATAATACTAATAATAATAATAATAATAATAATAATAATAATACTCAGCACTCTGCTGAACTACCTTAGGTGCACACAAAGTCCACAAATCACTTTCAGTCTTTGATCTTGCTGCAAGGAGGGTTTTAACGTGTGTTTTCCCACTGCACTGGGAAGCACACTGCAGCAAGTCCATCTTTACACCTTCTGCAGATCTTCTCCCCGGACACATTGCTACTTCACTTGAATCACAAATTGCAACAGTCTTACCATTTCTTGAAGCAGGTAACTCTGTCTTCATTTGAGGGCGCTGTCTTTCAGTTGCATTTTTACTGGCCAACTCCCCCTGGTGGCCACAGGACGAAATCACAGTAGGCAACTCCCACTGTTTAGCACCCCCTGCAGACACAACAGAAGACTTCTTGTTGCCAGGGGTGACTGCAAACATATCTGCAAAGGAATCTTGGCCCACCAATAAAGAGTTCTGCTCAGCAACCTCACTTTCAACTGCACCCCAAAATCTAGGGCAAGAAAATATGCCGTGCCCCAGGTAACCACATTCCAGGCCTGGCGTTTGGCGACTTTCTCCTGTTGCTAAGGGAGATGACACTCTCCCAACACGCAGAACTTCACTTGCATCTCTATGGGGATGGCAATACCCCTCTTCCCTGTAGCTCCTCCTTCCCATTGACACATTTTCTCCGGTTGCTAATGGAAACGGTGCTCTCCTAGCTGCACGTTGCTGGCTCTCCGACACATGTAGACGTCTCTCTCCCTGAAGCGACGTTGCTTTAAACTTGCCACAATTCTCTGTGGGCAATATCTTTGTCTTGCTGTTCATGATGCGACTGAACTCTCCTCTAAGAAGGATTTCCTTTTTAAACTGGCAGTAATCATCGTGGTCACCGTCCATCAAATGGTAAACAGACCGGTACTCTACCAATAATAAGGTTTGCAGCAATTTTGGCCACCAGTCTCTAGGCCACCTCCTCCCTACAGCGACTTCTTCAAATTTCTCTAGGAAGTCCCCAACCTCCTCTGTAGGTAGCATGGGTTGCATGTAATCTGATGCCACTATCTCAGCCCTTTGTATCGCATCCGACTCTTTAGTTTGGTTCAGTGCGGCCAAGTGTTTTTTGCACGATTCTGGGGCTTGCTCTGTCGGCAACAAACCCTCCAGCCACAAAGTCCTGTCTCTCATTTCAGCAAACCTTGCTTTCTGTTTGCGATTTGTCCTTCCCATGGCTGCAAACAGGGCAATGATTTATAACACAGTTCCTTTTTAAACACAGAAAAAAAATGTTGGTGAGCTTTCTACAAGACAGCACACTTTTACACACAGTCTTCACTCTCTGCGATTCCACTTGAATTATCCATTCACTGGGCCTTCCCAAATGAATATGTCTTTTTAGGCCACGCTGAGCTTACTTCCACAGGTATGCCACCTGTATGCAACACAGTCCATTAATTGAACTCCTGTGCAATGCAGTTCTCCTGACTGCCACACACAGCTAACAGCAGTTCACAGCAGAAAACTTTAACTTTCAGTTCATATTGGCTGTTCATCATAGCATTGCTGCAAAAACGCACAGTTGCTTTCTACTCACTGTTTTGTTGGTATGCAAGGACCTGGAACTCTTCCAAATTGCCCGCAGCAATCCACCACTTGTAATATTGGGGTTATTAGACTCCAGTGATAGATGCAGTTTGCCGTGAGTACACCAAGCCAGAACAGCGTTTTTAAGGGCCTGGTAGCCCAATTTTATTTACAAGCTCACAAAATACAAATAGCAGCCCTCGCAGGGGGTTCCACCATTCCTGTATATTGTCCTCCGGCTGTTTCAGACCTCCAACTTAGGCCCATGTTCTGCTCCTCAGAACTACCCGTTTCCTAACGGTAAGCACACAGCCAACTTACTCCTGACCAGCGTCTTGCTGCTCAATCGCACAAGCCTGCCTCATGCAGTAGCTGCACCTATGCAGCGCCTCTGACTCCTCTGAGGGTTTTGGGAGCTCACACCTGGCTCCCAGGACCAGACTTCCTGTCTGCGGGTGGGGCCCTGAGCCACAGCCAGGCCAGCACTAAAGAGCTAAACACACACAGCTGTGTCGTTAATGTGTCTGTCCATCCAAAATATGGCGAAAACCAGCCATCTTTCAGGAAGTACAGAGTCAAACCATCACAATATATATATATATATATATATATATATATATATATATATATATATATATATATATATATATATATAATTTTACACGGTTTCCCAGCTATGGCTGCATGGCATTTATCAGGGCAGGTTTCCTGATAGTCAAATAAGTGGGCCATACCTGCAAAATATAAGTTTAAATGGGCACTTTAAATTCACCATTGGATGCCCATGTGGTAGGATGGCAAGGAAGGAGAACCATTGGAAAACAGGGACAAGGCACTTTCACTCTATAACAGGAAGTGCCTGAACATGGGACTTCAAGGCAGCATCACCAGTTTTAAAATACTGAACATTTTGAGATTACATGAACACCGTAAAATTTTATTTAGATTTAAGTATTTGGGTTTACATATACTTTAACTAAAACTCAACCAATTTTACTTTTGATTCTGAACAGAGCTGTTGTAGTTCTTTCAAAAGCAAAAAAAAAACCTTAAAGTCACACCGGAGAGAAATAGTTGAATACCATATATGGTTACCATTTTATCTGCCAAAGCATTTGTAACTCTGTACATCTTGTGATTTACATATATTTTTCATACTGCACAGCCAGGCAGGTGACACAAGTAGTTCCTGATTAAGCAATTTACATTTCCGGGTTCAGCAATTCAGCTTCCTATGTCACCTCCAGCCTCCTCATTAGACAGTTAAATCAGCTTAATCCCCTTTGCCCATGGATCCAGAGCCAGGACAAGGGTTAGGCAGGAAGGCCGGCTGTCCTGGGCACTGAGATAATGTGTGAGATGGGGGGTGCCACAAGGAGATTGTGGGGCAGGGGGATCTGTGTTGGCTGGGGGGAATTTGGGGGGCAGCAGGGGGTAAGAATTGTTCTAGAAGGGGACATTTGGGGGACCTAGGAAAGGTAATTTGGGGGATTTGGGAAGATGATTTGTGCTAGGAAGGAGGAGTTGAAGTGTTTGTGCTAGAAGAAGTGATATGGGGAGGGGATTTTTGCTAGAAGGGGAAATGTTTTTTTTTGGGGGGGGGGTGGGCGCGGTTGTGCCAGTAGGGATGATTGGGTGGTATTTTTGCTAGGAGGGGTAATCTGGGGGGGGGGCAGATTTGTGCGTGTTGTGCGTGTTATATGTGGCTGTTCGAAATTATAAATCTTGTGGCATGTGAAAGATATGTTTATTTTATAGGTGCTAGGAGCCCACTAGAGTGATCTTTAACCTGGGCTCAATTATGTCTCAAATAAGGCCAGTAACATGCATTGTGCTCCTCGCTAATGTTACCAGGCTGGTATCTATATTTATATTTTGCCTATTGCTGGAGCCCTTATCTTTACTGTGACCACATTGCAGCTCATAGCAACTATGGACTAAGTGCTCAACTGGAAACTAGCACACCAAGGAGGACTACTGAGTATCTAAAGCGGAGCTCCACCCTGATTATTTTTATTTTTTTTAAATCGAAAAAAAAAAAAAAAAAATGAAATGGAAAAAAATAAAATAAATACTCACCCTAAATAGGCTGTTGCTATGTGGAAGTCCCGAATCTGCCCTCATGATCCGTGGTGCGGTTTTCTTCCTCCTCCTCTTCTCGGTGTCTTCTTGTGAATGGGCCGCGCTGCATTCTGGGAACTGTGTGTATCCCAGAAAGAAGCCGGACCATTCACAAAGCGCCGCGTCGCTCGCACATGCACAGTAGGAAACGGGCAGTGAAGCCGCACGGCTTCACTGCCTGTTTCCCTGACTGTGGATGGCGGTGCCGGGATCGAGGATCGGCATCGGCGGGGACCGTCAGCGTGGGCGCCTAGGTCAGGTAAGTGTCCTTATTCAAAGTCAGCAGCTACACTGTTAGTAGCTGCCGACTTTGAAAAAAAAAAATTCGGGTGGAGCTCCGCTTTAATGTGACAGATTTTATCCTAGTAAAATAAGGGATACCTTTCCTGTACAGGGTTTTCCTTTTAACCAGGGCTGGCGCTAGCGCAAGCCAACTAGGGAACTTGCCTTATGCCGCCAGTGCCGCCACGGGAACAGGGCGGAAAACTGAGCGGGTCACCGCCGTCCGCCGGTACAGTGATCCGTCCGATCGTAGAGTGGTAGTCAGCACTGCTGACTACAGCTGACGTCTATCTTTGTTGTGGACTCAGAGAGAGAGAGCCACGCTGTACCTCACCACCAGAGAGAGAGAGAGAGCCACGCTGTACCGCACCACCAGAGAGAGAGAGCCACGCTGTACCGCACCACCAGAGAGAGTCACACTGTACCCGCACCACCACCAGAGAGAGAGAGAGCCACGCTGTCCAGGACCACCGGAGAGAGCAGGTCAATTTCACTGGGCAGTGTGGGCACAATAGGAGACAGATAGTACTAGCATTGTTCTCTATCTATCTAGATATATTATGTGGTATCTTTCTGTATAGTGTTGGTGTATGTGTGCATGTGTGCGTGCGTGCGTGTGTGCGCGCCGGGGGGGGGGGGGGGGGGGCGTCAAAATGCACATTCGGCTGAGTTGGCAAAAATCCTTGCACTTGCCCTGCTTTCAACCAATGTGTTTTTCCTCTTTGAAAGAGATACTAGAACATGAATCATTTTAATAAGTCCTTGAATGTGCGCTTATATAATACTAACATAGTAGCAAGTGATACCTAATTATCTCATTTTTTTATTTCCTAGTATATAGCAGAATTTTCTATTCATTTCACAACAGGAAGGTAAACAGTTTTTTCCTTTTTCTCTTATTAAATTAAATTTCATTTACATTACTTTTACAATGAATCTGCAGCCATTTGCTCTTCGTGCCCAGTGATGTCTCTTTTTGTTTTAATGAGCTGCTGTTTCATTTGATTACTTTTTTCTGATTTATATAAATTTGCCAAGGTAAGCTACCAATGTTTCCTGTAAAATCACAGCATTTTTAATCTTTTTTTGAAAGTTTGTGACCAGAAGAATAAAAGTAGCTGATTCAAACATGTGGTGTTGATTATCATTTGAGACAAATCAAATGCAAACTATTATTATATTCATAGACAAGCAACCTTATATTATATACCGTATTTATCGGCGTATATCGCGCACTTTTTTGCCCTGAAAATCAGGGCAAAATCGTGGGTGCGCGATATACGCCGATACCCGCTTTCCCGCGCCGAATTTTGAATACTGCGCCGACATACACCGAGCGCAGTACACTCGGGTATATTCGGCCAGTCTCGGCTTCTTCCGCGGTCACGTCATGGACGTACAGGACGTGAGCGCGAAAGTTGCCGAGCCTTCCCGAGTGTACTGCGCTCAGTATATGCTGGCGCAGTATTCAAAACTCGGCGCGGGAAACGAGCGGGGAGGATGCGAGGACGCCGCGAGGACGCCGGACCCGCCGAAGAGGACGCCGGACCCGCCGAAGAGGACACCGGACCCGCCGAAGAGGACACCGGACCCACCGCAGAAGGACACCCGTAGCCGCAGAAGGACGCCGAACCCGACGAGGCCGCCGATGGACGCCGCGCAAGACACCAAAACTGTAAGTACAAAATAACTTTTTTTCCACAGGATTGGGGGGCACTTTGGGGGTGCGCGGTATACGCGGGAGCGTGTTACACCGCGATAAATACGGTATTTACTGTTGAGCGTTTTATCTTTAGGTACAACTGTACAGCTGATTATACTGTAAATTAAAAGCCCAATTCCAGGCTCCTCTCTCCCTCTTGAACCCCCAATGGTATGATGTTGGTGTTCTCTATTTTCTATTTTTTAGACGCCTCCTTTTCCATAGTTGGTCCTCACTTATAAAGAAAGCAGCACTGATGTCACTGCTCTGAGGAGAATTACACAGTTAATGCAGGACACTGTGGTGATGCCACCTTAAAGGGGTTGTAAAGGCATTCTATGCATTAAGTTGAAAAAAACATCTGATGTTTGCCGGCCCCCCGTTTACTTATCTGAGCCCTCAAAAGGCTTTTCGGCTCTTCTCGGCTCACTCATTGGATGATTGATAGCACACAGCTATTGGCTTGCACTGCTGTCAATCAAACCAATGACGCGGCGTGCTGGGGGGGCGGGGCCGAGTGATACAGCCGCCAGCTGTAGCACAGGAGTGTGCCCGTAAGCTAACCCCCTTGGGAGAGAGCTTCCCATGACGGGGGTTAGCTCTTGCGGGGAGGAGCCGAGACAGCCGCCGAGGGACCCCAGAAAACCAGGATTGGGACCACTCTGTGCAAAACGAGCTGCACAGTGGAGGTTAGTATGACATGTTTGTTATTTTTATTTTTTTATATTTGAACCTTTACAACCCCTTTAAGTGGCAGGTTCATTAAGCTCTTTACTCATAGTAGGCCATCAGTCGCCCATATCAAATGAAGATTGCCAGCAGAATCGAACAGATATGGGAAATTCAGTCAGCGACCGACAAGCCTTATTATGTAGAAAAATAGGATAGCAATTTTTATCCTGAACACTATGGGGGGGGGGGGGGGGGGTTTAACCTTAACCTAAACGTCACCCATAGTTTAGAGAAGGCTTGTCTCTCTGCTAAAAATATAGAGATAATCTGCAACATCAGCATCCTTATGCCCTGTGTCAGTGGTCTTTTATTCATCTCAAAGGGGTTTTGTGCTCCCATACAGGTCTATGGGGATGCAAAACCCACTTGAAGCAGGTGAAATGCAGATCAGAAAATCAGCTTCAGACCAATGCGCATGTCAATGAATTTCTCAAAACATTTTAAATTTACGGTATGTCATCAACAGAAGCCAAAAGCCTGTCAACACAGAGTGTTAAAAATAACCTATAAGGTGGTCATAGATAAAATAATAGGGAAATTGTACCTGCATGTCCTAGCATAATATTGCATATTGGAATTGCCCTAATGTGCATGTTTATGGATCAAACTTGCTTTTAAACATTTCTTTGTTTGGGACGTTTTAGGTAGCAACCTTACCTACACCATTAATACTAATATATATATATATATATATATATATATATATATATACAGTATATATATATATATATATACACTGTGTGTATATATATATATATATATATATATATATGTATGTTTATATATATATATATCTATATATCTATATATATATATATATATATATATTGTGACAGGAAGTCAGGTAAATCTGTGTGTTGTCCCAGATGGAAGATATTTTTCTGCCTTGTGTAGACAATACACCAATTACTATTGGGCGTCGGCTGTAGAAATGGCCAGAGAGGTTTGGGGAGTTAGAAGCCTTCAGCTGTTCAAAATGAAGCAATTAAAGCCCCTATAAATAAAGCCTAAGGATAACGGCTGATTGCTGCATCCTGGGGGGCTTTGTAAGCACTTCTGAAGAGGTGAGGTGCTGATGGATATTTCTGTGTGAGAAATATCAAAGAGATTTTTTTTGTTGTTTTCTGCTGTAGGACCAGCAGTGTCTGCCCAGCAGTAGGCTGTGCCAGACTTAATAGGTAGGTTCCTGTGTTGGGAAGGTAGACGCCCCAAGTGGCAAGGGTTTACTTTATGTTTTGTTTTGTTTATGCTGTTTTGATGCTTGCACGTGTATCCCGCAAGATGGAAAAATAAACCATATCATTTGTTTTCAATCCTCCTCAACTGCCTTTCTGTACAGTTCAGCGTGTAGTGAACCCCTAGAGGAGGTCACACACACCCGCTACCGAGTTAATCCCTCACAATATATATACTGTATATATATATAAGAAGGCCAGTATGGTGGCCTGAGTTTATGGGAGGGGCCCGGAGGGTATTTAAGCAGCCCACTCACACATGCTCTTTGTCGGTTCAGTGTGCAATACTACACGTCACTGGGCCGACTCTTCCCAGCTCACCTCATGTCCGTGAGTCTGCGCATTCAATCGCAATCGACACCCTCCCGCCCTTCCCTTTTTCAGGGCACTTCTCAGCATATCCTTCTTCAATTAACTACCCATTACTTACTTTGGGTATGCCCCCTTTTCTTGGCATACTGACCAGACCACCAAGGCACACTTCAGGTCTATTTATGTTGTAAGTCTTGTCGCGTGTTTATGTGATCCACACCACTCTCGGTCAGAGGGCCACGACCATAAATATATATATATATATATATATATATATATATATATAATCTTTATTGTAGCATACCTTAATAAAAATGTATAAAGCAATGTGCACACAATATTCTTGCTGTTCAGTTATATATTTTCCATATATTTGGACACCATACCACTTCTAGTATCCATGTATTCACCCATCAAACCTACTTTGCACATGTCATTGCGTATTCAGACTAGAGTACACATAGTAACTTTCATATTTGTGATTGATGAAGGAACTTCTATATGAGTTTCCCAAGCCAATGGTCCACTTATTCCAGAGAAATACAGAGGTAAGTATTTAGAACTGGTAACCTAAATAATCCCTATTGTTTTCACAAAGGCATACAGTATGAGGTTTAATGTGTAAAAATATATTGCGCTATTCCAAAGTGTATAACTAAACAAAAAAGGTTTAAAGTAGATGTAAACCCTAAAAATAATGATATTTAATTTTCTGTGTATCTGTGTATCTATCTGACTGCCCTTTTTATAATACAATATGGCATTAAACATGTCACATGAGTCCATGTTCACCAAGAAGTCGAAGAAAGTCCCAGGAGTAATAATATTTATGTAATGATCCCTGGTGAATACTGTACATCTTATAAAGGTGTTACAGTGATGGGGAATGTGCATATATCTGTTATTTCCTAAAGTGATTCAGTGCTTTAGTAGTTTCCCAAATCTCACTCTCCAGTCTACCCTATTAGACCTAAATGGTGTTTTTCAAGTAGGACTTCCACTTTTACATTAAAAGGTAATCCTCTGATCGAGCATTAGGAAGATTGTAAAGTTTTATTAATATGCCTCCTCCAAATTCCATATCAAAGCCTGTAAAGTTCCAAATAAATGTTAAGTTAATGAACCAAGCCTGCTTTTTAACACCCTCCATGCTATTTTTTTTATCTGCTAGTGAGGATCATCCCTGGTCTGTCAGAAGAGCTGCTGGAGACCTTGTCTATGTTCATTTGGAGCACCAAGTCAAGCTTTATGGACTAGGGGACTGAATAAACTGTAATACCAACAACGAGGCCCAGAAATGAATTTCATTACCGTTGTGCTACTTAGTCTCCATCTTTGGTCTACTAAGTTTGTGGGATGTTGGTATATCCCTATATGGATAAATTATTCAACTAACCATACCTTTAGGCATATATAGGATAACAGTGTTCATGTTTATGGAAAAGGAAATGGGTGTGTGAACACTTCTGGTCACCCTTTTTAGAATAAAGGGTGGCACCAATCTGCCTGATTTTCATTCAGTATATGTTCAGTGAATGCACATATTTTGCTGGTGGATATTGCTAATGTCATTAAATTTTCCTGACGATATTTTATATCCATGTATGAAGCTTGTGTCAGAAACAAAAAAATATTTCAACCCAAGAAGATTGAAAACAAGTGAAAAAGGGAGAGTATAGTCTCAGTTATTCAATTTCGGATAATAAATTTAAAATGTACCAGCATCCCGGAATATTTGAAAACAGGGGGGAGGGACCAACTAGATAGAGACAGTGAAGCTGCTTGACACTAGACTGATCTATACTATATCCATCGATATGGGTTTGGTTGGGATTTTCGAGGTACTCGTAGAGAGACGTATATCATATAAAAATAGATTTATTACAAAAAGAACAATACATCAATAATAAAAAGATGGGACAGGCCCCACAATTCGGACACAGTAAGGTGTTTGTTAAGATGACATAAAACAAAGCAAAACCGTATTGGTCAGATGCGTGGAGCCAATCTGCGACCTCGACCGGTTTCGCGGTTGATACCGCTTCTTCAGGAGGATCTACATAAAATACATGTATTTATGAAGAAAGACAAGCAAAATTTACATAAATGTACACATTTTAAGAAACAAAGCAGCAAGACCAGTGTTAGACTGACTGTGAAGATATACTCACATGGGATGGCAGGTGGCCCGGAATGAGCAGACAACAAACGTGTCCCCCAAGAGTCCCTTTCTCTCCCCTTCCCCCAAAAAACCCCCCCCCCACCCCTCCCGTGGTGTCCCCTATTACTTTTATTTGCTGCATACCTAAAAGCATTATCTTTTGCAACTGTTTACCCTTCAGAGCTTTTTTGTCAGCTTCCCCGGCGCGAGCCATTTTGTACTCTTTCTTTGTTTGGGGGACACGTTTGTTGTCTGCTCATTCCGGGCCACCTGCCATCCCATGTGAGTATATCTTCACAGTCAGTCTAACACTGGTCTTGCTGCTTTGTTTCTTAAAATGTGTACATTTATGTAAATTTTGCTTGTCTTTCTTCATAAATACATGTATTTTATGTAGATCCTCCTGAAGAAGCGGTATCAACCGCGAAACCAGTCGAGGTCGCAGATTGGCTCCACGCATCTGACCAATACGGTTTTGCTTTGTTTTATGTCATCTTAACAAACACCTTACTGTGTCCGAATTGTGGGGCCTGTCCCATCTTTTTATTATTGATGTATTGTTCTTTTTGTAATAAATCTATTTTTATATGATATACGTCTCTCTACGAGTACCTCGAAAATCCCAACCAAACCCATATCGATGGATATAGTATAGATCAGTCTAGTGTCAAGCAGCTTCACTGTCTCTATCTAGTTGGTCCCTCCCCCCTGTTTTCAAATATTCCGGGATGCTGGTACATTTTAAATTTATTATCCGAAATTGAATAACTGAGACTATACTCTCCCTTTTTCACTAATACCTGGGTGGATAATACACCCGTTTTCTTTGTAGGTATTGAGGCTCTTGCCCCTCTCTCCCTACCCTTCTGAGTGTCTCTAATTTTTATATTATGTAAATTATGTCTAATTAATTCTTGGAGAAAAAATTTTCTTCTTTTGTATTTTTTCACAGGCAGATTGTTCCTTCTTTCTCTTGTCTTCACAGTCCCCTTTTGTCTGTTTTGTCTTTGTTCTTTGTCTTCGATCAATATGGAAGTCCTTGGCACTGATTGGTCAGGCTTCATGGCCACTATTCAAACAAATTGTCTAAACACACACAAATTGGAAGATGATTTAAAGGTTTATTTTGTCAAAATATTTGCCCTGCTGAAACGTAAATCGCACCTCTTCTGGCATATAGGATACTTTAAACGTTACCTATTAGACAATATCTGCCCTATTGGACTTCGTGTCCAAATCTTTCCGACTATTAAGGACCCCTCAGCGGATTTTAAAAAAATTTGGGAAAATACCCTACTGGGATGCAGCCTTGAACTGATGAAATCCCTGATAACACAATATACTCAAGACATGACTATATTAGATGGAGAGATTGAAAGTATTAACACACAATTTCTCCACCTCACTGGCAACCCGGTCTTTGTTGAAAAATGGAAAGAAACCAAATTACGTTTAGAAATCCTTAATAAGGAAATTATTACTAACAAACAAACCAAGTTCAACAAAGACAAGGCTGCATTCATGGAGGGCCATGCATACAGATGGTCAACAGGCCAGACTGGAAGGAGAAACCCCAGACGCAATCAGTACAACACCAATCCCAACCTAGAAGCTGAATCTGACTCCTCAGCTTCCTCTATGGTTTCCCAGTCTAGTAACTCAAGACTATCGACCATATCGGGAGGACCCTCAACCCGTAAAAGATTGAGATATGGTGGAGCAACCCCTCCTCCTATTAGCTCCAAAAAAGATAAGAAAGCCATGAAGGGCACTAAGACCCGTGTCCCAGTCTCACGGGACCTAGTGGACACCAATACCCTGATTGATCCAGCTGCTATTTCTACCTCACTTCATGGGGCAATTCCTAAAGTCCTCAATTCTACACTACTGACAAACAAATACACTAAAATCAATGAGGAGGCCATTTTTTTAGATCTAAAAAAACAACAACAAGGCAATTTGGACACTTTTGTCCTCAAAACCATCCAACCACTCCCACTGCCACTACAACCAACCCCACTCAAAGCACATGTCTAAACATCATTAACCTTACCTCTTATTCACTTTCAGAGGAGCAATCCTCGGTGCTACAATTAGGTTTGGGCTTTTGCCCACTCGACCCCCTCAAAATTACCTATACTATCAAAGACCTCTATCTTTTTGCTCGCAACCTTACATACAAGTACATTTTTGATCATGACCGTTCCCTGGCTATCCTGGAGCATGAGCTCGCGGACCGGACAAAACATTTCACCATGAATGAATTCCGGGCACTCCGCGACCTGATGCTCCTATATGATGAAAGCCACCCGGATGAAACGGATTCTTCCATTTCTCCAACACCCATCTCAAACATCTGCAAACCACAAAAGCCTTTTCGCCTTCCATCTCATCGTTTCCCCGACCTCATGACATGCCCAGCTATCTGGGCTTTTGTCAAAGCTACCATTCGGGACCTTAAACGCCAAGAATGGCACAGTATTACCCCTAACCTGACCACCAGTCAAACCAAAGCCCTAAAATCCCTTCAGAATTGTACAGACCTTGTGATTAAACAGTCCGATAAGGGCGGCAACATAGTCCTGATGACTCATGATTTCTATCAGAAAATGTGTTTATCCATTTTAAACAACCCTCAGTGGTATACCAGAATTTCGTCAACTATAGTTTCTACCTTTGCTGCAGAACTAAAAAATATCTGTACTGAAGCCTACTTCCTTGGTCTTATTGACAAAGATACCCTTGAATTCCTCATTCCCAAACATCCCCGTCTCCCAACCTTCTACGCCCTCCCTAAGACACATAAAAGTTTAAAGAATCCACCTGGCCGACCTATCGTGTCAGGTATTGGTTCACTTACTGACAATGTCAGCAAATTTGTCGACGCATTTTTAATGCCTCATGTTACCAGTCTCCCGTCATATATTAAGGATACGTCTGATCTATTGAGACATGTTGAGGGCACCCAGATCCCTCCCGACGCCCTGCTCGTGGCTTTGGATGTTGAGGCTTTGTACTCTAGCATCCCCCACGAGCAGGGCGTCGGGATGGCTGGCTCATTCCTTCATCAACAAGAAAACACCTCCTGGCCCCTCGTGGATTTCGTTTTACAATTACTTTTGTTTATTTTGACCAAAAATCACTTTATCTTTCATGATGAGTTGTTTTTTACAGACCCAAGGGGTCGCGATGGGGACTTCGTGCGCCCCAGCATATGCTAATCTATATCTAGGTGGCTGGGAACGCTCTCTTCATGTTAATCATATATTTTCTGAACATCTAGATAAGGTCCTTCTGTGGTACAGGTACATAGATGACCTATTTATTATTTGGACAGGGACCCCCGAATCCCTCCTTGAATTTGTCTCTCTACTTAATATTAATGAATTTAACCTTAAATTCACGGTCCAGTTCGACAATGGCCAGGTCCCTTTTTTGGACCTGTCCATTGTCAAACTGCCGGATGGCACATTAAGTACCGATCTATATCGGAAACCAACAGCGGGTAATACCCTCCTTTACGCCACCAGTGCCCACCCTAAACCATTGATTAGAAGCATTCCTTTTGCTCAGTACCTACGGATACGGAGAAATTGCACACTTACTAGTGACTTTAAAACGCAGGCCAATGCCCTTAGAGATCGTCTTCTAGCCAGAGGCTATACCAAAAGCAACCTCAAAAAAGCATTTAATAGAGCTACATCTCGAACTAGACAATCTCTATTATACGATCCCCCTAAACCTAAACTAGCGAACAACGAAACTGTCAGATTCATTACCACATTCTCAGCGCATCACAATACACTTCGTAACATTCTGAATAATAACTGGCATATTCTCACTGATGATCTAACCCTCTCCAAACATGTCAAAACTAACCCTGAACTTGTGTTCCGCCGGGCATACTCCCTTAGGGATCGACTGACCAAAAGCCACTATGTGTCACAACACAGGTCATCCCCCGACCCGAAGGGAACATACCAATGTGGCGCTTGCTCACGTTGCCCCTGGGTCTGGGAGGGACAGTCCTACCTTTTACCTAATGGTGAACTTTTGCGTCCATCTTTTTCTGCCCACTGTGGGACCAAGGGGGTGGTTTACCTGATGGTCTGCCGATGTGGTGCCTTCTACATCGGTAAGACCATCAGGGAATTTCGCCAAAGAATGGGTGACCACCTATACGACTCAGACAACGGTAAACTAACAACTATTGGACGTCACGTTGGCCTGTACCATCGTTATGACCTCTCTGTTTTACGTTTTCTGGTTATACAAGTAATTCCACCAAACCCACGAGGAGGTGACTGGAACAAATCCATCTTACAAAGTGAGTGCCTCTGGATAGAGCATCTCAATGCCACAGTCCCTCCTGGCCTCAATGAGGTCAACTCCTATAAATGTTTTCTGTAAAATATTCAGGTACTTTCCTGTTGCCTAGAATAACCCCGCCCCTTGTCCTGCCCACCCTCTCCCTTACCCTTCCCCTCCCCCCCCCCCCTCCCCCACATGTGTTCCTTTCTCCCCCTCCGTGGGTTTCTGTTGAAGGCATCAACTATACCAATGAAATATTATCCGACTATAACTGACTGCTGTTATGATATGTGTTTCCTGCTATGTTTTAATTATCTTTACATATTTCTGTATATATACTTTATTATACAATGAATTTACATAGGTCATCCGTATGGGTTGTATATTTTTCTTTGCCTTCCCCCCTCTGCCCCCCCCTCCCCCTTTTTCTTCCCCCCCCTTCCCCCCCCCTTCCCTTCCCTTTTTTTCCCCCCCTTTTCCCCCCCCCCTCCTTCCCCCGCCCGTGACTGTTTGTACGTTTAAGGCTGTTACTCTCTGCCCATATGAAATGACATTTGAAACAAATCTCCTCTTTAATGACATTGTCTGTTTTTTAAAAATTGACTATACTTGTAAATGTAATCTCTATTTTATTTTTCATGTTTGTAAATCGGCGGCTTTCCTGTGTAACCTGACTGCGGGGATTACCCTGTTTCTTTGGCAGCTTTGCTACAACGGGCAGCTCTCTCTCCCTCCCCCTTCCCATTGAAACTATGGCTCGCGCTACTCCGTCCCGGCTCTATCTCTAGCCCCCTCCCTGCGACTGATGACCTGGCTCTGCCATTGGGTCCTCAGATCGCACACCGACGCCTCACCCACGTGGGACGCTGGTCCTTGGATGGATGATCACATCATGCCGCGTCTGCGACGTCACACAGGCGCCGCCGTCACCTGACGCCCCATGTGATCCGGGGAAATCTCACATAAGCAGCAATCTGCTTGCTTATGGTGAGATATGACAGGCTCTCCCTGGGGATACGCATCGGCCATCACATTAAGGTAGGACACTCTTTAACCAATCGTTTTTTGTTTTGAAATCTTTAACCCTGCCAGTTTGTTACTGGCGGGTGTATTTTAAACCTAACTCGCCTTATATCCTATTTTGCAGCTAATTGCTTACCAGCGCCTTTGGCTCTCCTCATACCTCATAGGTTGCCACGTGCACCTATTAGTTTGTTGATGTTGCCGTTTATCCCCAGTATCTTGTAAAACTTTATACTTTTTTCGGGTAAGAACTATTAGGTTATCCCCCTATATGAGTACTGGTGTATCCTGGGTTCCTCACATGTGCACCACCCAATTGCTCTCCTCACACACACCTTCTCCTTGCTTCTTCTGCCACACCGCCCAATTTCTTCCCCCCCCCCCTTTTTTCCTCTTTATTACCCCCCCTTTTACCCCCCGTTTTTACCTCCCTTTTCTGTTCATCCTCCTTCTTTTCATTCCTTTTCTTTGTCCTTATTTCTCCCCCCTTCCCCTTCTCTCTCCTTCTGGCCCCATTCTTTCACTCCCTCCCCCCCCCTCCTCCCCATCCCCCTCCCATACCTTCTTATCAATTTATTTCCTACATGTTCTTTTCTTCTTCTTTCTTTTTCCTCCCTTTTTTTCCTCCTTTTCACGTCTTTCAGGTTCACTCTTTACTCTCCCTCCCCCCTCCCTCTCCTTTGTCTTCTTGCTGGTTACCCTTCTTTTTTCCTTTTTTCTTTCTTCCCCCCTTTTTTTCTTCCTTCCTTCCCCCATTCCGGCTCTCTCCCTTCCCCCCCCCCTTTCCTTCCCCCCTTTTCCCTCCTCCCCCCCCCTCCCCTATGTCCATCACCAATCCTTCCTTAACTTGCCCCTCTCACCTCCCCTTCTTTCTTTTCTTTTCCTCATCTTCTTTCCGTCTCCTACCCCCCCACCCCCTTTATATGTCGCCTTCCCTCACATGTCCCTCTTATTTTTTACCTGGTCTTTTTACCTGTACCTCTCTTTCCCCCCCTGGTTCCTTTTTTTCTTTTCCATTTCCGCTGCCTCCATTCCACACACTCCCTCTCTCCTTCCTTCTATCCCTGGCCTTCCTTACCCCACTATCCCTCACCTTTTCTCACCTAGTCCCTTTCTCTCCCCTTCCCCCAAAAAACCCCCCCCCCCACCCCTCCCGTGGTGTCCCCTATTACTTTTATTTGCTGCATACCTAAAAGCATTATCTTTTGCAACTGTTTACCCTTCAGAGCTTTTTTGTCAGCTTCCCCGGCGCGAGCCATTTTGTACTCTTTCTTTGTTTGGGGGACACGTTTGTTGTCTGCTCATTCCGGGCCACCTGCCATCCCATGTGAGTATATCTTCACAGTCAGTCTAACACTGGTCTTGCTGCTTTGTTTCTTAAAATGTGTACATTTATGTAAATTTTGCTTGTCTTTCTTCATAAATACATGTATTTTATGTAGATCCTCCTGAAGAAGCGGTATCAACCGCGAAACCGGTCGAGGTCGCAGATTGGCTCCACGCATCTGACCAATACGGTTTTGCTTTGTTTTATGTCATCTTAACAAACACCTTACTGTGTCCGAATTGTGGGGCCTGTCCCATCTTTTTATTATTGATGTATTGTTCTTTTTGTAATAAATCTATTTTTATATGATATACGTCTCTCTACGAGTACCTCGAAAATCCCAACCAAACCCATATCGATGGATATAGTATAGATCAGTCTAGTGTCAAGCAGCTTCACTGTCTCTATCTAGTTGGTCCCTCCCCCCTGTTTTCAAAGATTGAAAACAAGAGGGACTATATGACCACACTGACAATTGTAGCTTATCAAAAATATAAATATTTTGATTTATGAAGTAATCAAAAAACATGCAGATATAGGTAGGTGATGGTGAAGCGCTGTGAATCCTAATAAGGGTATGAAACCGAAGGGTAAATACCAAGGGAGATATGCTAAGTGACTGTATGGTATCCTTTTACCCTGCATTGCCTGAGCACCTGTTGATGCCAAGGTTGAGAGGTGGAAGCGTTAGAGGAATTTCAAGTGGGAGTTACCCGTCTGTCAGTGTTCCTCCAAGCACATCAGGTCCACCATCCTCAGCCTCAATGTGAGTGCGTACTGATGTGATTCATCAATTTCTAGGTCTCTTTTAAGGTTACGTCACCTTGCATTCATTTCTGCCTTTCATGTCTGTATGAGCACCTGGTGAAGAAATTCTCCATTTCAACCTCAATAAGTGACTACTGTTTGGTACTCTGGGCCATCCGTGCTATGGCTCTGAGATGAGCATTTTAGTACCACAAGAGCTGTGCGCACCTAAGTCTGCCTGCTTTCACAACGTACCTGCTTTCACACCGTACCACTTTTTGGGCTTTGGAGTCTCCATTTTTGTATGGACTTTTTCACGTGTTTATATGTTATACACCTTGCCATGTGCTGTCACGCACAGCTATTTTCATTTGTGTTTTTTTTATTTTTTTGGTTCATATTTTGTATATTGCATTTTATTTATTTCATTGTGTGTTTGGTACATTTCACATGTTCATTTATTTGTTGTTCATTTACCTCTCTGTTCACCATACAGTCACTTAGCATATCTCCCTTGGTATTTACCCTTCGGTTTCATACCCTTATTAGGATTCACAGCGCTTCACCATCACCTACCTATATCTGCATATTCTCTGTCAGGCAGACTACCCTGGTGTTTGCAGCAGTGCCCCCCGGTGTCCATTTCAGATAGCGCAAGAGTATTATCTCCCTTGAATCAAAAAACATGGTAGGTGAGTTAATGTTGATAGGGAGCTAAAAAACTGTGTAATAAAACCTGAACCAAGACAAATTCCAGGTTTACACGATAATATACACACCCAGGACAGAAAAAACTAACACAAAACACATAGACAATGTCCGGATGTCAGATGGTTAGGGAGGGATGCTCATCTCTCATTGCGGGAATTCCCATAAGGACAGCAAAGCTGTATGATAGTGGGATGGAGCCACCTCCCAAACCCCCTGGAGGCTCGAGCCGACAGAAAAAAAGAGAAAAGAGGAAAAAGGAGAGAGAAACAGTACTGGCTGCAGCCAAAAAGACCACCTAAATGGTGCACACTGCAAGTGATGCTAAAGCTTGTGTCAGAAGCCTGCAGTTAGCTTCCATTTCTTAAATATAAACTCAATTACCGTATAAGCATAACGTGACAATTAGGCATTTGGCAAAGAATAGCCAAGGAAGTTTTAGAAGACAGTTGTCTCTAACAGACAGTTTTGATTATTAATAAAATTTATGATCTTTTTTTTATTAAAAAAATTCCTATAAATACCAATACTGGTGCACCCATTTCTACGGATTACTTTATTGGGCTGCTTTAACACAGGCAGTTTTACCACCCACCAAAAACATAGAATACAGCTGGATGGGAATGTACACATGTTAAAGCTGTGATGCTTTGCATCATGACAAATTTAACGTAGCTTACCAAATTTACAGGCGGCACTGCCTGTCAAACTCACCCATTCAAGTCCATGGACATGAAAGCCAACAGATTGGCCCATGGTTGGGACATGTTTGTTAACAACAATTATGGCTGGAACTAAGAAAATAACAAAGAAAAAAACCAACGACAAAAAGGTGGCAGGATCACCTCCTGAATACCTGTAAGCTTAGCCTCCCTCTGAAAAGGGGTCTACCATAGTGAATTTAGCCTTTAAGTTAATTTAATAGAGAATATGGGAGCTATGGGCTTCTTCCTAAGTCTATCAAACCCTTTCCCTTGTCTCTGATACCTCTCTTGCAGTGATATGACATAACTTTCCTTTCCTTTGGCCTTTGTGGTTAACCTACCAGCCTACCAGAGTGTTTTCAGTTTGAATTATTCCTATATGAGTAAGGCCAACTGAGCAGCTAGTCATCACCCTCGTAGAGAGTGTTGATGTTAATTGCTCTGCTTGTTCTGTAACTTAATAAACTTTATGAGTACTAGCATTTGAGCATAATCCTGACTGGGTGGAGAATTAAAATCTCAGCCAGTCAGATGCAATTAAGCAGAGTACATTGTCTTGCAATGGTGTTCAAGAAAGAATGTTTTAGAGAACAGAGGTTTAGTTGGAAATACCAACAACAAGGCCCAGAAATGTATTTTATTACCTTTGTTTTATGGCTCCTAGAATCCAGATTACATGAACTGAAACAGTTGGAGATTAGAGGGTTCTGCAAAGGAGCTGACCCCAGGTTTGAACCCAGGTCTCTTGGAAAATCTCATAATGTTCGCAATGACCTACAAGCTATGGCACCTTCACAAGATAAATATTGTATATCTTCAACCTAGTGTATAATGAATCACATATCACAGATAAAGTGCATCAGTGTAAAATAAATAAATTAGATAGTGAAAACTGATCAAAAATTAAAAATGTATACTTAAAAATCTATATAAAGCCAAAATCTATGTAACACCAAAATCGTTCCTTATCCCAAACCATATATGAAGTGCACCAGTGTTAAATAAAATAAATAAATAAATAAATAAATATCATTAAATATAAAAAAATAACCAAAATCTTTCTATGCAGTATTCGGAATATAAGTGTGCTGCTGTTCAAAATTTAAAGACACGCAGTGTAGGATATTGGGTTAATTTACAAGGGATGTTGCAAATTGAAATCTTTCTTTGCATGTTTTTTACACTAATGTAAAGCCATTTAGTCTTCTTCAAATAATGTGACCATACCATTGACTAAAGTACAGTGATCTCAGGGTGTTGCTCTTCCCTACACATTTCAACATAAATGACGTTGTCTGACCCTGGATGACGTCATTTAAGATGAAATGCGTTGGTAGGAGCAACGTGCTGACGTCACCAATCCCACACGTGCTCTAGAAGGACGGCTTTGTGTAGCAGTTGATACACTTAAAACAAAAGGCACAATTTATCAGTGATAGTTGTAAGTGCATTCTTTTACTTTTTAATAAACATTATAAGGATTTTACACTATGTGGAGCACTTTGTTTCTTTGAGAAATTGTCACATTTGATTTGGTGCCAAGGAGTGATCCTGTGTAGGAGACCATCTGGATCAGGAGAAAGGTCTGGGTTGGGTTAAAGCCACAAGCGCATTTGATCCCTTGTAATGAGGGATCAATTGGAGCTGTTAAGCGAGCAACTCTACTGATTGGTGAAGGACGGTGTAGAGTGTCATCAGTATAAATGTAGTCAGAAAGTTCTTGGACAATCCTTTGTTGGTTTCTAGTCACATACTGTACCTCTCAAATACACCTGTATGTATTATGAAAAGGGACACATTTTGGCAAAAGGTATACGGTAAAAGAATACAATTCTCCTTTGCTCCTATTGGATCATGAATAATTAATATACATAAAATGATTGGCTAAATCCACAAATGTTTCATCACCATTTTTTCTTTTATATTGACCTTTTCAAAATAACAAACATAATAATTTAGTGGTTGGATGGAAGGTTTAGTCTTAGGCCGCGTACACACCATCGGACATATCCGATGAAAACGGTCCGCGGACCATTTCCATCGGATATGTCCGATCGGGAGTTTGATCCGATGGCGTGTACACACCATCGGATCAAATTCCCCGCCGCCAGCGGGCGCGGTGACGTGTCGGTGACGCGGCGGTGACGTTGACGCCGCCGCGTCACCGCCACGTCACCGCACCAGGAAGTAAAACACTTCCGCGCATGCGCCGAATCCATTCGGCGGCGGCGCGGCGGCGGTGGGGGACGACATGTCTGCTGGTAAGTGTACTAACCAGCAGACATGTCGGGCGGACAGATTCCCACCGGATGGATTTCAAAGCATGCTTTGAAATCTGTCGGGTGGAGAAATCTGTCCGCTAGCCCATACACACGAGCGGAGATGTCTGCTGAAACGGTCCATCAGACCGTTTTCAGCGGACATATCCCCTCGTGTGTACGCGGCCTTAGTGTAACACTTTGATAGTTAAAATGTACATTTCCTGTTAGGGCCAGGAAAAGAAAAACTAGAAAAGGGGCCCCATGACAACGATCGCCGCCGGGCACACGCGATTGCTCAGTAACTGAGCGGGGACGTGGAGCTCTGTATGTAAACACAGAGCTCCACGTCCTGTCAGGGAGAGAGGAGACCGTTGCTGTGTCCCTTGTACATAGGGACACAATCGGTCACCTCCCCCAGTCACCCCCCCTCCCCCCACAGTTAGAACACTCATAGGACACACATTTAACCCCTTCCCCGCCCCCTAGTGGTTAACCCCTTCACTGCCAGTCACATTTATACAGTAATCAATGCATATTTATAGCATTGTTCACTGTATAAATGTAAATGGTCCCAAAAATGTCAGAAAAGTGTCCGAAGTGTCCGCCATAACGTCGCAGTCCCAATAAAAAAAATCGCAGATCGCCGCCATTAATAGTAAAATAAAAATGCCATAAACTATCCCCTATTTTGTAAACACTATACATTTTGCGCAAACCAATCGATAAACGCTTATTGCATTTTTTTTACCAAAAATATGTAGAAGAATGCGTATCGGCCTAAACTGAGGAAAAAAATATTTTTTTTATATATTTTTTGGGTTATTTATTACAGCAAAAAGTAAAAAATATTGCATTTTTTTTTAAATTGACGCTCTATTTTTGTTTATAGCGCAAAAAATAAAAACCGCAGAGGTGATCAAATACCACCAAAAGAAAGCTCTATTTGTGGGAAAAAAAGGACGCCAATTTTGTTTGGGAGCCACGTCGCACGACCGCGCAATTGTCAGTTAAAGCGACCCAGAGCCGGAAGCTTAAATTTTGTCTGGGCAGGAAGGGGGTGTAGGTGCACAGTAGGCAAGTGGTTAATGGATGGGCCACTTCTGCTCACCTGACCAAACTCCCCTTTGTTTTATTTTTCCCTCATTGCTGTCAATCTTTATGGGGTAATTTTGCCCACTTTGTGGGTTGACAGTCGCTGGTTGGCTGTTATTTGGTTGGTGTATGATATTAATGCTTATGTCTTGGTGATTAAGCATATTAGTCTGTAACTGGTTAACAGCGGTTCTGCCTGGTAATGAAGGTTAAGATTTATTTGAACCCACTGTATAGCACGGCCCCCTAGGGGACTGCTGAGAATTACCTGCTCATCTGCACAGCCATGACCAAGTGAACCGTTCAACCCACCTGACACTCTGGGTTCAGACATCCTTGTAGCACTGTGTGACAATAATCAAACAACTCAGTATGATTAGGTTCTGAAATACTTTGCTTGAACCAAATAAGGGGAAGTTATTTAAAAAAAAGAGATAACAGCACCAACTCAGCAAACAAATTCCTCCCAATGATACAAGGCAGTAGTTAAGCAACAACAATATTATATACAATTACATGCACTCTCTTTAGATCAGAAACTACTTATACTGCCAAACCAAGAAAGATGTAATTTAGCCAGCTTATGCTATCCTAATGAAAGGAGCGAGTCTACAGGGGCTCCTTTATGTCAGTGGTCATCAACCCTGTCCTCAGGGCCCACTAACAGGTCAGATTTTATGTATTACTTTGGGGAGATGCAGACTCAAATACTGCAATCACTGAGCAGCAAATGATATCACCTGTGATGTATTTCAGTTATCTTGCAAACCTGGCCTGTTAGTAAGCCCTGAGGACAGGGTTGATGACTATTGCTATAAGTAATGGCAAAAGAGTTCCACGTTGCAGATTGGATGTTCTTCACTAGCTAGTTGGAGCTTATTAACTGTAATCCGTTATGGTTATGATGAAAGCAATAGATTCCTTATGGTGAAGATCTAAAGGTGTCTGAGCACAGTGTTCAAGCAATGCAGTAAAGTGTTCTTGGGTAAAGATGTCTGTGCAACGTGTCTCTGTAATGGTGGTAATGAATCGATAAAGGTCGAGCAATTTACCCTCCCACCAACGACCAAATCGCTCCGATGTCTTCTGGACAGGAACTTGTGTAATGGCACTCATGCAGCGGATTCACTGTCTCAGTCTTCTGAAGTGAAGCTTGCCACATGCACCCACACCGACATGTAGATGATCAGAGTGATGTTGGCTCCAGGATTTCAGACAGCGAGCGACAGAACTAGGCCCCTTAGACCTCAGTGTGGAAGTAAGACTCTGCATTGTAGGCCGCGACCTCTCTTCCTGTTGCACAGAAAGGTCCGTCTTGTGGCAGGCCCAGGAGGAAGAGACACTGCATTTGCTTTTTCGCCCCTTCACCCTCCCAGCAATCTTCATGTTACAGCAAAGATCCCTGGGATTTGTAGTCTTTTGCTGCGTACAGACGATCAGGGCTTTAATGCAAGGGCACATCTGGGCACTGCCCAGGGGCCCCAGGTGCATGGAGGCCCCATGATAATCTTGCATTACATCATACTTGCCAACTGTCCCAGATTTGCCGGGACAGTCATGCTTTCTACTAAGCTGTGTCGGGATGGCCATGTTCTGGCCAGAGTCCCATAAACTGTACTGTGCCCTCCTGATCCCAGTATTATGCCCTCCTGACTCCCCTGTACTGTGCCCTTTGTGTTAATTAGTCTTTGATTTATGGCATTTTTTCTTATTGTTTAAGATCAATTTTATTATGTTTGATTGTATCAACTATTTATACTTTAATTCTTGAGAGTAGGTGCGTAAATTGGGACAGGCTGGTAGGGGCCCTAGTGCATTACTTTGCCCAGAGGCCCATGATGCTATTAAAACGGCCCTGCAGAGGATTGGACATTCCAACAACAAAACCGTGTATTTTTTTCCGAAGGATGTTGGCTCAAACTTGTCTTGCAAACACATGGTCGCACAAATGTTGACGGAAATTGAACGCAGTCACATACAACGCAAAAAACGGCACTATTAAAGGGAAGTTCAATACTAGTCGTGTTAGTAGAAGTTTGGTGAGAAACGACTTGCGCTTTATAGTCTGTTACAGCGTGACGATTGTGCCATCTCCATTATGAACGCTAGTTTTACCTGACCGAGCGATTCCGTCTCGTACTTGAGTCAGAGCATGTGTAGAATTTTTTTGCGTCCGAATTGTCTATACACAATAGGAATTTACGATTCTGTTACGATTTTGTTTTTTGAGAACCAGCTCTAAAAATTGGAGAACCAGCTAAAATGTCCAATGGGGCCTACACACGGTCAGAATTTCCGACCAAAAGCTCCCATCGAACATTTGTTGTCGGAAATTCCAAGTTTGTGTACGCGGCATATGGCTACATGAGTGCAAAGCAACTATCTGAAGGAGAACTAAACGTCCCATGATTGACTTTCTTGGGCACACAAATATGAGGTCACTATTTACACTGATAACCAAAGGGACAAGCGATGTCTAGAAACACTGAAAACTATGGTGCCTTCTGTTGGTTGCTACATATTGCTACACAAGTAAAGAGACCGTGTTTCAAAGTTTTCACACAACCTTTACAATGTGTTTATTTTAATTATTTAGGTGTGTTGTTGTGGGATGATGAGTAGTAATACATTTGGGCTGAGGGGTGTACAATCCTATACTTGGCTGCTGTGCCTGTCACATAGGCAGGTGCGGTGGCAGGAAGCGTTGTGCTGCTTGGTGCTAAGCCTGTACTTTTACCAGCCCCTGCATCAAGCTGAGCCACCGAGTATGGCACCAACCTTGTCTCCATTAGTGCTGTCTAAATTGGCTTCATTGGTAGCACAGCCCCGTATGTAGTTATCGATAAAAATCCACACCCTGGAATTCAAAAGAATTGGCGCAGGAAGATTTTGTGCACAGTAACCTGACAACTCCTGCCCTTGGCCATGTAGCTGGTGCGCCAGGCAGACTATTTAAACTTTACTATATCATTGTGCCAGTGTGATTTGGTCTTATCCGCTCTTGAGCATCTGTGCATCTGTTCCTGTGTATGATAGTCTGTTGCCAAACTTTGCTGAACCTGACTGTCGGAATGCTGCCTGTACCGACCCCGCTCTTGCCTCTGGGCTATTCTTCTGCCTGCTCCCCTGGATTATCTGCCTTGCTGTTACTAACCCCGGTCTGGCTCCTGACTATCCCACTGTCTCCTGTCTGTGTCTTTATCTGCCCAAACGTTGCCAACGTGGATTGTCTGACCTTGTCTTAGCCCGCATCCGCAACCGTTGAGCCTTCAACTGCCTGGTCCTTCCACCTGTGTGCCTCTATCCATCTTCCTTTGCACTTGCTGGCAGAAGACTTTACAGGCACTTCTGCCACTCTGTGCTCTGGTGATTCCCTGTTACATTACTAGTGCTCCTGAGTCAGAGCTGTAAGAGAGATCTACCATTTCAGACTCCATCTACAGGTACATTACAGTGTCTGTATTAAATTCTAAATGTGGTAAACGTGGTACATTACAGTGGGGCTGATTTACCAAGCCTGTGCGCCATGACTCATGGTGCACAAGCAGGAGTAAACCTGTTTTTGAGATTTACAAAAGAAACACGCTGCCAGTGCAGCGTGTTTCCTCATTTACTAAACTGCCTAATGCGCCCAGGAGAGGGCGCACGGCACGCCAGTACAGAGCTGGCGTGCGGCATTTAGTAATGTAAACATCGGGGATTCGGGCGGGAGTTTATGAGGGGAGGGAGGGGGGTGATGCAGGGGAAGTGAGGTGACATGTGTTTGAACGTGTGTGGCGGGCCGAATTGAAAGGGAAAGTGACTTTTGGGACCCGATCCCTGTGCGCTTGCAAAGTATGCTAGAACCTCGGAAGGTTCATTTGCATACTGGGCATGCGCAGAGGGATAAATCGGGGCTTTGCGTGCGCCTCTTCAGTACGCCGGGAAAATCTTGGTAAATACCAAGGGGCGTAGCAGTGTTTGCACTGCGTGAAGCGACGTACGGGAAGCTCCGAGGTGTTCTCGGGCTGCGCTGACACTGAAGGGGAACTCCGCGCCAAATTTCAAATTTGAAACCGGCGCGGCTTCCCCCCCCAGGGTCACAATAGGCTCTTCGGCTTGGTCCGGAATGTGAGGGGTTAACCCACGCCAAAATCGGCGTGGGGTTCCCCCCCAGATCCGTACCAAGCCCTCATCCCAAGCATGCAATCTGGCCGGACAGGAATGGGGGTGGGGACGAGCGAGCGCCCCCCCCCTCCTGAGCCGTACCAGACCACATGCCCTCGACATGGGGGAGTGTGTGCTTTGAGGGAGGGGGGCACTGCCCCCCCACCCCAAAGCACTCTTGTCCCCACGTCGATAGGGACAAGAGCCTCTTCCCGACAACCCTGGCCATTGGTTGTCGGGGTATGCGGGCGGGAGCCAATCAGAATCTGAGAGCCACTTTAATAAAGCGGCCCCCAGATTCTGGCCCCCCACCCTATGTGAATGAGTATGGGGTACATGGTACCCCTACCCATTCACCTGGTGGGAAAAGTTGTTAACACAAATAAACCACACAAGAATAAAATAATTTATTAGCCAGCTCTGGGGGTCTTCCGCCAACCCACCCCGGTCTTCGCCGCCGCTGTCTTCCGCCGCGGCCCCCTTCACCACGAAGCTCCGTGCTTGTTTGATGAGGGCAGCGGGCTTCGACGTTTTCTCCGGGGGGAGGGTCGCACATCTCCCCCCGGTTTTCTAGGCGTCTTTCGCCGCGGCCCCCTTCACCATGAAGCTTCCTGCCTATGGGGGAGGGCCGCGGGCTTCGTAGTTTTCTGCCGGGGGGGGGGCTCTTGATAGCCTCTTCTGCCTGGCTCTTCCTCGGGGGCCAGGGCTTCTCGTCGCTGTGTCGCCGTCTTCTGCCGCTGCCCCCTTCACCACGAAGCTCCGTGCTTGTTTGATGAGGGCAGCGGGCTTCCGACGTCTTCTACCGGAGCGAGGGTCGTACATCCCACTCCGGATATAGTCGCCGGCTTCTGCCTGGCTCCTCCTGGGGCCAGGGCTTCTCGTCGCTGTCTTCCGCCGCGGGGTGACACTCGCGGGCTTCTTCTTCCATTCGATGTTGACACGGCGAGGTGCGGCGCTGAAATGCCTTGTGAGCGGCGGGCAAGGACTTATATTGGCATAGGGCGTGGGCGTGGTTATGCCAACATGTGACCTTAACCCATGTGACAGTGATGTCACATCACATCACTGTCACATGGGTTAAGGTCACATGTTGGCATAACCACGCCCACGCCCTATGCCAATATAAGTCCTTGCCCGCCGCTCACAAGGCATTTCAGCGCCGGACCTCGCCGTGTCAACATCGAATGGAAGAAGAAGCCCGCGAGTGTCACCCTGCGGCGGAAGACAGCGACGAGAAGCCCTGGCCCCAGGAGGAGCCAGGCAGAAGCCGGCGACGAAATCCGGAGTGGGATGTACGACCCTCGCTCCGGTCGAAGACGTCGGAAGCCCGCTGCCCTCATCAAACAAGCACGGAGCTTCGTGGTGAAGGGGGCAGCGGCAGAAGAGAGCGACGAGAAGCCCGCCACGTCCAAGTCCTGGATGGGATGTGCGACCCTCGTCCAGGCAGAAGAAATCGAAGGGGGCGGCGGAAGAAGGCCTGGCCCCCGCGGGTGGTGCCCCGCGGCGGAAGACAGCCACGAGAAGCCCGGAGAGTGGCGCCCTCCGGCGGAAGACGGCGAAAGAAGCCCTGGCCTCGGGAGGAGCCAGGCAGAAGCGGAGGAGCCCGAGGTGGGGCGACACCCCGTTGTTCTCCGCTGTTTTCGGCCGCCCCCCCCCCGGATGTGAAAGAGCTTAATTTTGGGGTGGGGGCCCAGTCGAGCATGGCGGAGAGCATGGGTGGGTGTTTCCCCCCCCGGCAGAAAACGGCTAGAAGACCGAGGAGGGGTAATTTTTTATTTATAAAACTACGACCAAAAGGTTAACAAATATATAAAATAAACAAAATAACTAAATAAACCAAATAACACAAAAACAAACAACAAAACACAAACCATCAAATCACCGACCTCCACCCACCAAGAAATAACTATAAAGAAAAAAAAAAAAAAATAGCACCAGAACAGGTATTTACAACAGGCTCACTGGTACAAGAGAAAGTCTTTATAGTCCATCAGAAAAGCTTGCCCAGATCATTGCCAAAAAAAAAAAAAAAACACTTAAAACGGCTCACTGGTACAGTAGGGAGATATTAAAGTCCATAGAAACCACTACTGTCCAGATCATCGCCAACCCACAACACACCCCACCATCACAACAACAAATACCTACAACCCACGTATGAGCAAGAACATGATAGTCAGACATGTCTGTAGCCTTATTTCAAAAAAAAATACCATAAACAAAATCTAAGGGGGTGAAAAAGGATAGATGCCCCTACCCATTGAGAGGGGCAGAGCCGTGACCTAAGGGGGCTGGAAGAGGAACCCCCTCCATAAATGGGCACACCTCTCAGGCCCGACCCTGCTCCTTTCCAGATCCCGCACCTTCACCAACTCCCGAAAGATACCGCCCACCACCTCATGCACAGGCAGGATTTTGTCCCTAGTGGACACCAAACACCGAGCGTGCCAAGTGTAATAAAGCACAACTAGGCTGACTAAATAAAGTGACGATAACTCAAATCCCCTGCGGACCCCAAAATCACCATACACTCGCTCAGCATAGGTCAGGGCCGGAAGGCGGGGGTAGCCGATGGCACCCCCTACCTTCGTAAGAACCTCCATGTTGAAGGGACATTGGACCAGAAAATGGTCCATGGTCTCCAATGTCCCACCACATTCCTGACGGGGGCAGTCCCTGTCCCCCAGGTTCCTGTATTTGAGATTCGCACGGACATAGAGTCGTCCATGGAACGACCTCCATGCGAGATCCCAAAACTTACTTGGAATTCTAGAAGAATTCAAGAGGGCTAGCCCCTCCGTGAGGACCCTCTCAGGGCAGTCCCTCAAAGACAGGGGCTTCAAAATGTCCGAGGCCATGACCCTCAGGTACAGCTCCCGCCGACCCAAAGAGCCCACCTCCAGGGCAGTTATCCGCCACTGCCTCAGTACCTTTAATGCCAGGGGGACATAGGAAGGGAGATACCCATGCGATCTCCTCAGATCGCCGGGCCTCCCCCCCTCCCCCCACTGCCTCAAGAACAGCAAGAGCCAGTCCTTGCATGAACACTCCCACCAGGAAGGCTCGTCCACAAATATGGACTGCAAATTGTATTTAACAAAGATGGTGACAAAGAACACCACCGGGTTGACCATGTCCAACCCACCTTGCCGTCGCTGGCAGTATGTGACCTCCCTCTTGATCAGGTTCAGTCTGCTTCCCCACAACAGCAGGAAGAACAGACCATAGACCCGAGCATAGAGAGATGCTGGCAAAAGACACACATAGCTTACAAAGAGAAACTCAGGCAATAAGTACGTCTTGACCAAGCTTACCCTTTCCCTCAGGGAAAGTTTCCAACCTTTCCAGGCCTTCACCTTCCGAGTGGCACTCACCAGCCTGCGCTCCCAGTTTAGCTTGGGATAATCACCCGGGCCGAAATGAATGCCAAGAACTCGAATCTCTGGTACGGGCGTGGGGAACACGTCCGGAAGGGGGAACTGCTCCCCCTCCTTCCCCAACCAGAAAACTTCACTCTTGTCCCAATTGACCAGCGAGCCTGACGCCTCAGAGTAGCACCCGATCTGGGACTCCACATAATGGGCCTCCTCACGACCAGATACCACCACCGAGACGTCGTCCGCATAGGCCACAACCCTCACCGCCGAAACCGGACCCCCGACAGGTCCCACCGGAACCCCCCCCAGACGCCCGCAGTCTAGCCTCCTTATGAAGGGGTCGACCGCAAAGATGTACAGGAGGGGGCTCAGCGGGCACCCCTGCCGGACGCCAGAGTCCACGGCAAAGGCCCGGCCCACCCAACCGTTGACAAGAGGGAAGCTCTCAGCTCCCCTATACAATACCTGCAGCCAATCAACGAATTGATCAGGCAGACCGTATCTCCTCAGAAGCAGCCAAAGGTACTCGTGGTTCACCCGATCAAACGCCTTAGCCTGATCCAATGCAAGCAGATACCGCTCGCTGCCATCAGCCCTGCACCTTTCCACAGCCTCCCGGACGCTCAGGACGGCACTAAAAGTGCCCCGGCCAGGAATTGTGCAGTGCTGAGAGGGAGACAGCATCCTGCCCGCCAAAGCAGACAGACGTGTAAACAAGATCTTTGCCAGTATCTTCCTATCTGTGGTAAGAAGGGCGATCGGACGCCAATTCTCCACCACAGACGGATCTTTCCCCTTTGACAGTAGGATCAGAGCTGACCTTCTCATTGAGGGAGGCAGCAGGCCATAGGCCAAACATTCACTAAACACGTCCCTCAGATGAGGAGCCAAGAGGCTCTTAAAGGTTTTGTAGAACTCGGCCGTGAGCCCATCGGGCCCAGGTGACTTTTTAGAAGCTAAAGAGCTAATAGCCTGCTCAACTTCAGCTACCGAGATCTCTTCTGTCAGAGAGTCAGGAAGGTCAGACCCCACTTCCAGCGGGGTCTCATCAAGGAATTCCCTGACTTTCTCCATGTCTAGAGGCCGCTTCTTCAGGAGGTCCGAAAAGTGGTCTCTGACGACACCCAGGATCCCCGATCTGGACCGGACCAGAGATCCTGAGGCATCCTTCAGGCCATGTACGACCTTCGACCTCGCCACCTCACCACAGCTCCTGTAGGGATCAGGAGAGATAAACTTCCCATAATCCCTCTCAAAAACCAGGGAGGCGAGACGGTCGTACTGACACTCCTTCATCTGCGCCTTCAGACCGGATATCTGTTCCTGAGAGCCCCCAGAGGACACCAGGCGGTCAAGCTGCCTGCGTAGTCTCTGGTAAGCCTGGTACTTGGAAGCTGCCCTGTACCCAGAGATTTCCCGGAAAAAGTCGCCAGACCTCTTTTTAACTACTTCCCACCACTCAAGGCGGGAGCAGTTGCCCTCAAGGAGCGAGGTCTGGCCCAGGAAGAAAACCTCATAGGCTTCCCTAACCTCAGGATCCTCCAGTAGCGACCCATTCAGGCGCCACAAACTCCTCCCTTTCTGAGGAGTGTCAGCGACATTCAGGGCCACAGATACCATACAGTGATCGGAGAACTCTACCGACTGCAGCTCAGGAGCCGAGCAGACAGAGTCCTCCTTTAAAAAAAACCTATCTAATCTACTCTTACTACTACCTCGGGAAAATGTGAAACCAGTGAGGTTGGGGAGGTGACGAACGTGCACATCCACCAACCTGGCCTCCCTCACTACGTTATTCAAAAAAATACTATCATATCCCAGAGGGTTGGCGGCACCTGCCCGGTCTTTGGGCCAAGTGATCATATTGAAATCGCCACCAAAAATCACCTGCTGGGACGTAAAAAGATAAGGCTTAAAGGGGTGTTCCACCCAAAAAAATGACCCCTTCTGAATCCACTCCTCACCCCCATACATGCCACATTTGGCATGTAATTTTTTTGGGGGGGGAGTGGGGGCTTCAGTAGGAGTGGGACTTCCTGTCCCACTTCCTGCTTCCGCCGAGGGGCTGGTTAGGCGATTAAGCTTAATCGCCTACACCAGCCCCCTCCCTGTAGGCGATCACATGGGACACTGACAGGTCCCATGCGATCGCCTCTCCAATCAGCGGCGAGCCGCGCCGCGCACGCATGCGCAGTACGGCTCGCGCATGCGCAGTGGGTGCCCGGCCGTGAAGCCGAAGGCTGTCACGGCTGGGTGCCCACAGTCAGGATGGAGACGCCGGCCGGGGAGGGGGGCAGAGGAGCGGAGCCCCGGTCGGCGCGTCGCTGGAACGCAGGAGCAGGTAAGTGAGTGTTTATTAAAAGCCAGCAGCTACACTTTTTGTAGCTGCTGACTTTTAATAAACACAACTTAGGGCTGGAACACCCCTTTAACCGCCGTAAGGAGGCTCCTCCTCTCCCTCCTAGTTTGAGGCCCATACAAATTTATGAGCCGGAGGAATTGCCCCCTCACGACAGCGTCCACCACCAGACATCTACCGATCTCCACTTCAATCACTCGCCGGCAAGCCACCGGACCAGTCTTAAAAAGGACCGCAACCCCACTGCAGGGCTCGGCCGCAAGAGACCAGAGGGAGGGCCCACATCTCCACTCCCTCTTTGCTAGATGCATCTCTGCCACAGATGCCAGCCAGGTCTCCTGCAAAAACAAAATGTCAGCTTCAACACGGCTGAGAAAATCGAAGGCCATAAAACGAGCTCCTGCAGAACGAATACTTGCGACATTAATGGTCGCAAGCCGTATTGGAGAGGGTACCGCCATCAGAATGATTGAAAGTGGTCACGTTCTCCTTCATACTACAAACACAAAAACATATTTACATATCTACACTTCCTCCTCCTCTGAGCCCGAGGAGGAGGAGAAGATACCAAACGGGTTCCCCAGGGACACCCCACTTCGTGCCCCTGGGGGAACCCCACCCTTCACTGGGGACTTCCCGCCCCCAGATCTGGCAGCCTTCCCCTTCTTCTTTTTGCGTCTCACCTGCTCCCACTCCTGCCACCTCTCCGAGATGACTACACCACCCCCCTCTTCGGACCCGCTGCTCGAGATTTCCCTCTTGGATGAGGCTCGAGCAGCTTCCATCTCCATGGCCACAGAGCCAGAGGAGACTCTGGGTCCAGAAGGGGGGGGAATGGAAGAGGCAGGAGGGGGGCCAGAGACAGGGGAGAGGACAGGGGGGGGACCAGACTTAACTGGACGGGAAGAAGAAGGGGGAGGGGGGGGACGGGACTTGGGAGGGGGGGGACGAGGGGGGGGGGTACGAGGAGGGGAAGATGAGGGAGGAGGGCATGGGGAAACAGATGGAGGGCCAGGTGGAGGGGAGGGGCAATGGTGAGGAGGGGGAGAGGGAAGGGGGATGGGGATCGGCCCTGCAACATTAGGAGGGTAAGGCCCTGGCCCTGGCCCCGGACCCTCAGGCCCGGGACCCCCAGGCCTCCCCGACTCCTCCCCACCGGCTCCGCCCTCCGGAGGATCGGGAGCCTCCTGGCCAACCGAGCCCGTGTCCCCCGGGGGGGAGCCCCACGCCCACGCCTGCTCCGCCTTCTTTGAGGCAATGGGCCTGTTGGTCCCTCCGGAGCAGTACTAGGGGCTCCAGGATCCCCACCCCCCGGCCATCACTCGCCGGGGGGGCTTCGGCCGCTCTCGGCCCGGGAGGTCCCCCCCCTGAGGAAGAACCCCGATATGCTTTGGGACACCTGCTAAATGGGTGCCCCATCTCACCACACAAGTTGCAGCATATCTTCCCACATGACTCGGACTGGTGGCCAAACTCGTGGCACCGGCCACATCTGACCACCGTGCAGTCCGAGCTCATGTGGGTCGGGCTGCCGCACTTGAAGCAACGACGGGGCTGTCCCGGGTAGAACGCCAGGATCCGGTCTCTGCCTAGAAAGGCGCTGCCAGGGAGGTGGGCAACACTGTTGCCCTCCCTTTTGAGCCGGATCCTGGTCAACCAAGCCCCGGTCCAGACCCCGCGCTCATCAAGGTTCTTCCTCAGGGGGGTCTGCAACTGCCCGTACCTCCCGAGCCAGGTGGCAATGTCCTCCGGAGGGAGCGACTCATTCCTCACCAGGATGGTGATGTTCTTAACCTCCTCCTGCCTGGAGATGGAAATGAGCCTGTACCTCTTCCAAGGGTCAACGCCCCTCACCAACCCAAAGCTGGTGATAAAGCGTTCCATACACACGGGAGTGACAAAACTTATATCAAACTCCCGTGTGTTGGTGGGATGGATGACAGCAAAAAGGTCATCCACCCCAAAACCCAAGGAGAGTACCAGGCCCACCACCTCACCTCGAGCGGGGCAGGGGTCCGGACCCTCGTACCGAAGCTGGACAACATTCCTACGCCTCCTCTCTGGACCGCCTGTACCCCTCGTCCACGCCGACCCCTGCATCCTCTCCTGGTCAGCAGGGGGGGCGCGGAAATTCTGGGCGCCAAACCGGCTGTACAGGTGGTCCAGAGGGGCACGAGAGCCCAACACCTGGGCGAAAGAGCGACCCCCCTTTAGGGCAGACAATAAGTTGGCCTCCGGAGACCCCCGAAAGATGTTCTCCGGAAGTGGGGCACCCCCCTCAGCACCCCCAGAAGTGGGGGGGGGACGGGGGGCCCCCATCCCTGCCGGTGGTGTTGCACCCACCCCCGCTGATATACCCTGACCACCCTGACCCACCACCTTTGGCCTGACTACAGGCTCCCCCCCCCCCGGGACCACAGCAGAGGGGGGTACCACCCCCACCAAACTCCCCCACCCAGACCCCTCCGCGATCTCACCAGCCCCTTGGGACTCAACCTGTACTGGGGGGATGCCCCCCTGGGACCCCTCCAACTGCCGGATAAAGTCATAGGCTACACAGTCCACCGGGAGGGGTCCCACCTGACATTCCCCCCACCCCGCCTGTGCTGCAGGGAGCCCCTCGGGGCCTGTGGCTATGTTCATGGGGACCTGGGGGGTAGGCAACATACCGTCCATTATACCGTCCATTCTATTGTCCATTACACCCGACCTCTCATCCCCCGGGTCCTCCAAGCCGGTGACACTGGCTGCAAACTAGCGGGGGGGGCACTTCCGGTCCGCGGGGGGTACATCCGGTCCGCGGGGGGGGGGGGGGGGGGGGGGGGGGGTCACTTCCGGTTCGCGGGGGGGGGGGGGGTCACTTCCGGTTCGCGGGGGGGCACTTCTGGGTCCCTGATGCTGGCCTCAGCTGCTCCTCCCCCAGCAGCCGGCGCCATCTTGGCTACACTGCAAACAAGTATTTTTCCTGCTGCTGTCTGAACTTCTACTTCACCGCCATGCACCTGCCTCTCACCCGATGGCTCACTAGCCGCAGGAGCAGTCACTGGCGCTGCACTTACCAGGTCCTCCCGCTCTACTGCAGGCTGGGGGGTCCTGGAGACAGGCACACAGCGGGCTTCCACAGCAGCAGCAGCAGCAGCGTGACCATCCTGAGGGAGCCTGGGCATGCTGACCTGTAGACGCCGGGGGGGTACCTCCGGCGGCGCTTGGGCCCTGCGACCTCCTGGATCACTGGACTCCCCCGACCTGGCCAACCCCCCAGTCCCTTTCACGGACCGAGGGATTGACTCCCGGGAGCCCTCCCCAGGTTTTATGGCCATGCTGGGCCCTGCACCACCGGAACTTCCACCCCCACTACACCCAGGCTCTCCTGACTTCCCCGGCTGCTTGGGGGGTTGGGACTCTGATCGCCCGATTTTCCTCCTCGCCGCCTGGGTTCCTTCCCGGCTTGCCTGCTGGAGGGTCTTCCTGAGCTCCTCTAAGAAGCTCACCTCCCCAGCCCCACGTTCAAAAAACCCCCCTAAATATTCCCAGATTTCTTTAACTTCCAGGTTTAGGGTGTTGATGGCCCCCTAAACTCCGACCTCCTAGTACTGGTACACCTGTCCCTCTTGTCCCTCAGGCCTGCGAGAGATGTCATTTTTTCCACGCAGGCCTGGGATATCTTCACCAGCAGGGATTTGATCTTCTCCCGCCTCTTCCTAGCTTTAGCCTCCGTCTCACCTGGCTGGGGAGCGGTCCAATCTGTGAGTCCTTCTTGGGTCCCTAGGAAGAGACGGTCCTCCCTGCTGATGGTGGTGGTGGTCTGGCTGGAGGGCAGGTGCTGCTGGTTCCTCCGGAGGCCGGATGCTGGTCCTTCCCCTGGGCTGAGGGAGGCCATCCCTCTTCCGGGGGCTGGGGCTGGAGGCTGGTCTTGGTGGCTGGAAGCACTGGAACTCAGGAGCTCAGGAAAAAGGTCTTCACTCCTCTCCAGCAGGATGCAAACTGAAGGGGGGTGGGAGGAGCTGGAACTACTGCCAGTGGGAGGAGCTGCACTGAGACCGAGGAGGGGTAATTTTTTATTTATAAAAACTACGACCAAAAGGTTAACAAATATATAAAATAAACAAAATAACTAAATAAACCAAATAACACAAAAACAAACAACAAAACACAAACCATCAAATCACCGACCTCCACCCACCAAGAAATAACTATAAAGAAAAAAAAAAAAATAGCACCAGAACAGGTATTTACAACAGGCTCACTTGTACAAGAGAAAGTCTTTATAGTCCATCAGAAAAGCTTGCCCAGATCATTGCCAAAAAAAAAAAAAAAACACTTAAAACGGCTCACTGGTACAGTAGGGAGATATTAAAGTCCATAGAAACCACTACTGTCCAGATCATCGCCAACCCACAACACACCCCACCATCACAACAACAAATACCTACAACCCACGTATGAGCAAGAACATGATAGTCAGACATGTCTGTAGCCTTATTTAAAAAAAAAATACCATAAACAAAATCTAAGGGGATGAAAAAGGATAGATGCCCCTACCCATGGAGAGGGGCAGAGCCGTGACCTAAGGGGGCTGGAAGAGGAACCCCCTCCATAAATGGGCACACCTCTCAGGCCCGACCCTGCTCCTTTCCAGATCCCGCACCTTCACCAACTCCCGAAAGATACCGCCCACCACCTCATGCACAGGCAGGATTTTGTCCCTAGTGGACACCAAACACCGAGCGTGCCAAGTGTAATAAAGCACAACTAGGCTGACTAAATAAAGTGACGATAACTCAAATCCCCTGCGGACCCCAAAATCACCATACACTCGCTCAGCATAGGTCAAGGCCGGAAGGCGGGGGTAGCCAATGGCACCCCCTACCTTCGTAAGAACCTCCATGTTGAAGGGACATTGAACCAGAAAATGGTCCATGGTCTCCAATGTCCCACCACATTCCTGACGGGGGCAGTCCCTGTCCCCCAGGTTCCTGTATTTGAGATTCGCACGGACATAGAGTCGTCCATGGAACGACCTCCATGCGAGATCCCAAAACTTACTTGGAATTCTAGAAGAATTCAAGAGGGCTAGCCCCTCCGTGAGGACCCTCTCAGGGCAGTCCCTCAAAGACAGGGGCTTCAAAATGTCCGAGGCCATGACCCTCAGGTACAGCTCCCGCCGACCCAAAGAGCCCACCTCCAGGGCAGTTATCCGCCACTGCCTCAGTACCTTTAATGCCAGGGGGACATAGGAAGGGAGATACCCATGCGATCTCCTCAGATCGCCGGGCCTCCCCCCCTCCCCCCCACTGCCTCAAGAACAGCAAGAGCCAGTCCTTGCATGAACACTCCCACCAGGAAGGCTCGTCCACAAATATGGACTGCAAATTGTATTTAACAAAGATGGTGACAAAGAACACCACCGGGTTGACCATGTCCAACCCACCTTGCCGTCGCTGGCGGTATGTGACCTCCCTCTTGATCAGGTTCAGTCTGCTTCCCCACAACAGCAGGAAGAACAGACCATAGACCCGAGCATAGAGAGATGCTGGCAAAAGACACACATAGCTTACAAAGAGAAACTCAGGCAATAAGTACGTCTTGACCAAGCTTACCCTTTCCCTCAGGGAAAGTTTCCAACCTTTCCAGGCCTTCACCTTCCGAGTGGCACTCACCAGCCTGCGCTCCCAGTTTAGCTTGGGATAATCACCCGGGCCGAAATGAATGCCAAGAACTCGAATCTCTGGTACGGGCGTGGGGAACACGTCCGGAAGGGGGAACTGCTCCCCCTCCTTCCCCAACCAGAAAACTTCACTCTTGTCCAATTGACCAGCGAGCCTGACGCCTCAGAGTAGCACCCGATCTGGGACTCCACATAATGGGCCTCCTCACGACCAGATACCACCACCGAGACGTCGTCCGCATAGGCCACAACCCTCACCGCCGAAACCGGACCCCCGACAGGTCCCACCGGAACCCCCCCAGACGCCCGCAGTCTAGCCTCCTTATGAAGGGGTCGACCGCAAAGATGTACAGGAGGGGGCTCAGCGGGCACCCCTGCCGGACGCCAGAGTCCACGGCAAAGGCCCGGCCCACCCAACCGTTGACAAGAGGGAAGCTCTCAGCTCCCCTATACAATACCTGCAGCCAATCAACGAATTGATCAGGCAGACCGTATCTCCTCAGAAGCAGCCAAAGGTACTCGTGGTTCACCCGATCAAACGCCTTAGCCTGATCCAATGCAAGCAGATACCGCTCGCTGCCATCAGCCCTGCACCTTTCCACAGCCTCCCGGACGCTCAGGACGGCACTAAAAGTGCCCCGGCCAGGAATTGTGCAGTGCTGAGAGGGAGACAGCATCCTGCCCGCCAAAGCAGACAGACGTGTAAACAAGATCTTTGCCAGTATCTTCCTATCTGTGGTAAGAAGGGCGATCGGACGCCAATTCTCCACCACAGACGGATCTTTCCCCTTTGACAGTAGGATCAGAGCTGACCTTCTCATTGAGGGAGGCAGCAGGCCATAGGCCAAACATTCACTAAACACGTCCCTCAGATGAGGAGCCAAGAGGCTCTTAAAGGTTTTGTAGAACTCGGCCGTGAGCCCATCGGGCCCAGGTGACTTTTTAGAAGCTAAAGAGCTAATAGCCTGCTCAACTTCAGCTACCGAGATCTCTTCTGTCAGAGAGTCAGGAAGGTCAGACCCCACTTCCAGCGGGGTCTCATCAAGGAATTCCCTGACTTTCTCCATGTCTAGAGGCCGCTTCTTCAGGAGGTCCGAAAAGTGGTCTCTGACGACACCCAGGATCCCCGATCTGGACCGGACCAGAGATCCTGAGGCATCCTTCAGGCCATGTACGACCTTCGACCTCGCCACCTCACCACAGCTCCTGTAGGGATCAGGAGAGATAAACTTCCCATAATCCCTCTCAAAAACCAGGGAGGCGAGACGGTCGTACTGACACTCCTTCATCTGCGCCTTCAGACCGGATATCTGTTCCTGAGAGCCCCCAGAGGACACCAGGCGGTCAAGCTGCCTGCGTAGTCTCTGGTAAACCTGGTACTTGGAAGCTGCCCTGTACCCAGAGACCTCTTTTTAACTACTTCCCACCACTCAAGGCGGGAGCAGTTGCCCTCAAGGAGCGAGGTCTGGCCCAGGAAGAAAACCTCATAGGCTTCCCTAACCTCAGGATCCTCCAGTAGCGACCCATTCAGGCGCCACAAACCCCTCCCTTTCTGAGGAGTGTCAGCGACATTCAGGGCCACAGATACCATACAGTGATCGGAGAACTCTACCGACTGCAGCTCAGGAGCCGAGCAGACAGAGTCCTCCTTTAAAAAAAACCTATCTAATCTACTCTTACTACTACCTCGGGAAAATGTGAAACCAGTGAGGTTGGGGAGGTGACGAACGTGCACATCCACCAACCTGGCCTCCCTCACTACGTTATTCAAAAAAATACTATCATATCCCAGAGGGTTGGCGGCACCTGCCCGGTCTTTGGGCCTAGTGATCATATTGAAATCGCCACCAAAAATCACCTGCTGGGACGTAAAAAGATAAGGCTTAACCGCCGTAAGGAGGCTCCTCCTCTCCCTCCTAGTTTGAGGCCCATAAAAATTTATGAGCCGGAGGAATTGCCCCCTCACGACAGCGTCCACCACCAGACATCTACCGATCTCCACTTCAATCACTCGCCGGCAAGCCACCGGACCAGTCTTAAAAAGGACCGCAACCCCACTGCAGGGCTCGGCCGCAAGAGACCAGAGGGAGGGCCCACATCTCCACTCCCTCTTTGCTAGATGCATCTCTGCCACAGATGCCAGCCAGGTCTCCTGCAAAAACAAAATGTCAGCTTCAACACGGCTGAGAAAATCGAAGGCCATAAAACGAGCTCCCGCAGAACGAATACTTGCGACATTAATGGTCGCAAGCCGTATTGGAGAGGGTACCGCCATCAGAATGATTGAAAGTGGTCATGTTCTCCTTCATACTACAAACACAAAAACATATTTACATATCTACACTTCCTCCTCCTCTGAGCCCGAGGAGGAGGAGAAGATACCAAACGGGTTCCCCAGGGACACCCCACTTCGTGCCCCTGGGGGAACCCCACCCTTCACTGGGGACTTCCGCCCCCAGATCTGGCAGCCTTCCCCTTCTTCTTTTTGCGTCTCACCTGCTCCCACTCCTGCCACCTCTCTGAGATGATTACACCACCCCCCTCCTCGGACCCGCTGCTCGAGATTTCCCTCTTGGATGAGGCTCGAGCAGCTTCCATCTCCATGGCCACAGGGCCAGAGGAGACTCTGGGTCCAGAAGGGGGGGGAATGGAAGAGGCAGGAGGGGGGCCAGAGACAGGGGAGAGGACAGGGGGGGACCAGACTTAGCTGGACGGGAAGAAGAAGGGGGAGGGGGGGGACGGGACTTGGGAGGGGGGGGACGAGGGGGGGGGGTACGAGGAGGGGAAGATGAGGGAGGAGGGCATGGGGAAACAGATGGAGGGCCAGGTGGAGGGGAGGGGCAATGGTGAGGAGGGGGAGAGGGAAGGGGGATGGGGATCGGCCCTGCAACATTAGGAGGGGAAGGCCCTGGCCCCGGACCCTCAGGCCCGGGACCCCCAGGCCTCCCCGACTCCTCCCCACCGGCTCCGCCCTCGGAGGATCGGGAGCCTCCTGGCCAACCGAGCCCGTGTCCCCCGGGGGGGGGAGCCCCACGCCCACGCCTGCTCCGCCTTCTTTGAGGCAATGGGCCTGTTGGTCCCTCCGGAGTAGTACTAGGGGCTCCAGGATCCCCACCCCCCCGGCCATCACTCGCCGGGGGGGCTTCGGCCGCTCCCGGCCCGGGAGGTCCCCCCCTGAGGAAGAAACCCCGATATGCTTTGGGACACCTGCTAAATGGGTGCCCCATCTCACCACACAAGTTGCAGCATATCTTCCCACATGACTCGGACTGGTGGCCAAACTCGTGGCACCGGCCACATCTGACCACCGTGCAGTCCGAGCTCATGTGGGTCGGGCTGCCGCACTTGAAGCAACGACGGGGCTGTCCCGGGTAGAACGCCAGGATCCGGTCTCTGCCTAGAAAGGCGCTGCCAGGGAGGTGGGCAACACTGTTGCCCTCCCTCTTGAGCCGGATCCTGGTCAACCAAGCCCCGGTCCAGACCCCGCGCTCATCAAGGTTCTTCCTCAGGGGGGGTCTGCAACTGCCCGTACCTCCCGAGCCAGGTGGCAATGTCCTCCGGAGGGAGCGACTCATTCCTCACCAGGATGGTGATGTTCTTAACCTCCTCCTGCCTGGAGATGGGAATGAGCCTGTACCTCTTCCAAGGGTCAACGCCCCTCACCAACCCAAAGCCGGTGATAAAGCGTTCCATACACACGGGAGTGACAAAACTTATATCAAACTCCCGTGTGTTGGTGGGATGGATGACAGCAAAAAGGTCATCCACCCCAAAACCCAAGGAGAGTACCAGGCCCACCACCTCACCTCGAGCGGGGCAGGGGTCCGGACCCTCGTACCGAAGCTGGACAACATTCCTACGCCTCCTCTCTGGACCACCTGTACCCCTCGTCCACGCCGACCCCTGTGTCCTCTCCTGGTCAGCAGGGGGGGCGCGGAAATTCTGGGCGCCAAACCGGCTGTACAGGTGGTCCAGAGGGGCACGAGAGCCCAACACCTGGGCGAAAGAGCGACCCCCCTTTAGGGCAGACAATAAGTTGGCCTCCGGAGACCCCCGAAAGATGTTCTCCGGAAGTGGGGCACCCCCCTCAGCACCCCCAGAAGTGGGGGGGGACGGGGGGGCCCCATCCCTGCCGGTGGTGTTGCACCCACCCCCGCTGATATACCCTGACCACCCTGACCCACCACCTTTGGCCTGACTACAGGCTCCCCCCCCCCCGGGACCACAGCAGAGGGGGGTACCACCCCCACCAAACTCCCCACCCAGACCCCTCCGCGACCACACCAGCCCCTTGGGACTCCACCTGTACTGGGGGGGAGCCCCCCTGGGACCCCTCCAACTGCCGGATATAATCATATGCTATACAGTCCACTGGGAGGGGTCCCACCTGACTTTCCCCCCACCCCGCCTGTGCTGCAGGGAGCCCCTCGGGGCCTGTGGCAGTGTCCATGGGGACCTGGGGGGGTGGCAGCTTACCGTCCAATTTACCGTCCTCAACGTCTCTGTCCATCTCCTGCCGGGGGTGCCTGGAGGTGCCTGCTGCAGCGTCCGGGGCTGGGCACCCCTGCACCCCCGGCCTCTCATCCCCCAGGTCCCCTGAGCCCCCACCGACCACCGCAAACTCGCGGGGGGCACTTCCGGTCGCGGGACGGGCACTTCCGGTTTCGGTCTGGTCACTTCCGGTTCCGGTCTGGGGCACTTCGGTTCCGGTGGCACTTCCGGTTCCGGCTGGGGCACTTCCGGTTCCGGCTGGGGCACTTCCGGTTCCGGCTGGGGCACTTCCGTTCGGCTGGGGCCTTCCGGTTCTTGGGCGGTCACTTCCGGGTCCCAGTCTACTCCACCCCCAACAGCCGGCGCCATCTTGGCCACACTGCACACAAGCTGTTTACCTCCAGATGACCGCAGCACAATGCCTCCACCATGTGTCTGCCTCTCTCCCGATGACATAGCAGCCGCAGGAGCAGTCCCTGGCCTTTCCATGGCCAGATCCTCCCGCTCCACTGCAAGCTGAGGGGTCATGGAAGCCGACACATGGCGGGCTTCAGCTGTGGCAGTGCGACCATCCTGGGGGAGCCTGGGTATGCTGACCTGAAGATGGCGGGGGGGGTACCGCCGGCGGCACCTGGGCCCGGCGACCTCCTGGATCACTGGACTCCCCGGACTTCGCCAACCCCCAGTCCCTTCCACGGACCGAGGGATCGGCTCCCGGGAACCCTCCCCAGGTTTTATGGCCATACTGGGCCTGCACCACCGGCACTCGCCCCCCCCCCCACTGCACCCAGGCTCCCCTGACTCTCCTGGCTGTTTGGGGGGTTGGGACCCCTTCTTAGACCGCCCGCTCCTCCTCGCTGCCTGGCTCCCTTCCCGTTGGCCTGCTGGAGGGTCCTCCGGAGCTCCTCTAGGAAGTTCATCTCTCCAGCCCCACGTTGGCAAAAGCCCCCCAGGTATTCCCATATTTCTTTTACTTCTAGTCCTAGGGTGGTGATGGCCCCCTTGAATTCAGATCTCTTATTACTGGAGCACCTGTCCCTCTTTTCCCTCAGGCCTGCGAGAGTAGTCATCTTTTCCACGCAGGCCTGAGATATCCTCACCAGCAGGGATTTGATTTTATCCCGCCTCTTCCTGGTTCTTGCTTCATTCTCACCTGGCTGAGGGGCTGTCCAGTCTGAGAGACCCTCTGGGTCTCCAGGAAGAGACGGTCCTCCCTGCTGATGGTGGTGGCGGTGGTGGTCTGGCTGGAGGGCAGGTGCTGTTGACTCCTCCGGAGGCCGGAAGCCGGTCCACCTCCGGGGCTGAGGGAGGCCATCCCACCCCTCTTCCGGGGCAGGGGGCTGGGGGCTGGAGGCTGGTCCTGGTAGGCTGGAACACAGGAGCTCTGGAAGACAGGTCTTCTCTCCTCTCCAGCAGGAAGCAGAATGAGCTCTGTGGGAGGAGCCGGAACTACTGCCAGTGGGTGGAGCTGCACTGAGACCGAGGAGGGGTAATTTTTTTTTGAGGGGTAATTTTTTATTTATAAAACTACGACCAAAAGGTTAACAAATATATAAAATAAACAAAATAACTAAATAAACCAAATAACACAAAAACAAACAACAAAACACAAACCATCAAATCACCGACCTCCACCCACCAAGAAATAACTATAAAGAAAAAAAAATAAATAGCACCAGAACAGGTATTTACAACAGGCTCACTGGTACAAGAGAAAGTCTTTATAGTCCATCAGAAAAGCTTGCCCAGATCATTGCCAAAAAAAAAACAAAAAACCACTTAAAACGGCTCACTGGTACAGTAGGGAGATATTAAAGTCCATAGAAACCACTACTGTCCAGATCATCGCCAACCCACAACACACCCCACCATCACAACAACAAATACCTACAACCCACGTATGAGCAAGAACATGATAGTCAGACATGTCTGTAGCCTTATTTCAAAAAAAATACCATAAACAAAATCTAAGGGGGTGAAAAAGGATAGATGCCCCTACCCATGGAGAGGGGCAGAGCCGTGACCTAAGGGGGCTGGAAGAGGAACCCCCTCCATAAATGGGCACACCTCTCAGGCCCGACCCTGCTCCTTTCCAGATCCCGCACCTTCACCAACTCCCGAAAGATACCGCCCACCACCTCATGCACAGGCAGGATTTTGTCCCTAGTGGACACCAAACACCGAGCGTGCCAAGTGTAATAAAGCACAACTAGGCTGACTAAATAAAGTGACGATAACTCAAATCCCCTGCGGACCCCAAAATCACCATACACTCGCTCAGCATAGGTCAGGGCCGGAAGGCGGGGGTAGCCAATGGCACCCCCTACCTTCGTAAGAACCTCCATGTTGAAGGACATTGGACCAGAAAATGGTCATGGTCTCCAATGTCCCACCACATTCCTGACGGGGGCAGTCCCTGTCCCCCAGGTTCCTGTATTTGAGATTCGCACGGACATAGAGTCGTCATGGAACGACCTCCATGCGAGATCCCAAAACTTACTTGGAATTCTAGAAGAATTCAAGAGGGCTAGCCCCTCCGTGAGGGACCCTCTCAGGGCAGTCCCTCAAAGACAGGGGCTTCAAAATGTCCGAGGCCATGACCCTCAGGTACAGCTCCCGCCGACCCAAAGAGCCCACCTCCAGGGCAGTTATCCGCCACTGCCTCAGTACCTTTAATGCCAGGGGGACATAGGAAGGGAGATACCCATGCGATCTCCTCAGATCGCCGGGCCTCCCCCCCTCCCCCCACTGCCTCAAGAACAGCAAGAGCCAGTCCTTGCATGAACACTCCCACCAGGAAGGCTCGTCCACAAATATGGACTGCAAATTGTATTTAACAAAGATGGTGACAAAGAACACCACCGGGTTGACCATGTCCAACCCACCTTGCCGTCGCTGGCGGTATGTGACCTCCCTCTTGATCAGGTTCAGTCTGCTTCCCCACAACAGCAGGAAGAACAGACCATAGACCCGGAGCATAGAGAGATGCTGGCAAAAGACACACATAGCTTACAAAGAGAAACTCAGGCTAATAAGTACGTCTTGACCAAGCTTACCCTTTCCCTCAGGGAAAGTTTCCAACCTTTCCAGGCCTTCACCTTCCGAGTGGCACTCACCAGCCTGCGCTCCAGTTTAGCTTGGATAATCACCCGGGCCGAAATGAATGCCAAGAACTCGAATCTCTGGTACGGGCGTGGGGAACACGTCCGGAGGGGGAACTGCTCCCCCTCCTTCCCCAACCAGAAAAACTTCACTCTTGTCCCAATTGACCAGCGAGCCTGACGCCTCAGAGTAGCACCCGATCTGGGACTCCACATAATGGGCCTCCTCACGACCAGATACCACCACCGAGACGTCGTCCGCATAGGCCACAACCCTCACCGCCGAAACCGGACCCCCGACAGGTCCCACCGGAACCCCCCCCAGAACGCCCGCAGTCTAGCCTCCTTACGAAGGGGTCGACCGCAAAGATGTACAGGAGGGGGCTCAGCGGGCACCCCTGCCGGACGCCAGAGTCCACGGCAAAGGCCCCGGCCCACCCAACCGTTGACAAGAGGGAAGCTCTCAGCTCCCCTATACAATACCTGCAGCCAATCAACGAATTGATCAGGCAGACCGTATCTCCTCAGAAGCAGCCAAAGGTACTCGTGGTTCACCCGATCAAACGCCTTAGCCTGATCCAATGCAAGCAGATACCGCTCGCTGCCATCAGCCCTGCACCTTTCCACAGCCTCCCGGACGCTCAGGACGGCACTAAAAGTGCCCCGGCCAGGAATTGTGCAGTGCTGAGAGGGAGACAGCATCCTGCCCGCCAAAGCAGACAGACGTGTAAACAAGATCTTTGCCAGTATCTTCCTATCTGTGGTAAGAAGGGCGATCGGACGCCAATTCTCCACCACAGACGGATCTTTCCCCTTTGACAGTAGGATCAGAGCTGACCTTCTCATTGAGGGAGGCAGCAGGCCATAGGCCAAACATTCACTAAACACGTCCCTCAGATGAGGAGCCAAGAGGCTCTTAAAGGTTTTGTAGAACTCGGCCGTGAGCCCATCGGGCCCAGGTGACTTTTTAGAAGCTAAAGAGCTAATAGCCTGCTCAACTTCAGCTACCGAGATCTCTTCTGTCAGAGAGTCAGGAAGGTCAGACCCCACTTCCAGCGGGTCTCATCAAGGAATTCCCTGACTTTCTCCATGTCTAGAGGCCGCTTCTTCAGGAGGTCCGAAAAGTGGTCTCTGACGACACCCAGGATCCCCGATCTGGACCGGACCAGAGATCCTGAGGCATCCTTCAGGCCATGTACGACCTTCGACCTCGCCACCTCACCACAGCTCCTGTAGGTCAGGAGAGATAAACTTCCCATAATCCCTCTCAAAAACCAGGGAGGCGAGACGGTCGTACTGACACTCCTTCATCTGCGCCTTCAGACCGGATATCTGTTCCTGAGAGCCCCCAGAGGACACCAGGCGGTCAAGCTGCCTGCGTAGTCTCTGGTAAGCCTGGTACTTGGAAGCTGCCCTGTACCCAGAGATTTCCCGAAAAAGTCGCCAGACCTCTTTTTAAACTACTTCCCACCACTCAAGGCGGGAGCAGTTGCCCTCAAGGAGCGAGGTCTGGCCCAGGAAGAAAACCTCATAGGCTTCCCTAACCTCAGGATCCTCCAGTAGCGACCCATTCAGGCGCCACAAACCCCTCCCTTTCTGAGGAGTGTCAGCGACATTCAGGGCCACAGATACCATACAGTGATCGGAGAACTCTACCGACTGCAGCTCAGAGCCGAGCAGACAGAGTCCTCCTTTAAAAAAAAACCTATCTAATCTACTCTTACTACTACCCTCGGAAATGTGAAACCAGTGAGGTTGGGGAGGTGACGAACGTGCACATCCACCAACCTGGCCTCCCTCACTACGTTATTCAAAAAATACTATCATATTCCCAGAGGTTGGCGCACCTGCCCGGTCTTTGTGCCTATGATCATATTTGAAATCGCCACCAAAAATCACCTGCTGGGACGTAAAAAGATAAGGCTTAACCGCCGTAAGGAGGCTCCTCCTCTCTCCTCCTAGTTTGAGGCCCATAAAATTTATATGACCGGAGGAATTGCCCCCTCACGACAGCGTCCACCACCAGACATCTACCGATCTCCACTTCAATCACTCGCCGGCAAGCCACCGGACCAGTCTTAAAAAGGACCGCGCAACCCCACTGCAGGGCTCGGCCGCAAGAGACCAGAGGAGGGCCCACATCTCCACTCCCTCTTTGCTAGATGCATCTCTGCCACAGATGCCAAGCCAGGTCTCCTGCAAAAACAAAATGTCAGCTTCAACACGGCTGAGAAAATCGAAGGCCATAAAACGAGCTCCCCGCAGAACGAATTACTTGCGACATTAATGGTCGCAAGCCGTATTTGGAGAGGGTACCCGCCATCAGAATGATTGAAAGTGGTCATGTTCTCCTTCATACTACAAAACACAAAAACATATTTACATATCTACACTTCCTCCTCCTCTGAGCCCGAGGAGGAGGAGAGAAGAAATACCAAACGGGTTCCCCAGGGACACCCCACCTTCGTGCCCCTGGGGGAACCCCACCCTTCACTGGGAACTTCCCGCCCTGATCTGGCAGCCTTCCCCCCTCTTCTTTTTTGCGTCTCACCTGCTCCCACTCCTGCCACCTCTCCGAGATGACTACACCACCCCCTCTCCTCGGACCCCGCTGCTCGAGATTTCCCTCTTGGATGAGGCTCGAGCAGCTTCCATCTCCATGGCCACAGGGCCAGAGGAGACTCTGGGGTCCAGAAGGGGGGGGAATGGAAGAGGCAGGAGGGGGGCCAGAGACAGGGGAGAGGACAGGGGGGGGACCAGACTTAGCTGGACGGGAAGAAGAAGGGGAAGGGGGGGGACGGGACTTGGGAGGGGGGGTACGCAGGGGGGGGGGTACGAGGAGGGGAAGATGAGGGAGGAAGGGCATGGGGGAAACAGATGAGGGCCAGGTGGAGGGGAGGGGCAATGGTGAGGAGGGGGAGAGGGAAAAGGGGATGGGGAACG